>OY720442.1:37934161-39134161 GCA_963082915.1 Dolichopus griseipennis | reverse complement strand
TTGAAAAAGTGGAGTATCAAGTTTTAAATCATATGAAAAGTTTTTAAATATGTGAATAAATAAACATACAACCATTTTCTACAATATAATATATAATCAACTCCTTTAAAATCTTTAGTTCCTAATTCAACAATTCGACATTGAATTCTAATGTTAACCTCAAATTAAAACTCAATATAATAATAAAATTTTACAAAATATTTATTAATTTTCAAAAATACCTAAATTCAATTAATTAAAATTGGAATTCAATAAACATTAATTGCAACAATAAAATTTTGCTAGCCAAACTGTCTACAATTATATTTTTATTGTGAGTTCATTTACATTTTATATGAACCTATATAAAAATAGATTACAAAATTATTTAAAATAAATAAAAAAAAAATAAAAAATTTAAATTTAAAAAATAAAACAACTAAAATAAAAATTCAAAAAAAAATTAAAAATGATTACAAATCGTTCAATTCTAAAGTTTGTTCTTTATTTCTTTTTGTTAAAATCATGTACCTTTGTAGATATGCCTACTTATACCTTAAATGCCTACTTTAATAAAAACACGTAATGAATTGTAATCAAAACAAAAAAAGAATAAAAGAGACAAAAAATAGCATATCAAAAAAAAATAACAGTATACCGTTTACTTTTACTAATTAGACGACTAACGATAAGTTACTGAAAAAAATTTCAACTTTAGTTTCTATTCTATTTTCGAAAATTTTCTTATCATTAATAAATAATAAATAATAATACATAATTCACCACACTTAAATACACCATACTTAATACAACCTTAAAAAAATTTTATTAACAAATACACCTTAAGTATAGAAACAAAAACAACCGGAAAATCACACAGAATTTTGTGAATGAAATAAAAAACAAAAACACAAAAACAAAATAACAACAACAAAAAAAAGAAAATAATAATAAAGAAAATTGCGGTAAAAAAAATTTTAAATTTTCACCACATTTTCACTGAGCTGCGATGAGCATTCAAAAATATCACAATTTACAACAATATAAGTCACAACTAATGTATAAAGAAAGAGAATCAAAATTCGATGACTATCTATTCAATTTTTTTTTGTTTTTTTACTTTTCCTCTTCCTCTTTTTCTCTACACACAAAAAAAAAAATGCATTTTCCGTGTTTTGTTTTGATTCACTGACTTTTTTTTTTGCAACAATTTTTGCCGTTCTTTCTGTCTGTTTTATCACTTATTCACTTGTGTTTACAATGTTAATATGAGAGAGAGAGAATATTCTCTTTTAATTTTCGAAAAAAATGTTTAAATGTGTTTTCTATATTCACCACACCAACAATTTTATTACCAATTTCAATTGTGTAGGTGAGTAATTTGGTTGAAGTTAAGTTCGAAAAATAGAGAAACTATTCAAAAAATATTAAATAAATATTCACCATAATTCAATTTTACTGTAACTGTAACTTGTGTTATAATACTGTATATATGGTATACTGATATAGTTAAAAGTGGTTTTATAATAATATTGACTTGCGTGCGTACTTAATACATACACCCTTTTTACATGTATTTGAATTTAAACTGTGGTGTATTTTTTATATGAATTTTTTTCTATTTTAATTTTTAAATAGAAGTCATTCGACAAATTTTCTTCAGTTACGGTGAAAACATTCTCTAATTAGGAACTCATTATTTTATAACGGAAAAATATATTTATATAATAATGTAACGGTAACGCATAACGGTACAAAAACGATTTTTTCAAAAAAAAAAAAAAAATAGTTTAAAAATATTATAAAACAACAAAATATAAAAAAATTAAATTTGTGTTGTTTTTTAAAAGTATTTTTTATTTTATTTTTATTTTATAAAATATAAAATAATATTATTTAAGAAAAATATTATTTTACAGTTATTTTTGAAAATAAATAACAGTTAAGCGTGTTCCGTTATTTAAAAAAAAAAAATGTTTTATAATACAAATTATAAATATTTGTTTTAAAGTTTTTATACTCAAAAAAAATAAAAGTTACAAGAAATGAAATAAAGAGAATAAATAAATGAAAATAGGGAAGAAAATATAAATTATTAAATTAAAAGAAATAATATTTTTTAAATTATATAAATAAAAAAAAAAGTGAAGAAGATATAAAGTATCGTAGTTCATATATATGTACAAATATATTGAAAAATTAAAGAAATAATAAAGAAAATATCAATGCCAAATAAATAAACGTATTTAAAATAAAACATAAAGAAATATAAACAAATTATAAATCAAAAAAATAATATATATGTAATATAAATTAAAAAAATTTTAATTCAAGTGATATTTAAATTATAATATTAAATATATCAAATTGATTATTACGAAATTAAATTGATGGCTTCTTGTGTTCTGAAAAAAAACTTCAGATATTTTAAATCTCAATCTAAATGATGATGCAATATCAAAAATGTACAAAATAGTTTTTGTGAATTTTTAAATTTTATATTATATTTCAATTTTCAATTAAAAAAATTGTATTATTAAACTTAAAAAAATTGAAAAAAAATCAAAAAAGTACTAAGTACAAAAGAGAAACAAGAAGTACTAAAACATAATAAGAGCATAAGCATATGAAAAACTAAAGAAGTTTTAAAATCAAAACAAAACGCATAAAAGTTTATAGTAAGATTTAATTTTTTTTTTTTTTTTGTTTTTGACAAAAGAAAAAAAAAAAAACAAAAAAATTAATTGAAATTTAACCTTCAACGTTAACATTGGATTATTTCAACACCTTAACAACATTAAATATAAAAAAAAGTAACAAAAATAGAATACTACAAAAAAAAAAAAACAATAAAGAAAACAAACAAAAAGGTAGTTTTTTATTTTTAAAAAAAAAATTTTGTACATTTTTTTATTTATTTTTACAACATTTTTTTTATAGGTGTATTTTATAAGATTATAAACGTTTAAAATGTTTATTGAGACGTCTATGATTTGAAATTTTTTTTTTGTTACACTTGAGTGTGTAGGAAAGTTTAAGGGTATAGTGGCTAGGTCTAAAAATACAAATTTGCAAATGAATCGATTTAAAATAAATGAGATAATTAAATTGTATTAAATTTTGTATTTTAAAAATAGATAAATTTGCAATTTTTGATGTATCTAGTGAATGTTGCAATATATTTAGGTATAAAAATCTTAATAAAATAAAATTAATATAATATATTTGTATCTGAAGTATTTAGGTGTCATTTCTGTATCTAATCACCTACATATACAATTTTATTTAAAATTTAAACATAAAATACTTATTTAAAAGAATTTCATTTGTAATTTGTATGTAATTTAATTTTGGGGATATACTTACGCACAATCAAATTTTATTTAAATGAGTCAAATGAAATATTGACGGTCATTTGAAATTCATTCCGGATTTTAAATTTTATTTTGTGGGTTCGATAATGGTTAAATTAAGAAATGGGTATTATAAATTGATATTCACCTTTATTTAATTTACTCTAGGGTTAAACATTTAAGGTAGTGTTCTTAAATACCGTTATGCGTGAGTAATATAATTAAGTGTTTAATACTCGCAATATATATAATACTTATTAAATAACTGTATTAAAAAGTTGAAGAATCATATTTCTTCTTCTTTTTCTAAGGCGCTACAGTCCGTTGTCGAACCTTGCCCTCCTTAATCATTCTCTTCCAGTTCACTCGATTTTGGGCAACATTTATCTAATTTTGTTCTTGGAGCATTGATACAGCATCTAACTCGAAGGCATCAATCCATTGATTTCTCGACTTGCCTAGTGGTCAATTTTCCCATTTAATACATTCTTAGGAATGCGTGAATCTGGCATACGTTGTATGTGACCTGTCCACTTAAGGCGTTGTAGCTTGCTGTATTTCACAAAATCGCTGTCGGTATATATATATTGTATAGCTCTGCGGCCCTGATCGATGAATCATATTTCATTAATTTATCTCTAGAAAAGTTCGTGTATTGTTTTTAAAAAAAGAAAAGAAAAGTGCAATCAAGTGCAAGCAAGTGCAAGGTTGTATATAATTTTATATATTTCTGGGTTGCGTTATAGATTTTAGCTGATTTTGCTGATTTTTAGCAAAAAAGTGTGTGAAATTTAACATACTGTACTATACTATACCATAATTGTATAATATACTCAATATATATATATATATATATATATTGTAATTGTATTTTTTTGAACAATTTATACCTTGAAGAGTTCTTAACGTTTTAAAAATATTACGTATACAATAATTTAAGTAGTTTTATTAATTTTTTTTTATTTTAAACTTTGACTTAATTTTTGTTAGTTATTAAAAATTTTTAATTTTAATCTTTTTTTCTTTGTTTTATTTTTTTATTTGAAGCAAAGAAAACCTAAAAACTTAAAAACTTTGATAATTAAGAAAAAAAATATCTTATAGTATGTTAGTAAGAACCGGATAATAAACTCTCAGATTAATTTTTTTACACACATATTTGCAAAATTTTTAAGATTTTTTTTGCTTATTAAGTTCCTATACCTATAGTGTTTAATTAAATAGTAGATTTTTAGGTATCTTTAGTATAACATATTAAAAATCTTAATGGATTATTTGATTTAAAAATTTTTAATCAATGATTTTGCAAAAATTTAAAAATTAATTTCTTAAACCTGATATATTTGTTTAATCTTAAATTGAATTTTTGTACAGGAAATAGTTATTTTAGTACTATGTACGAGTATAGTAATTTTTTTTTTATTTTATTTGTTCACCAATTTTTAGTATCAACTAAAAATCTATAGATTCTATATAGATATTTAAAATTCTTATTCTTGTTTCCTATTAGTAAAAATCCGATATTATATCTTTTGCCAAAGGTGTTTTATAGTTTGGTTTAGCTTATAGTATAAATTTAAAAAAAAATAAATTTTTAATTTTATTTTAAGAATTAAATAAAGTGTAAAAAAAATGTTTAACATGTTCTATTTTTAAGATACTTGTATATTATATATTGGCATCAATATTAAATTTAATAACAAAGGAATTTAAAATATATAAAAAAGAATTTAATTCATATTATTATATATTTATAATATAAATTATTATATAAAATGTAATTTTTTTAATTAATTTTTAAAATAAAAAAATTAAATATTAAATTAAAATCAAATAAAATTTTGATCTATTGTATATTATTGTGTAGAATTATAATGAAATCTTTAGATTTGATCAATATGTCATAGTATAGAATAAATTGGCGTTAGGTGATCAATGATCAATAAATAAAATTTTTAATTTGAAATTCAAAGAATTTAGAACTAATCAGGGGTAGTGTAAGGGGTTTTCTACATTTTTAAAATGATTTTAGTTTATGTTACATGGGTATTTTTTTTCCAATTCATGCATATAAAACGTGAAAGAGGTATTCAAAGTTCTATAGGTAATAAACTTGTCTTTGGGGTTTTTTTTTCATTTTTTTGTTTTAATAACTAGTTAAATACTTGTTTTGTGTTATAATTCTGTTAATAAAATTGTAAAAATTAATATTTAAATATTAGAGAAGAATTTTATTTAAAAAGATATCCAATAATATATTCTTATACTTATATAAGATAAGTTACACGTCTGAATTAAGATAGGTTAGTTATTTAAAAAAAAACAATTTAATGAAGTCGTAAAGTAGTCGTTTCTATTACATAATTGAATATAAGTTTTTTTAAATTACCTTAGGTCCGATTATGTGTTTCAAAAATTGAGACTGGGAAAAAATGTAAAAAATTTTAAATATTTTCTTTGTTATATTAATTAAAATTACCTAAATTGTATATAGACAAAAGTACATAATGTAGTAAAATTTAAGAGGTTTGGTTCCTTTTATTCGAACACCCTAAAAATTATTCGGATTTTATAGGTTATGTCCGATTACTCGATTGTATCGATTATTAGATTACAATCGATTGTATTTAATACAAACGGTTGTATCGACTACAATCTAGTAATTGATACAATCGAAAGCAATCGATACATTGGTTCATATCGAAACATGTATTCGATTCCAATCGATTGTAAACATTTTAATGGCAGCTACCCGAAGCTTTCGTCCGATTTTAACCAAAAATCAATAGGGAACCTACAAATTTTCTAAAAATTACTTTGTGTAAGTTTCAAAACTCTAGCTCCTTTAGTTTTTGAGTTATTGTGCTGACAGACGCACGGACGGAGGACACACATAGCTAGATCGATACTTTTTTTTGATGCGATGCTTTTAATAGGTTTGGTTCCTTCTATTTGAACACACTAAAAATTATTCGGATTTTATAGGTTTTAGTGCAAGCATAATAATATAGAATACGAAGAAATATTTTATTAAATTCTTATTTCATAGACTGATTAATTATTGAATTGCTTAAATTGATTTAAATTTTGGTACATATATATAAATATATATATATATATAGTTGTATACAATTTATATAGTTAATTATAGATGTATAATCAAAGTTACTCATTTCACAGAAGAATTTTATTAAAATTTTTACTACAAAATATTCTATAAGTACTTAAAGATTCTTTTATAAATAATGTTCAGTATTTACAATATGTACATAAATATTCTAAAGTTATATATTTATATTTAATTAAAAATTTTCTGAATTATTATATTTTCTTAACTAATAAGAATGTAATTTAATAATAGATTCATACTACAATATAATATAATTTATTAAAACACATTAAAAATTAATTATTCTATCTTTTTAACAATCTTAAACATTTTTTTAAATATTCATTATTCATTTAGAATATAAAATATCCATAAGATACAACAAACATTATTTTTTTTAATATTATTTTATTATAAAAAGTTAACATGCTTTTTGTGTTTATTTTATCTTTTTAATGGTAACCAAATGGTAACAAAAAAAAAAAAAAAAAACCAGTTAGACAAGATACTTTTTGGAATTTCCAATATATTTTTTTTAAATTAGTATAAGAGTATTTTAAAAAGTGCATGCTTATACTAATCTTTTAATTATATACTTACTTTTAGTTTTTAAATTTTTTATTTCAACTTTAGTACTCACTTTTGATTAAAATAAATAAAAAGAACTCAAGAATTTTATTATTATGCAGACATAATGGGTACTATTAATTTTCTAATGTGCCATTTAAAGATAAATTAAAAAAATAAAAAATTATTTTTAATTAAGTAGTTGTTATTTTTTTTTTTTTTTTCTAAAAAAGAATGACGAAAGATTTAAAAATTTTAATTAAAATTCTGATATTTGAGCTAATTATTTTTAATTTACACGTTTTTCGTTTATGTTTTCAAATTTTAATTAGGCTACCTTTGGTCTACTTAAAAAAAATGTATTTGTACTTAGTACTTAATTAGTATGAATAGTATGTTTAATATAAGTTTTAATTGTTTCTATATAAGTTGCTTTTAAATAGTTACTCCTTGTATTATTACTATTCTGTCTATACAATCTTGTATTGTTAAATGCAATGTTAATTCGCTTAAAGTGGAAACGGATATTGTACAAAATGGGTACAATACACGCGGGTATTTTAAATGTGTTATATAAGTATGTTATACTAAGTACTTAAGAACTGCACGATCTTATACTTTTTTCACTGAAGAAGTATATCGACTTTTAAACTAAATTAATTTTAAATAGACTAAAGAATATAAAACTTGGCTTCTTTTAAATTGAGAACAGGAGGTTTTATTAAAATAACTCAAACACATTCGTTTTCAAACAAGTAGCTATATACATAAAAGCGATAGGCGGGCGATGGCCTCGTAATAAAATCGCTTGCTCAATTTCTGGGTGGTCAACATGGGTGGTCAACACAGTGTATTTTATATAAATTACTTTCACTTTTGAAACAATTCATTTAAAATAAAAATGGTTTCATTTAAAATTTCTGAGTTACAATTTTACCTAATTTTAAAAATAAAACGAAAATCGAATAAAAATATTTTTTTTTTTGAATTTAAAATTACCAAAACTTTTCAATATAACATGTATTAAATACGCAGTATGTACTTACTTTCTATAAAGGGTACATTATGTTACTTCCCTTTCCCAACAATTCCTTATCAAAATATTTTCTGGAATTTTAAAAGTATCTAATACAAATATTTTCTTATATTTATGTATACATAATGTATATATATATATATATATATATATTAAATTATTTACTTTTAAAAAACAAAAAAAAATTTGAATTTTATAATTTTTTATTTATTTATCAAAAAAAAAAAATTAATATTTAATGTTTATATTATCTGCAGGCCATACGCATGTTTTAATAGCAGCGACCTTAAAAATTAAAAAAAAAACTGCGTAAAAACAATTTTAAAAGCGTTTTTCACAAATTTTTACAGAATAACGATTTCCCATAATTTACAATACAATATTATTATTTGGTTAAAAATTTAATTATTTCTAAGTAATTTCATAATATACGAATAGGGTTTTATTATTTTTTACTGAAATTATATAATATATAATACTCATGTATACCTTATGTAATAAACCCAAATTAGAGTTTTTACTCAAGTACTCAACAATAATGAATGTTCATAAAAATTCAGTTTCCCATTTAAGGAAATCCACAAACAATTTGGTGAAATTTTTTTTATCTTTAAAATAAACCAAAATATACAAAATAACATCGCAATTTTCTTTCAATTGTAAATTAGCAAATGACACCCAATCTCATACCAAAAACCAAATTTTTTAACACCAAAGAAAATCCAAAAAAAAAAAAATTTATGATTTCATTAATAAAATTTTTATAAGGAAAACAAAGAAAAATACTTAACATAAAAAAGGAAAACAAAAAACTCTGACAGTAAAAATGCGGAAGTGTATCTGAAGATTTGGAAAAAGTTGAAAAAAAAAAAAATGTAATAACGAATTCGCAAATTAAGCTTAATTTCGAGAAAAACTCTAATCATTTGACTCCCAAGAGATATAATGAAAATAAATGTAAAAAAAACTTTATACATAAATCGGGTTAAGTAATAACTTATAAAGATTAAGTCATTGTTGAAGTAGGTATTTATTTTGAGGTAATTGTTGATGTTACTTAAAATATGTAATGACGTTATCTCTTACATCATTACACTATTTTGTATTAATTAGGAACGAAGTTTTCTACATGTAAAGGTTTTAATGTAATTGAATAGATATATTATTTAGTTCATTCATGGCCCGCAAATATATTGGTCATGCATAATGGAAAAAAATTAAAACCATTGCAAGCAAAGTGTTTATCAAATTGGCTTTGGTTGAAGTTTATGCAAATGATTAATTATCAAAACTCGATTACTTTGCTGCAATTGGAAGTAAATATGTGAAAGTTCTAAAGCTTTTTTATTTAATTGATTAGAAATATTACAATTCATTCACGGCCTGCAAATTAATTGGTCATGAATAATGCAAGCCATGGTTATCAAAAAATTAAAGCCATGGTTGGCAATAAGGTTATTATATTAGCTTTTAAAGCTTAAATAACTAATTATTTTGCAAATTATTAGTTATCATAACTCTATAAATATTTACCGAAATACGGGTTAAATATGTTTAATTTAAATATGGCAACGCTCTTATAAAATTGTTCAAAGTTGTTAAAAAACATTTTAATACATTCAGACTTAAACTTATTTATATTTTGATATCTTTTGTTGCTTTAAAACATTTATATTTTATTTCTCGAAACAACAGTAAGTTAAAAATTAAATTATGCTATAAAGTCGAATAATTCATTCCAAATGTCTCTCGATTCTTACTTGACGCAATTACTTCTACATAATAAAATGTTTTTTTCTTTATTTTAACCTAAGTCAATTTGGTGACTTTAAAACATTTTAATTTTATTTTTAAATTTGAACTAGATGGTCTTTAATGAACTGCCGTGGACTCTAATATAAAATTAATTAACGTCATAATAATATGTTTTTAAATTTTGGAGTTTTGATTCAAAAATTCGTAAACATTCTAAAGTCTGATTTGAATTTTGTTTTGAAATACAGAATCAAAAACAAATTTATCAATAAATTAAACAAAAAAATATATGCGCGCGCACCTTTTTAAAATCCTGTTTACATTTTAAAATTATATAAATTTGAAATTAATGAAATCGGATTTAGAGGTAATAAAAATTTTAAATCAAATATTAAAATAAGCTTGCTTCGTAACACAAGCATTACTTTATTTTATTTTTTAAAAAGTTTTTTTTTGTTTTATTTAAACTATAAAAAATTTATTTTATCACATATTTGAAAACAAAACGTAAATGGTTTAATCATTTTAAGCATGGGTTCAGTATATTTATAGACTATAACTATAATAAGAATTTATTTTTGTTACAAAAACGTGTCTACTTGCTTATTACACAGTTTTAGTATACAAATTTTTTTTTTGTGTTTTTTGATAAGAAAACAATTTTTCACAATAATTCAATTTACAAAAAAAACTTGGTAGATTATAGTTGCCCTTGTCAACTTTTAGATACTCGTGCACATACCCATTACGATGTTTCAAATACAGTAAAAATTAATTAGTTTTCTTGTGCTATTACATTAAAAAAAATAAAATTATAAAAAAAAGTTCGATCCACCCTACCCCATAATTTGTAAATTTGAAAAAAGAATGTACTCACCAAAAGATAAAAAATCGATGGTATTCGAGATAAATTTACTTATGTATCGATTGATATAAATAGTGATTGCATTCGATATGTATCGATTACATTTGATTGTATTCGATTGTATTGATTACGTTCGATATGTATCGGTTGCTTTCGATATGTATCTGTTTTAAAACTAACACCTAAACATTCGGGTAGAGGCTTTTCAATCAAAGGCCTCTTTTCAAAATGATTCCATATGCCTTTTGCAGATACTAGTGCTATTTAATTTTACTTTTGTATTTATTAATCTCCCAGCTCGTTCGTTCAGTGAGTTCATCTCTTTTTTTTATTGTAAGTACCTATAGTTATATATGTATGTAAGTATGTTAGAACCGTTTTAGAGCGATTCTAGCTTTAATTCGGGATCACTACTAAAATTTCATATTTTCATGTAAAATCAAGTTTTTTATAAAATTTTTATCTTTGAAAAATTTAAACTCGTTTTCAAAGCCTTTAGCAGCTCACTATTTTCAGTCTTCTTTGCAAATTCTATTCTCTATATAAAGCAATTTAAGCCAGAGATTTTCTTATTTTAGTTATTTTGAACTTAAATTTCTCGAAGAATTATATGAGTTATATCAGGAGTTATAAAATAACAGTAAATGCATTGAGTATATTATCTATCAGTTAAGAAACACTTACTACACAGTAATCGATTGAATCATGCATTTATTTGTTGTTTCTTTAAGTAATTTTATCATTTCCGTTTTATTCCAATAATAATCGATTAATCCGATGTTTATAAGGGACTCTTAAATTCAATAATGCTCCAAATACATAAGTACACTTTTCCCTGCTATAAAGCTCGTTGATGTGTAAAAACTTAATTACAAACTTATATTAATTCTTACACATGATTTTCTATTTTTTAATAATATGAGTGGGTGTGGATAATCTAAAAAAAAATTTTTAAGGTTAAGAATACTTATAATATCTAATTATATTCACTAATAACTTTATTTCTACATATAATTGTTATAAATGTTTCTATTTGTAATTAAAATTTCTAATATTATATTACATTCAAGTATAATATACGTCACATATATATACAAATATAATATACATCACATTATATTCCAATTTTAAACATAAATAATTTATAAATATAATTAAAAATAGTAAAAATATTTTTTCAAAAATTTACGGTTTCTAACAATTGTCCCGTTACAATGCGATAAAATTAATTTTCCAATTACCGTTTTCTTTTCACTTAAAATATCAAAAAACCAACAAAATAACTATTTATCTTAAATTAAAATTACATACATACCATATATAAATTTTTTTAAATAGTAACCTTATACGTTACAACTTATTTAATGACATAAAATTATTAACGTTAATTATATATGACGTATTAAAAAAAGGTGTTGACGTGTTGGTATATGAGAAGAACTGAAATACTATAGGTGTTCCTTTTAAAGTTCTTTATTATTAAATTTTTCCTTTAACCTAACATTAACAAAAAAATTGAAAATAAAAATTAAAAATAAATAACAGTAAAAAAATTAAAAATTAAATTAAGAGAAGTTAAAAAAATGTCAGCCAATGTGTCTTTTAAGTTTACTTTAATATACAATCACATATGTAACATATACGTCAATTTTTTTAAATCATAAAAAGCTTTTTAAAGTAATAAAAAACATATGGAAACTTTTATTTAATTTATTTTTATTTTTATTCCAAAATAAATAAATTTTCAACAGGTTCTAAATTAAATATAATGTCTTGTGTTATTTAATTTAATTTAATGGATTCTCGAGTTGCGAATATTTCGAATGTTTGACATAAAGTTTGACGTCAATTTTTTTGATTTTTTATTGACTTCTTCAAAAATCGACAAAAAAGTTAATTCTATTTCCGATTAAAATTTAATTTAAAATAATTTAAAATAAATTAAATTTTTCAAATAAAATATATTATATAATATAAAATAAAATGCTGTTAATAAATACAAAATTAAATTTGCAATAGTTTTTTAATAAATTATTAATTTAAAAAAAAAAAAAACTAAATTTCTTTTCCTATTTTTTTGACGTTTCATCGGTATTTAATTTTTTTTTTTCAAATATTTTTTAGAGCATTTTATTAAAGTGGTTTTAATCAATTAATTTAAATTTAATATAATAATTTATTTTTTGATTTCAATAAATTTGTAATAAAAATTTATGTATTTTAAGGTCATAAAAATTTGTGTACGAAAAAAAGCCACCCGTGCTTAAATAAATACTGATTTTTTAGAATAATGTTACCACCTAATTATATATGCGTATAAAAATATTTTTTTATAAATACAGGCACGTACTATAGAAGAAGGATTTTGAATACAAAAAATTTCTGGTTGTGAATAATTCAGGAAGCTCCGTTAGTTCTTAATGTAATGCGAGATAATCGTTTTAAAGTTAATGTAAAAATTGTCATCAAGGTATTGCATTAACATTTCATTGATATTGACATTTGACATTATTGACATAATAAGAAATTGACATTTGACACTATATTTTTATTTAATTAATACCCTAAAATTATATTGTTTATTATTTCCATTTTTAATATTTAAAATTTAAAAAAAATTGAAACACGGTATTTCACATTACTAAATTCAAAAAAAAAATGTATATCTTAGTTTCGTATAAAACAGCATATATCTGGCAATGCTAAAAATTCTTCATCTATTAATAGCTGGCTATTTAAAAAAATATAAAAAAAAAATTTTAAATTATTAATTGATCATTAAAATAATTTAAATATCAATGAAAATAATTTTTTTTTATTAAACGAATAAAATTAAAATTCAATAAAAAAATATAAATAAACATTTTTTTAAATAAATTGAAATCAATATTTTCGTATATGGTAATTACCATCATGTTTGGCGGTATAGTCGGTTAAAAATCTCCAGATTAATAAATCAAATCTAACTTTTATTAATAATTCAATTGGATAATCAAACCCTGACTATATGTAACGGTTTTTTAAAATTTAGCATATTTTTAGGGGCAAAACAATTCATTGGAAAAACCAAAGACTTATTAAAACTTCATTATATTGTTAAAAAAAGTACCTACACGTTTCTAAGGTATAATTTTTATTAGTATATACATTTAAATTTTTAATTTTTTTACCATCTTTATTATTATTTTATCAAAATATTTTTTTGAAGTTCTAAAATTAGATTGAAATATTGGGCAATGAAAACCTGATGAAAGAAATGGAGGAAAATGAAAATGAAAAAAAATTCGAAGAATAAATATACATATATATAATAAGTCAAAAAAATTTCCATTATTCATATTCAAGTACTTAATGTTAAATAACGGGTTATAAGAATTTGAAAGATACAAGTAGATACAATTTGTTCATATATATGTATTTTTCATAAAAGTTAAGTATTTGAAAAAAAGGATTGATACAAAGAATTAAAAAAAAAAAAGTATCTAAAGATACACTTTAACTCATGAATAAGAAGGAAAAAAAACAAACAAAAACAAGAAAAATTGATCCTATTTTGGGTTGACAAAAGAATAATATTTGCATTTTACCATATGTTCTTATACCTATCTATACAGATACAATTCGGGGGTTATTTTGTTATTTTTGTTTTTTTTTTTTAAATATGAAAATATCTTTAGTATTTTCCTTATATTTTTCTCATTTTCATGTTATGAAAGAAAAAGTGAAAAAAAAAACGAATAACAATTGAAAATATTTTCTTATTTTATTGACAAAAAACCGGAAAAAAACGGAAAAGGGGAAAGAGAAAGAAAAAATATTTAATTTTAACGGAAGAACCTTTTATAAAATGTCAAAAGGTAAAAAATGAAAAAAAATGAAATTAAAGATAAGAAAAAAATCCCAAAAAAGGTAAAAATGTAAATAAAGTTATCTTAACTGTATATATTTTAAATTTAGTGTGATAAAAGTTTGGTTTGTTTGCAGTTATTTATATATATATAAATATAAATGTTTGTAAAAGTATATATATAATGTATATGTACCCGGTGTTTAACAAAAGCATCAAAAATCGTATCAGGAATTTGTCATGAAACCACTTTGTTGTAGCAAATTTCCGAATGATGATGATAATATGAAACTGTCACTACTGTCAAATTTTGAATGAATTACTCAATATGTGTTTTCTTTGTATATATATATTGCTTTTGTACTTACAGAATGAATACAGATATCACTTGATAATAATATATTTATATATATATATATATATATATACATCACATGTTAATATTTGCTACAGAAGGACTTTTTATCAATAAAAAAAGCGTGACAGTTAAAAAAAAAATTTACATATAATATTCCCTATACGTATCACTACACTACTGTGTATTTATATAGGGGTCATTTGATAGCATGCGTCAATTATTTCCGGAAGTTTAATATTCAACCTTGTTTGTTAATTCAATTACAATTACATGCTTTTTTTGTGGCTCCTGTTTGGTTGGTTGATACATTTGTTATTATTATTATTATTATTATTATTATTAAATATAATCAATTATGTATAAGTTAGTATGTGTACTTCGAAATTAATTATACTTTAAATATAATCAATTATATGTATAAGTCAATATACGTGTACTTTGAAATTAATTATACTTTTAATTAAAAAAGTGTCCGTACTTTTAATTATAAAGTATCCATTTCTTTTGTTTACAAAGTACTTATCTATATTGTAAATAATTACATCCAAATTGAATATAAAATTGATTAACAATTTATTTATTTTGTAATGAATCTATAAATTTATAATTAGATTTTTTTTTTTTAAGAAAAGATAAAAACCTTTTAAAGTTTTCCAATTAAAAAAATTTCAATTTAGAATCTTCATTCTTAGAATGTCTCAATTTATGCCCAAAGTTATTTTATAATACAATCTATACTATACAGTCTACAATATTGTTATTTTCTTAAAGAAACTAGAAGTTTATTGCATTTTTTCTTCTTTTTTTTTATATGAGATACGAGTAACACACGTGCCATAATAAAATCATTTTCACATAAAAATATCCTTTTTTAGGAAAAACAAAATATACATATATTTTATATATATATATGTATACATATATATTGAATTTAAATGAAAATAAAGTTTTTCATGTTCAAATAAAAATTAAAAACAATAAAAACAAACAAACAAACACAAACATACAAACAATATTGAAAAGAAAATTGAAACATCTGCAAAATAAACTAAAATTTTCACAAATGGAAAGAGATACAAAAAAAAAAAAAAAACAAAAAATATGAGTTAAAGTTTAAATCAAAATAAACTTTTTATTAAAAGTGTTAAAATTTAAATGAAAAGTATATGAAAAAGTTAAGAAAAATATTTTCTTTGTTCAATTTTAAAAATTATAACACTTGTGTTTCATTTTACACCTACAAGAAATCACGGGTTTATTTAGGAAAATTTTTTATAGATTTTAAAGTTGTTTTTATTTTTTTTGTGAATAATTTTAATAAAATTGGGTCTATATTAATACTTTGTCAAACATGTATACTAAATAAATAATTTTAACTTTTGTTTTTTTGAATGTTGTAGTTATAAGTAGATACAGTTTTAACTTTTTTAATTGCAAAGTTAATATCTTCTACAAACATATTCCTTGTAGGAATTCCTTATAGTGTCCTATTGTAATAGTCCATTTGTACAGTAGTAACGCCTTGTAGTATTCAATTGTAACCTCACTTCGTATATAGCATCTTGCTGTAATCTCCTTTAAACATAACATCTGCAAAGTAACCCCTAATAATAACCCAACACAACCCTTATTAAAGGATCTTGTCTTTGTAATATTTGTTTTTGTTGCTTTCAACTTCCCATTCAAACATGTCTCTTGTTGTTGTAATTCCTTATAGTCTCGCGTTGTAATGGTCCGTTTTATTCTTCCTTTTTAATATAGTAACACTTTGTGGGAATCAATTGTAATCACACTTCGTATATAGTATCTTGTTGTAATCGTTTCCAAACGTATAACGTCTGTAGTAAATCACCTCTTGTAGTAATCATTTGTAGCCTCACTTCGTATATCGGATCTTGTTGTAACCACTTATAGTCTATCATAGTTCATGATTACTACAATAAAATATCAAAGGATCTTGTTGTCTATTTTCCTTAAATGTAATCGTTATAAAAACTTAACGTTATCTCAGTGGAACCATGAATAAATCAAATATTTAAAGAAAATTCACAATATCGCATTTACAATATACCTTTTAACGTTTTCAAAGTCATTCACAATCGTTTCCAAATAGATTACAACCTATTTAAAATCGATTAAAACTTTTTGAAATAAAATTAAAATCACTTCAAAACCATGCAGCACTCTTTGCAAGTTCACTAGAACTTTTTTAAAATCATATCAAACCTCTCATCAATTTCAAATAAAGCATTTTCTAATGTATAATATGACTTAATTTAATGTGTAATGGAAAATAATGTAATTTTTTTTTGAATTGAAATGATTCTGATTGACTTGTACAATTGTTGCGAATGACTGCGAATAACTGCGAATAAAGTTGTGTTGGAAGTGTAAACGATTCCATTAATTTTACACTAATTGACTATTATCGATTATTCAAAACGTTCATAATCACCTATTGTGAATAGTAAAATTTTACGCATAATAGGGATTAGTACTTTGTCAAAAGTTTTACGTCATACCATGATACTTGTGTTTTTTTTTATATCGGGCGATTCTATCACGATTTTTTAGTTAGACAAAGGATTAATATAAAGGGTGACATAATACACAAATAGATGCCGGTTAGTTTTACTAATTTATGTAAAATGTGTTAAATTTTGTCTGACAATTGAAAAACGCGTAATTGATAGTTTGCTTTAACACGTTTTGTAGTATAATATATCATATATTAAATACCATCATCTTACAAATTAATTGTAATTTTTGCATATATCAATCTAAAATCTATTAAGTAAATTGAAAATAATTCATTATATATTTCGATAAATACTAATTTAGTATCTAAAGTACTTTATATACTTAAGTAATTTATTTTATTCAAATTTTTAATTTCAATTTAATTTTCTAAAAATTTTTTAATTACTTTATTGTGAATTTAAAGAAATCCATTGTGAATGAGTTTTTTTTTTTGATTATTATTATGCAATTATCTTTTATAATTTATTGGAAATGTTTTTTTTATTTAATTGTACATAAATTATAAATCAAATTTTAAAATACACATCTAAGGTAATAAAATTAATTTTTTTATAATTTATGACTGGGAAATCAGAATTTCTTTCAATAAATAAAATAAAATTAACCCAATTTTGTGGTTTAAATATGAAATCATCGATTAGTAAATGCTTAATATATCTTTTCATATTTTAAAGATTTTTCAATAATAAAATAAAATGATTTGAATTAAAAAATAATTAAGGGATTTAGTTATAATAATTAAGTTATAAAATATTCTTTAGATAAAATTTTAATATTAGTCCAGTGTCATAAAATCAAAGTTTAACTTATTTTTGATTTGTTTTTTTTTTTTTTTTGTTAATTAGCCAAAAACAAGTTTTTGGAATTTCCTAAATAATTTCTTATCGTAATTAATTACTTAAGTAAGTAATTTTGCCGTATGTTAATAATTATAATCTAAAGTATTTTAAGTGCTAATAGTACTTATTCTAAGTACTTTTTTTCTGATTATTTATAATCATTAATTTGTTAAAATAGACTTAAATCCATTTTATCAATTACTTATTGATTTAAATTTAGTTTATAATCCACCTTATTCAATTTAATAGTTTTATATAGGATTAGTTATTTTTTGATATATTTTAATAGGATTAGATGATTTGTATAAAAGTTTTTATTATATCACAGATAATTAGCAGTTTAATCTGGATCTAGAGTTAATTGGCGCAAAAGAGGTTTTGGCAATGATTACACATTTTAATTGATCAAAATGTTAAGTAATTCATTGTAAAGTTATGTATTTACCTCGTTAACTGTTTTTAACTAATTAGTACTGAAAATCACCCTGAAATCGATACTTCTATACGAGTACTTGTGAATACAACTTTTAATAAATTTCTGACTTAACGAATTCCAGTACGAATATCTATACAGTCTAATTTTAATTGGCGCACTAAAATTTTTAAATATAATCAAGAACTTTTTTGGGTAAAAAAGGTTTTATATAACACATTAAGCAAAATTCTAAATAAGTCAAGACCGATTAAGTCAATAAATTCTTTAAGAAATTATATATAAAGACTTACAGTGTCCATTTTTAACAACTTTTTAACTAAAAAATATGTGTAATAAGATAATAAGTACTATATAAATTGTAATTGGTCTATATTATAATATTTAACCAATAATTTATTTGTTATTTACTTTAAGATATTTCCCAAAAATTAATAAAAATTCTTAAATTTTTATTTATTTAATACAATTACAAAAAAATTTCCATCATTTCGTATAATTAAAACTAAAAAAAAAAAAAATTTCCATCATCTTTATAACCCACTTTTTTTAAATAATATTTATTTAAAATACTTTTTTTTTGTACTAAAAATAGATTTTAAAAATTTATTTTTATACATTTCTTTTAATTAAATAAATTTACACAATTAATTTTTAACAACTTTTTTTTAAAAATATTTTTCCCTAAAGAAAACTTAAAATTTTTCTTTATAGTATTAAATTGCCACTTTATTCAAAAAAATTATAACAATAGATACAAAAGATCTTTAATATTGATTCATACTTTTAACACTCAATTGTTTGATTATTTGTGTGAAAAAAAAAGTATTTAATATAATAATTGGAAAAATACCTGTAATTTAGATTGTATACCTACACTAAAACATGACCCAATTGATTTAAAAGTATTTATTAAGCGGCGGGGGATTCTTTTTCAATAAACTCACAAATAATCAAAGTAACTGAAGTCTAAAAATAAGATATTCTAATCAATAATCAGTGAATCAATAAGTGAAAAAATCAATATTTAACAATTGGACAATACAAAAGCTTATTGAATCAATTTTTTAAACATATATTAATATTTATTAAATATAGAATAAAAAAAAATTTGTTAAATTAATTTACAACTTTTAAAAGTAATTAAACTGTAAAAATCTACATCCCAGTAATCAGCATTAAAAACGAATCACTAATAAATAATCTGATTCATTTTAGTATTGATTACAGTTCGGTTAAGTGGTTAATATTCCACTGTGCAGTAGATTAAAAATTATTATAACGGAATAATAATAATAATTTATCTTAAGATACAAAATATGAATTTAAAATAAAATATTAAAATTAAAAACAATTGTACAGATTAATTAAATAAAATACATTAATTACAAAAGTGAATCAATATGGATCACACTTATTTCAAATGATTCGTTTTTTTTAATTGATTCATTTTTAGACAAGATAAAGAACTAATTGTTTATTAATCATCTATTGATAAGAAAATTTTGTAATATTTTAATTAACCTTATAATATATATTATATAAATAATAAGGTTCCTTTTAAATATATTATTAATAATATAATATTAATATATTAAAATTAATTACATGACATTTTTTTTGTCTTTTGTTTAAATTTAAAAAAAAAAATAATTTCAAATATAATTAAATACAATTATTTTAAAAATATAAGTTCTTATCAGTTCATTTTTATTATTATTATCATTTCTAAAAGTGTGATTTGAACAAAATATTATTATTGTTGAACTTATTCACCCATTTTATTTTTTTTATATAATTGCATTTAAACAAAAGAAGAGAATTAAAACAACATACGATCGTTTAAAATATAAAATGAAATTAAAAAATTAAATATTAAAATAAACATTTAAAAAAAAAATTAAATAATTTAAACATTAAAAATTGTGCGGGAAGTAAGCGTGATAATTAATTTTTTTTTTTAAGTACTTAAAGACAATGACTTTAAAATTAATAAAGAATTTTTCAAGGTCTAATTATAATTTTTTATAATAAGAATGCATTCATTAGCTGTTATAATAGATTTTAATGGAATTTATGGAATTTCTTATTTGAAAAATTTAATTTTTTATTTTATTAATTAATTTAATTTTGAAAAAAAAAAATTGTGTAATAAATATTTAAATTATTTTGTAAGTTTAAAGGTTGAGTTGATTTGATTTTTTGAAATAAAATTAATTTATATTTGATAAAAGTTTTTGACTTTTAAAAATCACTTGGAAACAGTTTATATTTTAGCTAATATTTTATAAATTAAATCATTATTGTTAGTTTTTTAGATTTTTATTGAGCTATAAGAGCTTTATTAACTTATCTGATAACTTATTAGACTTTTTAAAACAAAAGTTAAAATTGAGCTTCTTTAATTCAAAGTTGATTACTAAAGTATTTCTGTACTAAACATAATCAAACTTCCTTCAATGATTCGACTATAGGATCTGCAATCAACATCTCATCCATTTTATTTGAAAGCTATTTCTATATTAATTAATGTTCTTTATAATTTCTATATATATGTGAAGTTTTTGAATTTAAAAAAAAAAATTACATAAGTATCTTGAAATAACACAAAGTTTACAAATAAATATTTAATTCATTAATTTTTATTTCAGTTAATTTTTTACATATCAATTAAATTAAATGAATTGCAATATAATTTGAATTTTGTTGTCAAATTAATTGATTAATATAATTTTATTCCATTATTGGATATTGAACTTGTAATCCGATATACATATATTATTGTATTTGTATTTTAAATTATAATTTTTAATTTTGTAAAACATGCTTTTAAACAATTTAATAACATTTTAAATTAATTCAGTTTATTTTGTAAAAACAATTAAGACTGTGTAATTGATTCTTAATTAAAATATCAGGTTACGGTAATTGCATCATATAATAAAAAATATTATATAATATTTTATAATGCAATCAAAATAATATACTTGTACAAGCTTAAATAATGACACATTTACAAATAAAAATCACTTTTGTCTCTGATAATAGATGGCGCATAAGTAGTTTGCTCTGCTCTGAAAAAGGAGTTATTTTTTGTATAAAAGAGGGTAATCAAAACGATTAATGAAAGTAATAGTTAATAAAATTGAATTTTACTTTCGATGTGACTTGTGTATACCTTTTTGAATACCTTATAACTCCTGTGAATGAAAAGTTTGAGTTCTATATGGAACACCTAGGAATTGACAATTTAATGACAAATCAATGGCAAATCATACAATGACAGTAAGGGCTTTGCTAGTCAAATTTAGAATTGAATTTAAAATATTAATAGAATTAATAGAGCTTAAGATATTGTATATTAATAGATTAAATTTTGTTATATTAATAGTTAATACCAGTTATTGTAAATATGTTATGCAATTCAAAATGATAGAAAACTTTTCCTTAAAGATCTATTGTGAATTTAAAATCGAAATTCAAGAGATTGTAAGTTTTGACGTATAACAAGAGAACAAATTAAAAGTGAAGTTTTTTCAACATTCATCTTATTTCAAGTAAAACTAATTTTTGAAAGACTATATATAAGTATCTAAACTGGTTAAAAACTTTGTATAAACTTTTAAAAAAAGTTTAATTCAAGAAAACAAAATTTTTATATATTTTTTTTCTACTAATAGTTTACTAAAGTTTTGAAATAGTGCTGAAAAATTTCTTATATACTATTTTTTAAAAAATTTTTTAAAGAAAAATATAAAAATGTTATCAGTTCCTGTTTTGTTAACAATTTTTAAGAACTTTTAAATTTTGTATTGTTGAAATATTGAAAACCCCCTTACGACTATTTTCACCCCCTTAAACTAAGAAATTTATTTTTTTTAAATTAATTTCACTTTAACTTCATAATAATTTTGTTTTTTACAAATTTATCTATTGATTTTTCTTGTATTTAGGTAACAATTTAAAAATCTTTGACTCCAGAGTAATTTAAAATGAACACAAAATGTAGGTGGTAAAAGATTTCTTAAAGATATTTTGAAAACCTTGCATTATTAATAATGTATAAATGTAAAGTTCTGTTTTTGTAAATTTGAAGGTCGATTTAAATTGGTAAAAAATAAAATTGGAAAAAAGACTTTAATTTTAATTAAATTCCATGTAATTAGTATTTAATAGATGAGTTCATAAAAAATTAAATATACCATAGTTAATTTGTTTTTTAATGTAAAATTTTCAGTAATAATCAAATTCAATGAATATCTAATTAAATTAATACTAAAAAACAATAAGTTTTTTTAAATACTGAAACTTTATTGTTTTAAGGAAGAACGAAATAAGTTTTTAAGAGAGGATCCACGGGAAGCCTAGGAAGACACTAAAGATTTGATTATGTTTTAAATCGCAGTTATAGTAATATCGATTTAAACTTTGACTTAATATAATAATTTAAAATAATAATTTTGCTCCCTTATCCTATGGGGGTTATCTTCTTAATGACCAAGAAGATCCTCATGGTAGTGCCATATTTTCAATACCTTATCCATTCCCTTTTAAGAAAATCAGTTTTCAAACAAAACTATACAGACTAACGACTTATAGATAGTATTAATTGAAAAAAATTAATATAAATCTAAAATAAAAAATTGTTTTCAAAGTTTCATCACAGGATCACTTCCTTTAGAAAAATAGGATCCCGGTGCTTTTTACTCATGACCTATTTAGTTAAATGACCAATTAGGTATACATTATTAGTGTAATCCGATGCTTTTATCTCTTTGTATACAAATTATTATTTAAATTCAATTTAATTTGAATTATTTAAATTAATAATATAACTGATTTAAATATTTTAATTATACTAATTTAATTTATTTTTTTTTGTATTTTCAGAATTACTTCAAAATCCTGATAAAATTAGGTTACAACCAAAGTTACGATTATACAAACCAAGATCCATCATAAAATTCATTTAATTTTCAAAATTAATTAAAAATTAAAAAAAAAAAAGAAACGAACACTAAAATAAAATAAAATTAATTGGAAAATTTCGACAAAAGACAACCAAAAGTGAAAAATAAAAAATATTTAATTAAAAAATATTATGTACAAATATGGCAATAGATTTTTTAATTTTATGTTTATTATTATTATCATTAACAATAAATATTCTTGCACTCGGAGCATTCTGGGTGACACCAGGCTTACGAACAACGGCTAATCGTTTTGTTATAAATTTATTAATTGTTAATATTATTGGATGTTTGGCTTTAGCACCAACTTTATTCTTACGTTCCAACAGTTACAGTTATGAAACAATTGATCAAACAAAAATTCATACAAAATTAGATCATCATCATCATCATCAAAATCAAAATCAACATTATATTAATAACTTAAAAAATCAAGACAATGTTCAACAATATCATGAATTTCATCATTCATTTAATTTAAATAATGACACTATCACATTAACAACTAATGAAGAACAACTAGTTAAAAGAGAGAAGGAAAATATTGATGTCTGGAATTTAATAAATTCTAATATTAAAAATAATGATGATTTCAATATTATTAGAAATAGCAACGACAATGACAACATCAACACTAATAATAATATTAAAAATACCGCAGACAAAACAATAGTCAAATGTATGGGAAAAATTTGTAAAAAATTTAATAGTGGTGCTAATGATAATGATAATGATAATGATGATATTGTTATTATTCAATCAAAAGATACAAGAAGTACAACAAATTCAAAAATAACCCAACTTAATAGGAATCGTCATCATCAACATCATCATCATCATAATACAAAAACTAATAAAATTTCTCATAGTAATGATGATAGTAGTAGTGGTAGTAGTAGTAGTAGTAATGGTAATAATCATTTAAATCGTGCTATTGCCGCAGGTGATGATGATGATAACAGTAAAAGTTTCTCATCATATGATGAATCATATATTGATACTGATGGTGCTGTAACAACTGGTAACATTAATTTAAGAAATAGAAAAAATATTGCTGGTGATGCCATTCAATCAACTGAAGATCAACAATTTGATGTTGAAGGTGAAAAAATACAAGAACACCAAGGCATAAAAAATGAAAAAGGAGAGAATAAAATACATTTTATAAATGATATGAAAAAAGAGGCTGAAATTAAAAATAATAAGTTAGAAAATGAGAAGATAAAAACTAATTATCATCAAGGAATTGAAAAAATTCCCATGGATTCTTCACAAAATTTAGATAATAATGCAGATGCTATTGTTAATATGAATAATGGTATATTAAATAAATTAAATTTAAAAACATCATCAATTTTAAATAATAATGGTGGTGCTGTTCATAACAATGACAATTATGACAATGATGATTATAATATTGTAGATGAAACCAGTGATGATAATTTTAATTTAAGAAATAATAATAATGATAATATTAATAATAATGATAATGATAAGTTTAGTCAAAGTAAAAATTTTTTACATATACAAAGTGATATTAGATGTTGGTCATTAGATTTTGTTGCAGCATTAAGTGCTCTATCAGTATTATTAATTGTTGGTGATACATGGTGTGCTGTAACAGATCCATTACGTTATCATAGTAGAATATCTGGTTTAAAAGCATGGTTTTTAATTGCAATTATATGGTTTTTTGCAATATTATTTGGTATATTATCAGCATTACGTGAAACAACATTAACCAGTGAAACAATATTAAAACAAAAATTATATATTAATAAAACAAATTCAGATCTACAAAATAATACAAAATTAGATAATAATATTAATAATATATTTACAACAGCTGAAACAGTATTATTAAATGATGAATTAAATAAAATTGATAATTATGAATTAATACAAAATACAACTTATCGTACAGAAAATGGTTCAATATTTGAAATGATAATGTTCGGTCATGAAAATCTATATAATATGATTTTTTCATGTCTTTATTTTATTGTGATTATTTTAACACCATTCATTGTTGTTTGTTGCATGTATTGGCGGATATTTTCTGAAGCTCGTGAAAATGGTTTAAGAATGCGACAAAATGGTTCATCCCCATTATTACAAAGTGCATTAAATTTAGCACATCATAATAGTATTAGCCAACAAAATAAATCAAATCAATATACACATACAAAAAGTAATTCACATAATCATATTTGTATAAATCCATTACATAATTTTAATGCATCAACATTGCATTTAAATAAAGATGATTTAAAAGTTGATGTAGGTTTACAAATGCGTATTGATACAATTGATAATTCCAAGAAACCATTATTATTCTTAGCTAATAATAATAATAATAATAGCAGCAACAACAATAATAACAATAGTTCAACAGAACATTCAAATCGTTCAAGTATTTCACCAGATAAATCTTCAAATACAACATCAATAACAAAAGATAAAAATCAAAATAATATTTTATTAACAATATCAAAAGCAAATGATGAATTAAAACGTAATTATAGTACACGTCAATTAGCCTTATTAGATTTAGATGAACATGAATTTGAAATTGGTAGTAATGGTGTTAATCGTATACCAAATACACAAATAAATAAATTTTCAAGTATACGTCAAGTACATTCAACACCAAATTTATATAAATATCATAAACAAAGTGAATCAGATGATTCATTATCAGATATTGATTTAAATACAAATTATAATATTGGTCAAAATTTAAATATACATCATTCATGTCATCGTATACCATTTAATAGAACACAATCTACAACAAATTGTAATCATCAGAATGCATTACAATTACCAACAAATTTTCAACAACAAAATACACCAACAAAAGCATTAGGTTATATGACATCAATACGTCATCGTTTATCAAATGCATCGTCATTATTTAAATATCGTGAAGAATCCCGTGCAGCTCGTATCAGTATCCTAGTCGTTATTATGTTTCTAGTCTCATATTTACCATATGGTATTTTAGTTTTATTACAAGGTCGTATTTTTTCATTATCAACACATGCAACACAATTAGCAGTTTTTGTTGTATTATTGGGTAATTTAACATCACCAGTAATATTTGCATATCGTAACAAAAGAGTACGACGTGGTGTTAAACGTTTATTTAATTTGGATTCAAGAGCAAAAGATCGTCAATTACAAAAACGTGGTATTGTATCAACAACATCGCCATCTCATCCACAACAGCAACCACATCTTAAACATCAATCAAGTATTAAAGGATTTTTTTTACGTTCAAGTGCCAGTAATTTTCATAAAAATAGCAGTAAAAATTATTTTAACAGTAAAAAAAATAACAATTGCAGTAATAATAGTAATAATAATAGTTCTAGTACAAATAACAATAATAACAATAATAATAATAATAGTAATAACAATAATAATAATAATAGTAATAATATTAATAATAATAGTAAAAAAGATAAAATTGGTGCTAAGCCCAGTATTAATATTACATCAAATAAAATGTCAACATATACATTAAATACATGTAAATTTTTATCACCATCAGTTGCAGCAAATGCTGCCGGATCATTATTTATTGATATAGAAAAATGTTCATTTGTTAAAAAAAAGAAAAATGTTAGTTTATCAACTACCACAAGTAATTTTATAAATAGATCAAAAGTTAAACGTAATAGTAATAAACCAATTGTACAAGATGAAGAAGAAATTAATGAAGATAATTATGTTGAAGAATTATGTGATTTAACAAAAAAACATCAACAACAACAGCAACAACAACATTCAATTTTAATTAATGATAGTTTAATTAATGATGTTAATCTTGTTGCTGATATTAATAAAATAAATAATATTAACATTAATAGAGTATTACATGACCCGGTTAAAATAATAATAAGTGATAATAATTGTGTTGCCAATAATTTTATAAATAATAATTGTAATAGTAATAATAATGAAAAACGTTCAATATTGAAAATTGTCTGCGATAGTTCGAGAAAATTGGGCTGTGCTAATGGTGAATCGTGTGCAAGCAGCGATTGTGAAATAGAACCAACAGATGTCTAGGGAAATTACAAATTAAAAAGAAAAAACAAAAACTAACTATATTACCTAATAATAATGGCTTTAAATTACAAAAAAAAAAAAAATAGAAAAAACAACTAATTAGATAAAGAATTTATTAATTAAATTGTATTTATGATAAAATATTAAAAAAAATAAGGCTTAAATTAATTACAAAAGCAGAAAAAAAAGATATTGTAAAAGATATTAACTAAATGTTTTAATTTATTTATGTTCAATTCTATTTATTTTGAAGTAATAAAACCAGTTAAATTGAATGCTTAATTAATATATTAATAAATAATATATTTGTATTTTAAACATAAAATTTACTATTGTGTCTTAATTAAGCTAAGCTGAATATATTATTTTTAAAGTTTTTGAATTTTTTTTAACTAATTTTTCTATAAGAATGTATACTGTGATCTAATTCAGCTTAGCTGAATTTTAATTATTTCTTTTTTTAAATAATATAATTAAATAAATATTTAAGCACAATGTTTATTAACAAAATTCAGCTATTGCTTACAATAAAAAATAATATGAAGAGTTGTTATGATGATAATTTTTTAAAGTAAATTCAGCAAAATTTTAATTTAAATTTTATATAATCTTTTGATATGCAGTATTTTATGGTATATAGTGAGAATTGTGTCACGTAACTATAAGGCAATTTTAAATCATTGTAAGTCTATTCAGCAGGATATAAAATTGAATAATTTAAAAAAAAAAATGAATCAGATAACTATTCAGCTGGGGAATATGACTTTATTACAATTAATAAAAATTAAAAAGGTTTTGAAATATATGGTTTAAGGTCAATTAGTTCTAGCTGAATAAAGAATTTATATTGATATTATTTATTTTGTTATGTAAAAGTTATATAAAAGTTATATATAAAAATGTTATATGAAAGTTTATATGTATTTTTTTTAATTTTATGAAAGTAAAATTTAAAAAATGTATAAAAGAAAAATAATTTCTTTAAATTAAAAAAACCAAGAATGTTTGCATTTTATAATTATTTTTTCAATTGAATTTAAATTTAATATTCTGTATTTAAATTTAATTTCAATTGAAATAATAAGAAAAAAGTTACTAAATAAATATTATCATCATATTGTTTTTACAATAAAAATTTACTCATATCAATAATAAATTTATAAAATTATTTTATTACTTCAAAATAGATAATAAAAAAATATATGTAAAAATAAAGTTTTATATGAAACCATACTACAAAATCAAAATAATGAAAACAATGAAGATTAATTCAAAATAACATAAATAAATCCAAAACAAATAAACTATTTTTCAAAATAAAAAGAAAAAAACATATTTTGTAATTAAACTTATATTTATTGTAAATTTAAAATAACAAAAATTCAAAAAAATTAAAAAAAAAAAACAAACAAACAGAGAACATATAAATTTATGTTAGTCTTTAATTTATATATTAATTCTTGTTAATAAAATTTTTTTTTTATATTAAAAATTACTTACCTAAGATAAACAAAGATTAGTATTAATAATTAAAATTCAACTATATATTATATTAAAATTTAAATTAATATATTTTATTTATTAAAAAAAATTGAAAAAAAAATAAAAAAAATAAAAAAAAAAACTGTAACAAATACATTTAAAAAAACCAAAAACACAAAACTTATAAATGCATATTATATTTTTTTATACTGTAATATTTTATTCTGAAAAACAAAATGAGAAATGTAATAGACTTGATTTATAGAAATTTGATTAAACTAAACATGACAGTAAAAAAAAATACAAATTTACAAAAAAAAACAAAAAAAAAAAAAATTAATTTTCAAAGAAAATAAATTCTAACCTCGATTTACGTTGTTTTAATTTACCGTATTGTAT
Organism: Dolichopus griseipennis; assembly: GCA_963082915.1. Taxonomy (NCBI): domain Eukaryota; kingdom Metazoa; phylum Arthropoda; class Insecta; order Diptera; family Dolichopodidae; genus Dolichopus; species Dolichopus griseipennis. The sequence goes on along the minus strand of OY720442.1, from coordinate 39,104,551 downwards.
AACAAATCAATAATGTAAACTAAAACAACGTAAAACGAGGTTTTGTATATTTTTTGAAATTTTTTTTTTTTTTTTTGAATAAAATTAATTAATCCATATTTTAAATATTATTAAAAAAAATTTGAAGACATATTTAGAAAAAAATAAAATAAATAGAAAATACAATATTCCAAAAAAACAAAAAGAAAACAAAAAAAATTAATCCAAAATTTAATTAAAAATAATAAAAATAATTAAAAAAAAATATAAAATTTGTTATAAAAATGAAAAAAAAAAAAAAAAAAATAAAATGAAATAATAAATATGAGGAAATTCAATATTTTTCAAAATATAAAAATTTATTGGTTTTTTTTTTTATTAAATTTTTAAAATATTTTACTTTTCAGTCACATTTACCTGAGATAGCTCGAACTGCTCGATAAACTCTTATTTGAATTCTTTTCACTTATTTTCGAAAATATAGACAGATCCAATTTTGATAAATTTATGATACGCCAACCAAACATAGTAAAAAAATATATTCCTTTATGGTTGAGTTTGATTTTACTCTTGATTTGATTTTGAATCAAAGAATTAGTTTTTGAATGAGTCATAATAAAGATGCGACTTATTTTAATTAAATATACTCCATAATTGATAATTTCCAACCTTCATTCATTATATTTAGCAGTGGTGGAAAACCTTTTCAGATTGTGAGCGAAGTTAAAATTAATGTTGTATCTATATTAAATTGATCCTTAGTTTAGCCTAGTATTTTTGAAGAAAGTATTGGGAAGTTCTTAATGTTTAATTGCATACCTAAAGAGAGAGAAAGTAAGTATAATGTTATTTAGCGTTTTTTTGGCAAAATTTTCAGGGATACAAATTTCCATAACGGAATTTATTTTCGTTTTATGAACGAAAATTAATATGCATAATAAGGTGTATACTTTTTTGTACAAAAAACTTAGTTATTTTATACTAATAAAATATTCAGCAATTTTTTCGATCAAATTCAGCAAAAAAATTTCTCTAAACGAAGATTAATATACATCGTAAGCTGTACATTTTTTGTGTAATAAACCGGTTTTTTTATATTGATAAAGTATTCAGCAATATCTTTGATCAAATTCAGCAAAAAATATTTCTCTAAACAGTTTATGTACGATATTCAGCAAGTATTGTGAAGCATATTCAGCAAAATAAAATTCGTTAGATTACATTATTTCTTTTAAAAACATTCATTCTTTAATATAATCATTATTCCCTCAGCATATTAGAGTAATATAAAATGTAATTTATTTAAAGCAATTGACTCAAACTTAACTTACAGATTTATTTTCTGTTAGTAGCCCAAAAGCCAAAGGTTACAAATATCTGATACAAACCGAATGATTTTACTAATCTCTAAAAGAAAACAAAAGTTGATATTCCATATACATAATATTGAAATACCATAATAATATATAAAATTTTAAATTAAATTATTTTATTAGGTCAAAACTTCAATTTATGGAAATTTTTACTTGACTACTATTATGGTTATTCATTCTTGTTTTTTTTTTTAATAATACCTTTTTTCATTCAAAATTTTTGAAAAGTTATAAATTATGATATTAATTAAAACAAAAAAGATATAACTATAATAATAATGTTAATATTAACTGGTTCATTAACTCATTATTAATTAACTAATAATATGCTAATTTACTTAGAGTTATATTTGACAAAATTAGTGAAATCTTCTTCGGTGCTGGTACAAATATAACAGTCTTTAACATAACATAACAGAAGTAACAGAATACACTAATACATAATACACTAATAACATAAAGTATATTAGACAACATAATATTGAAAAAATTAAAAAAAAAAAATCACGTGAGTTATTTCTGTCATTATTACTAAAACCCCTTCGTTCAACTTCGTTTTTTATAAGGTTTTTTAAACTGAGCTCGTAATATTTTGAATTGAATGACATTTTTTGTAAAACTTTGGACTAGTTATTGATAAGTATCACTGATAAGTTATAGGTATTAATAATTTGCTTCAGATTAAATTTCAGATGGAGTTTATAAGGTACAGGTTAAGTATTAAGGTTAAAAGGTAAAGGCAAATAATCTACTAAATAATTTTCTTTATCAGTTTAAAACTTCCTTGTATAGGAGACTCAGTTACAAATTAAAAAAATAACTAAGTTTAGTTACGTTTCAAGATCTCTAAATCATTGACTGTCATTATATGCCATCCGCATGCGAGCATAATATCAAACTTTATTAACTCTACGAAAAAAATGTAAGTATTTCAATGAATTTTTTTAGGAGAAAAGTTCTTTTAAAAGTAAAAATTCACAAAACGTCAATTAAATAAAATATTACTATATAAATTATTTTTTTTAATAATCTTGGTACACTATATAGCTAGAGTCCGGTTCATTAAATCATCATCTGAATAATCAAAAATTAAAATGATTGTCAATCAAATGGAAACTCATGTGAAAAAAAGTCACTTTGTAAATACGGAAATAAATAATGAAAAAACAAATGATTGATAAAGCTTTGAAAAATTTATTGTGTATAAGAAAATTTCAACAACAAAATTTAGGAAATTGGTCAATTAATTAAAAAGAAAAATGGTATGAAAAATCTTCTTTGTACAAAATGGTTACCAAAATTAACGATATTTAAAGGTATATTTTGTTAATTAACTACTATATTTTTCTAAAGAAACTAAGTTCTCAAACGTTTAAAGCTATAAATTATCTGATTAATGGTGTAGGGGTTAAGAAGTCTTTTATGTGGTAAGTCGGAAAGAGGTTGGGAGTTTTTAAGAACGAAAGAAGCTCCAAAAACATGCATTTTGTTCTTTCATGTCATAATTCTTAATCCAAGGAATATTTTGTTAATTCCTCAGTCTTAAAATACAATGGGTTGCCAAATTATTTGAGACAGTATGAATTTTCTGAAATTTCGCGATTTATGTTTTTAAGTAAATTTCTTGTTTTGTTTCTATGGTTACTTCGATTTTAAATAATTCCAAAATAAAATAACACATACAACAAAACATCCGCTAGTTTTAACAAAATAATATTTTCGATTAAACTGCGTATTTGAGTTATATTGAGAAATTATTATTAAATTATAAATTTCACCCTGTCCCTTAGAGATTATCAAAAATCCCATAAGTATTATAGTGTGGTTCGTAATATCTTCGAAATGCATGGGGAGATTACATATCATCCAAAGAACAATGAGGCCAGGCAAACAAAGGAAATTTTAGAAAAACTGTTTTTGCTTCAGGTCGCAGGATTGTTTTCAGATTCTGAGCAGTATCTATTTTTGCATGGCTTAGTTCCCTGCCATAAAGCCAACAAAGTTTCTAAATTCTTGGCTGCAAAAAAAATTTTAATTATACTAATGATCTGGTATACTAGTGATACTATAATGATATCATCTTAAATATGTTTAAGTTTAAACAAATCAGAAAGCAAATACCGTTATTTTGCTGATTGTAGATTTATTTATAAAGTATAACACATAATTCTGTATAAATTAAAAGATTGTAATCGATTTATTTTAATCAGTTTATTAGTTCACTATGATAAATTTTATAATATTTATTTAATTCATTCACTTTGAAGAACAATGTGTTCTCGAATTTTGACAAAGATCAGACACTTTTCCATAGATCAACTTGGAAACATAGACACATAGATCAACTTCGAAAAAGCTCCAAATAAAAAACAAACACGTATAACATAAATAGTTTTTTTTTGTAAAACCATGAATCATTCATTTCACATTCATTTTAATTCTTTTAATTTTGGAGAAAACAAATTTGTATGTTTATTTTTTTTGGTTTTTCTATTTTTGCTTTTTAATTTTTTTTTATTTTCTTTTGAGTTTCTTTCCTTTAGAACACACATGAGTCCATTTATGTTCATACATTATGTATACAAGACATCTTTTTATCAAAGAGAATAGAAATAAAAATAAAAATTCATACTTTTAAAAATCAGATCACGTTCTCATCATTTTAAGGTAAAATGTTTAAGTTTAATGGACTGAAAAATAGCTCAATAATAGTATATAATGTAATTATACATATACATATATTTCTTTATATAAATAATGTAAAATAAACATCTTTTACAATTTAGAACCAATACAATTTGTCAAATTTTTAAATATCTTTTCATTTTAATCTAGATTTTCAAATGAAAAATGAATTAACTATTAAAATAAAATAAATGTTTTAAATTTGTATATTCTTTTCATATGAACTTGGCCCTTGCTTTCAAAATTTTTAAATCAATTTGATCAATTTTGAATTAGCCCAGTTTATTGAAACTCAGAAATTGTAGTTGAAAGAACATATTTGAAAAAAAGTACTTACCGATTTTATAAATACTGTAAGAAATGTTAATAAAGTTCCATTTTAAAAAATAGCTGTTAAAAATACACCTGGGACACATAGGACTTACATTATTTCCCATTAAGCCCTTTTTATGCTTTAATTACAGAATTGGGGACACGGTTTTTCAAATCATATCAGTTCGACTTCTGCGTCCCAAGTTTAAGAAAATGTCTGAAACTGATTTGAAAAAAGATCAATTTTATTTGAAAATGTTCGATTTTGTGAGAAAAGACAAATTCAAATTATAAATGGAATAGTTCATGTTAAGAATGACCAAGTTCATGTGAAAAGAGTATATGTTTGTATGTTTTTTTTTAATGTGTCTTTCAAGGATCTAACAATAACCCTAAAAATAGGACTAAAACGTATTTGCGTCATAATATAAATTCAATCCTTTGAATTTTAAGTAATACAGAAAGGTTTAATGTAAATTTTTTCCCCTGGAAGAATAAAATTAAAAAAAAAAAGTAAATCTTGTTTTTTTTTTTTTTATTTATATTTTAGAATTTGACATATACACAAAAAAAGTATTGAAATCGTGACAATAGTCTGCGTTAATTTTAAGAAAAAACGATCCTTCCGCTTAATGAAACAATAAGTTCTTGTTGTGTATCATATATTTAACTATCTACACCGACGGATTCAAGTGGGCGTTTTCTCGCAAAAACTCAGCATTTCAAAATTTTACAGACTCCCCGACATAGGTAGCATCTTCCAGGCGGATCCTAGTAGTCGGAGAGTCTGCTTAATTTTTGGAGCAGGAGATCTAAAGAAGCAAATGAAAGTGAAAATATCGAGCATTATTTTGCAGATGTCTGGTCCTAGCCAGAGCCAAACTTCTTTCACTCGGTCAAGCGATCTTCCAAAGTCTTAACAAGCTTCCTGACAAGCAAGACCTGATTTCTTATTTGAACTCTTCAGTTTCGATATAAAACCAAAATAAAAACGTAGGTCACATTAGTGCAGTAGAATCAAAAAGGTGCAATTTAGTGTCATCCCTTTACCTCCCTACCTATCTTATATAAATTGTTATGAATTTATCCTTGTGTGCAGGCAAGTTTGAACAAATTTAATCTATATAAATGATATTCAGCTCTATAAATGATATTCAGCATATCTGCTTGATGAATTTAATTTACTATACATTTTTAAACTTTTTTTTGTAAAATATAACTGAAAAAAGTGAAAAACATTAGTTTAAAATTGTATATTTTCTATCTAATAATATTCAGCACTTTTTTTGTTACTCAGCATATTAGTTGAGGAACAGAATGACGTTGTACGTTATTGTTCAATAAAACTTAGATGATTATTACTTGGATTACTGAAACCAGTGATACTTGTACTATGTCAAAAAACTGAGCAATATGTGAAATTAACCAATATCTTACAAATTTAATTAAGGTTTTATAACTAGATAATTAAATGGAGTTACTACAAAACTAATTTTTACTTCAATTTTGCTAGTAAATGTAAGCTATAAATGAATAAGTTCAGGGGACAATATACTTTATTTAAATTCAAAAAAATTAGAGCTGGACCTTATAATAATATGTAGAATTAAAAACTTTTCTTTTTTTCCTTTATTATTCCGTTTACATCGACATAAACATATATATATACATTTATATATATATATATATATATATATATATATTCTTCTTTTTTTGGTCTTTCATTATTTGGGCAAATCAAATAAATCCCTATTGATCTGTTTTTGGGAAACTCAATTTAACAAATAAGATGATAAGAATAAATAATATTACATTAAGAATGTAACAATTAAGTGTTACCATAGTAGATCAAATTAAGGCTTTCAAATCAAAACAAAAACTTATTATTATGGGTTTACAATCAAAATATTGTTCTATAGCAAATTGGAATTGAATTGAATTATTATTATTTTAAGTTGAAATAAGGGAATAGGTTTTTTTTTATGGTTAATGAATTTTATATTAAATGGTTTTTGATAAAAAAATTTGGATGTACGTTATTTTATTATAAATATATATCTATCTATATATATTAAATTAGTACTATAACCGTACTTTTATGTGTAGTAATTTGCGCTAGCACAAGAGGCAATCTAACTAGTGTTAAACTGATTACAAGTAAAACTAGATCGTTTCCCTCAAAAAAAGTTTTGCAAATGGGTTGGATCTTGGATCAGGTGTCTTATTCTAATTAAGTTAAAACTACTTCAACTGTTGACTGCTAACTGTTCAATTGTTAGGCTAATAAGCCTAGCTATATCCTAGTTTGCAGGTACATGTTGGAACAGGAGGGACATATTATATTCATATTATTAGAATTGATCTGAATGAATTCCACATACAATTTAAACATGAGATAGTAAATACTAGCCCCTGATATATGTAGGAACATATCTTAAATTTTCAATACATACAATTCTATATGTCATATATTAGGTTATAAGGTATTTTTATATCTGTGAGTTATATAATTAAATTGAATTATTTAAATATTCTGCAAATATATAATATTAGAATCTATTGGATGTCAATAATATCCACAATATTTTCTTCCAAAATTCCTAGATATTTTCCATTAATTTCATAAAATTTTGAAATAAATTAACACTTGGTCTAATTAACATAAAATTCACTACGTTTTATATAAATTATATACATTATATACTAATTTTATTATAGCTATGAACTTGTTGCTTATAATGTCCTGGCTAGTTTTTTTTAAATGTCCTTGGAAAATTTAAAAAATTACTCAAAAAATATTCATTATTTTTACAATGTTTTTCCTTAAAAAAAAGCAACATCTATACATAATATAATTACAAAGACTTTTCAATGAATTACAAAGAACTTTCAATGTCATTTTATATTTCTTGTTATTTTGGGGTGATTACTTCAGATTACAATTTACTTATAATAAAAAAAAAACAAGACAACAACAACAGACAAACGAATAATCAAAAAAATAATCAAAAATTGATTTCTAATTTAAGAACTTGTGACTTTTTAACAAAGAAAATAAAAAAAAAAAAACCGTGAACTTACTATCGAATGTAAAAAAACGCCATTCAAACTTTGTCATCTAATTTTAGAATTCTGATGTTCATTTTTTAATATAGTACTATAAAAAATTCTGATGTCTGTTCTTCATTTTCCAATTATTTAAAAGAAAATTCTTAAGCAAAAAAAAAAAAATTCTAAATTAAAAGAAAATTATTTGTGTACAGGGGGTTTCCAAATAAAACCTACATAAATTAGGAACTAATTGAGAAAGTCAAAGTAAAAAAAAATATTATTATAAGATTAGGTTTGAGATGGCCGTTCAGGATATTTAAAAGACTCTCTCAGTATATTTTTAAGTCTCCCTACTGAGATGGTTATAGAGTACAGGTTTTTCAATCTAGGAGTCGAAGTACTATTTTATGTATTATTTGTATATTATTAAGTATGTCCAGTAGTTTTCCTCCACATCTAACATAGTTTTGTGGTAAAGACGTTTCGTTTTATACATAACCTTGCAATTAAAATGGAAATTCTTACAATCTAATAGAAAATTTCAAATTAAAAGGACCTTATACAGAGGTGGAGGATGTTATATCGTGGTTAATCTTTCATAGAACGGTAGGTTATGCAGAAACAAAGCATCTCAATCTACTTTATATGCAGGGGAGCTTAATCTGAAATATGGTAACTTCCTTTTTCATTTTATACATGTGTTTCCTATTGATTTAGAAAAATTCAAAAACCATTATACTACGCAAGCTGGTTGGGTGTTTATACCATCTTTTTGGTTACGGAGGGAGGCTTTCTTAGTGGGAACAAATTTTACACTACCTGCGACCTTAGTACTTCAGGTACCTCTCTAATTAATCAAAGAAATCTAATTAATATTGAAAAACCTGGGTCATATAATGCATAATGAGTTAATGGCAAATAATATATTTTACATATGATTGTTTAAAAAAATATTGAAGGCAAGACATGTTGGTGCCAATCAAGAATCGTGGCTGAGAAACATCCAGAATGCAAATAGTGGAACAATAAACACAACCAGCGAAGGATAGAGAGAAAAATGGGATCGCCGATGATCAGTAGTGAATACTCAGCTGAAAAAGAAAGTCAGTATTGCTTTAGAATTAAAATTTTTGAAACCACAGTTTTAATTTTTTCCCCTCCCTATATTTTGAAGCTTCTGATTTTGTAGACACGAACTAATTTTATCTCGATCTCAAATAATCACTAAGACCCCATATCTCTTAAACTTTTACGAATTTATTCCAACTTATCGAATAATTTTATGAAAGTTGATCTTTTGAAATATCTTTTCAACTATGCAAGCACAATTTTGAAACATCCTGTATATGTATGTATATTCGTAAACATTGCCATTGCTATAATATAGTACACATATATATAAATATAATATAAAAATAAATAAATTAACTTGATTTTGACCAAAGAAGATAATAAAATGAATTGGGGAACCCACCCATTAAAATCAAATAAAATTAAAATTTTTAATATTAATTTTATTTTATTTTTTGATGAAATGATGACGGATCGGTAAATTGTTTTTGTATATTTAATAAAAAAATAAAATTTTCTTTTTTTTTATGGAAAATTATTTAGTTTTCATGCTTTGAGGGAAAACTTTCAACAATTTTTCATTTTCTTTAATATTTTCCTTATTTAATTTTTAAATAGTACTCATAGGCTTATGAAAATTTTTAATATAATATTAAAAGCAAATTTATTAAATATGTATGTATTAAATAAAGAATAGGGTAAATATGAATAATGACTTTAAAGATAGAAACCATATTTTATGAAGTTTGAGGGCAGCATAATTATTAATAATTAAAAAGTATTTATTACTTAAATAAACAAAATTAAAAAAGTTTTATTGAATAATATCTAATAGATTTGCTTTTGTTGTTGTTTTTTTTTTCTTTGTATTTTATTGTTTGCTTATTTTTAACCCTTGAGTAAACAATTTATGTTTTAAGGTGATTTGTGATAAAATTGTTGTATTTTTCAGTTGAATTTATATTTAAAATTAATAAAGAAAAATAAGTTGTAAATATAATGAAAGTTAAATTAATAAAATTTGTAGATAATTTTATATTAAGAGTTTATAATATAAATTATCTAAAGCTGCTATTTATTATCAGTTTTGATAAGAATTTTTTTTTTAAGGTTGGAAGTTCTGTAGAATATCAATTTTTGTTTCTAACTTCAATGGAGTTAAAACTTAAAATTAAAATAATTATTGTGTTCAGAAAAGGTTATATTTTTGTTCATAAGTTCTCAAAGTTTAATAATGTTTAACTAAAAACATGCATTTAAGATTTTAAAGCTTTGACGTGCTAAACGTTAATATTAATCAGGTCTAAAAGAGATTCTTCATTTCTTCTTTCGATAGGATTGAGAAATATATTACATTCTTATCACAAGAATTAATCTGGATCAATTTCACGTCTAATAACTGACAGATGTGAACAGGCAACTAATATAGAGCACTAGCCATTAAAAGCGTGCTAAATTTTAATTGATATAAGTCTTTTGGTATTTTGTCTTTTGGTCATTCTGTTTTGATATTGTATAATTTTGTAGTGGAGGTATATGGAATTTCTGTATCTGTGAGTTATATTAATAAATTAAATGAAATGTTCATATTATTAGTTATGCCATTAATTTGAACCCAATGAAGAACGGTAGCTGAATCAAATCGAAACCGGGTTGAATCCCACGTAAAATTTTCTTCAATTTTGCTGGAATTTAAACCTGAGTCCCTCAAATAAGGCCTTAGACGTTAATTATTCTATCGACTGTACTTTTCAGCTGTTAATTATTAAGGTCTGAATAATAATTTTAATTCATACTAATAACTCACAGATATCAAATAAATCATTTTACTTAATCTGTTAACACAAATATAAAATTAATAATTTAAAGACATTCTTCATGGGAATAGAAGACATTACTATGTCTCACAGGATGAGGAACAAGTCCAGTATCCAGGGGAGATAGACAAAAATAGTTGAGTAATAAGTTAAACCCTTAAAGGGTTAAACCAAATTTTTTTTTTTACATTATTAACTTCTATATATAAGGTTTACAAAGTTCTTTTCTGGGTTAATTTTAATTTTAAATTTTTTAAATATGAGGAAAATTATTTTGTTTATTATTTCAACAAAAAATTTAGAAAATGAAAATTTAATTCTATTTGTAAAAAAAAAAGAAAAATTGATTTTAATTTGTATACAAATTAGTTTGAAACACAGTGTGAAAGAAAGAATTTAAAAAGTTTATTTTGTTTCTATTTTAAAAACTTTTTAAAAAAAGTTGTAGGTGTTCTTAGTTAATAGTCTATAGTAATTACTAATTAAGATATTTTAAGTAAGTTTATTATTGTTAGTTAAGTTTATTATCATTTTAAAATTTAAGTGGCTATAAAATGTTCATTCAACCTTTTTAAATAAATTTATTTTATTAACTAGAGCAAATATTTTTTCTTTTAATAAAAATTTATATGTTTCAATGATGGGAAATAAACGAGTCATAGAATTATTACAAATTGATGAATGGTAATTATTAACAGTGTTATTTTGATAAGTCGATTATAAATTTAATAAAATCTACCCTAGAAACTGTATTGAATTAAAACCCCAAACGAAGGATCTCGGGTTTAAATCCTGCTCAGGTCATATCTAATAAAAAAATATAATTTATAATTTATATCATAATATCACCTCACATTTAAAATGGGAAACTGGGGTTCAGCTATATGGTATTCATGTACAATAGGACCTATATAATAAATATAAGCAACTCAAAGTAAAAATAAAATAGGTGAATACTGACTTAATTAGGCTTGATTCCAAATGCAATAGCAAATAATTTAGAAAAGGCAAACTTAATAACGCTCTAGTCTTTTGATCTTTGGAGATATTTAATGGAAACTAAATATGCAAATCAAGAGAGCCACTGTGGTTTTTGTAATTTCCGAAAATATAGCTTTAACCCTGGCTTCATAATGATTACACTGCTCTAACATCTTCTGGAGCTTTAAGGATTTCATATGTGTGGTGTTTGGTAATGTTGGTTGTTCTCGTGTCTTATTGCATATAAATCTATTCGTAATTATTCTCGTCCTGAAAATACTACAACAGTTATTGAAAAATGTCTTAAGTCTGCTATTTGAAGTTTTAAAGCTGCAGCTTAAAAACTAATGCTTTGGGTGATTTCGAAGTTTGAGATTGAGTTTAAGGGAAATTTGTTTAATGGTTGTTATCTAATAAAGCCTGCTCTGGTTTTATTAGATTAACAGAGTTTTCTAAGAATCAACGAATGAAGTCCTTGATTTTCTTTAATTTAAATTTAATAAAGTTTAAAGATTAGCTGTGAATATTGCATGCAAATTCCGTTAAGAATCTTGGAGCTTACGTGAACCAAGTATGAATTTTTTTATAACTTAAATGTGATGTGCTAAAATACTTTGTTTATAACTATGTCCTGGTATATTATTTTGTACCTTGCTTTTATATATTATGAAGTAAATTTCTATTGCACGTAAAATTTACTATAACTTTTTAACACCTACTAAGTCTGATAGCTTCGAATTAGAGTTCTTCGATAAGCTTTTTCAGGGGTGTAAAATTTCTATTTTCATCTTTTTGTTGGAATTTTATTTTATAGCCAATTATATTGTTGTCTAAATTTACCTTATATAATCAAAAGGTTATTTTTACTAAAATTTCCACTAATTTCTATATTTAATATGTGTATTTTAATTTTAGTAAAATTTTTATTTGATTTGTTTATTTTATTTAATTTTCTAAATTTTTTATTTTATTTGCTAAGTGATTTATTATTAGATAATTAGAATGCAAACAAATTCTTTTGTTGCTAATTAAAGATTTATGATGAATTAAAAATTATTACAAAAATGAGGAAGAGTGTAGTAGAGTAGACTTTGTCAACTCACGGATACCCGTATGATCGTAATATCGACATTATATTATCCGATATATGACAACAACTGAACCCACAGCAGTAGACCATCCAAATTTTGCACAATCTTTGGCGACAAAACTAAACTACCAAATATAAATATAAAATATAAGACAACCAGCTTTAATAAGTACAGAGGAATGCTCATATAAGAAAAAGTTGTACGGCAAGAACTCGAACACACTGCAGTAGACCAACCAAATTTTGCATAAACAAATTTCAGACAACCAGCTATAGAGTAATGCTCATTTAAAAAAAGAAGTTGTATGGCAGCTACCTGAAATCATGGACCAAAATGGCTGGATTTAAATAGCGATGACGGCTATTGCATAAAAACGAATTTGTGAAAATTGCAAAATCCTAGCTCCTTATTTTTTAAGTTATCGTGGGGACGCAAGGACGGACGGACGGACATACAATTGAGTATAATTCTACACTCCCTTTTTCTCTGCGTCACAAACGTAATGGCAAATTTAGTATACCCTTTTGACCTATAGTCATACGGGTATAAAAAAGTCTTAGTTAGTAACTTATACGTGTTTCTCTTATTAAATTAATTGAAATTTATATGTTAAGATTTTAGAATTTCTTTAATAAATAAAAACTTAGTAAATAAATAAACGATAGTATAAAAAAAGAATTATTTGTTTTTAGGTATTTAATCGATTAAATATTTTATTAGTTTATTGACTTTATTAGGAATGGGTTTTTTTTTCGTTCTATGGAATTGATCACTTTTTAATTAATAGTGGAAACTTTTTGTAATTCATTTTTTTCCAGGTGATTAAAGGTGATAGAATTAGAAATATAAATATAAAGTTGTTAAAAAATTATTAATAGTATAATTGTATTTTAAATGAATTTAAAATATTCCCAATTTGATACTTTCTTAGAATACTGCTTACGTACGCTTCGGTACATAAATACATTATAATATTTATTAATATTTCAATTTCTATTTTTAGAAATTTTTTGTAGTTAAATTCCCAAGAATAGTTAATAATTTTTAAATATATTCAAAGTTTTGTAATTTTATATTCAGACAATTAATAAAAATTAATTAATTCTTAAAACTATAAACTAAAACTGTTGATACAACCCATTTGTCAAAACTCATTATCTTTTTTGCACATCAAAATAAAACTCCGCCTTTTTTTTTTGTATGTTTTTTTTTAAATATTGTTTTAAATCTTTTGTATTTATTAGAAATTGTATTTCAGCCAAAGAATATTATACTACAAGAATATTTTTGTCACATGGCCAAGTACAAACAAAACCCGAGAGCTTAACATGAAGTAGTACTTTTATAAAACTATTTTTAAATTCAGTAAGTATTTTGTAACATATAACTCAAAATTCCCAAAGTTTTGTTTTCTGACATTCAATTGACATTTATAAATAGCTGTCAATTATTTGTTATGCCTATTTAAATATACCTGCGGCAGTAACTGAAAATCAAATTCGCGATACGATTTGTTGATATCTCTTTATCTGAATGTCAAATGGTTTTTTAAATTTCCGTGCCTGCAAATATAATTACCTATACTTTTAAAGCGTAGTTTCCAATTTTCTCCAGAGTACTTTACAATGCATCTGAAGTTACATTTTTTTTTAATTTCCATATAATATAAATTTGTTTCAGCTGCAGATACGGAGCACAGCCAAAAATTTTTGCTTGCATCTGAGGATCAGTTATATAAAAATCAGTATTTAAGATATAAAACTTTCTGCTAAATTTGTTTTTCCTTTAACGCTTTTTCTACAATATTTGTAATTCTGTCTATTTGTTCTATTGTACAGCGATTTTCCCTAAATCCAAGGTGATGATTTGGAATAGAGATTTTTTCTCAATAATAGGCTTTAATCTTTCTAGTAATAATTTTTGAAACAGTTTTGACATTATCGGTAGCGTGACTATCGATCTGTAAGACTTTGTTTCTGTTGGTATCTTTCATATAGTTTCAACCATTATCACTTCTACTACCTTCCAGCGTTTGGCACATATTCCAGTTTTATACAATCATTCAATATTTTATTTAATATCTAATTAAAATGGCAACACTTTTCTATCTATTATTAACTAACAAATTGAACTTATTTCAAGACCAAAGAAATTTTTATTTTTTTTCAAAATTCATCAAATGTCAATATTTTAACATTGACATTGACAATTTTTACAATTAATATTCAAATAATTTTTGCAATTCGAAAAAATAAAACCATTTGACAAATATTATGAGATTTTTGCACAAATTTTTTTCTTATTTTTTTTTTTAATTATTATTAAACACTCATTAACAGCAGATTATACTTCTATCACATTTTAAAAGTAACAATTTATTTTTTATTTAAATCTTGTTGTTTTTTTTTTTTGGACATTATATGATCAATTATGCCAACATTTTTTTTTTAAATCTTTTTGTCAATTTGCCAAAATATAAATGACCGAACTTTTTTTCTTTTTTCAACTTCTTGTAATTCAATAAAATTTTTGGCATCCAAATTGATTGGTGATCGAATAGAAAATTATCACTGATCTTTTTTTAAAAAATTTAAAAAAAAACATTTGTAAACAAATTACCTTTCCGGTTTTTATTTAAAATGGTATAAAACCTAAAAGTTTGCTTAATAAATTTCCGAAAATTAACATAAAAAAGCTGATAAAGAAATAACATAGAAAAATGTCAGATTAGTCATCTTTTTGTTAATTGCTTTCAAAATTCGCTGCAACAACAAAAGAAATCAAAGCAGAAAATTTTGACAGACGCTTTAATATTTTTTTTTTTTCAATTTTATTATTTATTTATTTATGAAAAGTCCCCTACCACATACAATGTGATAAGTGAGTGATTCAATCTTTCCTTTACAGGTGTGACAGGTATATATTTTATATTATGATATAAACTATTATTGATATAAATTATAAGTTATATTTTCTTATTAGACATAATCCAACCAAGGTTTGAACCCCAGGCCTTTCGATTAAAGGGCTGATGTCCTAACCACTACGCCGCCACCTGTCACATAATTTTATTATAATTTTTTTTTAAAAGTTTATGAAACATTACAATGTACAAATCTTTAAGTAAAAAATTATAATTTAAATTTATTTATTTCAATTAGTGTGTAAAATAAAACTGTTTAAGTCAACCTTGGCCTTCAAATTTTTTTAAAATTTATTAATGCAGGTCAAAAAGTCTGAATGGAATGAAAAGAAAATGTAAAAAAAAACAAGAATGAAAACATAATATGTCAAAATTTAGGTTGCAATGAATTAGGAAATCAATTTTAAATACTTTAATTTATTTCTTTTTATTTAATTTAATATGCTTTTTTTTTAAATACATTTTTGAGAATTCTCATGTTTTTAATGTAAGATTAGTAATAAAAATTATAATGACTTTGTTAATTTGTTTATTTTTTTGCTTAATTAAACTAATATTTAAATTTGTTTAAGTATTTTTGTAAATGGGTGCTATTTAAAATATTTTATAATCATAATTCTATAAAAAAATAAATAAATTAAAATTGTTATAAAGTATGATGTATATGCATGATAAGTTGAAGGTCCACATTTTTTAATTGCATTAAGAATTAACGAATTAAAATTTCCGAGATTTAAACAGATACTTTATGAAAATTTAAAATGTAAGTTTTTTTTTGTTTAATTGTTTAACTGTTAGACTAATGAGCCTGTTAATACAATAGATACAAGTTGGAATAGGGGGTCATATTATATACGTGTTATTAAAATTGATCTTAATGAATTCCACATACAATTTAAACATGAGATAGTACTAGACCTTATAACTTAAGAAACGTCTTAGATTTTCAATAGATACAATTCTATTTTTGTTTGTGTTGTAATATTTTGTAAATGGTATTCTATATCTGTGAGTTATATTATTCAATTAAATTATTTGTTTATATTTTGAATTTATTTATATTGTTATATTAATGTATTTTTTATTAAAGATATATAATTATTAATTATTGATTATGCCATTAATTTCAGCCCAATGGTGAATGGTAGCTGAGTCGAGTCGAAAACCAGAAAAGATTTTTCACTTTCACTGGGATTCAAACCCGTGCCTTTCGTATGAAAGGTCGGCTTATAAAACTCCAAATTCTGTTATTTTGAACAATAAGTTTCAACTTTTAATGACTCATGGTATAGAAAAATTTGTTTTTCTAAAGTAATTAGTTAGAAAGTGTCAAATATTTGAAAATGATTAGAAAAATCGGTTTGTCTTAAGTTTTGATTACTGTAAATAACGGTAATTAAATGCAGGTATTTTTCTGAATGATATGACTTTATCTTCGGGCGGTTTCCTTTTTTAAATTTAAAAAATATTCAGGTTAATGTTACAAGTTTTAGACCTTTAATCATCAGCTGAAATTAGAGTTTTTCTATTTTGCCAGGGCTAAATTAATATAATATATGGGGCTAAATAAAATTAGATTTTTTATGAAATCATCTCTGGTTTGAAATATAAAAAGACAGAATGAATTTAAATGAATATGTACAGACAGAAGAATAAATGCATCCCAAAGTTTTTTTAAATGTACTACAAATGTAACACATTTAAACGTTTATTTTATTATTTAATGCAAGTATAAAAATAGTAATAACAAAACAGTAATAAATCGCTTTACTAAAGCCAATTTTAATAAGGAATTAAAAAAAAACATGATCTTGTAAGAGGCGTTCTAAAGAGTTCTTTTAATAAATTTTTTGCCAAAATTCTTCGAATATTTTTTAAGAGTATATCTAAAATGGGGTTTTAAAAAAGCAACCTGCTTTCTGCATTGTATAGAAACATATGTTTATAACAAAAATAAATCAAATTATTTGTTTGGAATAAAGCCATAAACTTTTATATTTTTAAACAAGATAATAAAACACAATTACATTATATTGATGCTTCAAAATTATTGTTATGAATGCTATAAAATCAAGGGGGTTACTCAAAACGAAATTCATTTATCTATAAATAAAAGTGCCGATTTTAAAATTATTTGAATAGTAATTGTTATGGCTTAAAACAGATTTGTAACAGATTTTTAACAAATTATTTAAGTAAATCTTGAATTTTGGGGCTAAATTGGGAAATTAAATTAATTCACTATTTCATTCATTTCTCTTCTTTTCAGATATGCGCACGCAGTTTGAGTTTCTATCTTTTTGACAACTGAATTAGATGAGGTTTTAAAACAGATCTGTTTATTTCAAGTATAACAGTACAGCTACGATTACAATTACCTTATATTTAATACTTTTTCAAGTACCCGTATTACTTAAATTACAAAATTTACAAAATTTAAGAGTAAATGGTAAAATCAAGTAAAAATTATTGAAACCCTAAAAAAATTTAATTTTGAGTTTAATTACTTTTGTAATTATTTGTTGATACTTAGGTATTTTCAAATAATTAAGTACCAAGAAATACTTAATTATCAAGAATTCCATTATTTTGCAAGTATTCAAATATTTTACAAATATTTGCATTCATAAAGTCTATAAAGCAAATTACTTGTATTTTAGCTTGAATCTTTTATTATACTTAAATTTTGTAAGTTTCAATTACTGTAAGTATTGTATTGGTACTTGACAAAACAATGAGTTTCAGATATGCTCCTTGCAACTGTATTTAAGAATAATTTTACTCAGTATTATACAGGTCTGCTTTTAAATGAGTTACAATTTCAAAGTACATCTAAACTATCTGTGACTTTTTTAGAGTTTCCCAATTTTTACAAACGCTTTGAAAAAAATAAGTAAAAAAAATTTTTAAAATTAAATTTTAAAGAATTTTAAATTCCATTCACATTAGTAAATAAATCTTTGTTTAACTTTTAGAAATACTTATAAATTCTTTTGAAAAGGAGTGCTCTAAGAAAAATTTTATTTGCCAATTAAATATTTTTATTGCTTGTAATTAGAATTAAGTAATTGTTTTTCATTGTAATTTAAAGGTGTGCGGGTATTTTTAAATATACATAGCATATAGAATATAATCATTTTAGTTTTTTTTTCTAAAGTTTTAACATCAAAAATTTATATTTTTAGAATGTTATCAAAAGTACTCACGTTTAATCAGAAAAACTTTGCTTGTGCTGTGTAGTGTCTTTCGACGATCGTTCGTTCTATTTTTATTTAAAATCAAGTTAAATTGTTTCAAATATTTTTTTATCAACATTTTGCTATTTATATTTTTTATTTCAAATTCATAATTTGATTCTTTTGAATTTGAAATTTAAAAATAACTAATGATCTTAAAGAAATCATTTTTGAAAAAAAAAAAACAATTTTCGAATTAATAATAACACAAAGCGATGTCTGACTCACACCACTGACTTTAGTTAATTTTTTGAGATTAAAAACTTTCTAAAACTATGTTAATGCTTTAGAATTTTCGAAACTTGACCTTTATAATACTGAGTGAAATGGTACTTGAGTACGGTTGTAAGTACCGTTACCGGATACTCATTATATCATGTATGAAGGACCTTATGGATGAAAATATTTGTAAAATATTTGAATAGTAGGAAAATAATTGAATTCTTGATACTTAAGTATTTTACGGTACTTAATTACTCGAAACACTTAAGTATCAAAAAATGATTACAAAAGTAATTAAACTCAAAATGTAATTACTTTCTAGGATTTTCAAGTATTTTTACAAAATTCTGTAACTTATACTTAAATTTTGTAAGTTTTAAAATCTAAGTGAAACTGGTACTTGACAAAGTAATGAGTATTTGATACAGAGTACTTATATAATTGTTTTTAAGTATAATTTTACTCAGTATTATACCGTTCTGATCTACATATTCGTGTCTATTTCAATATTCATGCGGAAAGTGTCCGCCACGCAGTTGAGGAGAAATATTTATATCCAGCTAATCGTTAAAGTTTTCGTTCCGCGCTGAGTTAAAATCAGCTAAGTTTTATATTTTATATCTGTCATTGACAGATTATCAAAATTTTGTTAATTATTTTTCTTGTTAATTTAAATAAAATAAAATAAAATTTAAATAAAATATTTTGTTTGATAAATAAAATAAATAAAATGGATAGTTTTGCAAAAAATTATTTAGCAAAAAGTTAAAAAAAAAAATAATAAATGATTCAATTTTATATTTAACTTACATTTTATTTGTTCCGCAGCTCAAGTATTGCGGAAAAATATTTTTATGAAATGAAAGAAAAATTTCACGTAGCGTTTAGTAGAATACCAAAAAAACGTAATTAGCAAAATTGCGGAGACTTCACCGCGTGACGTTTAGTGGAATGGGAATTTTTGACATACTGCGGACAATTTCGATCGTAACGTTTATTGGAATAGACACGATTATATTCCAATAAACCTTGAACTTCTAAGCGAACTTGTAAAAACTTATAATCGGACGTTATATATATTGTGACATAATTTAGTATTTATTGCATAAATTCTCTTTTGAAATCTATAATTAAATTTTAATATTTATTAAAATAAAAACTTTCTAAAATCGCATATTTATAATTTGACTGACAAATAGTCTAGAAAAATCTTTTATTTCGTCAAATTTGACATTTAAATGAATTTAAAAATTACAAAAGTGTAATAAGAATCTCATAACTTTCCTTTGAAGTTTCGTTTGAATTCGTCTAAGTAATTACTTGTTTTGTGCGACTTAAAAATAATTATTAAAATATTTAATTATTTTGAATTAATATTTTTATTTTAATTTTGTTTATGTTATTATAGGTACTGTTATAAATATTGGCACTGTAATTATGACTTTATTTCTATTATTAATAGGAGATTTTTAAATTATAATCAGTTAATAACGATTTTTTCGTAGAAAACAATATTTAAATAATTCTTATATTATACAATGCATAAATTTGACATTTATTTTAGAAACATAAGGTAGGTCTGTTGTTACATTAAACTAGTGGTGAGAGCTTAGAAAGTATTGATTGGAATCTTTTACACAATTAAATGTTATATCACAATAAACCTTAATATTATTAATGCTTAGGTAAATGACCAGTATTTTAAGTAAATATTCTCGGCATCAAGTCTGAGCCCCGTTAAGCACGTTTAAATTAAATAATACAATTATTTAAGCGTTTCTCAACATCTAAAGTGTTTTTAAAATATGGAAGATAATATAATTTATAAATTAATAAAAAAACTGAACGAAACTTTAAATCAGCTATCCTAAGGTACTACTAGAATAAAATACATTGCGCAATGCAACGTTATCATGTTAAATGCAGTTCATTTCAATACTGGCTTCCGCACAGGCTAGATCTAGGTGGTTATTTGTTAACATTAGTAACAAAAAGCCCAAATCATAAGCTAGTCCTTCGTAAACAAGGTTTAAATTTCAAGGAATGTAGGGCCAAACAACATATTAATAAAAATCTAAATTGTTACATCTCCCTCTTAATCTTATCTTCTGTCAAATATTGGTAAAGTGTGTTTTGAAATTCCTGTATATAATCGAATAATCAAACTGGGTATCTACAAGATGTCTGTTAAATTAAAGAAAATTTAGATTAATGTCAAAAACTGTTTAATATATTCTCTATTAAATAAAATAACTGATATTTTAAATCAGATGATATTATTGATCTATACTGTACTAAATGCACTTTACTTAATTTTGTATCTTTCATTTTGTTTTCATCTTTCAAATCGCAGACAAATTCTTTAGTTTTTTAGGGGGTTTTTTAAGGTTATAAAGAGTTTTGGAAGTTAAGAGAATTTTTAGTAGTTGTGTGGGTGAAAGATTTAGTATACATACTGAACAAAAGACAAAATAACTTCAATTTTAATTAATTACAAAAACATTTCAAAAATACATACATTTTATTTTATATTTCAATGAAAAAACAAATGTCAATCATTTTGACACTTATTTGTAACACAATTTATTTAAAATGTAAACATCCTAATAATATTTATGAATAAAAAGCAGATTAATTTTAATCTATTAATCTCTTATTTTTTTTTTTATTTCTAATATGAAATTAGTAAATACAATTTTGTTTTTTAAATTATGATGACATTTTATCATAGGGTTTCACCTAGATAATTCAAGGACAACATTTTTCTCTCTAATTACAGTAATAAAATAACAAAACAACTGTAATAAAACCATAACAATTTTCAGGTGTTTGTTAAATTTACAGGTTAAAAGTAATAAAATAAATGTAAAAAACAATTTGGTAATTAATTAATAAACAAATAAATTATTTTCAAGCTAAATTAAAAAAAAAAAAAAAAGTGAATGCACTTAAATGAACCTATCAAGAAAAAAACCATTATTCCAAAAACTAAAAAACAAACCTAAAGAGACCTTCATATGGAAGATTACGATAATTCCGCTAAAATTTTAGTTTTAATAAATGACGTAAAATGAATGTAAAATTAAATTTTAATTTAAGTTTTTAATTAGTTAGTTATTTTATTTTTAGTGAATTTAAGTTGGTTAAAACTAATAAAACCCAAATTTACTTCAAGTACAATGAAAGACTACATAATTAAATAGGTACTATTAACACCATAAGATTTTTGAAAATCAACATTAGCATTAATTTTTAGTTTTATGCTATTTTGTATTTTTGTTTTAATTACTTCCGTTCAAACTTTGTAAAGGAACTATGTAAATATGTAAATTTTAGCACAATTGCTATATGCGAATTCACTTAAGTAATAATCATAAATTTTTATTGCAAAATAGGTTTATATAATATTTAAACCGGGAGAATATTATATTTAACTTTAAGGAAGTCCAATTCAAACATTGAAATTGATTAATAATTAAAATAAAAAGTTAGAGGATTTACTCCTTCCTATTTTTAACAAAAAAAACTCTGATTGTGATAGTCTGCAAATGACGCCTTTGATATTAATTTGAATTACAGCAATGATTGGATGATACAGATTTTTGTAGGAGGTAGAATAAAGAATAGAATAGAATAAAGCAGCACTTGTTAACACCTAAAAGCTTATTAATTTATTTGTAGTACCAGACAGTGGTAAATATTGCCTTTTTGGCAGTTGGACTTCTTATTAAACTATTATGATATACACTATATTTTTTTACTAGATATAATCTGACCACGGTTTGAACCCGAGATTTTTCGATTTAAAAGCAGTCACTTTATCCACTGAGCCATCGGTCAGATCACTTAAAGCTATATATTATTATTTCATATAAACATCAAAATTATAAATCTGATTCTATTTAAAACGAGGAAGATTGTAGTTGCCCTTATCAACTTTTAGATACTAATGAAACCGTAACATTTTGAAACTTAATGTAAGTGCTTGTTCTATCATATAACTAACCGTGTGTAATTTCATCATCCCAGCGTTATTAATTTTGAAGATATTTACACTTGTTCAAAAAAGTAGTTTGGCAGCTCCACGAATCCTTGGTCCGAGATTAACCAAAAAAATAGAGAACCTAGAAATTGTCTAATAATGACTTTGTGTGAATTTCAAAACTCTAGCCCTTTTAGTTTTTGAGTTATCGTGCTGACACACAAACGGACGAACCCACAGATACACCCTGTGGAATCGAATTGACTTTTCGATTCTGATCCAATACATATTATTGACACTATATCTAGCTTGTCTAAATCTAGTTTGACACTATATCTAGTTTGCATTATTTCACCATCAATATGTTTCTTACATATTAATAATTTCATGATCAATATGTTTTCTTATTATCCTAAATCCTAACATACTGAAATTACAACCGACAGCCAGACAAAGTCCCTTTAAAACTACAACTACATTACCGATATTTTGAATAACGTGCTCATTTAAACTTTAAAAGGTAAGCTGAGGATTAGAAATTGTAATAAGCATATGAAAACCTTCAAATAATTTCTAAATATAAATATAAACAAGTGATGAAAAAAAACCAAGGGTTTTTAAAAAAGCACATTTTCAAAATTATATTGTATTACATACTGAGTTTAACTTTGGAAATATTTACTTGGAAATAGTTACTACTGACTTACAAAATTTACTGCTAACAGTAAATTTTTTATTTAAAAGTTGTTATAGCCCTTCAATGGGGAAGGTTGCCAAATTTCTCAAGTCTCTAACTTCAACTTCCCCCCCCCCCCCTAATCCTCTAGTTTTTTAGGTTCTAGGAATTAAATTGTGAATTACACAAAAATTTGGAATTTTACTTAGAATTTTATTATCTAAGCAAAAATGGGTAAAACTAAGAGACACTTTCTTCAATTTAAGGAACCCCTTTTAAATTTAAGAAAAACCTTTAACATATGTTAAAATATAATGTTGGACCTTTAAATTTTGTATATTAATAAAAAAAAAAATTGGACAGGTATTCAAGTTACAGGTGCTTAAAAATAGCATAATTTCAATTTTCGGGCCCTTATAGCTCCTAAACAGGGGGCTTGACAAAAAAATTTTGTTAATCGACTCCTACTAATTTCTGAGTATCTAACTCCTCCCAAAATTTCAAGATCCTAGCTTAAACCGTTTAGAAGATATGTGGGGCCAAAAATTTTGCAAAAATTGAGTTTTATATAATGGTAAATTTTAGTACCGTATGGCAACCCTATACATTTAAGCGACATATTATTGTAAAGCCTATAAAAGCAGCTCTCTAATACCGTTTTTCGATTGAAAATAAACCTAACAGAACTTTTGTTATATCAATTTAAATATAGGGCTTTTTTTGGAATTTTCAGGGGCTGTAACTTCGTCACCCTTCAAAATTAAGAAAAACCTTTGACACATGTTGAAATATAATCATAGAACTTTGAATTTTGTCTATCACTAAAAAAAAATTTGAACAGGTATTCAAGTTACAGGTGTTTAAAAATAGCAAAATTTCAATTTTCGAGCCCTTATAGCTCCTAAATAGAGGGCTTGACAAAAAAATTTTGTTAACCGACTCCTACTAATTTCTGAGTATCTAACTTCTCCCAAAATTTCAAGACCCTAGCTTAAACCGTTCAGAAGATATGTGTGACCAAAAATTTTTCAAAAATTGAGTTTTGCGTAATGTTAAATTTTAATACCGTATGGCAACCCTAAACATTTGTCTTGTAAAAATTTGTAAAGTTTATGAAACCAGCTATCATTTGCCGTTTTCAGATTGAAAATATATGTAACAAAACTCTTGTTATAACAATTTAAATATAGGGCTTTTTCCAACTTTGGGGGGCGTAGCCCCGTAACAGGTGGGGCTACAGAAAAAAATTCTTCTACGAAATTATTTTTTTTGCAAAAACTACCCATGGTTAAAATTTCTTTACTCTATTTCAAACGGTGTAAAAGTTTTTGTAAACATACGGACGGACGGACGGACAGAGTGAAGCTATATAGGCACATTTTTACAAAATTTTTTGAAAATGTGCTAAAAAGATATTTTTATTTTATTTTTTCAATTAAATTTTTAATTTTACAATTCTTTGTAGTTATTAATTTAAAAAGAAAAGATTAAATTTCTGAAATCAATTTGATGTAGCAAAACTTTTATAGTTAAAATTTTTATAAAACAATATTGTTTATTTATAATTACAAAATTAACAGAAACAGAAACAAAAACAAAATTACAATAACAAAATAAATTTGTTTGTGTTTTTTATTTTTAACATGGTTAATGGAAATCATTACCTCCATGCAATTAAATGGTATGCGAGCCATTATCAATGAATGAATTGAATGAAGTGAGCGTAAATATTGTGGCAAGGCGTGAATTATGGAATCGCGTGAATGATTTTTTAGCTCATTATCAAGGTTATTGCAAAAAAAAAACAAAAAATGGTTTTTTAAAAGTAAATAAATACAAATAAATAAAAATTGTTTTTTTTTCGCATTCTTTTCATGTTTCAAATTTTTTACAACTATTATTAGTTTTTGTTTTAATCGAAAAATGGCTACCAAGGTGGACAACAAATAAATATTTTGACTAAAAGAGAAATTAAATCAAAAATACTTTAAAATAATTTAAAGAGTAAAAATTAAATGTTTAAAAGCCAGGAAATGCAAGATAATTATCAAAAATAACACCATGAAACATGTATAATTGTGTTAAGTTTAATTTATAAAATGTAAGTTACTGTGACTTCTGGTTAATATGAAACGATTGATAAATGTATTTATTAATAAAAATTATTGAAATATATAACTTATAACTCACACCTGAAAATTTGAATTTTTCTCTGTTTTTTTTTTTTTTTTAAGAGCTACCTGCTTAACTGTTAGGCCGCCTATATCATAGATGCATGTTGGAGCAGGGAAACATGAGATAAAAAAAGGCCTAGTACGTATCGTTTCAGGTTTTTAATAGATACAATTCTATTTTTGTTTATATTGCAATATTTTGTATTTGTGTTATATGGTATTTTATATCTGTGAGTTATATTATTCAATTAAATTATTTGTTTATATTTGCATTAATGTAATATTAAGCTGAATGTTGTGATTTTGCAATTCATGTAATTAAAAATTTAATAAAAATTTCAAATCCAACAATTCAATCAATATTAATAATTTATTATGTAAACTTATTGTCAATTTATAATAAATTCTTAGTTTACAATTAAGTCATAAAAGTTTTATAGGTGTATTGAATTCAACTTTGAAGTTGCGCCAAAAAGCTATAGGTGAAATAAAAAATTGTGCTAAAAAACATCAAGCATTTCTAGAAAGACACATAAATGTTGAAGTTCCTTACATTCACAAAAATAGGTTTAATAAAAGGAGGTTTCCTATTAAACGAACAAGACCTCTAGATTTAGGACAAAATATTGATTTCCTTAGAGAAACCCCATAGTTTTCCAACAAACTAAATTTATGCGATAGAAAATAGTAATGGTTTGTCCGGTGAACCTAAAAATAGGACGCTTAACGGTATATCTTTAGAATGTCTTTCGTCAAATTTTTAGCATCTTGAGCAAAAAAAAACAACCTTAAATATGGAATGAAATCCGAAAGATTTCAATAAAAGTAATCTGACCAAAAATCCGTTGCTGTTGTCATTTGTTTATGAGAAAAATCATTTGTTCTTTATTAAAAGTTAACAAACAAAAAAGCTAACAATCGATGGAAATCCCTAATACTTCTAAAACCATGAATATGAACGAAATTGGTTTCTACTAAAATTAAGCTAGAATTTCAATTTGATTAATGTATAAAATATATATAAATATTATAAGTCAGAACTGAGTAATTAAAGTATTTGAGACAATACCCAAATTTAAATTTAATTTCATTAAAAATTAATGACTAAAAGAACTGTTCTTTTTAATGCTAAATATTTCGAAAATTTTTAAGTGGGGAAGTGGGGTTTTCTAAATATTTTATTTACAACTTGCAAATCTTTATTTAACAAATATTTATCTTAATACTTGAACAAATATAATATAATTCTCATAAAATATAATGTTTTCAAAATATTTTGCAAACAACAACAAGACATTGTTAAACTCAAAAATAAATAATAATGTGGTGATATTTTAAATTCAGAGGTTTTTAAATGTGTACATTTTCAAAAATATCTTATAATTGAAATCATTCTAGAACTATATGTATAAAATGTTAAAGGAAAAGGCAAAATTTCTTTTACATTTACTTAGCTTATTGATGATATAATAGCCCCGAAGATAAAAGATAAGCTGGTCGGGCTGCATAAATAAATTATTCTACATTATATAAATTATGCTATCGTAAAAGTTTCAGGAGCAATTGGATAGACGGACAGAATAAAAGGTAATAAAAAGTATTTCAATATATATAATTATAACAATTTTTGTATTTGTTCAACATTGTGAAATATCACGGTACACTCCCTCCAATATGATGCAAATTCATTGAGTTAAAATGTCAAAATCCTACGCCTTTAAGTTTTTGAGTAAATGTGAGGGCGAATAGAAGCACCGACGAATATATACAGGTTGTTCGGTTTACTTTTCAATTTTGATCCGATCCATATGTTTGACTTTATATTTAACTCGTCCCCATTAGAGCATCACAAACGTAATACAAAATTTAGAATTCATATACCATTAGGACTATGGTTGTACAGATATTAAGAGCAGTACCTAAATACATTATTTTTTTTTTATTCCTTTTCCACTCCTTTAAGGAGTATAGGGCATTCACCAACTTTATTTTAAACTAGGCTTCAGTTTCTTTAATCATAATATTCACTAAGCCGTTGATTACTCGGCTGTAGTTATTGTATAAGGTTATAAAATATGAATGCACAGATGTTAACTTTGTGCGCCATCTATAATCTTACACAAGAATTATTTATATATTTTTATTAATATCTTATTTTATATTACGATATAAACTATTACGATATAATTATACAATTTTACGATATTTTTTTATTAGATATGATCTGACCGGGGTTTGAACCCGAGACCTTCCACATGAAAGGCGGCGTCTTTACCACTACGCCATTGGTCAGATTATATTAAATACATTATTATATTGTAGAAAATTTTTAAACTACAATGAGGTAACCATTTAAGAAAATAGTAAACGCCCAAGAAAGTAGAAAAACTTTACTTTCATCTCAACTTAAGAAAATTATTGATGTAATTAATAAAGCATCATAGATCATCTACACTTTTAAGTGATTTGTTATTCTATTTTTAATGTACGTCCATGTTTTCAAATCTGTTTTTTAAAATTTTCTTCCCCCCCAAGTTCTAAGATTGGCACATCATAGTTAAAAATAACATTTTTGAAAATAAATATTTACATTATGATTGCTGACCTTAATCTGACATGTCCTTGATTATGTTAATACTGTTATGTTATTGACATAATTTCCTTTATTCTTATTTGCGTTAACGATGCCATTGAACTGTAGGCTTCTGTCTTAATTAAATATATTTTTTTCTATTATTGTTTTTAATCTTCAGAATGTTTTTTTTAAAAAAGAATCGTTCATATCTTGTGAATAAAATTAAAAAAAATATTAATTAATTATAATTAAAAAATAAATAAACAAAATATTTTGTGATAAGAAGTTTATTCTAAAAAAAAACATATTTATTTTTGTATAATAAAAATATATATATATTATTAAATTATGTTTTAAATCAGTAGATCATCTTTGCTGGGGGTAAATGCGTAAACAAGCGTTCATTATTCAAGAGTTTACTCAACCAAATAGTTAAAAGATTATGTAGAACTTCATATTGTTATTAATTGTTTTTAAAATCTGAGTAGAATGATTATTAAGTAGAATAATAATTGTTAGTTAATTTTGTTGCGAAGTACTGATAACAATGAAAACTGGTCATAGAATGTTTTTAATAGAATGAAAATTAACAATTGTTTTGTGTGATTTGTATGATTTTGAACAATTTATTTTTCATATGTAAGAATTTTTTTCATATATTGTAAAATATTAGGCGACGAAAGTATGTGTTTTATAAAAAAGATAAGTATAAATGAATAAATAATGAACGTATGATAAAATATTTTGGTTTTGAAAAGTAAAAAGATAATGAAAAAACCATGAGTTTTGAAATAGCACATTAATACATGTGTAAAACGCTTAAATTTTGACTCAACTTATAGCCTAACTCAAACTTCGAGTCCACTCTTACTTTGAGCTAAAGACATGCGATCATTTTTACGACTGATCATTTGAGCGAATTCAAAATAATCGTACGTAAAATTTCAGTTGAGTTTGCCAAATCAGTCCGCTCATTTACAAATTTGCATTACAACTTTAAGCCTTATACAATTCAGAGAAGCATTTGTCAAAATGTAATGTTCGAGCTTCAATATTGATGTTTAATCTTGGCAAAATATACACAAATGGTCCTTATTAATTTTTGTTGTTTAAAAATAAAAATTTTTGAATTTATAAGTCCTAATAACGTTTAAATAGGATGAGATTCCGAAATTTTTTCTGAGGAAACTTATATTGAAGTTAAACATTTTAAAATCAGCCTATGTAACCCATGTGTAACCTTTGAGTATAAGATAATTGCAAATTTAAATAATAAAAACTTTTTACTAACTAAGGTGCAATTATATTGGAGCTGCGATTAGTAATAAGAGCCTTGTTAAGATTATCGATAGCAATATAAGTTTTTGTTATATTTTTATATGATGTTTATTATTCATGAATATTAGATAGTTAGATATTAATTAAGCACATAATTTAAAAACCGATTGTAATTCAAGATTTTAAGACAAAAAGATCAATTTGTGAACTGTTGACTCTTAGACATGGAAGTAAATGGAAAACTTACGAGGAACGGCTTTCGGTGGTAAAAGATGCCGTGAAATGCCTGGGATTCTTAAGCAAGAGTCGGAAATACTTTACTTCAAATTTTTAAAAAGCTATATTCATCCAGATTTGAGTATAATTCTCATATATAAGGCTGGAGCACCCTGCAGCGTTCTCCAATATCTGAAAAAGATAAAAAAAAGAACTGTTTATATTATCAATGATAATAATGTCACAAAAGACTTAACGACTTTATGCCACCGTCGTAATGTAGCTGCTTGCCTGTTTTATAATTATCTACTATTGGCAATACTTCAGAAGAAATTAAAAATTTTATGTCAAAAATCCAATCTTACCGCCGTAATACATTACGCTTGTAATATTTTAAGTAATATTTTATAAAAAGTAATATTTTAAGACAATGGAATTTAATTTATTACCAATTTTGTTGATCGTTATCTGTACTACTGTGTATACTGTGCATACAATATTGTTTCGTTGCATACACAGTGCAGCAAATTATTTATAGTTGTACAAAATTGAAGGCATGATTATTTTTTCAACCAATTTTTATGGCCTAATTTTATTGAAAATTTTTTAAAGGTAATTTGCAAAATACTAGTAAAAAATTCAAAGTATTTGTCATAGTACTTTTTTATTTGTTTATTGATCTTTTTTTTTTTTTGAATAAAAATACAAAAATCCTAGACATTATTAATTAGGTTATAATGATTTATGTTTGGAATTTCAATCAATCGGTTTATTTGCAATTTTATTCACGTATTTGGCTTTATGTTTTATTTACTACTATTATTTTAATTTTGTAGGCTTCGATTAAATGTTTATTTTATAATCCAAATTAAAAATTAATTTGACTTCAGGTATTAATATTATTGAATAATTGATTCCAAATATTGGAAAAAAATACCACAAGAAATCAGATTGTCATTCGTATTATATATTTCTAGCTCCTCAAATTATTAATTAGTTTGAGATAGTTTTAAATAGAACTACTTGAGAAGTTTTAAATAGAACTACTTTGAATAATAATCATCATTTTAGTTTTTTAGCACATTTTCGAAAAAATTAGGTTAAAATTGTAGAGTCTTTTAAGTGAAAGTTCTTGGATTCAAACCCAGGTCAGATCATATATAATAATCGTATGTAGTATGTATCATAATAAGATAATATACAAATATTTATTTAACTCTTGGAAAAGATAAGAGAAGGCACACAAAATTTATCATTTTGAATATTTAAAACGTTTTACAGTAGCTACAGCTGAGTAATCAAGTGGTTAATGAATTTACAATATAACGATTAGAAAAACTGAATTCTAGCCTCAAATCACTAGGTGACACAGTGGTTAGAGTGCCGAACATCCATGCGAAAGGCCCGGGCTCGAATCCCAGTGAAAGTGAAAATACTTTTCTGGTTTTCGACTCAATTCGTCATTGGGATCAAAATAATGGCTTAATCAATAATTAATAATTATATATCTTTAATAAAAAATACATTAATATAACAATATAAACAAATGCAAAATATAAACAAATGATTTAATTGAATAATATAAATCACATATATTGAATATCATATAACACAAATACAAAATATTACAATATAAACAAAAATAAAATTGTATCTATTGAAAATCTAAGACGTTTCTACATGACGTTATAAGACCTAGCACTATTTATGGTAAAATTGTATGTGGAATTTATTAAAACCAATTTAATAATACGAATATTATATGACCCTCTGTTCCAACATGCACCGATGATATAGAAAGGCTTATTACATGCTGCGAACAGTTGGGCAGTTAGCGCTTATAAAAAAAAAGAAGAAAATAACTTGGTTAATATTGTCCACATTCTTTAAAAGAGTGGAAAGTGAATAAAACAAAGGATATCATGAGACTGCAATATTTAAGAACTATCGGTTACTGAGACCAGTAGGTTTGGATAATATTTATATTATGCCAATACTATTTAATGTATTAATTTAATACTTACGATCTGTGCAGGAATCCAACACCGAAGTCCTTGAATTCAATTCTTGTAATACATATTTTTATTTTTTTTGATTTTTTAAATTTGCATATTTTTAGGAACTTTTTATTCTGACGTTATTTTTACGTTTAAATCCTATATTACATGACGTCAAAATAATTTTAACATACTGAACATGAATAGAATGTAAACGTGACTAAAATGTTTTAAGGCATCCTTTTAAAGGTATTTTAAAATAAAATTAAATTCATTTAGTATTTAATCTATAGAAAAATCTATTTTTTTAAATACCTACCTAAATATCAACCTTGAATTTAAGGTTTATTTTCGAAAATATTACATGTATGTTTTTTCATGTTACATGTATTTCTATATATATATAACATATACATATATTTTATAAGATTCAGTAATGCGTTTGAAATTTTGAGTACTATTATGATATCAAGGATGTGTAAAATTTTAAAAAAATTAATAGGATTTTTCTCTAGGATAAAATGAAATAGTTATTTTTGAATTTATTCATCTGAAATACTAATTAAGTTAATATGGCCGCAAAATATTAATATATTTATGCATTTAAATCATAAATGCAATGCAATAGGAAAACATTGTTTTAAAAATAAGCAAGTTCTGCGGATATGTTTCATATTATTGTTTTGAATAACTCTGCGCTAATTATTCTAACTGTAAAATTTTTGACTAGTATTCAGATGTATGTGAGTTATAAGTATGAATCAAAAAATTTGAAAAAATGTGCATACTCGTATTGGATGAGTCATTGAGTGTTTAGAAATCTGCTACACTGTTTGAAATAAAGCAATGAACTTTTAATTACCGATAGTTATTATACAAAAATTAGTTTTAACATATAACTGTTTTCTGTAGTTTTAAAATTTTCTGGGTTACAGCCTCGCAAATTTCAGAAAGGCTTTATTGTTAAAATTTTTATAACATAAGTACTTTAAAATCTATCTTTAATCATTTCTATTCAAATTCAAAACTACGTTTCTCGAATGAGCTAGTCTAACCCCTGTGTTATTCACATCACATCGCTTTCTCGGAAAATTAATAAATATTCGAAAATAAATGATTTAAAAAAAATCTGAAATAAAAAAAATAATAATAATAATAACAATAATAATAATAATAATAATATGGTCCTCCTAATTTAAAACGTGTGTTTAGAATTGAAGCTAAAATAAATTTAAAAACTGACATAACCATTGAACAATTAAAATTGCAGATGTTTAAAAAAAAAATAAATGAAATCAAAATTTAATAATAATTCTGTCTGTCATTTATTTAAAAAAAAAATGTCCTCAAATTTTGACATTCTTATGTATATATATCAAACTTGAATAGAAAAAAATAAAACATTTTGAAAAAATTTTATCACTGATGTAATAACAGTTGCATATTCACAATTTGGCAGTACAATACTTAAACAGTAACACTTTCGGAAAAGTCTGTTGAACATTGGTGTTTTTACCCTTTCTAAGACTTGTTGTCTGCTGTCAAAAAATTTCATACCATATTATCGATGGTCTTGGAACTTATGAAAAAGCTGTACGTTTCGTTTTCTGAATCCTGACATCAACACCCTTTAATTTTAAATTATTATTCTTTCTGTCAAGGAGGAATTTTTTAAATAAAACTTTGGAAGAGAACCCCGACATTATTCTAATAGAAATTGAAGTTGGATAGACCTACGGTGCTGTTTTATCATAATGTAACATAGAATGAAAAAAAATAGTTGAATCTAGAAATATGAGGTCCCATTAGTCGTTAGTTTCGACGTTCGATTAGTGAAAAGTTTCGAGCTTACTAAAAATAAGTTCAGGAGTGAGAAGATTCGAAAGGCAGTGCTGCAAATGTTGGAAATAGAATTTCATCACAAATATTAAATTATTCAATTTTTAGGATAACACCACTGTTAATACCATAGAAGCATGTTTTTACTAAAGAGGGAGTTCCTAAACATAATATTTTTTTATTAGAATCGATCCCAATGAATTCCACAAACAATTAATAATGTTCAAAATGTCTATGAATTTTACAAAGTCATTTAACAAACAGACTATGTATTGAAATTTATTTAAACAATAAAAGTTTTGAACATTTTATAATGCATTAGGCTCAGGTTTAGTAAATACAAGAATAAGTTATAATACAAGGTTCATGACTTACAGATAATAAACAACTAAACATTAAGATATTTTTAGCATCAAGATCTTTTCTTTTATTTATTTTTGTGAAATATCTGTGAAACTTATTAATAATATGTTAAATATTTACTGTAAAAAGTACAATGGATATATTTATAAAAGATTTATTTTACAAAGACGGTTAAAAGGTATGTAGAACACACCTTAAAGGTATTCTTAATAAAAAAAATTATTTCTTTTCAACGTCAAAGACAAGGTAAAATTTACATTTTATTAATGAAAAAAAAAACAAAAAATTAGAATGAGAAAGAAATAAAAATAAAAGTTTTAAGATAATATTGTTTAAAATTTTACATTTTTCTTTTATACCCTGAAGAAATTTTCCAAAAAAA
Organism: Dolichopus griseipennis; assembly: GCA_963082915.1. Lineage (NCBI taxonomy): Eukaryota > Metazoa > Arthropoda > Insecta > Diptera > Dolichopodidae > Dolichopus > Dolichopus griseipennis. Next base: position 39,070,328 of record OY720442.1, on the reverse strand, counting down.
AAAACAAAATGAAAATTAAATTTGATGAAAAACTTATCATGAATAGGTTCGTCTTACTTCCTCTTTAGAAAATTTTTAAATAATTAAAGATAATTTATGATAGAGCTTCGTACTGTTGATTCGTTTTAGAAAGAAACTCCATAAATGGAAGGTAGCCTAGGTTCATATGGTCGCGCTATAATTTAAGCAAAATTCTATTACCAAGCTGAAACTTCTGCACACTTTCAAACTGACTTGAAACAAATAAAGCTCTTTTAGCAGCTTTTCGTAGCTAAATCTCACTTTTAAAAAGCTATGATCGAAGGAGAATGAGAAACTCTGGTGTTAAAGTTGCAAATTCCAAAAAAAATTTCTAAAGATTTCATCCTAAAATTATGCAAAAAAATGTAAATACAAAAAGACAAAAAAGACAAAAAGCCAACTGCAGAGATAGGGGTTAAAAACTAGGCTAATAAATCACGTTCAAAGTTTGTATAGGTAATATAAGATTTTTTTTAACAAATCCCTTTTGCGAACCTATAGCGTAAAGAAGTTTTCGTTGCATCGTCATCCAGTTCTGACCTATGAAAAAGCTTTGAGGCTCTAGTTCAGCTGGAAGTGGAACTATAATCAATTATATCATGTGTACCGCACAATCGGATTTGAAAGCAAGTTAATAAAATAATCCCAGTTCTAATAGCGTAGGCTCTAAAAAAAAGGTCATATTTTAAAAACCCTTAATTTTACACGTAAATTGGTAGTGGAGTTTTTAGAATATTAAAAGTTTGTTGCTATACAAAAGAAAAACAAATAAGATTTTAAGAAATGATCATTTAAATTAATATTACGTTACTACTCACATAAGAATTCTTTAATTTTTTAATATTAAATTTCGGAGATGAATTCAATGAACATTAGAATTTGGCCTAATCTTAAGGTAAACAAATTTTTAAATATTGTACACGTTATGTAGGTTTTGGTCTAATTTGGTTCCAAGAAGGATTTTACTCCCTATGTGGGAGTGAAAATAATGCCATTAAACTACCGTCATTCTATAATTTTAATTGAAAAATATTTTAAAAATTTTATTTTATTTTGACAAGCAAAAATTTGTACAATTTTGTTATTTTAAATATTTGTTTAATGAATTAAATTAATGTTAATAGATTACCATAGTCTTGAACTGTAGAAAAACAACAACAAAGCAAGAATTGATGCACAAAGAATATTAATGGAATGGAATATTATTTCGTGCCATGGCAGTAGATGGAAAACGTCAAAAACTAACCTATACTAGTGGTAGAAGACATACAACATCTAAAACTATCCCCTTTCCTAACAAATTTCAGAATGAAATGTTAAAATTCCATTAGAGGAGATGAACACATGGGTTTATACATTGTGAGAAGCACAAACAAATTTTTAGAAGTTGTATTATGCCACTTAAACGTGAGCGTAAGCTCAAATCTCAAATTTTTAAATAAAAACCAAGGTAGTAAATGAGCCAACACCTCAGCTCAAATTTGTGTCCTTTCAACATAGGTTCCGTTCAACATCAAAATTAAAGTTGACCGATAAGTTGGGTCAAAATTTGGACTTTCTGCAACACGACAAAAATCATGCTTGAACTCGTCCTTTTTATTTAAAAAAATTAATGTTTCAGATCAAGCTAAGATCAAGCTCAAAAATTTTATATGCACCAAAACGTAAAAGATGTTTGCCAGGAGTTAACTTTTAACTAACTGTTATTCCTTGTTAGTACGATTGTCTTGTCCAAAACATGTTATAAGAAAAACGACTTAGTGCCTTGCTGCTCTGAAAAAACTCAAATGTAAATAAATGAAATATATTCGATTCGTTGTTATTACCAAGAAAAGTGGAATCGAATCCAAAAAATTAAATAATTTTTTTTAGGTTATAAATTTACAATCACGCGTGTATAAAAAAAATGCGAATATTCCAAGAAAAAATTTTAACCTGATTTTTAAGTAATCTCAAGTCTCTTCCTTATTGTTTTTATTATAGATATATTTACATTTAAGTCTTCAAAATAATGAGAGGTACCACCTAAAAATTCCCACTAAATTAGTTTTTGGAACTTTGATTGAAATCCTTCAACTAATTGTTTTGTAATAAGTCTTTTCTTAGTTCGAAATCTGGTGTAAAATTATTTTAAAAATTGTGGAAAAAGTTTTCAGAAAATGCCATTATTAGGAGTTAGGTTAGGATATAACTGTATTCTCCTATTTTATAATATTTATTTGAAATTAGGATGGATATAAGAGTTGGATTCAAAATCAGTTGAATCTTTTCCGTTTAATTTATTTAAATTTTTTTTTAACATTTTATAAGAAATTGGCTTTATTTCCATTTTTTGACCCCTTCCCCTCATTTGTAAGCAATTTTCCAGAACTAAATAATTTTAAATATAAATAAAATACGAGGAAGAGTGTGGTAGAGTAGACTGTGTCAACTCTGGGATTCCCGTATGACCGTTATATAAAAATTGTATCATTATTATTATAAACATTAATTACTTTTGGCAAAATTTCAAACATACCAGCTTTATTAGGTGTAGTAATGCTCATATAAAAGAAGGAGTTGTATGGCAGCTACTCGAACCCTCTGCAGTAGACAAACCAAATTTTGTAGTAACTTTGGCCATTACACTAAACTATTTTTGGCAAAATTTCAGACACCCAACTTCAATAGGTATAGAGCAATGCTCATATAAAATAAGAAGTTGTATGGCAGCTATTCGAACCCTCTGCAGTAGATCAACCAAATTTTGCAGTAACTTTGGCTATAAAACTAAACTACTTTTGGCAAAATTTCAGACACGCAGCTGTAATAGGTACAGAGTAATACTCATATAAAAAAAGATGTTGAATGGCAGCTACCCGAACCCATGGACCAAAATGGCTGGATTTAAATAGCGATGACGGCTATTGCAAAAAAACCAATTTGCGAAAATTTCAAGATCCTAGCTTCTTTAGTTTTTGAGTTATCGTGGTGACGGACGGACAAGCGGACGGACGGACAGACGGACGGACAGGCGGACGGACAGACGGACAGACGAACGGACATACATAGCTAAATCGATTTATTTTTCGATTCTGATCCGATCCATACACTTGAGTCTATAGTAACCCCCTCCTTCTCTGCGTTTCAAACGTAATGGCAAATTTATTATAGCCTTGGACTATACGGGTATAATAAGAGGTTCTGACAGTATATAAAATTTTTAAATAAAAATGTGTGAAGTATTCTCATAACAAGTATAAAGTTTTTATTTTCATTTTTTATTTCCGACACCACCATAATATAAAAGTATTAACACGTGTAAAATACTCCGCATAAGTTTATATTTCATAAAATCTAAACAAATAAGATTACAGTTTTTATAAGGAAGGATCAAAAAATTAAAAGAAAAATTAATCTCCCAAGAATTCTCGTGTATAGCTAAACTTTTTCAAAACTTATGACCTGCATTTCAATAAACAATTTGAAAAAAGATTGAAAACTTCAAATATAACACAAACCACTTGACAAATATTTTGGAATATGTTGAGTTTCTCAGATTTTGTGGTGGTGAGTTAATTTAGATTTTGTATCATTCTGAGGTGGGTTTTGAAGCTTATACAAATTAAAACTAAAAATTTTTTTATCACTGGTTAAACACGTTTTGGACCTTATTCTTTTAAGAAATTGTGTTTGTAACATTAAGATAAGCGTGGCATATTAATTTTAACTTTTGATTGTATTATTTTTTAGGTAAATCTTTTTTAAAAAATTCTCAATGAAATTGTTTTTACAAATTTCGTAATACTTTTTACTTTTAATTCCAGTCTTTTGTTTTTAATGTTAATTTTGATAAAAGATACACCACTTTCTCATTCCATTTATAATTTTAATAAGATATAGAAAGAAATTAGGTTTAAATGGATGACTTATTTATTACATTTCTTGGGTATTATGATGCTTATCTTATCTTATTGACCGAGGAGGAAGAGTCTCACAATTCATCGGGGTTCAATTTTCCAAGTGCCTTTTGATGGTTTTCTCCTCTTTTAGATGATGTATGATGTTGTACAAATAGGATTTAATTCTAATATAATGATAAAGTCACACATAATGGGAATTTTAAAATTGGCGAATAATTCGAATATTGAATTTATTTGAGGTTTCGGACTTTGTAATTTCTATTGCTGAAATAACTAAGACAAAAAAAGAGGATTGGTAGAAATTTCTAAAACAGTAATTGGATTAACTGAAATATAATTAACCTAATGCTAAACTTTAACCAGAAACTTTATTCAGAAAGGCATTATTCCCTGCATCTAAATATGTCCGAATATGAAATTTTGAAAAATTTTAAAAATTCAAATTATAGGAGTCCAATGAAAAAATAAAGGATTCACTAATACTAGATTCAAAAAAAAAAAAACAAGGAAATAGAATTTAAAAAACATATTTTCAATTCATTGAAAAGTTTAATATTCAGCATAAATTATTAGTAGAATGTCGGCAGACAACTAACAGTATAATAAATATTTGGAACAAAATTTTGAATAGTATATAGACACCTAGAGTTTTCAAAACTTATAATTTCCCTACAATCTCCTTAGTAATTTTTAATTCCAACAAACAAAGTATATGTCATTGGCTTTTAAAAATTAATTTTTAAAAATTTTTACAACTTTACATAATTTGTTTATCAGTTCATTTCCAAAGGCCAAATTTTCTTGTATCCCCACCGGGGGGGTGGAATAAAGTCGAATCAACTTTATTACCAAAAACATTGAAAATAAAGTCGAATTACCAATTCTATCTAATTTCCAAAAAAAAAGTTAAACAACTAAAATAAATGAAATAAAGTAGATTTTATCGAAAAATTAAACCGAATCCAAAATACTGAATAATGAAGAATCGCCCTGTTTTCGATATTAAATTGATAATCTTGCATATAAAAATATGAAAATATTCGGAAAATAGGAAATACCATGAATTTGAAACAATCTCAAATAGCCTTGCTTATGGTTTTTTCGAATAGATATTTTTAAAAAACCATTTAAAATAATAAAGGCTGTAGCTTCCACGCACTGAAGCTTCCTTCCACTAAACAAAATATTGAAAAGTTAAGTTTGTTAGTAATAATGGTATCCTTCTATTGGTTCTTTTGGATACCGTTCTCAAGCTTCTGTTAAGCAAATTACTTAATTACTCATATCCAATTTAATTTTTATATATTGACAATCTTGCATGTACAAATATATCAATACTCCGGAAAAGAGGGTGACCCAAATTTAATAATTAACTATTAAACTCCTCCTTTATAAATATTCTGAAAGTTTTCCAGAAATTAAAATAGAATCTACTAGACAGTTCGACTTTATTTCCATTGTAAATTGGTAATAAAGTTGATTCAATCTTATATCGTTCGAGTTCTTTTCAGCACGCCCAATCCTTATTCCACCCTTTTCCCAAAAAATCAATAAATAACCAAATAATTATTTTGAAAAATGGTTATGGTTTTTGTAAGAACTTAATTCATTTGTTCATTTGAATAAACTAATTAATATTTATTAATTTAAAGGTTTTATTAAATCATTTTTTCTTCAATTTAAAATTCATTGAATCAATCCGCAGAATGACAGTGTATCCTTATCATATTCAGATCACTTATCGTCCTTAAACAAATTCATGATTCCAAAACCTTAAAGTTAAAATGATATTTTATGATAAGACATCTGGCATGAGGGTGCCATTTTCATATCCAACTCATTTTCAATTTTTAAACTTTTACTGTTTTATCTGAAATTTTAAAAGGGTATCTGATAATTGTCGGACTTAAATACAATATTGTGCTTCTTTTTTTTAATAATATTTTAATTTGTTCTTTTATTCATTTGAACCCAAGTTATTTCCAGTTGAAATAATTCATTTTATATTTTTTCATCAATCCCTACGGTATTATACAACATTCAACAGTCGTATGAATCAATTTTGTAAAATAATTTGGTTTTTATTTTTTGTGTTTATTTTTTTTTACAAAAGAGGCATCTTTTTCCGAAATTTTCGTACTAAATTTGATGGAATAATTTATGATCAGAAGAAAAAAAAATGACGTAGAAAAAATATTAAAAAAAAAAAGAAAAAGTTTTTCAGTTAATTTCAATTCGTTTAAAATTGTTTTCAACGTTTTTATGGAATATTGGGCAAGTCACTTATGGCATATTTATTTTTACATTGTTGCATAGGTTTGTCGAATTTACCGTTGGGTTGTCAGCATAATGAAATCCTGAACTTAAGTTCTAATCTATCATAGCTTTCACTTTTGATAACCATGTCTTCCTAAATAAATGGTTGTTTAATACACCATTGCAATGGCACCTTCTTTGGAATTGACAATCTATTTATTTCTCGAAACCTAAACCATTTTCTCTTCAAGATCCGATTTTCTCAGGTCTCGTATTATTGGAAGTCCGCGCAGTAGTTTTGATAAGAAATTACCTTTAGATGCATATAAAAAATTACAATGTAGGGATTACAAGAATACAAGGTTGTTTTGAATTATTACAATGTAGTGTTGTTTTATTTAGCCGGTTGTTTTAGGTCATAGCTTTATCTAATAGGACTTCCAATAGAAGTTCAAAGAAAGAATATGCTTAGAGTAGTAAAATTTGTTTTCCATAGCAATCCATATTACTCGTGTGGTACTTGCAAAATATTGACAAAATTTTGATTTCACTAAATTCAAAAAGCAGGACTTCCGCACCAAAATGACTGCATCAGGAAATAACTCGGAAATTCAGAAGCTTCGTATTTTTTTGACAGATGAAAAAACAAACTTTGGCAACTAAACTTTACACAGATGGCTGGCACAAGAGTTAGAGTAATGACAATTCATTCGAAAGTCTGGGTTTCGATGCCCTGTAAAAGTGAAACTCTTATCGGACTTTCGAACTGGCTCAGCGTCCATTCGGCATTGGGTTCAAATAAAGAAATAACCAATAACTGATGACCAATTGAGAATATTAATTCATTCTTTGATATTTAAATACAAATTAAAATGCTATAAACTCCTTAATCTAATTATAATACAAATTTACTTAACACAAATTGACATTGACGAAATTATCAGTCTATGATCATAAACTAAGTTCCTTTGTGCACATTTCAGAATAATTTTCATATTTTGAAGGCATTTTGACTTGAGTAAAACTGAAATTAATTATTAAGAGATCTAAGGATTAAGGATTTTTAAAAATTCCTCACATATTTGTCTTAGAACAAAAAAAAAAGAAGATAATAATATGTCACCAACGTTTCTTCAATATTTCCTTTTAAAATTTTCGTTTTTTGGGGTGGAGTAGAGAGGAAAATTATTTTATTATTAAAATTACTTAACAAAGACACGTTTGTATATATTTTTCCGTCACAAAAATCTTAAGAGATTTAAAAAAAAAGTTCTTTTATATTTAAGTGATTTTAGTGGTAAAAAGGTAAGTGTGCACTAAGAAACAATTAATTTTAAGATGATTTTTTATTTGTGACGTGAAACGTGACTTGTATTAGTCTAAATTTAGAAATTTCCGGAAATTTTATCAAGCATGAAATGGATTACAAAAAATAACCAAAGTATTGTTGTGGAACAACACTTTAAGGTAATCGTGAAGAATATGGTACACGGGAATTATTATTTTATGTATTCTTCTTGTTTTAAAAGAAAATATACATAAAAGTTTTATTAACACACTTTTCCGATTTTACGGAATTCTGCTTTGGCTTTAAAGAAAGCCCCAAAAAAAATTTTGGTGAGTTCCATTAACCCATTGCGGCCCAACAGCTTTTTATAGGTTTTTTCAATACTTTACTCTAAATTCGAAACGGTTTGACCAATTGATTTCAAATTTTGTATACGTGATGCTCCTTGAGAATTGAGTAGACACTATTAACAGTTTTGGAATTTATTAACCCATGCCGGGCCGACGGGTGGTCAAAAAAAAATTTGGGTTCAAATTTTGTCCGATTTTATGAAATTCTGCTTTGGCTAAAAAGAAAACCCACAAAAAAATTTTATTGACTTGCATTAACCCATTAGGGCCCAACAGCTTTTTATAGGTTTTTTCAATACCTAACTCTAAATTAAAAACGGTTTGACCGATTTTCTTCAAATTTTGTATACGTGCTCCCCTGTGAGAATTGAGTTGACACTATTAACAGATGTGGAATTTGTTAACCCATGTCGGCCCGACGGTTGGTCAAAATAATTTTGGAAGATAATATTGTCAAAATTTGCGAAGTACTGCTTTGACTAAAAAGAAAGCTTCAAAAAATTTTGTTGAGTGATTTGGAAGCAAATTACGTCCTTTTTTGCGTAATACTGCTTTGCCCAAAGAGAAAGTGTAGTTCCGTTAACCCAGTGGGGCACAGTGGCTTTTAATAGATTTTTGCGTTACTTAACTCTAAATTAGAAACGATTTGACCGGTTTTCCTCAAATTTTATATGTGTGAAACAACTTGAAAATAGAGTTGAATCTGCTAACAGTCGGTCCTACGATTGTTCAAAAAAAATTTTTTGGAAGTAAATTACGTCAAAATTTGGAAAGTAGTTTGTACTGCTTTGAATTACAGAAAGTTTCAAAAATTACTAGAACATTATTCTTTTTAAAACCTAGAAAAATGGTTTTAAAAAGATTGCTTTCATTCATTTTAAAATTTACATATTGTGTAAACCGAGTGTAATTTTTGTGTTAACTTTTTGCAGTAACATCAACTTCAATTAAACCTCCATTGAGAGGCGCAGCAACGCGCACCGGGTATTAGCTAGTATTTAATAAAGCTTTAAACATGATATTTTGGTTCTTTAGCAAACATAATTTTCTGCAACTCTAAATATCCATTTTCTAATGAAGTTATAGATGATGATGATGATGATGATGAGGATGGTGATAAAAATGGCGATAAATCCATAATATCCATAATATTCTCCATTACTTTAATTCGTAATTTGTATCACTTTTTGACTTTTTATTATTTTTAATTTATTTGGAATGACATTTTAATAAAACTGACAAATGTCAAACACATACATAGAAAAAAATGAGTTAATCTAAGAAAAAATTTAGATTTATTCTAAAAGCTACTTTATTTTACTCTAGATTCAATCGAAAAAAATTCAAAGATGCAATCTAGATTTACCCGTTCTTATTCAAAACCTTTTAATAAATTCAAAAATAAGATATTTGAAGTTTTGTTTCAACTCTAAAATATTGACACATAAATGTCATATTTTACTTTCAGAGAAACCCAAAATTTTCAATTAAAGAAATAATAAATTAAGTACGCATAGTGGGTTCAATAAACTTAAAACAAATGAAGACCAAACGTAAGCGTGGCTTTGTTGTTGTCTTTTGAATTAATCAAATTTAAGTTGAATGTAATGTACACTGTATGAATATTATATCTATCTTCTTCTATATATATAAAAGGGAATGTTTGTGGGTTTGTTTGTTTGTTTGTTTGTTTGTTTGTTTGTTTGTTTGTTTGTATGTAGCGAATAGACTCCTAAACTGCCCAGCCGATTTTCATGAAAATTTGTATATAGGGGTTTTTGGGTACGGAAAGAAATCGTGGCCCAAAAATTTTGCTCTAACGGACCGCCAAGTTGGGGCTGTGGTGCAAGTATTTAAACTTCTTTGTTCTAAAATGAAAACGGTTTGACCGATTGACTTCAAATTTTGTATACGTGATGCTCTTTGAGAATTGAGTAGACACTATTAACAGTTTTGGAATTTGTTAACCCATGTCGGGCCGACGGGTGGTCAAAAAAAATTTTGGGTCCAAACTTTGTCCGATTTTACGAAATTCTGCTTTGGTTTAAAAGAAAGCCCCAAAAAAATTTTTGTTGAGTTCCATTAACCCTTTGCGGCCCAACAGCTTTTTATAGGTTTTTTCAATACTTTACTCTAAATTCGAAACGGTTTGACCGATTGACTTCAAATTTTGTATACGTGATGCTCTTTGAGAATTGAGTAGATACTATTGACAGTTTTGGAATTTGTTAACCCATGTCGGGCCGACGGGTGGTCAAAAAAAATTTTGGGTCCAAATTTTGTCCGATTTTACGAAATTCTGCTTTGGCTTTAAAGAAAGCCCAAAAAAAAATTTTGTTGAGTTCCATTAACCCATTGCGGCCCAACAGCTTTTTATAGCTTTTTTCAATACTTTACTCTAAATTCGAAACGGTTTGACCGATTGACTTCAAATTTTGTATACGTGATTCTCCTTGAGAATTAAGTTGACACTATTAACAGTTTTGGAATTTGTTAACCCATGTCGGGCCGACGGTTGGTCAAAAAAAATATTGGGTCCAAATTTTGTCCGATTTTACGAAATTCTGCTTTGGCTTTCAAGAAAGCCCCAAAATAAATGTTGTTAAGTTCTATTAACCCATTGCGGCCCAACGGCTTTTTATAGGTTTTTTCAATACTTTACTCTAAATTCGAAACTGTTTGACCAATTGACTTCAAATTTTGTATACGTGATTCTCCTTGAGAATTAAGTTGACACTATTAACAGTTTTGGAATTTGTTAACCCATGTCGGGCCGACGGTTGGTCAAAAAAAATTTTGGGTCCAAACTTTGTCCGATTTTACGAAATTCTGCTTTGGCTTAAAAGAAAGCCCCAAAAAAAATTTTGGTAAGTTCCATTAACCCTTTGCGGCCCAACAGCTTTTTATAGGTTTTTTCAATACTTTACTCTAAATTCGAAACTGTTTGACCAATTGACTTCAAATTTTGTATACGTGATGCTCCTTGAGAATTGAGTTGACACTATTAAAATTTTTGGAATTTGTTAACCCAAGTCGGGCCGACGGGTGGTCAAAAAAAATTTTGGTCCAAATTTTGTCCGATTTTACGAAATTCTGCTTTGGCTTAAAAGAAAGCCCCAAAAAAAATTTTGGTAAGTTCCATTAACCCATTGCGGCCCAACAGCTTTTTATAGGTTTTTTCAATGCTTTACTCTAAGTTCGAAACTGTTTGACCAATTGACTTCAAATTTTGTATACGTGATGGTCTTTGAGAATTGAGTAGACACTATTAACAGTTTTGGAATTTGTTAACCCATGTCGGGCCGACGGTTGGTCAAAAAAAATATTGGGTCCAAATTTTGTCCGATTTTACGAAATTCTGCTTTGGCTTTCAAGAAAGCCCCAAAATAAATGTTGTTAAGTTCTATTAACCCATTGCGGCCCAACGGCTTTTTATAGGTTTTTGGTTATTTTACTCTAAATTAGAAACGATTTGACCGGTTGACCTCAAATTTTATATGTGTGAAGCAACTTGAAAATGGAGTTAAGTCTGTTAACAGTCGGTCCTACGATTAGTCAAAAAAAATTTTTTGGAAGTAAATTACGTCAAATTTTGGAAAGTAGTTTGTACTGCTTTGAATTACAGAAAGTTTCAAAAATTACTAGAATAATCCTAGAAAAATCTTTTTAAAAAGATTGCTTTCATACATTTTAAAATTTACATGTGTAAACCGTGTGTAATTTTTGTGTTAAATTTTTGCAATATTATTCAATCATTAAGAGGCGCAGCAACGCGCACCGGGTATTAGCTAGTCTATCTATATATATAAAAGGGAATGTTTGTTTGTATGTTTGTTTGTTTGTTTGTTTGTTTGTATGTAGCGAATAGACTCCTAAACTGCCCAACCGATTTTCATGAAAATTTGTATATAGGGGTTTTTGGGTACGGAAAGAAATCGTGGCCCAAAAATTTTGCTCTAACGGACCGCCAAGTTGGGGTTGTGGTGCAAGTATTTAAACTTCTTTGTTCTAAAATGAAAACGGTTTGACCGATTGACTTCAAATTTTGTATACGTGATGCTCTTTGAGAATTGAGTAGACACTATTAACAGTTTTGGAATTTGTTAACCCATGTCGGGCCGAGGGGTGGTCAAAAAAAATTTTGGGTCCAAATTTTGTCCGATTTTACGAAATTCTGCTTTGGCTTAAAAGAAAGCCCCAAAAAAAATTTTGTTGAGTTCCATTAACCCATTGCGGCCCAACAGCTTTTTATAGCTTTTTTCAATATTATACTCTAAATTCGAAACGGTTTGACCGATTGACTTCAAATTTTGTATACGTGATGCTCTTTGAGAATTGAGTAGACACTATTAACAGTTTTGGAATTTGTTAACCCATGTCGGGCCGAGGGGTGGTCAAAAAAAATTTTGGGTCCAAATTTTGTCCGATTTTACGAAATTCTGCTTTGGCTTAAAAGAAAGCCCCAAAAAAAATTTTGTTGAGTTCCATTAACCCATTGCGGCCCAACAGCTTTTTATAGCTTTTTTCAATATTATACTCTAAATTCGAAACGGTTTGACCGATTGACTTCAAATTTTGTATACGTGATTCTTCTTGAGAATTGAGTTGACACTATTAACAGTTTTGGAATTTGTTAACCCACGTCGGGCCGACGGGTGGTCAAAAAAAATTTTGGATCCAAATTTTGTCCGATCTTACGAAATTCTGCTTTACCGTTAAAGAAATCCCCAAAAAGAGTTCCATTAACCCATTGCGGCCCAACAGCTTTTTATAGCTTTTTTCAATATTATACTCTAAATTCGAAACGGTTTGACCGATTGACTTCAAATTTTGTATACGTGATGCTCTTTGAGAATTGAGTAGACACTATTAACAGTTTTGGAATTTGTTAACCCATGTCGGGCCGAGGGGTGGTCAAAAAAAATTTTGGGTCCAAATTTTGTCCGATTTTACGAAATTCTGCTTTGGCTTAAAAGAAAGCCCCAAAAAAAATTTTGTTGAGTTCCATTAACCCATTGGGGCCAAAAGCTTTTTATAGGTTTTTTCAATACTTAACTCTAAATTAAAAACGGTTTGACCGATTTTCTATAAATTTTGTATACGTGCTCCCCTGTGAGAATTGAGTTGACACTATTAACAGATATGGAATTTGTTAACCCATGTCGGCCCGACGGTTGGTCAAAATAATTTTGGAAGATAATATTGTCAAAATTTGCGAAGTACTCCTTTGGCTAAAAAGAAAGCCCCAAAAAAATTTTGTTGAGTGATTTGGAAGCAAATTACGTCCAATTTTGCGCAATACTGCTTTGCCCAAAGAGAAAGTGTAGTTCCGTTAACCCAGAGGGGCACAGTGGCTTTTAATAGATTTTTGCGTTACTTAACTCTAAAGTAGAAACGATTTGACCGGTTTACCTCAAATTTTATATGTGTGAAGCAACTTGAAAATGGAGTTGAGTCTGTTAACAGTCGGCCTTGCGATTTTTCAAAAAAATTTTTTGGAAGTAAATTACGTCAAAATTTGGAAAGTAGTTCGTACTGCTTTGAATTACAGAAAGTTTCAAAAATTACTAGAATAATCCTAGAAAAATCGTTTTAAAAAGATTGCTTTCACACATTTTAAAATTTACATGTGAATTAAAGTTTACGTGTGAAGTTTTGTGTTAACTTTTTGCAGTAACATCAAATTCAATTAAACCTCCATTGAGAGGCGCAGCAACGCGCACCGGGTATTAGCTAGTTCTTAATATGACGCAATAATCAATATAAAACTTAATTAACCAAAAAAAGTTTAGACAAATTTTTTTAATTTTGGGAAGCGACGCACGTATTGTCCTATCACTCAACGCCTAATAAACTAAGAACCCAAGTATATAAAATCGAAATTCAAAATTTTCAATTTCAATTAATGAAACAACATTTCAAATGAAACAATATAATTTTAAATTTTTCTGAATAATGTACTGTTTTTTGACTCTATAAAAGAGTTAAAATGTAACTGTCAATTCTTTTTTATAAAATTTAAATATTGTGATTTCAATATTAATTTATCATACTTAAGGTAGTTTTTTTTTTCAAAGTATAAGAAATGTATTTAATATTTTGATCCCCTTAATAAAATACCTACGAACATCTTAACCTTATATTACAAGAGATTAAAGGATTTGAATTAAATATATACTGATAGATGAAATAACTTGTGTAGGCAGTTTTATAAACAAAGCAACCCTTTTTTTATACCCGTGCATATATATATGAACATCGGGTATATTAGATTTGCTCCTCCGTTTGTAACGCATCGATCTAGACGAGCTAGATATAGTGTCAAGGGTACGTATCGGCTCAGAATCGAAAAATTAGTCGATCTAGCTATGTGTGTCTGTCCGTCCGTCCGTCCGTCCGTGTGTCATCACGATAACTCAAAAACTAAAAGGGCTAGAGTCTTGAAATTCACACAAAGTCATTTTTAGACAATTTCTAGGTTCCCTATTGTTTTTGGTTAAAATCGGACCAAGGCTTCGGGGAGCTGCCATACAACTTTTTTGCACCAATATGAATTTCTTCAAAACTATTTATACTACGGGGAGTTTTATATTGACTCCGGCACTTATATGAAGTTTCAAAATGTTAGGGCCCCATTTTCGGGGGGCTGCCATACAACTTCCTTGCACCAATATGAATTTCTTCAAAACTAATTATACTACGCGGATGAAAATTACACACGGTTAGTTATATAATGAATCGAGCACTTATATGAAGTTTCAAAATGTTAGGGCCCCATTTATGGGGGGCTGCCATACAACTTCTTTGCACCAATATGAATTTCTTCAAAATTAATTATACTACGAGGCTGAAAACTACACACGGTTAGTTATATAATGAATCGAGCACTTATATGAAGTTTCAAAATGTTAGGGCCCCATTTTCGGAGGGCTGCCATACAAAGTTTTCGATTCAATAACTGTGAATCTAATAAAGCTACAAGGTTAAAATTAAAATTGGGCAGGTAAATTAATAGGGCAAGTTACTTGGCAAAGTTGGACATCATTCGGACCATCGGACTTTTAGGGTGGGCCAATTTTTTTTTTTTGTTTTTTTTTTCTTTGTTTTTTTTTTTTTTTTTATTTTTTTTTTTTTTTTTAAGCTAAAGTTATGGGACAATGAATGAAAATTTTGTTTTTTGTTTTGTGACTTTTTTTTTTTTTTTGTTAATTTTTTTTTTTTTTTTACGTCAAAATTATGGGGTAATGAGTTAAATGTATAAGAGAAGTAAATTACGGTTTATTTTATACACCATAGTGGGTATGCACGAGTATCTAAAAGTTGACAAGGGCAACTATAATCTTCCTCGTTTTATTATAAAATTAAATAATACATAAATTAAATTTAGTAACAGATTTACTTTTCTTAAATATACAAGAATAAGGTATAACTTAAATAAGTATATTATTAAAATTGATTATGTATAGACGAACTTTTTACTTAGCCCCCTATTTATTATTTTTTAATATATTTCCAACGCTTAAAATTGTTCCAAACTTGTAAATTTTAAAAGGATAAAATCCTAAAAAATAGGTATTAATATATTTTTTGAACTAATCTAAATAAATTAAATAAATTATCAACCAGATGAATTTTTAATGCAATTATAGTAGTGAAATAATTCAATTAGTTAGATGGGCATTCAGTTCAATCAGCCCTCTAAGTGAAAAATAACTCTACGAAGAAATGGACAAGGAAAAATCCTCAAAATTTAATTTTTATGTAAGTTCCCTAATATGGCTAGAATGGTTAAGTGGCGGCTTTTCAATCGAAAAGTCTTGGGTTCAAACCCTGGTCGGATCATATCTAATAAAAAAATATAGTGTATATTACAATAATTTAATAATAAGTCCAAATGTCAAATCAGCAAAGGATTAATATTATCTGCCACTATTTACTATTGTCTGGTCCTAAAAATAAAAAAATAAATTAAATTAAATTTATTTATATATATCTTAGTTCACTTTACATTATAATAACTTATAACCCACTTTATTTGTTGAATACTCAAAGAGGAAGAGGAAATGTGTAATTGTCAATTTATGCATGTGCATAAGAAACGTCAAAAAAATATTGTTTTAAACAAACGTCAAACCGAAGTAGTGTTAGGACTTATACTAAATTTTTGAGACGAAAATTAAGTTATTTATATAAAAAATTTAGAATTTTTGTACGACTAACTTAAGTCTAAAGTCATATATCTTAAGTAAAAGTTATTCTAATTCGGGATTTATTTTCCGTAATAATATTTTATATTATTATTGGACTTTCTTTTTTCGAGTAGTCTACAAATTATGATTTCAATAAAAGTCTCAAAAATTCCATAGAAATTTTTGGAGACTTTTTCATATAGCCATACTTAGTAAATAAATTTTTGTAAACTTCCAATATTTACATGGCTTTTACATAGATTTAATAAAATTATTTTTAATTAAGAATTTTCAGATAATCTTTGTAAGTTTACTTTCAAAAATTTTTATTAGTAATTAAATTGTATATGTATTCCATATTACAATTGAATTATTATCCGGAAAATTTAATCCTTTTAAAATGTTACAAATAATTGGAAAATTTTTCATATTAAAATTATGTATTGTATGTACATATTTTGAAAAATTAAATCAAATTAGTTATCTAATAATATTAGTGGAAAATATGAGGGTTTATAAAATTATATATATATATATATTTGTTTATAAATAATATATTTATTTTAAATTGAAATTATATAATCAAATTAATTTTTATATTTTGTATTTTAGCCAACTTTATTTTTTTTAATTCAATATATTTTAGGCCAATAAAATGTTTATATAAAACCCCACAAATACCATATACTTTTTTTAATACCCGTATGACTATATAGTCTAAGGGTATAATAAATTTGCCATTACGTTTGTGACGCAGAGAAGGAGGGGGGGTAGATATAGACTCAAGTGTATGGATCGGATCAGAATCGAAAAATAAATCGATTTAGCGATGTATGTCCGTCCGTCCGTCAGTCCGTCCGTCCGTCCGTCCGTCATCACGATAACTCAAAAAGTAAAGGACCTAGGATTATGAAATTTTCACAAATTCGTTTTTATGCAAAAACCGGAAGCGCTATTTAAATCCAGCCATTTTGGTCCACGGGTTCGAGTACCTGCCATACAACTTCTAATTTTATATGAGCATTACTCTATACCTATGGAAGCTGCGTGTCTGAAATTTTGCCAAAAATAGTTTAGTATAATGGCCAAAGTTTCTGCAAAATTTGGTTGGTCTACTGCAGAAGGTTCGAGTAGCTGCCATACAACTCCTTCTTTTATATGAGCTTTACACTACACCTAATGAAGCTGGGTGTCTGAAATTTTGCAAAAAATAGTTTGGTGTAATGGCCAAAATTACTGCAAAATTTAGTTGGTCTACTGCTGAGGGTTCGAGTAGCTGCCATACAACTCCTTCTTTTATATGAGCATTACTCTACACCTAATAAAGCTGAATGTTTGAAATTTTGCCAAAAGTAATTAACCGTTAAAAAAATTAATGTATATGTTACGGTCATACGGGTATCCCAGAGTTGACACAGTCTACTCTACTACACTCTTCCTCGTTTTAAAATAAAATTATTTAAAAAAAATATATATATAAATATTTATATTTATTTTCGAATTTTTGCAGACAGTTTGCCGCCATCAAAAAACTTTTTTTATATAAATTCTTATATATATTTTTAATTCAGTAATCATCAAAACAAGTTTGTAGTTTTAAAATAAAAAATATAATTAAATATTTTAATTTTTTAAATGTTGTATATTTTTTTGTAATGTAAAACTGCAGTGAACACACCTTAACACACGCCGTTATTTTTGTTTTTCGATTCCCACGATATTCGGTTCACCCCGTATCGTATTTTTTTTTAAAAATATTTTGATAAAATAAACAAACATAAATCTATCATCATTAGTACCATCAACATTGGCATCAATATTATTGATTGATTAATGGATTATTAAAAATAAATTGATGGAGAAGATCAATGCTTTTAATGCTTTTTATTAAAAAAATTAAACTAATTTTAAAAAAAAAAAACGAAACAACTGGAAATGTCTCAATTCCGAAAAAAGATTGCCTTTAATAATCTATTTCTTTTCCGTTTCCTATTTTTGGAATTTTATAAAAAATATTATAAATCAGACTTAGAACAAACTCGTTTTATTAAATAATTCTATCATATCTTGTCTTAGGAGTCGGAAATAGGATGAAATGTCAAGTTATTTGGAGCGTTTTTTAAATCAGAGTTCTGTTAGGAGAAAAGAATTGAACTATAGAAGGGGTTCCATAATATGTTTTGGGTAAGGTGTATATTAATAAAAAGATTTATTATAATTTCTTATAACTTTTTTGAGAATTTTATTGTTTAAGCTAAAATTCTAATAAGCCAAAATAATATATCAATTAATTTTGAGGAAAATCTTTTATAATTAATAACAAGTAATAAAAATAACCATGGTTTTTTCAAAAAGCACATTTTTAAAAATAAACAGTGTACCATTTTGATCTAAGTTGTCTAAACAGTTCCCAACTTAAATTGTTTCAAAGATATAAGACAATTTTCTCTAATAATTTTGAGAAAATTCAGTTTTTTTTTTAACGGTAAATTAAAATACGGTATGGCAACCCTATACAATAGTGTTACATTTTTTAATAAAGCTTGAAACAGGAACCATTGTTTGGCTTTTGTAGATTGAAAATGTTCTTTATAGAACTTTTCTCATATCGTACTTTATTTTTAAATCTAGCCTTTTCCGAGTTTTAGGGAGTTGTAGCTCTACAGCCAATAGTGCTACAAAAAAATCCTTCCATGATATTAATTATTTTTCAATTTCTACCTCTAATTAAAATTTACTTATTTTTTTGCATCAAATGATGTACAAGTTTATAACTATAGAGACAGACGGATAGAGTGTAACTATATATTTAAATCCATTTTTTTCAAAATTTTTTGAAAATGTGCTAAAAATAGCTGACAAATATTCCAATATAAGGTTGTAGCTCTAATTTTATTACATTACTTATTTAAAAATTTAAACACATATTTTAGTATCAGGTGTTTAAAACACTAACCGACATCTGCTTTTATAAGTACATTTATGCAAAGTAAGGGTTGCTATACTGCTGCTACAAAACTATCACTTACAGTTCTGAAATGGAATGTTCGATCGTGCTCGACATGTTTGCTTATTAAGCAAGAATATAATTTAGCCATGCACTCTATTATATTTTTCACTGTCAATTTCATGGCCATAATTTCACTTTGAAGGCCTAAAGCTTCCGATATCGTTTCGATAATTGTTTTGTAAACATTTTATTTAAAAACGTTTAAATTACAAAATCAACAAAAATTAAATTTTGCATGAAATTAGAAAATTAATTTTTCCAAGTTGTAATAATTCTAATATTTCGTTTGAAATTATAATTATAAAGTAATTCTATTGAATTTGGAATTGAGTTGGATTAAGAAAAATTAGATTAGGAATTCATTCGGAGTATACCTAAATTGCATTCGTAAAGATTATCTTCGTTAAATTTTTTATTATTATAAATATAATTGTAATAAATTCTTGGAAACGCTTACAGTCAGGCAATGCTAACAGTCAAATCCTATATCATTACATTCGACCCACCTCTTATTTAAAGTTCAGAATTTTGGAAGAAATGACATTTTCAAGTTGACTTATAAGGTTTATTTGGAAAAAATTTAAGATACCTAAGGAGGTGTGATTGACATATCGCAGGTTCATGGGATGTTTATTGGATTTGGTATATTTTATTTTATTAGAAATACTTTAAGTTTATTGGAAATACTTTTATTAAAAAAATTTTCCCGCCATAATTTTGCCTTTAGATCTAAAGTAATAAAATTAATTTTGTTTTTCAATTATCAATCATTTGTTTATAAACTACAATGTAAATTTACAGTTAAAAAATAAACACAAAACATTTGTTTTAGTATATGTATATTGTATACCTAATTTATTTAAATTAAATTATATATTCTTGATACGCAACATTTTTATTTATTTAATGTTTACAGAAGTACAGGGAATTTTAGAAATCAAAACAAATTTTTATGGTTGAACTTGATCAATCAAAATCTTATGTAAATAATAACCTTTTGTTTATTTTTATAAAATAATTTAAGTAACTTGTAGGAATGTTTTATTTTTTTTTGTATTTTTTAAATTATTTACAGTTTAATCAAATCTAATTTAGTATAATTCTAATATTTATAGTTTGTTCAATATCAAGGTAATTCAAAAAAAAAAAACTGTAAACATAAAAGTTTAACTGTAAACATAAAAATAAAATGTGGGTGACTGGGATAAACTTATGTAAAGGGGTGCCGTGCGATTAAGACTACGTTATCCCATAAAGGTACTTTATATCTCAATGTTTTCTAATATATAGGTCAATATCACCATCTAGTGGCTGAAAGTTATAATATCACCATCTAGTAGCTGACAGTGAATTACAAAATTTTCTTAACATTTTATAGTATTTTACTAAAACCGTTATATTTTTGCATTGCGACAGTATACCGAAACTAATTTTAATATACTTTTCGGCCACTCTTTATATTTGTGATTTTTTTTTATCTAAATCAACACAAAGTTAAAGTTCAGTTGAACACTACTACAAAATTAAGGGTCATTTGGATAAAAGAATACATTTTAACATAGAAAATAAATTATCATGTTAGCACTAGCGTCTCCAAGCGGTAAATATTTGAGCGATTTTGGCGCTTCTAATAATTAATTAAATAAAATAATTGAGTCGCGACCGAAAATTTCAAAACCAAATAAGCCAATTTAATTATATGATGATGATGTATACCTCATGCTCTTTTAACGCGATAAATGCTTCCTGCCAAAATTCGCGTTATAAGACAATCGCGTGAAAAAATCTTATTTTCTCTTGGTAAATTAGTTTTTTTTGGAATATAAAATTGTTTTAAATCGAATATAATGATGTTTTTTAAATTGCGTTATTCAAATTCGATGGCGTAAATAGAGAATTAAATTTTTTTTTTCAAATCGCGTTATTTCAAATGCAGGTGTATTATCAATAATTTATTTTCAATTTAATATTTATTATCAATATACGTTCTAAACTATTTGTAATATTTTACATCTAATAAACTTTTATCGGTAATCCATATTGTAATTGATAAAATTGTTTTAAATATCATACCCCGGAAATTTCTACAGTTTCATATTTGTTAGATGATAAGCTATAACTCGTTCGTTATATTTAAATATTTACTTAAATTATGAAATATAAAGCTTTCGGCAATATAATACCTGTTATATTATTTAACTCTAATAATTATATATTAGAATTATGATTGCATAAGCTTCCGGTAAGTATAGATAGTGTTAATATTGTAAAATTGTTATAAGATAAGTATAATTTATAAATAGATAAATAGAATTTATAGTTTTTCTGCAATTGTGCGATAAAATACCAGTTCATTGTCAAATTATACGTAACTTTTTATTAACGGGTTTCAATAATTATTGATTATCACAGAGTTTACAAACTAGTTTATTGGAATTTTAAGACCAAAACTAATTGTATATTAAATACTAAATTACATGAATAGTTATAAATGTTTACCTATCTGTCAAACCCCATTTAGATTAATTGGTAAATTATACCTATATACTCGTACTTAACAATTATCATTTACATCATTTTATATTGTTTGCAAATTAATATTAGAAATATGTAATTTGATTTGTCATTTAAAACTTAACATGTATAATTTGTTTTATTATTTCATAATACCTTGGGCTAAATATTTTAAAAGTGCAATTGATAGTATTAATATTTATATAATATCTATAAATCTCTATTTAATTATTTTTATAATAAATCTAATAGTTAGTTAAGTTATTAAACATTCAAACCATATCGGTCGTTTTGCGGCACCTTGTATTAGAAACTAAAATAATTCGAACAATACCCCTTTAAAACTAATATTGGTTTTTAGCACATTTTCAAAAAATTTTGTAAAAATGTGCCTATATAGCTTCACTCTGTCCGTCCGTCCGTCCGTCCGTATGTTTACAAAAACTTTTACACCGTTTGAAATAGAGAAAAGATATTTTAACCATGGTTAGTTTTTACAAAAAAAATAATTTCGTAGAAGAATTTTTTTCTGTAGCCCCACCTGTTACGGGGCTACAGCCCCCCAAAGTTGGAAAAAGCCCTATATTTAAATTGTTATAACAAGAGTTCTGTTACATATATTTTCAATCTGAAAACGGCAAATGATAGCTGGTTTCATAAACTTTATAAATTTTTACAAGGGTACTAAAATTTAACATTACGCAAAACTCAATTTTCGCAAAATTTTTGATCACACATTTCAAATTTTTGTGTAATTCACAATTTAATTCCTAGAACCTAAAAAACTGAAGGATGAGGGGGGGGGGGGGAGGGGGAAGTTGAAGTTAGAGACTTGAGAAATTTGGCAACCTTCCCCATTGAAGGGCTATAACAACTTTTAAATAAAAAATTTACTGTTAGCAGCATAAAAAATTTACTGTTTATAACTATTAGTAGTAACTATTTCCAAGTAAATATTTCCAAAGTTAAACTCAGTATGCAATACAATATAATTTTGAAAATGTGCTTTTTTAAAAACCCTTGGTTTTTTTCATCACTTGTTAATAATAATATCTATATGTCTTCTTTATGTGAATCTTTACTTAAATTAAGAAATATCTTGTCTGGATATTTCTAAGGTGTTCAATGAAGTTTAATACGATACTTTATTGGCAAAATACAGGGTTACAAAATGGATTTAAAATTTCTTTAAGACTCTTAAAAAAGAGTCAGGTATACTATTCAATGGATATTCAAATATTTTAAAATAAACGATGGTGTTTCTCAGGGACATATTTTATCTCTCAGTCTCCTTTTAATATTTATAAATGAGACTATTAATATACTTTTAATAATCTTCAAACCAATTCTTAGTTTGAAAGACGACAATACTGTTGTGGCTTCATATTAATTTCATAGCCGCTGTAAATTTAATCGTTATATTGAAAAAAACTTAACTATAAGTGAACTAAACAATGATTTAGTCAAAATTTAAAAATGAGATTAAATCAACAGAGTTTAATTCATCTCCAAAACAACCCGAATCTTATTTCCCGTAAAACTGCGACTAATGTTATAAATCTTTCATTTCAAGAAAAAGCTATGCTTCATACGACAAATTTTAATATCTTGAGGACGGGCTAAACCAAAAATTGGCTTAGTCAAACCATATTTTCGATGTAGCTAAAGATATAGCTGAGTGTTTGGGTTTCTTGTACCGCTGCAAAATTTACTTCTTCCCATCTGATCTCCTCTCTTCTTAACATCTATTAAACGCATAAAATTTCGAAAATGGAGTTAAATGCATACATTTTGGCTGGAGTATCATAATTTCTTGTATCGATTGTTTCTAAAAGTGTATTTGCAATTTGGCATAATTCTCCAATCAACCCATGAGAAATTTATAAAACTATTGTATAATAATCCAAAAAAGTCGGAAACTTGTGGTATTAGATTTTAAATTAACCTAATAACTAAACATAGGTTTTGAGTTCAGTGGTATATAGAGGATCGGAATATAAGAATCTAAGCAGCTTTTAAAATAGGCTTGTGGAACTTACGTCAATTTAAAATTATTTAAACAAATTAATCAAATGCTAAAGTTTCCTCAGCCATTATTCTAAGAGCTGCATTTCAAAATAAATGTATATTAAAATTAAATAGTGGATATCGAAACTATTAAACTCTTCTGTATTCTAGGTCATTAAAATTTGACCTATTTTGAATTATATTATATAATTTAATTTTAACTAGAAAATAGTAGTTTGATTAAAATTGTTACTAATATGTTATCATTCTAATAAAAAAACTATCTATGTATAATTGATATCTATTTCTACCTAACTTTTTGATGATGATTTCAAAATGTACCTAACTCCCTACTGCTTACTATTAAAAAATTTAAAAACGTGTGTATGAAAATTGTTAATCTTCAATTATTTGGTTTTAATTAGTTTTTGAGTCTATATGGTTATCCACAAAAGTGAGTAAAAGTACATATTTATAAACTTTAACATAATTTTCATTTCAGTATCTTTCCATTAAGTATGCCAGTAGTTAATTTTTTTTATTTTACTTTAAAGTATTTAATATGTTATCTTTTATTTTAAAATCTTCTGATAATAACTTTTGATAATCTGCTGAGTAAAATAAATATTATACTTATTATTGGATAAGATAAAAGTTTAAATTAAAACTTATTTAAAAATAAAAATTAATTTCTATTTTAAACTACCTATACTATATACTAAGATTTAATATATCTTTCATCATAAACTTTACGTGATAACTTTTTTTTTTATTTTAAATATTTAATTAAAACTATATTTATTATTTTTTAATTTATTTGTTTAGAAAGTAAACTAAGATATTTTGTTTGAAGATTCGATCAGACTTTTATTAAACATATTATTCATAGTTTATAAAATGAGTGTATGAATAATGTGAATTATGAATCATAATATATTTAAGTTAAAATTTTTTAATTTTAATTTAATTCGCAATAAAGTAATTTTAAATTTGACCAATTAAGTATTGGGAAGCAATTTTAGAAGCCAATTTAATTGATTATTAGTTGGTACAGATTTTTATAATTATTAGTTGGCCAAAATTATAATATTCTGGCAATACCTACAACATTTTTTTTTAAGAGAGGTGGTAAGTTTCCATAATCTTGTAAGATTCCTCGGTGGCATCAGATTTTTGTTGCTTTTATAATGTCATCTTATTCAGTGCAAGAACGTGTAAAAATGGTTGAGTTTTGCTTAGGACAGAAAATGCTAACGTTGTGGACAAAATTATTAGGAACGATGAGTCTCATCTTCATTTAAAATGTATTGATATGGAACTGCCGAATTTGGGGTACGGAGAACCCGAGAAAAGTGCATCAGCAGCAAAATATCCTCTCAGATTCCCTGGTTGGTGAGGAATTATGGGTGATAGAAGTATTGGTCTATATTTGTTAGAAAATGAAAATTCGGAAAATGAGTATATAGAAGACATCTCCGAGATGGTATGACCATGTTGGAAAATTTTTCCAGGTAATTCTCAATAGTACGTGACATAATATGGTTCCAGAGAAAATGGCTGGCTTTTCTGCGATTACTATTCGATGATCAAATAATTTCAAAAAAAATTCTAATTTCGTCCAGTAGCCACATCATTCTCCAGATTTAGTAGCCCCTTATTTGTTTTCGTTTGGTGTAATGAAGGAACAGGTATATGCTAAAAAAATTTATTCGTCATATGTAGATATTTGTATTTCTAATGACTTTGATGGGTCATCTGCAAAACATTTAGGAACTAAAGCAGAATATTCACATTAAAAATAAAAAATTTTGGCAAAGTTAGCTCATCCTGTACTCAAAGTTGAATACATTATATGAGCTACTTATAGCATCAACGTGGCGGATCCAGATATTTTATGAATATTTTAGACAGTGAATTAGTTGTATCTACTACTTTTATAAAAAAAACTCAATAAAAAAATTTCTATCAAATAACCTATTCCAAAAATTATTTCAATATTTATTCAACTTAAAATGAATTTTAATATTATAAAATAAATAAAATATTTTATCTAAATAATTCTATTCCAGCAAACATGGCGCCTACGCTAAAAAAACACGCGTCAATTCCTCTTAAATTCAATTTAAAATTAAGTTAATCACTTCTTTAAAAAACCTTTTGGAAATTTTTTACTAATATTTTTATATTCACAATTTTAAATCTGTAAATATTGGAAAAGTACTAGAAATATTTTTTAAGTATCGTATTAAATTAAATGAGCATTGAAATAATAATCTATTCACAATAATTCTAAACTCAATTTAATTCCACATATAAAACAAAATTTAATTTAACCTTTACTTGAATTTATTTCAATAATTTTTTCCATTTTTAAGTCAAAAATTTCCAAAAAATATTTTTTTTTTAGTGTTTTTTTAATTCCATTCTATTGAACTTAAAAATCAAAGAATGTATACGTCATAATATGCAAATACCGGAAGTAATTACAAACTATCCAATTTCCTGTTTTATTCCATTCAAAAGCTTCACATTTTTGTACTTTAAAATATAAGCAAAAAAACAAAAATCAAAATAAAAATAAATACAAATAATAAATATAGAAAATATAATATTTAAGTTGGGATTATATATAAATATGAATCGGAATACTTTACCAATTCAATATTTGTCTTTACCTCAATCCGTTTTTCCCTCTTACCATACTTTAAATTTATTTTAAAATAAAATTAATGTAAGAAATTACTTCAAGTTCAAGGGTTTTGAGTCTTTTATTTCTTTGTATAGTAATTGTATATGTTGTTGTTGTATGCTGTATTGTATGTTGTAATTCTTTTGATTTACAATTTTTTTTCTATAAAAATATATTATACGAGTATATATAGTAATTTAAATATATTAATATTAACACATTACATATGATTAGCATACTAAACTTTTTCAAGAGTTCATACGTTCATACATATACAGTACAGTTTGTACATTTACAAGATATGAATATTCAAATGAACACAAACAAATAATGCAGTAGCGTTACTCTAAGCTTCCAAATTTGAAATTTTAAGTGATTCTTTAATGTAAGAAGCTTTAAAATTCTATAACTATTTCTTATCATTATGTTATTAATCGGCTTATTTGATTTCAAAATTGGCGGTCGCGGCTCCTTTATTTGTTTATAAATATTTAATAATATTTTGAATGCGAAAATAACTTGAATTTTGGGAGCTTCGCGACACTAGTAAGTTTTAATCGGCTTATTCGGTCGCTAAATTGCCGGTCGCGACTCATTTATTTGTTTATTAATATTTAATAATATTTTAAATGCGAAAATAGCTTGAATTTTGGGAGCTTCGCGAAACTAGTATGTTATAATCGGCTTATCCGGTCACAAAATTGCCGGTCGCGGCTCATAAATTTGTTTATAAGTATTAAATAATATTTTAAATTGCAAAAATAGCTTGAATTTTGGGAGTTTCGCGACACTAGTAAGATTTAATCAGCTTATTCGGTCGCTGCTAATTTATATGTTTATAAATAATTAATCATATTTGAATTCCAAAATCGCTTGAATTTTAAGAGCTTCGCAATACTTGTAAGTTTGAAACGGCTTATTCGGTCCCAAATTTGCCGGTTGCGGCTCAATTATTAAAAATTGTTAAAATTTTGTTTGATATTATTTGGTTTAAAATTGCAGTTGTATGTGTGACGTTCGATATACTGTTGAATGCCTACTAAAGAGTCCTGTAGTGGTGACTGACAAAAGACTCTTAGAATATTGACATTACTTCCACAAAACTTACATATCCACATCATACAGCTTAAGTATTACTGCTGCTTTGCTCAATTTCATATTTATTGCGGAACGGTAGTTCATTGTATATTCCAAGTTTAAGTCATTCAGAGGAATAGTTTGGTAAAAATTAACCTTAGTTTTAAAAGTTGAATTGAAAGGGACTTATAATATATTAATCAAAAATCGAAAGTTAACGGACTCAAAAATGTATAATATAATTTATTCTAAATACAAAATTTACAATTGACTGTTGATAGATAGATTGACAACCATTAATTTTTCTTTCAACAATTCACATCTGTTCTAGAATTCAATTAATACTTTATAAAATTTTAATAACTACATAACTGAAGTATTTAACTATATTTTAATCTGCATTTTAAATCGCTGTTATTAAAACCTATCCCATTTTTACAGACATTTACAAATATTCTTCTATAACAAGTTGAACTTGTTTGCTAAAATAATTTTGAGTTATAAGAAATGAGTGAAAACTTGATTGTCTAGTTAATGCACATAATATATACTTACATATATTAAAAACTTGTTAATTGATTAACATCTGCGTACCGATTATAAAAAAATTATCAATATCATCACTGTAGGTAATTGAGTAAATAATATATAGTATGCATATAAAATATGAATAACTTATGCGTTACCCTTAAGTAAAAAAAACTTAAAAAAAAAAATATGATTGGCATTAAAAAAAAATTAAAAAATTACTCATTTTTTTTATTTTAAGTACATAAAATATAATAAATTATTTAAATATTTAAAATATTTTATTTGTGTATTATTGTGAATGAATTGAATTGAATGACTGAATGACTTTGATTGGTGTGGTAACTATATTGTAATTTGTAAACTAGATCAAAATTTTAATAAAAATTCCATAAAAAAATTAAGAGGAAAATTTTTTTTTTTATCAAAAAAAAACAATTTTTTATCGATATAATCGATATTGAAAAAAAAAACGAGTAGTAGTTGTTTCGGACAACTATAGAATCGAATTGTTAAACAGTACATTATAAATTATTAAGCAAGTTTTACTGCTTTCAAGTTTTAAGCAAGTTTCTAACAGTTCTATAGATGGTCAATGGGCTTCTAATTTTCTAAATTCTCAGTACATAGTTATCTTGACCCTTGGTCTTAAGTTGCATTTTGCTAATTGGCTCAAATTGGTTTGTTATATATTTTATAGTATTCGTATTTTTATTCTGCGCCATCAATCTGTTTAACAAACATTTTTAATTAACATTAACTTTTTAAATTAATACCATAGTTACTTTTCTTTCTTCTCAATCCCTGATAAGTTTTATGCTTTAACACTACTAACTACTAGAACTACGGCTCATAATGCGTTTTTAATTGAAGTTGATGTTATTGTAAAATATTAACACAAATATTACACATGGTATATTGTGGCACGTTAGGTTAACGGAGCTCGATAAATTTTTTTGGAAATATCACGATCATTATTTCGAAAACGGTAAAAGTCATCAGAAAATTGGGAATATTAAAAGTGAAGCTGAGAAATCGGTTATTAAAAAAATGAAATACAATTAGAACATGCATAACGGTTTTTTATACATAAATTACAGTTATTTAATAAAAAGAGTGAATATCAATTTTTTTTAGATTTAAGTCCCTCTTCGAAAATAACAGATAATGAAAATTTTGGATATTATTATAAAAGATGATAATAGCAGGTAGCTACTGACACTTAAATGAATCTTTTGAGTTATTCAGAGGTGAACATGTTTTTAGTGATTTGAACACCACCTGAATTTTCTTTAAAAAGTTTCTGAAATTACTTTGAAAGTAGTTATATTGGAAACCGTTGGAAACACCTGTCATTAACAATTATTTATTCGTTTTCATCTCGTCGTACATCCACTCCCATTTGGAAATACGCTTACTCGACACCCTGTATATAGATAGAAGATAAGTCCCAAGGAAGTTTTATTAAACAGTACAATAGTTTTGTTTTTATTCCACCGATTTGGGATTTCTGTAGATTTCACTAGAGATGCATCCGATTGATCAAACCAACAATAAATCATAAGAATTGTAAAAACTTATACTGCTACTAGTTTAAAAGATTCTATTGTTTTCAGTCTTACAATCTTACAAACCGATTTACAATTTCGATATATTCATCTGAAATGCATTCGATTAATTTCATGTGCAAAAAAATCGCATCAAAAGCAATAAAAAAAATTATTTGAAACATTCCAATAATGCAACAATTTCTTTTTATTATAAATTTGGAAACATTTCAATGAAATTGTTTTTATATTAAAAAAAAAATGAAATAAATGAAATTGTTTTTTTATTTGATTTGTTATTGATGTTTTCAGATGTTGTAAATTTTATTTTTTTAATTTTGATTGATTGTATTGCGCCAGTGTTGTTTTTTTTTTTTTTCAAAAATTACAAACACAAACACACATAATAACAAAAAGACAAAAAAAAAACAATATATTGCCTAAGGTGTTAAGTTATTGATTGAATACTTAAAACATAATACGTTTAAATATTTAAAAAAATTCATTTGCCTCCATCAGTCAAACATTTGTTATCAAAACCTTTGGGCTTTTTTTTACAAAAATGAAAAAATTCCAAAAAAAATAAAATGCATATAAAGTCCAATATGGTGAGTTTTTTTTTTTGCAATATATGCCATTACAAAAAAATATAACAAATGGTTGAGTAAGGCATTG
This sequence comes from Dolichopus griseipennis, assembly GCA_963082915.1. Lineage (NCBI taxonomy): Eukaryota > Metazoa > Arthropoda > Insecta > Diptera > Dolichopodidae > Dolichopus > Dolichopus griseipennis. The sequence continues at coordinate 39,040,275 of OY720442.1, read as the reverse complement.
TAAAATATTTCATATCAGATGAATTGTAGTTTTATATGTTGCAACTGCATTCATATGTGGTTTTTCATTTCAAGTTGGATAAATATAGTTAGGAATGTTAAAATTAGTATATTAGTATATATATAAAGGTTGACAAAATGGATTTGGCATAAAAGACCAGAGGCACATATTTACTTGAAATCTTTATGACTCAGTTGCCATTCTAGTTGAGAAACTTCAATTGCTACAATAATTTGTTATTTTTAACTAATTGACAAATATTGATTTGGTAAAAAATAAATAAAGCCTTAAATGTTAATTTTAATAAGTTAATCCTGCTAGGTTCAGCCACGAGTTTGAAGTCTTTCTAAACGAAACTGAATTGTGCGAAATTTAAAGAACAGATAGATATGAACCCAGAAGATAAGAAATACTTAGCTTTTAAAGACTTTTAAATATTGTGTAATTTAAATTTAAATATAAACAATTCAGATAAGAATATACAGCACCTTGACACTAGTGATAATTTGAGGTTTCAGCTGGTTTCGAAAGGTCCGGGTTCGACTCCCCGTAAAAGTGAAAAAAAAACTTTTATCTTTTTTTCAAACTCGACTCAGTTATCATTTACCATTGGGTTCAAATTAATGGCATAACCTTTTATTCATTTATATGTTTTATAAAAAAAAAATAAATTAATAAAACAATATAAACAAATACAAAATAAGTAGAAATAATTTAATTTAATAATATAACTCACAGATATAGAAATATCTTATAATCCAATATATATAATATGACAATTAGAATTGAATCTATTGAAAAATCTAACACGCTTCTATATGTTATAAGGCCTAGTACTATCACATATTTAAATTGCATCTGGAAATCATTTAAGATCAATTCTAAACATGAGGATGTAATTTCTCCCCTCTGATGGTCCAAGATGTACTAATGGTACATCGTAATAGGATTTAAGGTTCTTAAAGACAAAGAGATTAGCTTTATAAGAACTCAATATCTGTAGAGCCCTAAGATAATACTAATTTTTAGAACATTTTTTTAAACCGAATAGAATTCCATGCATTTTTTAACTTAAAAAAATTAAACCATACACAAAACCATATAATAACTCTAATAATCTATAAGATACATATGATGACTTTCAAATATCTGGAATTTCCAGTCTATGACTCACTTAAAATTTGTGTTATAATTAAATTTACTTTTCAAGATTTCTAATTAACTATTATGATTTTGACCTTCTGTAACCTCTAATCAAATATTCACTTTTTACCATTAAACCATAACTTTTAATTTCAAGATTTTTAATCTCTAATCACTTCCATATAAACTTATCTCAAACGCGATTGTATTTCGAGTTTATGCTTTGAATTACAAAAAAACAAGCGATCAGTAAAACTTTTCAAATTGGTTTTAATAAGCTGTTCCTCTATATACAGAATGAAATCAAATAAAATTTGATATATGATAGCTTAAATTTGATATTTGACAAATTATATCAAGATATTAAAATTAGAAAAAATTTACCATTTCCATAATAATGATTTAAATTTTTAAATTTTAATTAAAATTTTATTAAGTCAAACAATAACTTATAATTTAAATGAAAAAAAAACCATTCATATCCAAAAATTTCTATTTAATTGAAACAACTGTTGCCAATTCTAATACCGAAACACTTATCCAATTTATAAAAAATTTACAAATATCTAATTAAATTTAATTTTTAATCAAAATATATATATAGATGAACGATTTGTGGGAAATATTAAATATGTAATATGTGAATGTATAATAAAATATGTAATATGAAATTCTATTTGTTCATGTAATACTTAATAAATTAAATTCAGAAATGACATTATCACTTTTTTTTTTTAAATTTTTTTCACCCACATTTCATTTGGATTTCATTAAATAAACTTCATTAAAAAAACTTAAAGCATAAGTTCATAATACATTTACAATGAACTAGACCAAAACACTTAAATTTTTGGTGTTATTATGATTGCAATACCAACTTTTTTTTTAATATAAAATACTTTCTTCAATAAAATTTCCCTGAATACTGGTTAAATAAGTAATGGCATTCTATTTTCTAAAGAAGTCGGATAGGGCCGGTAAGGACAGAATTCTGGCTTGAGTAAATTTAAGCTTTGAGGGTTTAAAGTGCATGCTAAGGTAGTGGCTTGTAGAACTAAGTTTAATTTTATATGTGCAGACATATGCTATTTAGAAAGAAAATGCACCGATTCGAAAGGAGCTCCCATTTACAAAAACAACTATCCGAACCAATTGTGTATCATTTACTCAAACAAACACAATACTATATTCGATCAAACTCTTTGAAATAGCGAAAGTAGCAATTCCAGTTATACTAAAGCAATGAATATAGACTTTTAGGTTCTCGCAGAAGCAAATAAAGAAGAGGTCTGTTTAAAATTTGTTAACTGACGATTATTTAAAATTGATGAATTATTTAGGTATGTTAAAAGTCTTTTGTTTATCAGTTGATTTCTATTTTAGAAAGGACCGGTGTAATGGCGCTTGAAAGCGGATCCCTTGTCTAAAACTTAAAGATTACGTAGCAAAATAAGTAAGCAAGCTCCATATTTTAATGTTGGTGATTCAATACCAATTATTATCTGAAGGTCATCTGAAAGTCATTTAAAGTGACGATAACATTACCGTTTCAAAAGTATTTTTTAATCTGCCTAGGCAGAATGTTTAATTAATTTTCAACATTGGGAAAATCTTTTCTTCCTTTCGTGACCGTTTAAATTAACTTTTGAAGTTCGTGACAGTATATTAAAAAGCAATATTGCTTTACTGAAGCACTTTTAAATTAAATATTAATATCTACTCAATTTTTGAAACTACAAGAATAAAATTGGATTAAAAAAATAAAAGCAGTACCAGAACAGAACAACAGATAAAATTCAAGGTAAAACAATAATAACCCATTAGTAGTTTCAGAAATTGAAAAACTAGTTTGAGAAAATCCAAACAATTCACATACACAGAGTTAAAAGTGTCTCTGAATCTATAATAACTATTGAGATCATTTTTATTTTTTTTTTTTTTTTACTTTTCTTCACTATTATGAAATCAATTACATAATGCTAATTAAGTGGATGAATTAATAAATGAACAGGTAAATGAGAACTGAACCATATTATAATGGGAAATATATTTAATCTGATTTTTTTTTTAATTTTTTCTTTTAATTGTTTCAACTCGTTTTAATTTTTATTAGTCCAGACAATTTAAAAATAAAATTTTTAATATGTCGATTTTACATCAGAGAAATGATGCAAACATAAGTATGCAGCACATTAACATATTTAATTTATGGACCATAATAAACTGCATTTGTAAAAATATCATTTCTTTTTTTTTTTTTAATGAATATTAAAATTTGATTTCAAAATTACGGAAATCAAATAAAAATGGAACATAAAACTTTTGAAAACTGTTTAAATAAATGTGTAGCTATAAATATGAATGGAACAACTATGAGATAATATCTAACTGTAAAGTTCGGGTGGCCGCCATTTTTTTATTAAAGTCCTTTTAATACTTGACACTTTGCAGCGATTAATTTCGAAGAAATTGAAATATAATTACCTCTTTTATTAAATCATTACCTTGAATTTGGGAGGCCTGGGTTGGCATGCCAGTGAAGCTGAAACAAAAAATTTATCTGATTTTCGATTCGACACAGCAATACCATTTGCCATTGGGTTCAATCAAATCATTGGCATAATATAAACAAATAATTTAATTGAATAATATAACTCACAGATGCAGAAATACTTTAAAATTTAAATATAAAATTATTACAATATATAGCAAAGAGAATTGCATCTATGTATTGAAAATCTAAGACGTTTCTACATGTTTTAAGGTCTAGTACCATTTAATGTTTAAATTGAATTTGGAATTTATTAGGATTAATTCTAATAATGAGAATATAATATGTCCTCTCCTGTTCAAACGTTTACATATAGTATAGACAAGCTAATTAGCTTTAAAGTTTTAAAGTGGATGATAAAATTGTCCATATTGTTTCCATTTTACTTAAAAGTGATGAAAATGCAATGAAATGTCATATATAGATAATGGGTCCATTAAGATTTTTACTTAACAATTACTTAGATACTTTATTAATTTATAGAAACCTAGTGAGTTTTGACTTAGTTATGAATTTTCAGTTAAAAGAATTATGAAACATTCCTTATGTTAGTAAGCTGATTATTAATATTTTCAGAGGTTAGTAAAAATCTGGTAAGAGGTAGTTCTCTACTTTAATTGTCAGCACTGAGTCATCATTTTATCAAAATTGTTAGGGACCAAAATGTTTTCAGTGATTAATTGGAGGACAAAAGAGATAAAGGCTGCCACCCTGTGAGAGGCAAGAGGATGAAGATCAGTTTAGAATATTCTGTCTTCGTAAGGTCTGTGAAGCAAGCCCTAGAAAAAATCTTTGTAATTAAGTTTAAGGGAGCAAAAGAAATTTTAGAGCATCGGAAAAAAAAGTTTGAGAGGATCGGAGCAGAAACTATGCCTTCAATGAAAAGATTTTTTATATGACAAAGCATTTAGAAATGGAGCTCTGTTGCACCTTCTATGTCATTTCTTCTTTTGATGCTGTCCAATTTTACGACAATTTTTGGTTTCTTAATCGTTTTAGATAAGTTTAAGAACTTATTTTTAATTTAATTTGTTTTAGTTGATGAAATTTATTTTTCAATTAACCAATGTATATAATGTAAATATTTGGGTATCAGCTATGATACATTTCATCAATTAATGAAAAATTGTGTATCATAAAAAAAGATTGAATTAAAATAAACGCACAAACATTGAAATTAAATTCATTTTACAATTATATGTGTACATTTTTTTCATGGTTGATTAAGTATTTCAAATGAATTTTCGAATTATATTGAAAAGAAAAACAACAACCTTTAAGATATTATTGAAAAATTGGGTTATTAACCCATTTATTTATTGTTATTTATAGTCTGATACTTTGGTCTGGTCTATAAATACAATACATATCGTTTTTCAATTAATATACAGTCTGTTAATATTTAATAATTTTTATCACTTTTCACTTATAATTTTTTTTTTTAGAATTTTCCAATTGATAATTTGAAAATATTCGTGCTTTTACAGTTATTAATATTATAAAACACTTTTTTTTTTTGTTGTAATAATTTCAAGGTAATTTTATTTATAGGCTCTTTATAATGAAAAATGATTCTAGTTCTATATTGAATTAACTTTAATTGTGTTTAATTTATATTTTATATTTTTTTTAATAACTTATTGTAGAGAATGGGGTTTGTTCTAGCAATTTTAACAACTTCTAATAATATGTTTAAATACCTTGTAGGAGTACCTGAGTCTAATAGCTACACCGGAGTGTCTCAAATGCTTGCATTTCATTTAATTGGATTTTCATTTTTTTGTATTTCTTGATCAGTTGACTTTATTTCACTTGCCGTGCCTGTATTTAATTTGCCTGTGTTTTGCCTGTATTATTGTATTTTTCCTGCATTTCATTACACTTGCCTGTAAAGGGTTATTATTCATTCTCCTGCAAAGGGTTAGACGCCTTTTACAGAATATTTATACAGGCGAATGATAATACAAGAAAATTAAATTCAGTTAAAAGAAATACAGGCTATTTGAAAGTGACCTAAGTTAAGAACTGTAGTAAGATAAGATTTCGAAGACTGAAATATTCTGTTCAGGAAATTCCCTTATATCTAAACTTAATGATTAATTCTAGTGGTTAGTACTTTCAAAATAGTGTCTTGAGTTATACATCAACACTTTTTGTTTTGTATACACATTTAACTTAGAGATCAATTCTAACTCTATAAAATATTTTATAATCCCAAGGCTTACATCTTAAATTCAAGTTCATTATTTATAAGGTAATACTTGCCATAAATTTCACAAAACCGATCATTTTCTGTAACCGGATCTTACTATGGTCAGCTTTGTTAAGCACAAAACCAGTAAACTGAATGTAATCACACTGAAATAAATGTGATGTTATTCTTAATTTTCATCAACCCATAAGACCATTCAGTTTTTAATGTAAATATTAGTTAGAGGAAAACCCCACCGTTAAACTTGGAATTTTGGAGAGTTGAGAAACTTGAAACAAGTTTTTTAAAACCATATTTAATTTTTAGGGCAGTTATTAATATATTTTATTTAAAAAATCAATTCATCATTCATTTAAACCAGATTAACTTAATCTAAACTGCCTGTACTATAAACTCTATATGTTTCAACTAAATTAAGAAATTAACATAACAAATATGGACAAGAAATCAATTATAAGAAAAAAACTAGTCTTTTCTGACAAAGTCCAAATTTTTTTTTAAATTTTTTGATCAACTCACTTAACCAAAAACTAATGAAATAAAATGATTCCATACATCTGATATGATGGATTAGTTTAATTTCGGATAATAAAAAAAAAATAGTTTTTAAATTAAATATTTCAAAAAAAAAAAAACTTAAGCTGTCTAAATTTTTTTTTGGAAAAAGTTGAAGAATTTTGCATCGACACAAATTTTCCGCCTATACACAATTTTCTTGTAGATATTTATATTTTAAAAATTTCAAAGCAAATGTTAACTGTTTGGCTGTCAGCTAGCATGAGAGAGGCGATTAAATTTTATTAACGGAACTTTGTGGAATAACGTGATCTTTTTAAACATCACCGACGTTGTTTTAAAATGCTGCCATTTCTCTTATTAATGTGAATTAAAATTAAATCATCTATTCAAGACTGCTCTAAAGAGTATTGCTCATCTACAAAGTCAAATTTGACCAAACTTCAGTTTTTTTAATCAGTACAAGATTTATTTTTTTATACAATACGACCTGACCAGCCTTCAAACAAAAAAGCTTTAGAAAGGGATGGACAACGCTACACCACATATCAGACAAACGTCAAGTATTAATTAATAAGTTTTTCATGCATGCGCCCTAGGAACCTTAATTTATAAAAAAAAACATTTTTTAGGAAACAGGAAGCATTCTGCAACTTCGAATTTGGGCATATATTGAAACTGTTAGCTACGTAATTTTTTTAAAAATAAAAATAAGAAACAACTGCTATTACAATGACGATAAAATTAAAAAAAAAATTTATAAATTTATTGTATATCCATATGCAAATTATTAAAATCAAATAAATCAAACATTATTTTCCAAAATTTTTATTTCTAATTTATTTTTAATCTGTCATTATAAATTTTGCACATTTTTAAGTGAAAGTAAATTACAGTGGCTGAGTTTTAAAAAAAATCAATTGTTATCCGATAATAGATATTAAAATCTCCAATAATGATTTTTAAACACTTCCGGAAGTTGATTGAATTCAAAAAAAAAAAAAACAAAAAAAATGTGGGAAGTAATAAAATTCGCAATTTTAGAGATTTAACAGTAAAATTATTTTCAACTGTCAAAAAATTGTTTTTATTTTATCAATTGTTAATATTTAAATAATCTTGATTTGACAGATGGAAGTGATATTTATCTCAAAAAATAGTAGTTCAATTGAAATGTAAATAATTTTTTAATATTTAATTTTATTTTTTATTAGACATATGGGTTTTTATTTAAAAGAAATTGTTTAAAGGTTAATGAACTTTTGAGAAAAGACTTTCTTATGAAAATTTTTGAATGAACAATTTTACAAATTTTTAAGATGATTAAATTTTTTAGAAAATTATTCTAGGAATTAATTGAAGCTTTTAAGAGTATTTAAGATCCTTATCGCGATTATTCAGTTTTCCATTTTGAAGGTTTTTGAACTATCTTAAAATTTTTGGATAAAACTTTCGCTTTTGATATGATTCATTGGAATGAATAATGTTAAGATTTAAAATATATTTACATAAGTGACGAAATTATAATTTAAATTTTTTTCAATAATTTCCAAAAATTAACAAAGTAAATCCGCCTAATAAGATACTCTTTCAATGTTTAATAACTTCTCCTTATCAAGATAAAATTGAAAGCAAGATGTAGCAACTTTGTCCTACAGGGACATCGTTCGTTTTCCGCCACCGTGAATAACATGTTGAAACGTCTTAGATTTTTTATATTTTTCATAACTTTTCGTAATTTTTGATCGCTGTTCTGTTGTGTACTGTTTCGTTTCCAATTCCCCAAATTTTCTTCACAAAATTCTGAAATAGAAATAAAAAATATAAATAAATTTAAAAAGTTATTAAAAATTCAAACCATACCGGTCGTTTTAAGCCACCCTTTATTATAAACTAGCTGTTGGCCCGTCACAGAATGACGGAAGGTCACTTGAAAGAAGAACTTTTTCTAATTAAGAACTATTTCTAATTTAATTACATATATTACATATACATATATTATATATCAATACCATTTTCTTAAATAAAATGGTAACCGTTGCATTCTACGTAATACAGACTATGCTTCAATTCTATAGTTATGTACAAAAAAAACAAAAACTTATATGTTGTTGTATCTTAAAAATTTGAAGATGAATAATTTATTTAGTCTACCTTTTTTATGTTTTGAATTTGATAAAATTTTGGGGCTGTTAGTTCAAATCCCTTCTTGGTGAAATGTTTTTTTAATTTCAATTAATATTTTTTTTTTATTTAATTACGTACTTTTTAAAATTAAGTTCGATAAATTTGTGTTAATAAGAGATGTGAAATAGATTTATTTTGTTTCAATAATGATTTATTTCTCCAACTATTAATGTTTTGTATATACATTTTTAAAAAATGTTGTTATACATTCTATATTGTTTCCTTTGTTTAGATTCAAATCAAAATACTTGTTTGAAGGCTGACCGTTCTATAATGTACCTATTTAACATGCTAAATAATGTATCTATTTATATGTACGTGAAATTGTATTAAATAAATGTTGATTTTTGAATTGAGTTTTGCATTATCAAATGCAAATTATAAATTTTATTTGAAATTTTTTTAATATACCTAACCCTAACTAAGTTTAAAATCTATTTTGTCTGGTTTTTGTGGTGCATTGAACTCAGAGGTATTGTATACCTGAACCCACTTTCCCAACCTTCAGTTGTTACATAATTTTTTTCCATTTTAACTTTTAAATAGATAAATAATTAAAAAGTTATGAAGGAAGGGATGAGAGATACATGAGGTAGAGTTCAGAGCGAGATGAGGGGAAACTTTGAAATTACTTTAATACATTTCTTGGTTTATTTGCTTAAGCAAACCAAGCAATGCATCAAAGCATACATTGGGCTTTCGCCCTTATTTCAGATTTTTACTGAAAATTATTAAGACTTACTACACAAATGTTCCTGTGAAGCATTGTCTTCTTAGTTTTTATTTACAAAATGTCTTACTATATATTTAAAATTTCCAGAAAATCTTCTGTGATTTTTAAAACTGAAATGAAATTTTTCATAAACTAATAAGTAAATTTTATTTCAAAAAAAATTTTTTTTTTTTTATTAAAAATAAATAAAATATTTTTTGGCCTGCTTATGATAATTTATGATATTTTATTTTCTAAAATAAAACACATCCAACAAAACGTTAATATTTTATTTTTTTATAATTGAACACATCCAACAAAACACATTTAATTGAATGCGTTTGTTACACCTCATTCTAGACAAATATATTAATAAAATAATAATAATAATAATTGATACACTGGATATTAACCAACTAATTTACTTTGCAAAATGTAAATACATGTATAATATCCTGAACAATAATATTAAGTCAAAACTAAAACTTCAAAATAGGGAGAATATTCATAATTATCTAACCAGAAACAGGAAAAATATCGAAATTCCTAATGTAGTTTTAGTATTTCTTTTCACATATAGATGGCACACAAATCAGTAAAAGAAAATTAAACACTGTGGGACGTCTATTACAAAGTAAGACAAAAGTTCCACTATTATCCACTATTACTCAAAATATATTAAATAAATTTATTTATAATTGAACACATCCAACAAAACACATTTAATTGAATGCGTTTGTTACACCTCATCTTTGACAAATATATTAATATATATAATATATATTATTCGAGCGATTTTCCCACTCAATTTATTATTTATAGTTGTAAACAAATAATTGAGCCGCGACCGACAATATTTTGTGACCGAATAAGCCGACTAATATATATGATAATATAAAGAAAAAATTTAATTCAATAATATAACTCACATATATAGAAATATTGTGTAACTCTTATGTATTAATTATATCTAGGAATATAATATGCCTAGTACGTTTCATCCTATTCTAAGATGACCTATGATTTAGATATTTTGTTAGCTTGTAAAACAAGTAGCACATAGTGAATAAAAAAACCTGAGATTTTAAGCATATAAATGATTTTTACATTGCACCTTGATCTTTTTGCAAGAGACTTAACTTAGTACCAACTTAATAAGGTGAACCATCCTTTCAAGGTGCCAAGTCTAAGACAAAGTTCAGAGAGACCTAATATAACAGTTGAACCGTCGCACGAAAAAGATATCACCTTAAAACCCTTAAGACTTATGATTATTAAAAAAATTTCCTTCCCTTATTAAAGAATCTTTGAAGTTCACAAATGCCGTACCGCCTAAGAGAGAATTAAAAATCTTTTAAAGATGGTCGTTAGTGAGTTTTTCAGTTAAAATTTTTAAGATAAAACCACATATTTCTGAATCAATATAACATAGGAAGTTATTTAAAATTAATTTGTTCTAAACATGTATTTTTATTTTTAAGCAAGATATTCTCGATTTTTTTTTGTTCAATAATATTATTAATTGACTTTAAAAGCAAAAATCTTATTACCTTGTATATGCCTTACCTTGACTGGCAAAAATTATATTTTGTAACACTTTTATTGTTTTTTTTTTAATTTTCGTAATTATTTCATGATGTTTTCCACCCATTCAATTTTTATGTCATTTTGATATCTTGATTCAATGTCCAAGAAAAGAATTCCCCAAACTATATAATTAAATCATTCAGCTTTTTGCTTTGCTATCATTGTCAGTTTTAAGCATAGTGCTAATTGATATAATATTGCTGATTCACTTTTGATAAGCGTTCTTAATGAATAGTGCTAAATATTTGTTTCATTAATTCATTTTTTTGGATGCTTTTATTGATATATCATGGATATTTTAAAATTGTCATTAGGTTTTTAATAACGACAAAATATAGAAACAAAATCTTGGGTTGTTTTGTATTCTATTTCAAAGAGTCGTGAAAGCGACGCTATAGACGATCAATGGATCATAATCTTCATACATTTTTAATAGGTTCACAATTTAAAACTCCCAATATTGGTAATTTCCGCTTTCCGTCTGTATCAATACTATAGAAGGAAGCGTATTCAAGTACCCATGAAAAGTAGCTTTCGTAAATTAATTTTAGTACTATAGCGTCTAGAGATTCTAGGAGTTTCGGAAATGTCAAATTCTAATAATTCATCAAAATATTTACCAATTTTAATGAAATTTGGTATGAATGTTATTTTTCTACTAAAATAAAAAACGACTTCGCAGATGGCCAAATTGAGCCAAAGGACAGGAAAGGGCTTCCAAATAAAACCACTATAGACTTGACAATACAAATGTCATTATCCAAGAAGAAAAGTTTGTACATCTCATATTGGATTCACTTCTACGTTGTTCTTTCTATACTCTTTCTATACTTTACACTTATTTATACAGTTATTCATAAAATTCAATCCTATCAAAAGAACCTCATAGCATACAAGATCAAATGTTTATATTTTTTTTTGTTTTATTTTTTCCTTCATAACTTACTTGTTAATTAACAAGTGATTTGTAAGCGCAACTTATCAGAGTGAGATCAGAAATTATTAGTATATTTTTTTAAGCTGAAAAACTTGACAATCCAGTCTTACTATCGTTTCTTTTTAATTGGTTTCTGTTTTAAATCAAATGGAAACAACAAAAACAATACGGAAAATCTTAGCCACAGAATGTCTTCCTTGTGATATAAAGTGAAATTTAATATTGATTTTTAATTATTACCGATTATAGATACACTAATTATAAACTGTCTTCATGGCTAATATTATTAAAAAAACAATTCAAAAATATACTTAAGATTTCTTAAAATTTTTTTTAATTAATGTTAATTGATAAAAGTTTACAAAAATATATGATAACCCATATTTAATAAATAATATTGAATTTCATTTTAAAAATAAATATTATTAATAAGTTTCTAAATCACATGGTCACGTGCTAAGAAACTTGTTAATTGAAATTTTTTTTAGTTTTTTTTTGCAAAATAACAAAACATTAATAGAAACTCTTAAAAATTAATAATATTTTTAATTGATTTTGATTAGTAATAAAAATTTGAGTAAAAAAACTTATATGACTTGAGAATAGTATTAATATGGGATATAAATTAGTTGTTAGATTTTTACTAATTAAATTTAGCATTTTTGTATAATATATATTATATGTAAAATTGATGGAGCATCAACATCGTTCGTTAATATTTGGATAAAATACAAAAAAGAGTCACCACTGAAATGTTGGAACTGCTTGCTTCAGACACTTCAGGAGAAATTAAAAAGATTATGTTAAAAATCCAACATTATCGTAATAATACAGATTAAGCTGCTCAATCTCATTCATATATTGAAGAGCTTTTTTGAACTTTAACTTTGAAATATAGGAACTATTTTGTAAGTCGCACATTACCGCGTGTGTCACATATGATACATTACCCTCGTATGTTTTTGACAATACTTATAATTTCAAAAGATTCAAGAGAGAAGATAACTTTTACCTTCTGGTTTTCCCATTTGACAACTGACGGGCATATAATATGGATCATCGTTTTAGTTATTATACTGTGGAAGTAGGTTGGGTGTTTATTCCATCACTTTGGTTACGGAGGGAGGTCTTTTTAGGTAGTAGAAATCTCATACACTACCAAGGGACTTAGTATTCTTTGAATACAAAGTTAAACATTCCCATACCAATCTAATTATAAATACTTGACAAACAAAATATTGTGGAAACTTTAGTTTCAAAACTTGTCATTAGAAGAAATTTCAGACAACAAGCTTCTAATTAGACATGCAATGAAACAACCATGAATTTTTTTAAGAGCAGCGAAACAAACTTCCTTTTATGTCTTCTTTTATGCCTTGAGTTTATGCCTGGCGATGATCCGACAGATTTACAGGCAGATGATAACTGAAAACATATAGGATCTACGTTTTTACAAGTATAACAATTATCGAAGAGCGTACATTTATATGTCTAATATATGTTTAATATATGTGTAAAAAAATTTTCAGGTGGTTTTCTACCATATTAATTATTATAAGTGTTACAAAAGTAGACTTGTACAATACGTATAAATATATATGTATGTTAGATATAAAATTGATATTACAATCATAAAGTACATATTAGCAAAATATTAGACATTGTTATTGACGTAAAAATAAATTTTTTCAACATGTTCGGAATAATTAGAAATCGAGATTGCTGCAAACTAATACTTGTTGTTGTTGTTTAGACGAGGGGGGGGGGGGGGGGGGAGTAAGTCGGCCCGTTGTGCACCCCTCACTAAATACTTTCTATTTATTTATAACTACTATATTATTTATTTTGTTTATATTATATATTTATATTATACATTTGTATTTATATTATATTTGGTCACCATGGGGATTCGTAAAGAAAAATTATTATACCCGTATGACTATATAGTCAAAGGGTATAATAAATTTGCCATTACCTTTGTGACGCAGAGAAGGAGGGGGGGGGGGGTAGATATAGACTCAAGTGTATCGATCGGATCAGAATCGAAAAAAAAATCGATTTAGCTATGTATGTCCGTCCATCCGTCCGTCCGTCCGCACGATAACTCAAAAACTAAAGGAGCTAGGATCTTGAAATTTTAGTTTTTTTGCAATAGCCGTCATCGCTATTTAAATCCAGCCATTTTGGTCCATGGGTTCGGGTGGCTGCCATACAACTTCTTTTTTTATATGAGTATTTCTCTGTACCTATTGTAGCTACGTGTCTGAAATTTTGGCAAAAGTAGTTTAGTTTTATGGCCAAAGTTTCAGCAAAATTTGGTTGGTCTGTCGCAGTGAGTTCGAGTAGCTGCCATACAACTCCTTCTTTTATAAGAGCATTACTATATACCTATTAAAGCTGGGTGCCTGAAATTTTGCGAAAAATAGTTTAGTGTAATGGCGAAAGTTACTGCAAAATTTGGTTGGTCTACTGCAAAGGGTTCGAGTAGCTGCCATACAACTTCTTATTTTATATGACCATTACTCTATACCTACTGAAGTTGGGTGTCTGAAATTTTGCCAAAAATAGTTTAGTGTAATGGCCAAAGTTACTGCAAAATTTGGTTGGTCTACTGCAGAGGGTTCGACTAGCTGCCATACAACTCCTTCTTTTATATGAGCATTATATTTCACCTAATAAAGCTGGTATGCTTGGAATTTTGCCAAAAGTAATTAACCGGATGATATAATGTTTATATTACGGTCATACGGGTATCCCAGAGTTGACACAGTCTACTCTACTACACTCTTCCTCGTTTTTCAATAATTTTTTTTTTTTAATTAAATATTGTATGACCTAATTAAATATTGTATGACCGATTCCCGGAGCCCGGACCCCTCGGTTAATAAGCCAAATGCTTACCCACTGCACCACCGAGGCCCCAAACTAATACTTAATAATCCAATTAAAAAGTTGAATTATTAAAAATTTTAAATCAAAAACTTATTAAGAATTAAGAAATAAAAAACTAAAAAAGATAATCTACAGTTTCCTTTCTTTTATTGACCTAAATTACAACATTAAACCATAACATTTCAGGGAAGTATGGACTTAGACTGAGATCAAATTCCATTCCATATCCTATGTGTCAAAATTAAATTTATTATTAAATTTAAATATATGATAGAAATAATTATATTATAAATCTTATACGATAATTAATTCTCCTGCGCTTAATTTTTAATAAATTACCCGATTAATTTATTCACAATTAGATAAAATTTTTTTTTCAAATTCAATATGAAAAATTGCAGGTTTTTGAAAGTGGACATTTACTAATTATCAAAAATTTATTAGGTTTCCGAAACACTACTTGCATTTCTCTTCATTTTCAGAAACATAAAGAAAACAAACACAGGACAGAACACTCTTGGGAGTTGGGAGGTGTGTAGGAGGTTTCCGAAACATTACCTCTATTCATCCTGGATTTCGGAGATATAATGAACACACGGCAGGCTACGTTTGTGCCAAATTTAAAGTTTTTAACTTTTTAATTTCGAAAATATGCTTATTTGATAGAGGGCGGTTCCCAAACCATTTTATATTTGAAGCCGGCAGTCTGTAGGGTTGTTAAAATACCACAAATTTGCTTACACGGTAACAATTTCATTGGTCTTCATAAAAAAAACATTTTATCAGATCAAACACAATGGAACGGACAGAAGGAAGGCCATGAGAACAATTTAAAATTTTGTGTTTAAAAAAACAGAAAACTAGAAATGAGACCAGTACTAACCTTTATATTGTATTTAACTGAAGTATGTATATATTAAGATTATATTAAACTTATTATTTTAAATGATTGTAATTATGAAATAAAAATAAATTGGTTACACAATAAAAATTTAATTAATTCAATAAATTATATTTAAAAAAGCAATTCACTTCTTGTAATTTATGATTAACGTAAGTAAATTTCCTAGAAATTTTTAAACTTTTAATTGGCCATTTTGCAAATGTTTGTTGTATAAAGTATTGAAAGTTGAAACTATAAAAAACACATTGTACAATCTATTAAATTATTTATTTATTAAAAATTGATTTAAGTTGAAAGTTCAATTTTTGAAATATTAATTGAATAGTAATAGGACCCATTAGAATTTAAATTCCTAAAACAATTAAAATTAAATATAAAAAGTAAAAACTAAAGAAAAAATTATTAATAAACATTGAGGTTAATTCGAGTTTAACAGCAATATAATAAAACCCCTGTTGTTCGGTCGCTTTTAAGGTAAAATCAATTCGTTAATGGTAAAAGTTCCGGGTTCAGTAGAAAGTTTTATAAATATTTAATTTATTTTAGAGCTCAATAAGGATATGGTTAGTCTCTTTGGTATAAGCTAATGCTCCTCTTAATTTACGAGCAAGGTAAGAAAAAACTCTCCCTTAACAAGTTGTTAAACAAGTAACAGAAATCTTCAATTTTAAGTTGTGTAAAGTTGCTCTTTTTAACATCTTGCTCTTTCTAGTTTATTAAGATATGGAAGATAATGGTTTTCTTTAATTTTATTACATTCTGAACCCAATTACCAATTTCAGAGATTTAGAAATTCAAATAAAGAGTTTTAAAAACATTGGGACTTTCAAACTAAATGTCGTATTACAAAATTTATTAATATTTAGATCATATTGTTAATTTAATGTAAATCAACCAATAAAGTAATAAAAATTCAAGTTTTATGATTTCGATTCTCCATTTATAAATAATCTATAATTCAGAAAAACAATGATTTTTTTATTTCATAGTTGAAATAAAATCTAAAAAACACTTAACCAAAGTCCAAACCAACCGTTTCATAAGTTTTATTTTTAGATATAGAAAAACTTTACCATAAATTTCCACTTGTAATTCATTAATTTTTTTTAGAAAAACTCGAATCTCATAACTTTTTAAATAAACTAATCAATAAATACAAAATGTATGAGTAATTCAAACAGCATGAAATCATTGATCACTTAAAAAATTGTTTCATCATTACTATATTATAATTCAAACTATAATAAGTAGATCAGTTCAATAATTATTAGAATATTTTATGATATTGAAAAGAAAGTTTCCAGAGTACTTAAACATATAAAAGAAATTAAAGATTTATTTATTTTAAGATAGAAATAAACTCATTGAGGATACTGGAAATAGTTCCGAAAATAGCTTATTATGTAATAGCATCCAAAACTAAAATGAAATAATCTTTCAAAATATTTTAACAAATTATATACTAAAAACTTAATTAACATATATTAAATTAGAAAAATCGAACATCATTTGCAAGAAATACAAAATCCCGAAAAAAATGAGAGATGGTAGAATTGAGTACGAGCTATGAGTATTGCTATGCAGCAGAATACATAAACAAGTGATGAAAAAAAACCGAGGGTTTTTAAAAAAGCACATTTTCAAAATTATATTGTATTACATACTGAGTTTAACTTTGGAAATATTTACTTGGAAATAGTTACTGCTTACTTATAAAATTTACTGCTAACAGTAAAGTTTTTATTTTAAAGTTGTTATAGTCTTTCAATGGGGAAGGTTTCCAAGTTTCTCAAGGATCTAACTTCATCTAAGCAACACCCCCATTGATTCAATTGTTTATTATACAATCTAAGCAAAAATGAGTAAAACTGAGAGACACTTTCTTCAATTTAAGGAACTGCTTTTAAATTTAAGAAAAATTTTTAACGTATGTTTAAATATAATGTTGGGCCTTTAAATTTTGTATATTAATAAAATATTAAGTTACAGGTGCTTAAAAATAAGCAAAATTTAAATTTTCGAGATCTTATAGCTCCTAAACAGGGGGCTTGACAGAAAAATTTTGTTAACCGACTCCTACTTATTTTTGAAGATTTAACTTCTCCCAAAATTTCAAGACCCTATCTTAAATTGTTTAGGAGATATATGGGACCAAAACTTTTGCAAAAATTGAGTTTTGTAAAATGTTAAATTTTAGTACCGGATGGCAACCCTAAACATTTGCCTTTTAAAAATTTATAGAGTTTATAAAACTAGCTATCGTATCGGTATCAGATTGAAAATATATCTAACAGAACTCTTGTTATAACAATTTAAATATAGGGCTTTTTCCAACTTTGGGGGGCTGTAGCCCAATTTTCAATTGCATATTTTGATTTGTGAGATTATTCACAATGAAATAAGGTCTTAAAGAAATAGAAATAAGACTGCAAAAAATGATATAACGCAATTTGATTTTTTTGGAATTATTTCTTGCGGGGTTAATTCCGAGAGTATATTATGCGTTAAATAGGAACGTTTCATTGTTTCTTTTTTGAGCCAATCTAATATTATTTCCATAAGTTACCGAATTTACCAACAGAATTTCGAAAAATTCTTGTATAAAAATATAAAATAAATCTATATCATAATTACTGAGTCCTGTAATTCTCAAAATTATATTTTTGTAGACATTGTGGAGACTTTACGGTGTAATGGGAAAGTATATGGCTTAATAATTATGGGAGTTTGAGTTGAAAACCCGTAAAGGTCTAGGAAAGAATTGATTATTATTCTAAATCGCTTGTTGAAATTAAACTTCTGCTTCATGAACTATAATTTTTAGCAAATCGTTGTTACGAGTTGGACTTTAGTAACAAATTTGTAGATATATACTACATTGACGCCACTTCATTAAAAAAGTCTCCAAAACCTTTATTATAGTTCCCAAAATGTTAATAAAACTCTGAAGTCTTGTTGGAGCTGTTCGAAGTTTCTAAAATAGACTACAATGTTTCCTGAATTTTGAAATTCTCAATTCGCTTAATATTTTTCCATCGATTAGTTTTTACTTTACAAGTTACTAGTTACAAGTTACAATTTTTTAATTATATTTAACATTACATAAAAATATCGCCATATTACAAAAACTAGAATGTAAGAATATATCAATTAAAAATAAAAATCCATATTCAACATAGTCATTCATATTAATAATCAATAATTAATTAAATCGATTTTAAACAAAGGGAAAAATATAAGTTAATTTAATGCCGACTTATTTTAATATTTATGAATTTGAACTTAAAACTTGCAGTCAGACAGACATTCACATTTTGAAAATTGTATTTCACGTGATAAGTTTAAAGGGACGCAGACAAATTGACTATAAATTAAAATATTGAATATGAAATTATTTAAAATTTTTTAATTAAGTTCAGTTAAAATTTATATATAAATAAAATTATAGAATTAATTACATTTAAGTACATTAAGTACATTTAGGAAACACAAAAGAGTGGGTTAATATAAATGAACCAGTTCCTACTAAATAGTTCCATACATATATTTCCAAACATATGAACGTATTTCATGTTCATATTACCGTAGAATTCCGCATAGGATTGTGCCTACACAAACAATTGCTCAACGTAGTTATGAAATAAAGAAGGTTTTGTGTTAAGTAATTTATTGGCAAAAGCTCATGTATAGCCTTTACCAAAAATATGGTCAAACTATCCAATTTCGAAAGTCATAGATCAATTGCTTGAAGATCAGTATGCTATTGGGTTTAATTAGGGACAACCATAATATGTAGTCAAAAAGATTAATTGCGGCGAACTCTTCACCTTCACTGATAAATAAAACCATTGCCTTTCAAAATATGGTTAAATCACGCCCTCAATATATCTAAAACCTTTGCGCTACTTAAAATCTTGAGGAATTTAGTTTCCGCGTGATTTAAAAATCATTGAGAAATTTTTTTTAAGTCATTCAATACAAAGTTGTGTTGGATGGTAAAACCTCAAAAAGTTTGTATTCCCATAACATCTCTGCTCTGACTTGGAATATCACTTTGTTAAGAGCTTTTGGGTTTTCTTGTTACTTTTTTAGGGTCTTCAAATAATTGCTGACAGTTTTATTTCATATTTTAAAAATTTTGTCAAAACTTGATCTACAAATAATGGGTCTCCAAATTACTCGACTATATCTAGGCTTCAAATTGGCTTTATACAAAAAGAAAATCGTGCACAATAAAATCAAATTAGTTGTACATTTCAATTAACTTAAGTATTACCAAAAAGAATTCGGAAAAAATTTGCAAAAAAAATAAACTAAAAAATTCCACAATGAAATAAAACCAAAAATAAGAATAAGTAGCTTTTAAAATTTCAATAACAATGCAGTTCAAGAGTTAAAACATTAAAACATGAACTTGAAAATTAAACATTATATATTATATTAAAGTTTTTTTTTTAAAAAATTCCAGAATTCTTAACTCAAAATCAAAATTGCAAATTAAAACTTTCTATACACTTTTAAATGAACTTTAACTAGACTATTAAATTTTGTAAAATAATAAAAACTATTTATAAATTCGCACTTGAAAGAATTGTATTTAAAAGATATACTTGCATACCAACAATCATTAACCCCACACAATTGTATTTAACATTTGTAAAAAAATACAAAATTAAATTAAAATTAATTAAATAATTTTTGTATTTTTAGTTAAAATTAATGGGCGCTCGCAATAACGTTTTTTTTTTATCTCATAACTTTTTTTAACTTCAATTCAGTTAATTTTTGGGTTTTTACCACATTTTTAAGAAATTTTGGATTCTGTCCGTCCATCTGTGCAGATATTATAACAAAAATTTCCATTTAACGTGATTCAGCAGTCAGATCCCAAATATAACAAAAAAAATTAAGAAACTTCGAAACTTATCCCCTTCCCAAAAAAATAGCCCCCAAAAATTTAGGTGCCATTTTTTGCAACTTAACTTAATTTTTTTTCCTTATTCAGGGTCTAGGTTTTTCAAATTAGGTCATTTCGATTTTTGGGTCTCAAAGTATGGAGGTGTTTATAAAAAAATGATCAAATTAATTAGAAAGTTAACAGCTTTTCTATTTGCATAGAAAATTTATTTAAAGGATGGTTTAACCCAGTTTTTTCTAAAAATAATTATAAATTTTACTTCTAAGAGGTGCTTACTCCAAAACTAAAAAACTAAAGTGATAGTGGACTATAAAAATTTTTTTAATATCTTAATTCGTTTCAATTCTGAATATAAAGATACCAAATAACATATTTATTTAAGATGAAGTTGCATAACTCCTTCAGAGCTAAAGATAGACCCATTTTGATTATTGAAAAATCCTCCATCACCTCCTTCTCTATATCAAACCTAACGCCGGCTACCCAGTATAATAATTAGAAAATGTGCTTTTTTAAAACCTCTTCGTTTCTTTCATTATCTGTTTTGTATTACTTCTTGACTTTCTTGCACCTCCAACTCAAAAAAAAAAAAAAAACAACATAAAAAACCATTGAATTTACCTTGATGTGCTAAAATCAATTTTGTTTTATGACACTGTGTCGATGAGTTTCGCATACCAATTGACAAATATAGTAAAAACTAGGTATGATCATAGCTTTTATATTAATAATAACAATAATAATAATAATAAAATAAAAAAAAATAATTAACTAACAAGCTTTGTATGTAGGTGCGTACGTAGAGTTTTATTTTTGGAAATGAGCAACTTTATAACTTAATAAATAAATGAAATTAAAAAACAAAAAATTCAATACCACTCTTAATATTAAAATTTCAAAGAGCTTTTGATTTTGCAATTTATGCTCAAAAAATATTAAACATTAATTCTTGTACAACGCTACAAAAATAAAATTTATTTTTCAAATTGATTTTCTGTGTACACCAATCAACTACCAAAATAACAACGTGATGGTATTTTTGCAAAAAACACAAGAATTACTTCTTAGAATTTTAATTAAATTATCATTTAGACTTATAATTGTGTAGAGATTTTGACATTTTGACTTAATTTAGTAGGAAGAACTTCAAAAAATTAAAGAATCTAAAAGAAACAATGCATCTAATCAATGACGTAGTGGTTTAGACGCCGATCTTTCAAGTAAAAGGTCTAAGGTTCAAACCCTATTCAGATCATATTACATAAAAAAAATAAATCCTTAAAATTATATAATTATATCATAATAAAGTTTCGTAATATAAAACAAGATTACATACAAATTTATATAACAATTTTATAAGATAAATAGATGGCGCATAATGATTTTATACAATAGCTACAGGCGAGTAATCAGCGACTTAGTGAATACAGCGAAACTGTGAAGCCTAGTCTAAATAACTTAGTGAATACCTTGTACTCCATACGGAATTAAAAAACTAAATTAAAAACCAAATTTAATGAAGCGTTTTTGAGGGACCTATAAGAAAAAGCCAATCCAAATACATTTGGTTAAAAAGTTCGATTAATTGTTTTTAAGAAAATTATATACGTATTTATATATGCATAAATATAGGTTATAATATAAATATAGGCAAATTATAGCTCAAAAATTAGTAAACTACCAACAATCTTAAAAGATTATTTAAAAAAGGTATTAAAACTGACCTCAATAGACCGGACGTCCCTTTTTTTCAACATTTGAATTAAAATAAAAATGATTATCAACCACTAAATTTTATCGAATTGACACTTATCAATATCTCCGAACATATCTCTGAATCTCTGATATTAAATAGCTCTAGATAGGCGTACTATAGGATTTCTAGTAATAACAATAGAACATGGGCTCAGTTCTTTAAACAAAACAGACACGATACTGCTTAATAATATAAATAAATAAATACTTGAAAACCGAAAATTTACCAAATACTAACTCTAAAAACATTTCGGAAAAATTTTTAATGTCTAATCAGACTCTTAATAATATTTAATCAATTGAACATAATAAATTGACATCAAGATTAAAAGACAAACTAAAAAAAAATAAATTATTAAAAATATTAAAAGATACAATAATATTAAATTGGAAAAAAATTCTTTCAATAAATATTAAAAAGGAACTTAGTATAACTTACAACTATGTGTAAATAGTTTTAACCAATTTTTTATAATATTTATTTTTTGTATGATTAGTGATTACTGATTACATTGTATGATTACAAAAATTAAATATAAAAAAAAATAATAATAAAAGTAATGTAAAAATTACTTTTTATACACATTTTTTATTAATTACTTGGTTGTCTTATTGAATTGCAAATGACCTTTGTGGTAAATTGTTAATATGTTGGAGGCTTTTGGGTAATACAACATTAAAAATTTATATAAACCTTGCATTTTCTTATTATATTATTAAAAGTAATTAGTAAGTATTCAGTAATGAAAATAGCACATTAATTTACTAATCATTTATACTGACATGTTTTATATTAAATTTAAACATATTATTTTTGTAATTGATATAATAACTACTGTAGCATAGAAATATTATTACAATAAAATGTAATATTCCAATAAATGAGGTCAAAGTTTAACTTGTTCGAAAACAATTGCAATTTTTGCATCATTATTACTTCAAAAAAAATATTTTAGAGGAACATTTTAATTACTTTTTTGTATGTAGAAATATTTTAAATAATTGTTTCTAAATAAATGTTTTTGTTTTTAAGTTTAATAACACTTAAAGTGATTATTACTAAAACTTCAAGTATTGAAATATATTTCTAACTAATAGTAATTATAATGGTCGCATTAGATCAATCAAATGAATTCTTAGTAATTTAATCTGACAATTTAATGAGTTTAATTATGTTTGAAAAAGGAAAATTATGTATTTTATAGCATAAGAATTTCGTACCAACACAACACTGACAGTATTTTATTCGAATTTTTTTATTAAATTCAAAAAAACTAGATAGAGAGTAGAGTATACTGTCAACTCTGAGATAATCAGACATGACAATATTATATAAACATTATTATATCATCCGATTAAATACTTCTTTAAAATTTTAAATGCACAACTTATTATATTTAGAGTTGAAATGTTTGAAAGAAAATGTAAATTGTGTGGCGCAGTTTTTCGAACTTCTTGCACCCAGACCAAATATATACTTAACTAAATTTGACGAAATTTTAGAAGCTCAGCTTCATTAGATATTAAATAATGCTCATATTAAATAAGATGTAATTTTATATTATAAAGAAGCTGCTCGAAACCGTTGAACAAATGGGCTGAAGTTTAATAGCAAAGTTGTTGCTGACATAAGTTCGATATAAAATATGACAGATGTTCTGTCAAAATTATGTCATAATTAAATTATTAAATTTAAAATAAAAAGCGATAAAAGTTTAAAAGTTAATTCAATTTCATTAAAAGTTAATTCAAATCGAACTTGTTTTTTAAGCTTTAATATTTTTTTTTTGAACTAATGTCATTCTTGAAATCGAACTTAAATCCTTCGAACTATTGACAGGGAGCTAATTTAACATAAATTTTAGAAAATATAAACAAACTGAATGAATGAAAGTATAAATTAAATCTAATTAAATTAAATATTTTATTTATTTAAAACAAACACTAGACAGAATAATTAAATTAGAAATTGTTGTGAATATTTGGTCCTACTATTACAATGATTCAAATTAATTATCTGAAAATTATAAATAAAATATTAAAACTAATAATAAATATGAACAGATTTTATTAAATTTGTTTATTTTTAAATAGAAAATTTATTTTCATGCAATTTCATTTACAATATAATTTTAAATGCAAAATTTATGATCTGAATTATATTATTGTATAATTTACAAATTATTTATATATGGTGTATATTTTAATAATTAATGTAATAATTTATTAATAAATAATATTTTACACCAGGTGACATTTTAAAAATTAATTATCCAAATAAAAGATATTTAAAAAATTTTTAATTATTTAATGAAAATTTATTAATAAAAAATTATTGAAATAAAAAAAAAAATGCAACAAATCATTTTTATTACCTTAAAATACATTATAGTTTTATTGCCAAATTACTTAATCAAAATTGTAATAAAAATTAAAATTATCGTTTTTGCTGCTTTATAATTTCTTTAGTTGCGTTAAAAGTCTATTATTAAATATAGATTTATAATATGCATGTTATTTTGGTAGCTAAAGATTAATATTTAAATGTCAAATCATCAAGGTACTAAAATTTCTAAATTATATAATTTATGACAGCCATAACTTCAATTTGTTCGGTTGTTAACCAATCACATAATTAAGGAATATTTTTATAATAAAATGTTAGTGAAATTAAAAGTATGACATCTTAAACTATTTCTTTTAATGAGCTGTGTGAAGTGCAATGAAACTAATTATAATTTATATATAATATATTTCGAAATAAATAGAACGTAATAAAAACTGAAAAAAATTCATTTAACAAAGGACCTTGATAGCTTAGTGGGTAAGCACTTAGCTTACTAACTGAGGGGCGGGTTTGATCTCTGTAGGAATCATGATCCATAGTTTTAAATTGAAATAATAATTATTGATTATTATTATTAATTAATGAAACATTTTGATATTCAAAATTAACACTATGCTTCACAGGAACATTTGTGTGGTAAGTCTTCATTATTTTCAGTCTTTGTTGCGTTGCTTGGTTTGATTCGAAAAGCAAATAAACCAATCAATGTAATTAAAGCAATTTCAAAGTTTATCTCATCTCTAAAATAAGGATTTTTTAGTTTCTTAAGAATCATACTTTTATCTAAACTGAGAATAATGGCTAACATAAGCATTATATCTGCTAATATGCTTATTAATAGGTATTGTAATTTTAAATTGCTAAAATTTAAAAATATGTGCCTAATATTCTCTAAAAGAAAAGTAAATAATATGCTCTTCAAAAATATACTCTTAAACTATTGAATAGATGTAGCCTTTTTTACATAACTTTATATAATGAAATACAGTTAAAATAATTCTATAGTGAAGTACCAAATAAAATTAATACATTTAATACGACCAGATCTTTCGATAACAACTGATTTTATTGGATCATACTTAAATGCAGATATCTCTGCTGCTGCTGAGTACTTAGAGGCACCCGCCTATTCATTTAGTTTTCCTTCTGAAATATCTCCTGTAGCTTTTAAAATGGGGGCCTAAATGGATGCCTATAAATCATGACAATGATAACAATGAAAGATTTAAATGTACCAAAAGACATCAGCACACAAAATAGTAGGACCAAATATTGAATTGAATTTAATATTTAATTTTTTTTTGAAAATTTTATTTACCAACAAAAAAAAACAATATAGAAATAACAAACTTACCTTACCACATGAATATGAAATCAAAAATATCAAATTGCATTGGTAAAAAACAAATAGAGTTTTAGTAAAACTAAAAAAATTCATAAAAATACCACTAATAAATATTTTAATTGCGGATATAGAATATTTTACATAAGTAATTAATATTAAAACAAATGAAACTTTTTAATATACACAAATAAATTAAAAAAATTAACATCTCTTTTTTGACATTTGAAAAAATACTTTACTATTAAATATTAAGTAACTTTCGCGCCAAAAAACAAAAATAAATGAAATAAATTTCTTAAAGCCCTTGGCACAAGTTATGACAAAATATGAAATTTATTTTGATTCATTGCGAACAAATTTAAAACTTTTGTTCGTTTTGAAAGAATTTAAAGATTAATATTTAAAAGAAATTATGGGAAATAATTTTGTTTTAAAAACTAATAATAAATCAAACTGCAGAGGATTGCGGAAAGCTCAATAAATGAAATAAAACGAAAATAATATAAATTATATGCATTTGTTATATAATAAGAATGAAGTTTGAAAACTACTTATCAATTAATATTGATGGGTATGGTGTATGCAAAACAATTCAAAATAATTATTTTTCAAATATTCAAAAAAATTTGAATCAAAAGTGACTTCAAGCAAAGGTGATCTATCGCGTGTTTCTAGTTTCGTAAAGCAAATTTCGTATTTGAAAGATTGATGCTCTGTAATTCGAAGTTTGATATATTTTAAATCGAAAATCGTGTTTACATACGAATTTCGTCAACTCTAATTTAAATTTGTCAACTCTAATTTAAATTTGTCAACTCTAATTTAAATGTCAAAAGGTGAATTAATTTTTTGGTGGTTTGAAGTTAAGTGAATTATTTAAAAATAAAAGTACATTAAATATTGCAATAACTAATCATATAAAAAAATTCTAACTACATTTTACTTAGTACTTAAAAAAAAATTATATTATTTCAAATTGTATGTTTTATATTTTATAAAGGAATTTAAAATAATGGTGGAATCATAAAAAATTCAAATTGTCAATTTATTCCTCAATACTATTATTACTAATATTCCTTTAAATTGCCAGTTGATTTCGATTTTCATTTTCATTTTTTTCGCTATTGCTGATTTTAATATTGGAATCCCATATCTTTTCATTCGGATCTCAAATCAAAAATCATTCAAATACGAATTTCCTTACTTGGTAGACGCCCAGTGTTAATTTCTTAATTCTATTTTGTTTTTATAATAAAGTGTAACTTGCTAAATTATTCAAAGAAAAAAAAACATTAATGTTTATACTAAAACGCTACTGCAATAACTTCGAATGTAACAACTGCCAATATATTGGAAACTTTCAAAAGCTATTCAACCTTACCGTTGACATTTCTTAGGCGCAAAAAATGTCTTTTTATAACACATACGGTAAAACAATTATGTGTTGATATAAAAAAAAATGATTATTGAAAATAAAAAAATATAAAAATTTTTTTTGTATTAATTGTTCAATTAAATCTAACTTTAAAGAAAGACTTCAGTTTAATATATATATTAGTGATATTATAATCCATTAAAATGCGACTTAAATAGATCTACTGTCAATTCTAGAAAAATTAAATAATTTGGCGGGAGGCGGGAAAGAATCAGTTTCATGACTTAAACATTAGTGCGAAAATATCTATATAACTAATCAAACTATCAAGCATCATAATGTATTATAATTTTTTTTTCTGATATAATGTAAGTTGTCTATTTTATAAATCAGTTATTATTATTATTATTATTCGGATTCTTAAAAAATTAAAGATTTTTTCTCGTAAAATAAATTGAATTACTTTTATTAACCTTACAAGTCTAATAAGAATATTAACATATAAAGTTGTTTCTTATAATTCTTTTATATCTTAAATTTTTCTAATACAAAGTAATACATATTATATATTAAATATTATTTTTATTTTTAAAATTATATTATAATTAATATTGTAATAAAACCTATACCCACTGTTCAACTTCAAGAATGATTTGATATAAAATTTCAAATCTTTAATAACCTCTTTAAAATAATAAAGATAAGATTTTCTAAAATAATTGTTAAAATTTAAATAATTTTATCACAATATAATTTTTATAACTTTATTTGAATTAAAAAAGATATAAATTTTAATTGCCACAAATAAAATTTCTACTTAATTATTATCATCTATAATAAAAATTAGCACTTTATAAATTCAGTTGAAGAAATTAACAACCTGAAAAAAAACATTGTGTCAAAAGTTGGCGTTTTTTAATATTAAAAATAAATTCAAAATTATTTTTATTTTACCATTAATTATTACCACTTTTAAAAATGTCTTATAAATTAAATTTTATTTTATTTTCTTGCTTTTTAATTTAATTATTAATTTGTAAATCAATTAAATTTATTTAAATTAATAGCATTCCAAATCTATGAATGGTTAATCAAACAAAAATAATTTTTTTGGCATTTCGCCTAGTTTTTGCTTTTTTTTACTCAATTAATTTGTCCAATTATAAAAATATATTTTTAACAATTTTTTGTTTACATTATATTTAATTATAAATTTTTTCGTTTTTTTTTTTGCAATTTTACCAACTGGTATTACCATATTATCGCCTCCACCTAACAAACCAAATAAAGAGATTCTATTTTTGAAAATACAAAATTTTTTTCCTTTTATTTAAAATTTAAAGAAAATTTATTAAATTATTTTAAGGTTATTACGCGAACGCGTGGTATCTGTGTTTGTGTAATTACAATTTGTTCTATATCACCGATTCTCAAACTATTTATAGTAATAAATTGTTTAGAAGTACCTTATACAGAAGAACCTTATACTCGTATATAAGATTTAAAAAAACGTATTTTAAAAAATTTATTTTTCCCGTGAGGGTGGTGGATCAAAGCAACTTAACTTCAGTCTACATGTATCCTTTTCCATACACTGAATAAATTATTTTAAGAGATAAGAGTTAATCGAAAATAAGAAACCTCACTTAATCTCACATATTTTCTGGATAAAAAATTATCATAACAAAACGTAGGCAATCTCTGCTTGGAATTAATATTTTAATGACAGTTCTTAAGATGTAAGACTCACAATATAAAATTGTTTTAACTGTCAGCAACATATCATCTTAAATATGTTTCAATAGTTTGCTTAATTTAAGTTTAGAATTGATCATTAAACTATTGTAATCACTAAGCTTAGCTTCCGCTTATGTACGCAATAGCTCGTATTTTTGTTCTCAGTTATATTTAATAAATTATATTTGGAAAGTATACATATTTATAGTTAGTGAAATTTATATACTTTGAGAGCCGCTGTAAATAAAAAAAAAGTTGAATCAATATTATTTGGTAAATAGTTAATCAAAATTCATTCTGTCTCAAACTATTAATATAGAAAAGTTTTGAAAGGCAATTCGGAAATAACGGAAATAAAAATATATTTAATGGAATTTATTTTTAGAAAATGTCTTGTAAAAATATTTGGAAAAATTATTTCGCAAAATTTTCAATATTAAATTTTTATATTTAATTTATATATTTATACCCGTATGACTATATAGTCAAAGGGTATAATAAATTTGCCATTACGTTTGTGACGCAGAGAAGGAGGGGGGGTAGATATAGACTCAAGTGTATGGATCGGATCAGAATCGAAAAATAAATCGATTTAGCTATGTATGTCCGTCCGTCTGTCCGTCCGCACGATAACTCAAAAACTAAAGGAGCTAGGATCTTGAAATTTTCGCAAATTCGTTTTTTTGTAATAGCCGTCATCGCTATTTAAATCCAGCCATTTTGGTCCATGGGTTCCGGTAGCTGCCATACAACTTCTTTTTTTATATGAGCATTACTCGGTACCTATTACAGCTGCATGTCCGAAATTTTGCCAAAAGTAGTTTAGTTTTATGGCCAAAGTTTCTGAAAAATTTGGTTGTTCTAGTGAAGTGGGTTCGAGTAGCTGCCATACAACTTCTTATTTTATATGAGCATTACTCTCCACCTGTCTGAATTTTTGCCAACAATTGTTTAGTGTAATGGCCAAAGTTTCTGCAAAATTTAGTTGGTCTGCTGCAGAGGGTTCGAGTAGCTGCCATACAACTCCTTATTTTATATGAGCATTACTCTGCACCTAATGAAGCTGGGTGTCTGAACTTTGGCCAAAAATTGTTTAGTGTAATGGCCAAAGTTTCTGCAAAATTTGGTTGGTCTACGACAGAGGGTTCGAGTAGCTGCCATACAACTCTTTATTTTATATGAGTATTCCACTACACTTAATAAAGCCAAAAGTAATTAACCGGATGATATAATGTATATGTTACGGTCATACGGGTATCCCAGAGTTGACACAGTCTACTCTACTACACTCTTCCTCGTTTTCTTTGATTTTAAGATTGAAATAATTGAAGATTTGTCTTCAAAAAAAGTCTAATTATAATACGGTAAAGTTTTTTTGAGTGCATTTGACTGAAAAAATATGATTATCTATACTTTAGATGTAATTGTAATCTATTTAATCGTCTTTTGTTTACTTTAGAAAACTAGAACGGATAAGTTATGATTAAGTTAACTGCGTACAATAGTTTTTAATGATTATATCTAAATATAATAAAAGACAAACTGCTGCTGATTAGTGTACCCTATGTTATGTTAAATGTTATTTATACACATAACATACTATTTCTTTCGTTATTTTTAAGTGTTTGAAAAAATAGGAAAAAAAAAAGATATCAAAATGTTTAAAAGTTATTTCTAACATTAATGATTTTGTAATGGAATATTTACTGCTAATTTACGTACCCTTTTTGTCAAAATTAACATTTAGCAAGTAAAGTATAAGTAACCAAGCGGTCGGATGGTTAAAAATATACAAATCTAATAATTTTTTGGTTGTAGGATTTAATTCAGATCAGTCTTTATTTAAATATTAATAAAAACATTATTTTAACATTATTTTTTTCGCTTAGGATTTTTATTTATTCTTATTGGTTCAGAATAAAATTAGATTTTAATATTTATACCTGTCGAACGACAGGCTTCTCCCTAGTTCTAAATAATTTATAATACTTTGAAAATCCAAACACATTCCAAAATATGTTTAAAAATTATTGTATCAGAAATAATAATTAAAAAAATTTAGTTTTAATTTAACTCTCCTCAAGAATACTTCTAAAATACTTCTGTGAACGTTACATTAACCATACCAAGAAGAATCATAATACAAATACATTTTGTTTCATCTACGTTTTAAATTAAATATTATTATTAATCATTTTTACGGAAGCAAATCGTAAATATTCTTGCAGCATCTTTTAAAAATTAATGATAATAAATAAAAATAATTAATTAGACAAAATTTTAATTAAGTATTAAATAAATTATATCTAAATTGTTTCAGAAATGAATTTTGTGATATTTTTATGTGTATAAAATATATAAATACATAAAAATGGTGTTCTTAATAGTATTGCATAGAGTAGGAGGTTTATTTAATTATTAATTTATGTATTAGGTACCATACCATGGTATACGAATCAGGTGGCTGCAACCGTTGTTTTCCATTTTGAAAAATTTGGTGTTATTATGATATGAATTATAAATTATATTTATTTATTAGATATGATCCTACATTTGAACCGAAGATCCTACATTTGAACCCGAGACCTTACATTTGAAATCACTACGTTCTAATCACTACACCATCTGTCTGATAAAAATGGAGAGTGGTTTAAGTGAAAACAAACAAAATCTTTTATTAGAATGTTAAAGTCTTATCCTATACTGATTTAAGATATATGGAATCATTTGTTCCCCTAACTTTGATTAAATTGAGCTTGAATTTGTACAATATCTTTATTTAATATCTCCTTCTTCTTTCACAAAACTTCTTTTTTATTTAATCTATTTTCATCTAGATTTGGTATATGATCAACAACACCTTAGCGTCCATTTTTAAAAATCCCTTTTATAAATTTTTCATAACGGTTACTTTATTAAACATTCTATTTCATTTTAGATATAATTTATTATGTATATATTTCTTTGTTCTACATGTTATTTCAATCAAATTACAACAGTCACTCATTTGTGTAATTTAAAATATCGATTGTTTAATCTTATGTTTTTGTTTTTTTGAAAATTTAATTGATTACCTATCCAGAACTTAAAAGACTTTAAACTTTTAAAATTTAAAAATTAAAAAATTTTTAAGTTTTTATTTCACATGATTTTTTTCATTCATAAATTCATTAAGGAAATTACTTTTAAATATGTCATGTTAATTTGACATCTATTTGACAGGTGATCATGCGAAACTTAAAAATATGAACGTCATTCCCTTTATTATTTTAAAACTTGACAATTATGACGGTATTTCTTTCTCTTGAGTTGAGTACGACCCAAAAATTACTTTTCAATTAATATTTTTAAATTTATTCCTTTGTTCATGTTAGTTCAGTGTACAAGTACAAAACATTCAAGTTCATTATGATTAATAATATTAAACGATTTTGACAATTAAATATTCTAAATTTTTATATTGTAAGAAAGCATTAAATTCAAAAAGAAATCCATTTTCTTACAATTCAGATAAAATTTTGATCAAAAAAAAAAATATTAAGAATAAAAAATCAAAATTAGAAATTTGAAAACTAAAATAAGATTACACGTTGCGAAATAATGGTTCCAAATCAACTGCGAAATTCGTTTAGTTTCGACAAATATTGTTTACATTTCCATCAAGTATTTAAAAATATTTTCTGCTAAATGAAAATTTCTTGTCATTATCTAAATGAAAATTTTAATGTAATCTGAAAATACTTGTATTTTGTTTTTGTAATTTTTTTTAATGTAAACGAATGCCATATGTCAGACGGAAATGTGCACTTAACAAATAATTTTGACAACAGTTTTATAAAAATTCATCATAAATATTTCTTGCCAAAATTTTTATTATTTTTTCATTTTCAAAAATTAAATTGAGTGAAATTTTAATTTTATTTTATTATAATTATAATTTTGCATTTTTAAAATTGAAATTTTAAATTATTAAAATGATCAGACAAAATTTTTTTGTAAATTTCTTTTCAGGTTTTTAAGGTGGAAAATAATTTTTAATTTTTATACCCTACACCTATAGAATAGGTAAAGGGGTATATTAACTTTGGTATGGTGTTTGTAACCACCTAAAGGAAAAGAGCTAGATATGGAAAAGTATATATATTTGTGATCAGCGTAACCTCCTGAGTCGATATAGCCATGTCCGTCCGTCCGTCCGTAAACACGATAACTCAAAAAATAATGGAGCTATCTTGATGAAATTTTAACTGTATAACGGGGATTGCATATGGGCGAAATCGGCCCATGGGTTCGGATTCTGGACCTTTTAATCGATCGAAGGGCTAACGAACATATATAAAAAATCACGATAACTCAACAACTAATAACGCTATCTTCATCAATTTTGTGCTGTAGGTTACTAATAATGAAACTACTTCGGGGATTGCGTAAGTTCGGGATTGGACCATGGGTTCGGAACCTAGAACTTTTTGATCGAATTTAGGTCAAACGAGCATAATTCCGAAACCAATGAAGATAGAACCTCCAAATTTGGTATCAGGGTGTCCCTTCCTATTTCCTAAGTGTCTTGGAAATTTGGGCCCCATTGGAGTAGTGGGTCGGAGACCAGTCACACATTTCCGAAGACCATAAAGCATATCTTTAAAATTAATAAAGATTACAACTTGAAAAAATGTAGAAGCTTCAAATTTGGAACAAGGGTGCTCTTTACTATCCCTTGCGTGTCCCCCTAATTTGGGATCAATTGGAGTGGTGGTTCAGTACCCCTCTTAGACCTCCCAAGTTTTAAAAGCTTATAATCGAAACTACTAAAAATAGTAACTTAAAGTTAAGATAGAACGTTCAAATTGTGTACAAGGGTTAACTAGTACTATAAGTACAGCGCGGACTGTATAAGGCCGAAATCAGCCCAAGTGTTCGGATTCTGGACCTTTTAATCGGTTTCAGGGCTAACGAACTTATAAAAAAAATCACGATAACTCAACAACTAATGACGCTATCTTCATGAAATTTGTGCTGTAGGTTATTGGTAATAAAACTACGGCGGCGATTGCGTACGGTGAGGATTGGACAATGGGTTCGGAACTTAGAACTTTTTGATCGAATTTAGGCCAAACTAGCATAATTCCGAAACCAATGAAGATAGAACCTCCAAATTTGGTGCCGGGGTGTCGCTTTCGATTTCC
This sequence comes from Dolichopus griseipennis, assembly GCA_963082915.1. Classification (NCBI taxonomy): domain Eukaryota; kingdom Metazoa; phylum Arthropoda; class Insecta; order Diptera; family Dolichopodidae; genus Dolichopus; species Dolichopus griseipennis. Next base: position 39,005,971 of record OY720442.1, on the reverse strand, counting down.
GTAGTCTCCTTCAAATTTGAGCCCAATTGGAGTAGTGGGTGGGGACCAGCCGCTCAGTTCCGAGGACCTTAAAGCATATTTTCGAAATTAATAAAGATAGTAACTTGAAACAAATGTAGAAGCTTCAAATTTGGCACATGGGTGTTCTTTACTATTTCCTGCGTGTCCCTCTAATTTGGGTTCAATTGGAGTGCTGGTTCAGTACCTCTCTTAGATCCCCCAATGTGTAAAAGCTTATCATCGAAAGTAATAAAACTAGTAACTTAAAATTAAGATAGAACGTTCCAATTGTGTACAAGGGTTAACTAGTATTGAAAATATGACGGGGACTGCATATGGGCGAAATCGTACCATGGTTTCGAGTTCAAGGGCTAAAAAACATATATCTTAAAAACATCATAATTCAAAAAATAATGCCGCTATTTTGATGAAATTTAAACTCTAGGTTACTAGTAATGAAAGTACCATGAAAGTACAATTGGTTGTGGTCGAGTTTAATTTCGAAGCCAAAGAATAAATTTCCTATTTCCTATGTGTCCTCGAAATTTAGACTTAATTGTAGTGGTTCAGCTATGTTCAAAGGTACTTGCTGCATTTATGTAAAATTTATTTTTATATTTAAATGAATTATATGAAAAGGTCTAAATTAGTAATTGTATTTTAGAAATACATTTATTGCATATTTTGCGTTTATAAGCTTTTCTATTAGGTATATAAACTAACCATTTAAAATAATTGCAGTTTTGAAAAATTTGGATTATTAAATATATTATGCTTTGATTATCTTTTTATCACAAAATTTAATAATTAGAATTTTTTCATTTTGTAATTGAATTAGAATAAATATATTTTCATTTATTTCAAGTTTTTTTGTTTTTTAATATTTTTAAATAGATAAATTAGTAAGAATTTGTAATATTTTTTAATAGATAGTGTAATTAGAAAATGTTTTTAGTATTATAAAGTTAATTTGGTTAGCTCTGTCTTACGTCAAATTAATAACAGCTTTTATAGTGTTAAAATGACTTATGAATATGTCCTTAAATTTGAACCAAATAGGTGTGGGGTATTTCTAAGTCGGTTGCACCGACTGACTGTTTCTTTACTTGTTTTTCAATTATTTATCACAAACAAATTTTTTAATAGAAAATAAATTTTAAATGTTTTTATTTGAAGAGTAAATATAAATTAAATCAAACCTTGGCCGACTCTTGATTGATTTATATTCAATGATCTTAATAGATCAAAAGAAATATAAACTGCAATATTTAATAAATAAATTCACATGCTTTAAAATATATGCGTTTTCTATAACTAATAAAAATAACGTAATAATAACGAAAATTTTTTTGAAATTTCAGTTGAACACAATACCGACATTTGGACATCAGAAATCATATAGAACTGCACGAAGTTCCTCTAGGTAGTGTTCGACTTGATTCTAACACAATCGAAGTGATTGCTCCGCACCGTTCTTCAATATCTAGATGAGATACAAAAAGAGCTGTTTCACTTCACCAATGAGAATAACGTGTCAAAAGCCTTAACGTCACTGAGTTATCGCAGAAATTTATAGAAGCTATTAATATATATATTAGGTACTACTAATATATATCTACTAATACTTGAGAAGATATTAAAAATATTATGTCTAAAATCCAACCCTTCTAACGTATAATACACGCCTAGCAGCTAAATCGGATTTATATAATTTAATTTTTTTAGAACTAGAACTAAAATACAGGGTGGCGCAAAACGACCGATTGTTTAATAACTTTTTTATTTAATGGTTAATTATTATTATTATTTTTTTGTTATACAGTATATTAATGGGGATTATTTTTAGCTTTAGTAGAAAAATTCGGGTTCGCACATTCGTGCTCTTTCCAGTACATTTTCCATAACTTTTCGTAATTTTTTATCGCTTTTCTGTTGTGTACTGTTCCATTTCCAATTCCCAAGTTTTCTTCACAAAATTCTGAAATAAAAATAAAAAATATAAATAAATTTAAGAAGTTATGAAGTATGTGATCTCTTTTATAAGATGCACATACAAATTGTGGAACATATTGTTATCATTTGTCTTTCCCAATAACTATGATTTAAGAAAATTCAAAAAAGAAGTTAAACTATTTCTTCTGGTTTTCCAGAATTATTATACTAGCGCTAGTAAGTTGGCTGTTTATACCATAATTTTGGCTAATGGAGCAGGTTTTTTTAGTGGATATAAATTTCTTACTCTTAAGTGGTTCAATATTCCAGGTGCCTTTTGAAGGTTGAAAAAAATTCTACTCCAAATTTTAAAATTTTACTCTAAATATAATCGTTAAACTTAGCCTAGTAAATTATTAGAGAGTATGGTAGGATACTATGAACATAGCTGTTAATGCTCTTCCAAACTCTATAATGTCATATGCATTAAAAATTTTAAATAAATATTGCCATCTTCGTGTTGATCAGATGTGATACGGTTCCAAAAACCAAGCTAAGCAAACGATTTTCCATTTCTTTTTAATGATATGCATATCTACAAGGTACTTAATAAATCAAAACTTTCTTGCTATATTTATAATTCTTTATAAAACTAGAGGAATACAGAAGTATATATGCTACATTTGCAATTCGAAGGAGAAGTAACTCATTCCTTTTTTTATATAACTTCTAACAAAACAAACCGTCACCAAAAACGTTTCACTTGTTAAAAATTCGCATAACATATATCAGCATACTGTAAAACGCTCCTTTCTCAACCCACTTAAAAATTACTTACTTTTATACTTTTGTAATGTAGTAAAACTGTTTTTTTACAGACATTCCTATCAATTATGAAATAAAAACTCCAACTTAGGAAATTAAAGGAATGTGTGTACAAATATATCATTTTAATTTTAGGTTAGTCTTGAAATTTAATTTACATTTGAATTGAATTACTTAATAGTCCGTGACTGAACATTGATGCACTCTTTCTGAAAACAAAAATAAAAACAAATGAATTCTATAAAGTGTGCCAAAATTTTTTTTGATTACGATATGGTTACCTTAAAAGATCACGGAAGTACTTAGAAAAAAAAAGACAAATCTAGGTGAAGATAGAGGGTGTGTTGTTTTAACATATAAAATTTTGGAATGCATTCATGTTTTCTGCTTTCCCATTTTTTTTTTTTGATTTGGAACACAAAATGCAAATTGTTTAATTTGAAAATGTATCAGGAAATTGAAGTCATTTTATTTTTGGAACATTCATTTTTTTTTTTCAATATTATTTATGACATCTGCATTATGAATAAAGGTCAAATTTTAAACACAAACTGTTACAGAGAATTTCCGTTTTGATCTAAAAAGTTTTCAAGTAAATTAATTTAAAAAACAAAATTTCAAAATAACATCTGTGTATTATTTTAGAAACTGTTGTGCACTTTAAGGTAGACTGGTTTTGGTTTTTATTTTTAATTTCAAAGTTAAAATATATAACTCACACCTTCCTTCTAAAACTATGTTTTCACAAAACCAAGCTCATTCCAGTGATGTTTTTCATATTTTCATATTGCGTTGGTTTCTATAGGAAGATTTCCAGGCGACATATATGTCTTCTGTGAAACAACCAAGAAAATCCACAATTTAAATTAAACCACCTCCAGCATCTCGTTAAAAATGGCCTATAGATTAGCATTTGTAACACCAAAGTTATGTATGTACACCTTGTAAACGAAACACAATCAAATTAGACGATCGAGCCATTAAATGTACAATTAGTTTCTGTTATCTAGGCAGTATCATCTCGCCTGCTGGTACCAACGAAGATTGAAAAAACAGAATAGGTAAAGCAAAAGCAGCTTTCCGTAGACTTTGCCCAAAGCAAATCATTAGGAGGAAATAGAAGTGGACTGGCCGTACCCTAAGCAAAAATTAGAAATGCATTACAAGAGTGGCGCTAAACCGAATTGCCTAGGCGGATCCAGGTCAAGAGGTATGTTCAGAACAACATGGAGAAAAATCTGCATGATTTAAGTTGACGCGAAATATCCTGAAATGAAATAGTAAAAAAAGCTATGAATTGAAATGAATCAAGTAAAAAAATAGAAAGATTTGAGTCATTCCGCCAGGAGTTACCCATGATTACTAAAAATTACTATAAGGCAGTCTGAAGTATTTGAAGCTAAGAATTAAGAGATTTGATGCCACTCAGTGGTTAAGCACATATCTTATTTTCTGAGGGAGGGTATAGAGCATGCACAGGTCATGAGATTTTTTTTTTTTTTAAATTATCCTTCTGAATAAATATAAAAATTTAATAATAGTATGGGGCCTATAATTTACTGCATAGCCGATGGTGTTTGTATTATTGCAAAATCCTGTATAATTTACAATACCAAATATAAATAAAATAATTAATAAATATTTAAATTTTAAAAAAGTTGTAAATCCAACTCAAATCTCCGTCGGTTTAGCTACATAGATTCATTGTTCTTTTTTTCCAAAAAAATTCTTCAAAAAAAAATCAAATTAATTAAACAATTCCATAAATCTATAACTTCCTTCTATACAATTTCATATTTAAGGCAAATAAAATAATAACTAATTATTTCCAAAGAAAAATGTATTTTTTTATGAATTTTTGGAACACCAGACAATGCCCTCAATTAAAGAAGGCAACAAATTTTAAAATTTCCAAATAATAATGTAAAAAAAAACCTCAGTAAAAACAAAGAATTTAGATTCTAGACCACCTTAATGATAAATTGTGTATTCTATTTTTTAACTAAACATCAGAATTAATTAAATATTTTTTTTAGAAAAATTTATTTTGACATTTGACAAACAATTAATTTGGATTTTATTTTCGCAACAAATTGTCTTTCTATAAATGGCAAACATTAGTGAAAACAAATTAATTAATTAATGTTAAATTTAAAAAAAAAATAAATAAACAATTTTTTAAATAGAAACTCAAAAGAGACTGTCACTGAACTGATTTCTTGACAATTCATCGGGTTTTTTTTTTAATTTGTTTCAATCAATTGTAAATAAAAATTCTAAAGAATTGTAAATATTTTACAAAACAAATTTTATTTCATTTTAATAGTAATAAATAAAGTATTAATTATAAATATGTGTATTATTATCTAATATATAACTAATTATAATATAAAGAAACTAATTAAAAAGTTTTTAAAGTTAAAATAACATTGTTTTTAATTAGCTTGTAACATGCAATTTAACAAGATTGGTTGTGAAAATAACAATTTTACAAGTACTTATTAGTACTTAAATGGCAAATGTTTTTTTGTTTTTAATAAAAAAATACGCAGCATCATTTTTACAAGTGAAATTTCATAAAAAAATTATTTTTATATAATTGTAACTATATTTTGTAAGTCAATAAGTTATAAAAATGTAGTAGATCTACTACTACTCTATTTCATGACATTATAAATAACGGTTCACTTTGTGACTCAATTCTTGAATCTTGAATGGATCTTGAACTCATAAATTTATAAAATTAAATAAATAAAGATACAGCGATAGATATATAATCCAAATTCTCTATATGAAAATGATTATACAGCAATTAATTATGTTTCATTTTCACAACTGATTATTTGGACTTACCATAACGTTGATTATTTGGACTTACCATTGAAATTATATTTTGCTAAATTATTGACGATCCGTATATTAAAAATTCTTAAAATACTAGCATTGCTCTTTGAGAGCAAACCTTCAAAAGTTACTTCAGAAGTTTTCTTTTTTTTAATTATAAACTTTACTTTATTTATTTGGTAACCATGGGAATTTTGCAAAGAGAACTTTTCAAATATTTTTTAATAAGTTTTTTTCAATTGAATATATCATGACCTGTACGGGAATCGTATCCGCACCGTCTTTCAGTTAATAAACCAAATATGTACTTTTTGAAGAGGTAAATTTACTAAAAATAAGATCATAAATTATTTATAACTAGTGTTAACATACTCCATTAACTAATGGTTTTCTCAAAAATTTACATATCTTTTGTGGTAAGTTTCACTTAATTAAACTTTAACAGACTTTAATCTCTTCTTGATCTTCAGAGTATTGCAAACATAAACTTGCTAGAGAATTTTAACTTAAAGAACCTTAAATTATTTTTGAGCCTAAAAACATATTGCAAAAAGATTTAAAAATTTGATCCTATTGCAGTTCAAAAAACGATTAATTTCCAATGCCATTAACAAGTCATTCAATAATCCGATATTTACTATTAAAATACATAATTGAAATAATTTAATATAGATAAAAAACGACAACACTAAAATATTTTACCTATAAAAGTTATTTGTTTACTGATGATTGAACTTTGAGCGTTTTTTCCCGAGATTTATAAAAAAAAAACCACAAATTGTGTAAATAGTATAAAAATAAAATAAAAAACATATTTCAAGTATTATAAAAATCTTGTGATTCATTATATGCCCATATTGACTTTAATGACCAAATGGTAGCCTCAAAATAAATAAATAAACAAAAAAACAAACAAACAAACATACACCTAGTTATTAAGTGCTTTTTATAATCTGAAAAGAAAGAATTTTCTATTTTAAGACCATTTGGAGAGTAAAACTTTTGCAAAAAAATATATATATATATATGTGTATATATTCATTTTTTAAACAATAGATATGAATTGTTTTGAAAGATTTACACTATTCATTTTAATGAACTGAAGAGGTTTCTGACCTTTTGATAAAATAATGTAGAGTATTACAAGTAATAAATATGCCAATGATGACGATGGTTATTCCATTGTGCTTTTTTTTAAGATTATGGACTTAACACAATTTTTTTGAAAAATTTCAAAAAAAAAAAAACTAAAATCGTTTATAGGTCAATCGCTTTAAAAAAAAAATTCATATATTAAATTTTTTTGGATTTGTCATTTTTTACGCTAATACTGAAATATGACGATGGATAAAACCAAATCCGAACAAAAAGAGAAGAGCTGAAACAATAAAAACTTTTAAAAATCAATTTAATCTAAATTTGATAATTATTTATTACAATTTTAATTTAAATTTTACCGCAGTTTATATTTATATATTTTCAAAAAAACTTCCAAAAAAAAATTTTACAGAGTATTACGAAATTAGAATAAATTTTAAAATAACTCTTCATTTAGATTAATTAAAATCTCAATAAAGAAGGCAAGTAGATAATATGGTGAAGCTACACCGGAAAAACAATTGAAAACTCAATGTTAGTCATTAAGTACATTTAGCAATTTGATCATCAAATACATTCAGGGGATACATTCAGTTTTCGTGTCACTCCTGAAGTCGCTTCAGTTGTCACTTTTACTTTAGCTTGTAAAATAAAGTTAGGAGTTCTCTTAACCTACTTAATAATTAAATTTACTATGATTTAATTGTTATTTACATCATGTGCAATTTTTGTGTTAATCTTTTCAATAAAATCAACTACAACTTAAAACCCATTGAGAGACGCAGCAACGCGCACTGTGCAATAGCTGGTTTATTATAAACGCGACTTCAAATAGAAAGTTAATATCTTCTAGTTCGCATCGTTGGGGAACTGTATATTTGGTTGAGTTGTATTTAAATTAATTTATTTTATTTGGACATTAAAGCAAGGCTAGACACCACGAGAGCATTTGGGTTAGCATTTTGAGAAATACCACCTCAAGCTTATTAGAATTTTAACTTAACTTTTTTTTTTAAACTCGCTGTATTAATTTTAATTTAAGCTTTATTTATTAGTATATCAAAAATGATACTTTAAGTCATAATTTTAAATATAAGAATTTATAAAGTATTTTTAGAATTATTTTAATAAATCTTCTTTTTTTACCTTTTTTAAAAATAATTTCTCGACCATTTAAAGGAATCGCTTGTAAAACTAAAAAAAAAAACTCTGCAAACAAATGTTAAATTAACTTCTTTAAAAAAAAAAACCTAAAATCTTTTACAAATCAGCCATGACATACGTGATTTATAATTAACATGCTATTTAAAAACTAAAAAAAAAATTTATTGGAAATACAGTGTTTATTTCGCGCCTTTTAAAAAAAAAGTAGATAAAAAATTTAAAAAATACGTAGACAGCGTGGCGGCAGCAGCACGCATTAAAAAATATGGTACAACAACAACAAAAAAATGACAAGACAAAAAAATTAATGCTCAAACTCAACTCTCTTCCACATGATATAATTATAAAATTTAAATAAATTTATAAATTCATAAAATAAAATAATACAAAAAAATTTTATATTTATTCAGAAAACTGGAAATACCATAAAAATTTAAACGAAAACGCAGAGGCAAAAAATCCAGCTGAGATGTCAGACAAATCAGTATTGAGAAACAAAGAAAGCAAAATGAAAGCAAGTAAAACGTGTTTCATACTTTAATTCACGATGACAACACATAATTTTGAAATTGGTGATCGTTTGCTTCACCGTGAGACTTTTCTAAAAGACTTTTATTCTTTTGTGATCGTGGTGGTGGTGGTCTTGTATATGATTTACATTTAATTTGATTCAATAATTTTTTTTATTATTATTAATTTATTAATTAATTAGAGGTTTTAATCTGATCAGATATTTATAGAATATGTATGAACTAATGAAATGTATAGAATGTATATAATATGTAGATCTATTTGACCGGATGACATCAAATTTTCTCATGATATATGAGTGATGGTTTTTCTGGGTTGCCTACCTTTCTGATTCTGTTACCTGTAGCAATTAGCAACAATTTTTTAACATAAAAACGTATATTAAAAAATGTTTAAACTTACTTGACCTAATCTTATAAAATGTTAAAGTAAAATAAAAACGATTTATAATGTGTCAGAATTTCTAATTACAAAAAAAATGGGGTCTAAAAAAGGTAATATGAAAAAAAAAATAATAAAAAATGGAATATAAAAAATAAGTAAATACATTACATTACAGAAAAAAAAAAAAGTAATTATTTTAAATTTATTTGAAAACCTATTTTTTTTTTAAACTTAAAAATTTGTCGCGGATCTTATATGGTAAAGTAGAATTTCGCTTTCGCTGGAGGTGTGTAAGAAGTGATATAATGTTGTTTTAACACGTGGAAATAATTAGCATTTAATTAAACATTGTCATCATTCTTAAAACGGATCCAAAATTATGTTTTGGGTTAGTGGTCCTACGCTTTTGAGTAAATTTCCAAAAAATATGTCTATGTAGTTTACTTTAAGACCAGGTATTCACAAAAATTCTAAACCAATTGAAATAAAGCAATGAAACTTTAACTACCTTAGATATCGTAAAACGATTAATTTTGTAAAACAACACTTTTTGTTGTGTTACCCGTTAACTTAGCCTTCCAAAAATCGGAAAATCAGTATATATTTCAATTGTTATAAAAAAAGTTCTCTTTAAGGTGTATAAGCTTATAAGCTTTATAAATATAATTATAGTAAATAATTAAGGTTGCCATACGGTATTTTAATATCTACGAAATTAACAAAGATATAAATTGGATATTTTGTAAATGAAGGTATAGATAGGTGTTCCTACATCTTACAAGCATAACATCAAATTTAATAAGATAGGAACTTGAAATTTAATATAAAATATTCTGTCTTATTTTCATTATGTTTTTGCATTTTGAAATGATTTGAAATACCTATTACACGCCCTAATGACCGAGTAAGCATATTTTCAAAATAAATAAAGATAGAAACTTCAAATTATGGTGCAAGAGTGTTCTGTCTTGTCCTCTACATTTCTGAAATTTTAGTCGAATTAAAGTGGTGGCAAGGATAGATGGCACATGTCATTAGCATGACATTTGTATGATAGTTGCCACATGCTGCCACCAAAAGTTTACTAATTCTGAAAACTATATTTCATTCTCATAATTCTTTTCAGATATTTAAATCCAGCCATTTTGGTTCATGGGTTCGGGTGGCTACGATACAACTTCTTTTTTATATGAGTATTTCTCTGTACCTATTACAGCTACGTGTCTGAAATTTTGGCAAAAATAATTTAGTTTTATGGCCAAAGTTTCAGCAAAATTTGGTTGATCTGTTGCAGTGAGTACGAGTAGCTGCCATACAACTCCTTCTTTTATATGAGCATTACTCTATACCTATTAAAGGTGGGGGTCTAAAATTTTGCCAAAAATAGTTTAGTGTAACGGCCAAAGTTACTGCAAAATTTGGTTGGTCTACTGCAAAGGGTTCGAATAGATGCCATACAACTTCTTATTTTATATGAGCATTACTCTATACTTATTGAAGTTGGGTGTCTGAAATTTTGTCAAAAATAGTTTAGTGTAATGGCCAAAGTTACTGCAAAATTTGTTTGGTCTACTGCAGAGGGTTCGAGTAGCTGCCATACAACTCCTTCTTTTATATGAGCATTATATTTCACCTAATAAAGCTGGTATGTTTGAAATTTTGCCAAAAGTAATTAATGTTTATAATAATAATGATATAATGTTTATATAACGGTCATACGGGTATCCCAGAGTTGACACAGCCTACTCTACTACACTTTTCCTCGTTATATTATAAAAGTGAAGTATTTTAGTTCTTAAAGTTACAAATTTTTAAAGAAACTATACAATTAAAATAAAATTAATTTTATTTGTAATTTTTTTTATTATTTCTGTTGAAAAAAAAAATTTTTGTCTTTGAAAGATGATCGAACTCTGATCTACTTACACAATATAAATAAATTTATAAAGTTATTAAACATATAAACCATATCGGTCGTTTTGCGCCACCCTGTATGTTATTAATTTGTATTTTTTATTTCTTCTTATAAAATTATGCAGTATTTATTATTAGTTTTATGGCTAACATTCGTTCAGAACCCAATGATAATGAGTTTCTATAGTATATATATAGGGTATAAATATTCCTTAAAATCCGTTAAAAAGGATATCCCATATTTGTAGATATTGGCACGTACTACATTAAAGAGAGATCAAAAAACAAATTTACAAAGTAGAAAAAAAAGTCACTAAAATTTATAATTACATATATTAAAAAATGCTTTCACAAAATATTTAAATTATAAATTGAGAGAAGCAAATAAATTGTTGTAGAAAATGGGGAAACAACCTGATGACAAAATTAATTAAGACACAATGAAATAAATTACAAAAATAAATAATTTGGAATAATATATAAAGTAAAATACAACTATTGATTTCACGGCTTCCTAATTGTTGCATTACCTAGCTAAATTTTTTTAAATTTATTTTAATGAATTTTGTTAATTAGTGCATGTTAATGTCAGTCCACCTATCCACACTATAAGTCATAAACTAAAGGATCTAGAATTCTGAAATTTCACAAAGTTTTTTTTGTTCAAAAGGTGCCGTCACTATTCAAATCCAGCTTACTTGCTTAACGGTTCGAGCAGCTGAATGGTCAATGTTTAAATAAAATATAGATGGTGTTAACTTGTAATGGAATGGGTTTGAATCCAGCCAATATTTTCTTTTATTCATAACCAAAGTCTAATAAATTGGGTATTTAAAATTTTGCTAAAAAAAATTTGTTGGATGATCTAATGTTTATAATATGTTTATTCGGGTATGACATAGTCTACTTTATACCCTATTTTCGTTTTATTTAATATTTTTAAAATGTACTAAAAATTAACTAACCAGTAAGTTAAGATTTTCCCAAATAAAAAAAATCTAAAAAAAAAAATGGTCTCAAATATTTCAAAAGATTCTAAGAGATTTTATAACAAACTACTCCAAGTTAACTAATAGTAATAATATAAATAATCCAAGAAAGTGAGAGAAAGTTCTAATATGCAAGTAATGTCTACACTACTAACCTTAGACAGACAAAGCAACAACTTTTTTACAACTCTAACGAGTGAGTCATTTTATTTTTTAGACTTTTTAGAGACAATCAAAACTAAATAAAGGTTTTTAACCCACCTTCCATTTTTTATAAATATATATAAGTAATCAGCCCCTTCTCCATTATAATTTTCACAATAAAATAGAATTTTATGCATTCGTATATTACATTCCAAAATTCAAAATATACTTTAAGTTACATTCAACTTTTACTACTGACGCCCATTGATGTCTATAGTTTTTCAATTGCCTCTAGTACTCTATACAATATTTAATTTCATTCAATTTTCTTTTTTTTATAGTTTTTTCATTGAATAGTTCGTGGATTCAGTCAATCAATTCACCTTAAAATATAGAAAAAGAACCAAAATGTCTACAAAATTACCAACACATGAAAATAAAACTTAAATAAACATAACTTTTAAACATAACACTATTCGAATTTTAAAGACTAATAAAAGGAAAATTTTCACTAAACTAACTACCAGTAAAAATTGAAAACAATACCATAATACCATAATTTAAGTTAAGTAATAGTAATAAAAACAAAATATGTTTTTATACTCACCATAAAAACTTGGTTTTTTTTTAAAAATATTTCAATAAAAGTAAAGACTGTTCGTATACAGGATAATGGCATGCTTGCAAAATATTCATAATAAAGAAGTCAACTTTTATATCAATTTTGAAAAAAAAATTGTAACAATATTTACTAAAACTACCACCCTTTATTAATTTTTAAGAGCTCGGAAGTTTTAAAATTTTTTAATACAAAGCCACAATAAGGGGCCAATACACAATAATGCTACTCATATAGTATGAAATATTAAAAGATTTTCATTCCATCTCCAGTGTCTATTAAATGAATACTATAATTAATTCTACATTATAAAACTTGTATAATTACATATAGTTTGTCCTAAAAATAAAAATCTATTATCCTTTCTGTACTATCACATAAATATTTTTAAATTACACAAAACCTATGCTTCCCCAGTTTCCTCACTTTTTACAAACAAACTCATTAAAAATTAAATCGGATGCCAAAAATAAAATGTATTACCCTCATACGTATGTATATAATTAATTGTAGTATATGTATATGAAGTTTGTATAGAATAGCTTCAGTAGTTTTAGTATATCCTGTGGCTGAAAATTATATAAGCAAAATAAAAAATGGATTATGAAAAATTGAAATATTTTACCACATGTAGAGAGAGAGAAAACATACCAAATAAGCATATTTTTTTTTTTTTTTTTTCTGGCATTATGCCATCAACCTTTAATGATAATGGTGGCATATTTTTGGCCAAATCTATTTTCATTGAAAATCTCAGATTTAAGTCCTGTATGAAAAATTAATGTAAAGGAGACTATTGAAAGATTATTTTAGATAACAGTGACGGTGCAGTTGCATTTGTGTGTGCTTAATCTTCGTGGAAGGATACGGTATCAGTTGCCTTGGGCTTTGAGCTCGATTTTGAATGATGATTTTAAATTTGTTTTCAATTTTGTTGATCTTTAATATATTTTACTGTAAAATATCGTATCTAGGTATAATGAGGTCGATCGCCAATTTCTTTATAGGGTTTCATTCTAGAACCACAGAAATTAAACCATCGAAGTGTTTATTTCAGAATGCATTAAAAGATCCCCTCCTATTCCTATAGGTATTCCCTTGTATATATCCCTATTTCCCTATTGTTATTGATGTAGGCCGGAAATACTTCACATTTGCTTATTGGTTCTTGTTTGCGTACTTTTAAAACTTTAGATCATTGTTCTTCGTGATTCCCGGTAAGTCCCGGTACCATATAGCATTGATTGTTATTACTCATTTGGTATTACAGTACTACCATTTTCAGTAGGATTAATTTTTTTAGAGTATTAGGCAGGTTTTTTTTGGTGCTGCGGTTGAAATTTTCTCTAGTGCTGTTGTGAAAATGTTTTCTATGTGGAGGCAAACTGATAAAATTAGGAAGTGTTCACCATGCGTCGTAACAAACTTTTGTATAAGTTTTCATACTTGTGTTCTTTTATAAAATATCTTTGGTTTGTTCTTTGCTGATTATTAGACCAACTTGCTTCTTGGTGAAGTTATTCTACCTAAAATTATAAATTTTCAATTGATTGTAATCAATTGTTAGTTAGAATTTTGCAAACTTAAAAACAATAAAACAAATACCTAAACACAAAAATTAATGCCCGTCACTGAGAAGTTGAAAAGGTAACAACAAATTACCAACACGTTGGTAGTTAAATAGTTTTTAACCAAAGCCAAGTCCATCAGTATAAAATCAAATATAAATATTTTAATAAAATGTAAATATAGATAGAAGAAATTATTACTGGACATTGCTTAAGGGTATATAGATAAGTTATATGGTTATATAACATAAGCAAAGTACATAAATTACAAAATTAAATTATGGTAAATTTGTGTTACAAAATTAGTAAAAGTCAAGGATGAAAATAAATTCAAAAATCGATGATTCAGGTGCTTTATATTAGAAGATACATAATTTCTATTAGAATTATTCATGTGACTAAAATTATGAAAAATATGAAATGAAGTCATGAGAATATACCATGTTATATATTTAGGAATTATGGTACATATTATAGGTAGTAAGGGAAACTATTTTTAATTAGAAAATTTTGCAGAAGTAAAGAGTACTTAAAAAATTTAATTAGAAATGGAATATTATGGATTGTTAGGAAATCGGTACGTAATCGGGACGGTAAGTTTAACTTTAAATGCTGAGCTATATATACTTATAATATATACATATTTAAAACAAGTTAATGAACAACATTTGTTCGAGGCAACCGACTATTAATACCAAAACCGTTTATGGTTTAAATAAAACGTTTAATATAATAGGTTGGCTTGTTTGGAATTAGGAGGCCTGTGGCAGCTCCTCGAACTGCCAATCCAATGTAAATTTCAGGAACATAAAATAAACAGAGTATTACTCCATATTAACAGGCATTACACAGAGCATTCTACTTTATTGGTTTATAAGCTTCGAGAGTCTTAACTCTTGGCACAAACTCATGGCACATTGGCTACCTTTCTTTCAGTATTAGTAATTAATTTAATTTTGGATATAATTTCAAATTAAAAAGAAAGTTTCCACATCAGATTATTCATGAATTATAATTTTTGTAATTTGCCTCGGCTATAATTAAATCTATTTAATTTCGAGGCCTGTTCTTTGAGAAAGACAAAATTATACCATTATTAATTATATGATTTATATTTTTTTGTGTATGTGTTGACTGAAGTATAGAAGACCTTTCTTCTGTGAACCGACGACTCAAGTGATGATCTATATGATAGTTAAATAGTTTTTAAAGATTATACAAAACAAAATCCAAACAATGGCCTAGATAATATTAGGTAATGGAAATTGGAAAAATTGTCAACCATATATGGTTAGATTGAATTGACACACAGGCAGACACTATATTGACAGAATGTTATTAAATTCTAGTTTAATCTATACTCTTCATAATTTTTCAAGGATTTATTATAAAATTTAGACAAAAGTTTTAGTTTTGATGAGAAAACTAAAAAATTGGTTAAAATATATTAAAACACCATAAAAGTTTTTTAAATTTTGTTGTACAGAATGTTGTATCCGAAAAAACTTAAAAGTTATCCCAAATTGGTCAATAAAAATAAAATTTTAAACAATTTCTAGCAGTAATGAATTATTAATAACAGTATGCTACTATTATATTTCTACTCTTTTGTTAATTTATGTAGTTTTGTATTTTAACTAATTTTTAGGTTATATTTTTACCCAAGAGCATGTCTGAATAAACAAAGTATAAATTATTATAATATCCAATTGAATTCTCTGAAGATTTAAATAAAATTTTTACATACAGTGTGCCAACTTAGATGGTTAAATTATTATTTTAAAGTTTTTGATTGAATTGGGAAGACTGGCCATTATCAATTGAATTTGAAAACTCTTTGCCTTCCGGTTCATTTTATTCAAGTAAAAGCATTATCAAGAGGAGATATTCCTATTAGTCTGCAACACAAATATTGTGTATCAGCGTAGTCAATTTAATAAAACAAACACCCGACATTGTGTATACCGGGTACGCAATGCAATGAAGCAAACACCCGAACTTCTTGCGCAGTATAACGGCAACAGAATCTTTAATTTTTATAATTTAACTTTCATGCAGAACTGAAACTGAAGTAAAAACTTATTTTTAATAAAGATTTAAAAATAATTAGGCTAACATAAACTATTCGGCAAAACTTCCGCAAAAGGGTTGTGAGCTATCAAGATGACGTCATCACATAACGGTACTAAATATCTCAAAGTTTCCGAATATATATACCATTAGTGGCGATGGCGCCATCTAGTGGTCGAAAAATGCATTACAAAATGTTCCTAAGATTTTGTAGCATTTTTATTAAAATGTTATATTTTTTCTGTTAGTCCATAAACTGGAACCAACATCTTACAATATTGTAGGGCATGATATTGTCTTTCATAAACATCTTGTTTCATCTGGATCGGTGCTACCATTTTTGAGATATTGCAATTTAAAGTGAAAATTTTTTAAAAAAAAAAAAAAAAAATCAAACTTTCAAAAAAACTACTATAACTGTGAAATTTTCAAAAACACCCTGTATTATTATTATACCATTAGAAAGGTCTCTTAAAACTCTTTCCAACGGTATATAATAAGTATGGCATATGTTGACAAATAGCCCCACCAGAGAACATAAATGCAAAAATGACGCAACAATTTTATTAAAAAATACATTTTCATACTTTTTTTGTCATAAATTTATTTTGCCTTTTTGGAAAATTTAAAAATGTAAGAATGCATTTTAGGTTTGGATACAATATTGAGTTTGGTTCTGACAATTTGTTTTGAGGGATTTTGGAGGTGACAACCTCAAAGTTTTAAAATTTTTTTTATTTAAATATGTATGTAAAAATATAATTAGAAAGGCCCTTAGGCTACAAAATCAGAAGTAATTTTATTTGTGAAAATAGAAGCAATTTAATTTTCCAAACTTTTTTATTTAAATAGTTAGGAAGGAGTTTTAGAGTTGGATTCAAAACCAGGATTGCCCCCTTTCCCAGAATATTTATATTTATTAATTAGGGTTGATTATTTTTTGTATGAAATAGCTATGCCGAATTCTCATACCATTCTTTTCATTATAGTGTTGGATTCAAAATCTAGTTTCAATAATTGAGTTAGCGGGGGTTCGGGGGCGGCAGCCCCCGTAATGAAAATATAATATTATTTAACATGTTTTATTACAGTGTATAAAAAAAATTAGAAACTTATTAATTTTTTTAATGAATTAGGTATCCGAATTCTTATACCATTCTTTTCATTTTAGTGTTGGATTCAAAATCTAGCTTCAATAATTGAGTTAGCGGGGGTTCGGGGGCGGCAGCCCCCGTAATGAAAATATAATATTATTTAACATGTTTTATTACAGTGTATTAAAAAAATTAGAAACTTATTAATTTTTTTAATGAATTAGGTATCCGAATTCTTATACCATTCTTTTCATTTTAGTGTTGGATTCAAAATCTAGCTTCAATAATTGAGTTAGTGGGGGTTCGGGGGCGGCAGCCCCCGTAATGAAAATATAATATTATTTAACATGTTTTATTACAGTGTATTAAAAAAATTAGAAACTTATTAATTTTTTGAATGAATTAGGTATCCGAATTCTTATACCATTCTTTTCATTTTAGTGTTAGAATTTGTATCAATTTTACTATATGGCTTTATTTCGTAAAATTTTTATATAAATATTCTGGAAAAAGGGTATATATCTGACTTTATAACCAACTCTAAGATCCTTTCTAATTATACTTTACATACATATAAATACCTCAAAAATCTTCTAAACAAAACCCAACTCAATATTGTATCAAACTATAAAGTACATTCTTAAATTTTAAAATAAATATTTCAAATGGAAAACAAAAAGGCAAAATAAATTTATGACAAATAAAGTATGAAAATGTATTTTTTAATAAAATTGTTGCATCATTTTTGCATTTACGTTCTCTGGTGGGGCTATTTGTCAACATATGCCATACTTATTATATACCGTTGGAAAGATTTAAGAGACCTTTCTAATGGTATAATAATAATACAGGGTGTTTTTGAAAATTTCACAGTTATAGTAGTTTTTTTGAAAGTTGGATTTTTTTTTTTTTTTTTTTTTTAAATTTTCACTTTAAATTGCAATATCTCAAAAATGGTAGCACCGATCCAGATGAAACAAGATGTTTATGAAAGACAATATCATGCCCTACAATATTGTAAGATGTTGGTTCCAGTTTATGGACTAACAGGAAAAATATAACATTTTAATAAAAATGCTACAAAATCTTAGGAACATTTTGTAATGCATTTTTCGACCACTAGATGGCGCCATCGCCACTAATGGTATATATATTCGGAAACTTTGAGATATTTAGTACCGTTATGTGATGACGTCATCTTGATAGCTCACAACCCCTTTCCGGAAGTTTCACCAACTATTCCACTAGGTAAAAGCGTAACTCATTATCCTGCATTGATTTTGTATTACAAAGACCATGTCATTTTCATTAATTAACAAAACATATTTTGCGTTTACTTGTTTAATTAATACAAGTGAGTAAATTGGAATTCATTAAATTTTGTACGACATAACTGTAAATCCTGGAAAATTACCAGGTTTCTTAAGACTAATACAGCTCTTATAATTATTCGAGGAAGAATCTTCTCTGTAAGTCAGAATAAAATCAGTTATTGATAAAATGTTTGCTACCTGTATCTCAATTTACATTACACACATTCGACATTATGTAATCAATAATTGGAAAAAAAATCCTTTTAAGTCGAACCATAAAAACACAATCCAAAACAAAATTCTTCAAAATACTTTCAGTAACAAGTTCGTTTCAATTTACGTCACATGATTTACGTAATACAATTGTATATGTAATGGAAAGTAAAATGGGCTGAAAATTAGATCGTATCCAGTAAATCCAGTTCAAATTTCCTATACTCAAAGATGACCATTTCATTTCAATTTTGTTTTTTTTTTGCATCATTTGATTCTTAATTTCCCGTTTTCATGTAACATAAAAAGGAAGTAAAAAAATAACTGGTCATTAAAAATTCTATACAGAACAAAAAAACATAACAGTAAAAACACAAAAAAAAAAAAACAAAATGGCGAATTAAAAGAAAAAAATTTTTGTAATATTTTCTTTAATTCTCTTTTATATATAATTATAAAAAAAAAGTATTAGATTATTTGAAAGTTCAAATGAATGGTTTTTTAGTTACTTTTTAATTTATTTTTATTTTTTTTTTTAGAAAATTAAAAACGGAAATTTTACTGATTATTTGCAAGAGCAGCTGCAATAAAAACTTGAAAAGATAATGGTAATGAATAAAAAAAAATGTACATGCACACTTCTTCGTAAAAACTGAACTAAAAAAAAAACAAACAAACTATGAAATCCATGTTTTTATAATTAAAAGATAAGTATTGTTGAAAAATATTACCGTTAATTGAATTGTCTTCCAAATGACTTTTTATTTTTTCATTTTTTTTAAGCGCTAACTGTTTAACTGTTAGGCTAATAAGCATATCCATACCATATGTACATGTTGGAACAGGGGGTGATATTATATTTGTATTATTAGAATTGATCTTAATGAATTCCACATAAAATTTAAACTAATTACCATATATATTATTCATTGATAGTATGTTCGAATCACTTCTAAGTGAGGTAACGGTATTTGCTAATAATATTATTTGATTTCAAAACCATATGGAAATTAGTTTGTTATACGTAAGTCGAGATTATCGAATCATATTCCATTCCATATGTTCCCTATAGTTGTTAATTCGTATGTGTACGATTTAAATAAATTTAAGAAGAATATTAACTAGACTTAATATAGCCGCAAATTTTCCTTCTTTCCTTTTATCCTAAATGATCAATTATCCCAGTTCCTAAAAAGTTTCTTTTTCCAATTTCCATCCTCAAAACTAAACTCTACAATTGTATCAAAAACCACATCCTAAAATGTGTAGTTTTAATGTGTTAAATTTCTACACTATCTGAAGGAACTGCGTACAGTTTTATTGAGTGGCTTTCGGTGGTGACAATCATGTCAGGTATATTTTTTTTTATATAATGATATAATATATGCAAGGATGATATAAATAATGAATTATATTTTTTTATTAGATATGATCCGAACCCGGGTTTGCACCCGAGATCCTTCGATTGAAAGTCAAGAAGATTTACTATTTCAATCGACTTTCAAAATAAATCAACCCAACATAAAAAGTTATAATGCCTACCCATTATCACATGTTAGCGATCATATACTTTGGCAAATTCACATCTCTACTTAAGCACTTATACCCTCATTTAGTCTGAAGTCTGTAAGTTGAGGATTCACTAATATAATTAAGTAACATTAAATATAATGACTATTGCTAGATGTTGAAAGAAACCATGATGATTTCTTTCACTATTTTTCCTAGGGACTAATGTCTATTGACACTCAATTAATAGAACCGGCCGAAGAATGGTCTAAAGACCGTGTTGTCTTTTCCAGAAGTTAATGCTCTACATATAAGATGAAATCTAAACAAATTAATCCACCTGGGGTTTCGTTTCGTAATTTTCAGATTCAGAAACTAGCTAAATACTAAAATTAACTGGTACTCAAATGTAACTGAATTAATATATCTGAATTTGGACTTAATACCTAAATCATGTTTAACAATAATTTGTCTGACATTCAATCAGACAGTATTTAAGCAATAGGACCAATTACATATTTGAAGATTCAAATATTGGATATTAAAATTTCAAACATTCAAGAAACATAATTACCCTTGAAAGTAATTAAAATAACATATTAGTTATAAATACTGCTACTACAGGTTCATATATGTTGTAGTTATTGAAAAGAAGGAAATTTCTTTTAAATGGAATTAATTTTTACATTAATCGAAGGACAAAAATATATTTATATAATACTTAAAATCATATATCTAATGGATTTATACTTAAAATTAATTTTTTTTGCAATTCGAAAATTGAACGGAAACTTTTTAATGAAAATTTTTTAAAAGAAGAAATAAAGTAATTCTGTTTTAAATAATCATTAGAGTTTTTAATGTAAAGCAAGATGGAATTCATAAAAAAATAAAAACTTTTCTAAGTATAGTAATCATTTTATTAGCCAGTTATTAATAAAATATTTTTTATCCTATAATATTTTTTCTGTAATCTCTTGAAAGGAAATGTACATGATAAGCTAAAAGGATTTTTATATTTAAAACCTTAAAAATAGTTTTGAGCAAGCAAAATGGTTTCCTCAGTTTCACAGCAACTTAAAAGGATAGGTTCTATGGTAGAAATGTACAGCTTGATTCCGAGGTAGAGGATGTTAAAGGATTATTGGGAAATAAATTTGGTGGAAATGTAGGGTTTTGGGGTTGGTTATGTGAGATGAAAGAAATTGGATAGAATATTTAGAAGAAAAGTTTTAATGTTCTTTTTAAACACTAAGTATTAGCAACTTTGGAGAAATCATTTGACGTGATATTGTACAATATGCATGATGTGCGCATGATAAATAAATTTCCAAAAGCTGTGTTGCGTCACCTAAATGATGTTGAGATACTTTATAACATGCATAGATCTATTTTGTACTTTATCAAGATAACGCAGTACCGTAAAAGTAGCTCCAGCTCAATTTTATGTATTATTCTTCATTTTAAGGCTAATATGCGTTTAATAAATGCTAAGGATATGGGGATACATGAGTTTTGCAGCGAAACAAGTAACCCAAACATCTTTAGCTCCCAATTTTCTTTAAAATGTTATGGCTTTAAGCTGAAAATCATTGACGAAGGATACATCTTTGAGTAATTTATAAGTTAAACAAAACTGATAAATTTAAAACTTAAACCCAATTATGAGTGGAAATGAAAAGGTGTTTCCTTGATTCTAAAATATCCTGTTCTATTTAGTGTTAAGTAAATTCTAAGACTTTTTCATCAACAGATCTGAATCTTTCTTTTGAAGTATTTTATTAATCTCTTAAGGTTCACTATTCTTAAATTGCCTGACTTATATTCTCCCTAACTTGCTTTGCACCCTGTAAAATCCCATAACATTTTTCTTCAAAAATGATTCGACCTGCGACGACCTGGTTGCTTTCAAACGTTGTGTCTAATAATTTACGAAAGTGAATTTGTACGTCAGTTTTAGAATGCACTTAAAGAATATCAACAAAAATTATAACTTATATTCCATCAAAATAAATATATTTTCACAGAAATTTTTTTTTAATAAATTTTCCTTTGTCTTTTAAAAAAACTAATTGATGCTTAAGAATTTATTTTAACACAAAGTTCAGCCATTTTCTATTCTGTATATTATATTCAGCTAATCAATTATGAAACTTGAATAATAAATTTCGTGATTTTTAAACAAAAGAAAGTCAGGATACTTTCTTGTACTATTTAATATTTTATTCCTGAAAGTCAATTTTACTGACGTAAATACAAAAAAAATAATTTAAAAATATATAGGGAAATATTTCTAATTATTAATAGTTTCATTTATATTTTTTTTTTTGAAAGGAAGTATACAATTGTAAAATAAATATTGCAACATTGCATGTTAATAGCGTGAGAACAGTGACATAGTGGCAGGAATATACTTTGTATCGAAATATAAAAATCGGTATCGAATCATAATTTATTCATATTATTGAATTGTGATGTAATAAAAGTTTTTTTTATTTTTTGAATTTTACAAGTATTAATCAATCGATTAAATGGTAGGTGGAGACTATAGCGAAAAAATAGTGCCTCATCCGAAATTGATTTTGCTTTCTTTTCAGATATAATTTGACCAAAGTCTACTTAATATATTTCATAAGTTTTGAAACTCGGGAAATTCAAAGTTCGACAATAGACGTGGAGTTAATATTTAGTACTCTCAGTAAATTCGTAAATTCAAAATCGTTTCACTCCTAAAGCAGAACAGGGCATTCCCCAATAATATTTAGAATAGGCTTTAGTGTCCTTTTAATCGTTAAATTTACTAAGCCGTTGATTACTCGTCTATAGCTATTATATAAAATTATGAATAACCAAATGCTAATTTTATACGCCATCTATTATATGACACTAGAGTTATTATACATATATATATTTTTTTTAAATCTTATTTTATATTACGATATATTTATACAATTTTTTACGATATTCTAATTTTAATTAGATAAGATAAAACTGGAGTTTAAACCGAAGCCTTCCATATGAGAGGTGTCGTCTTGAACACTACGCCATTCAATTTAAAATATCATTCAATATTAATGAAAAAGTTAAACTTTTATTTCCGGAAGGTTTTACTAAATATACCCATATAAACGTACTTTGTCTAAAAATAAATTATGGACATGGATTAGAATAAAGTATGTTATTAAGTTAATAATAGAAAATACAAGCATAGATACATATTTAATTTTTGTAGTTTAAAAAAGTTTATTTATTTTTGAACAATTAATAATTGATAAGTTTTCCCTTAAGTAAATTTATGAATTTTTAAATATATGGCCTCTCTTTGTTTTAATTTTTTTCGTCTCATTTTATTGCAAAATTTTTTTATTATTTATTTTGAAATAATTACTTATTTAAATTTTAGATTCTTGTTAAAATACATTTTAATTACTGAAATTAATTATTCATTTATCAATGACGTAAAATATGTGATAATTTGCGCTTGCTTTATAAAATTTTGTTTTTAATAATATTATTAGTAGGATTAGGTGGCTGTGGCACAGTATATATATTACATTTTTTGATAAAGGTACATTGTCTTCTGATAAAAGCTGATGAAAAACTTAAGGATCATAAGAGTCTTTTGAATCAGGATAGAATTAAATAGGACCTACACTTCTAAACGCATTTCCTAATTGTATAGTTAAGAAACTTAAGGGTTTGCTCAAGTTTCTCTAATTTAAAATAAATTCCAAAAAAATTAAAAACTTAAGTTTTAAATTAATCCATCAAACCACATTTATTCTGTTTTTGATATGATTCTTTAAAAACACACTTGTTCATTCTATTTCAAAAAAATCATTTATTTACACCTGATGATTACACCTGTCATCAATTTGAAGCCAGGCAATTTTTACTTAATCTTCAGTATTAGAAAATTAATATTAATAAACTATGCATATTTACTTACTTAATCGACATAACAAATTATTATTTTTGAGCCGAGTCAGAAGCCTTCCTTCAGCGGCTTCTCTCCTACTTCCAGGAGACCGTGGTCGACCTCTTCTGCGTCTACCCTGCGGATGAGAGTCAGAAATTGCTGGAGCATCATCATTCATCATTACTACGTGACGTAACCAGCATAATCGTTAGATTTTAATCCAAGTTACGAGATCAGTATCGTTGTACAGCTCGTACAGTTCGCGATTGTGTCGCTGTCTCCAAACTCCATTGATGTTAGTTGGACCAAAAAATCGTCGATCATTAAAAAAAAATAATTTTTTTATTTGCTAACTTTTTAGCTATGTGGCAAACAAACCTATCTACAGCCTAGGTAAATGTTGGAACAGGAAGGAAGATACTGGGCAAAATTTATTCTTATAATTAGTATTGATCTTAATGAATTTGGCATACAATATATGTACGTCTTTGATTTCACGAAGTAATTCTTTTTGATTATATTGAAATATCTTGTATTTGAGATTTATGATATTTCTGTATCTGTGAGTTATATTATTCAACTAAATTATTTGTTTAAATTTTTTAGGTTTTTAATGATATTTTTTTTTTTCCGATTTTATGTTTCGGTTTTTTCACTTTAATACTTAAATATAAGACCTAACCTCTTGAATAAAAGGCTCGTAAATTTTTAAATAAATTTCTATTTTTAAATAGAAATATTATTTACATTTCATGAAAAAAATTACAATCTTTTTTACAAAATTGAATACAATTACTTTCCAATGGATTCATATACTAAATACTGATATTCTCATAACGTTATACAATATAATATTCTTTTGCTACCATTTATTATAATACAGTATACAATTTTATTAAAATAAATTTAAAAAGAATCATATATAACTAAACAAATTATTATTATTATATTTTGTACATTGTAAATGACAATAACCAACTTATATCTTGTCACACCAATTTGAATTTTTAAAATTTTATATTATTTTTATTTATTCTTTTATAAAAAATCTAATAAAATTTTTATAAATGATATTCAATTCTATTGAAATTTTGTAATTTTCCTTTTTAAAAAATTTCTAAAGTTTTCAACAATACAAATCTACCCACATATATAGTATAGATAATAACAAAATGCATTAGATCACATCAAATGAAATTTTGTTTAACCAAAAGTCACTATAACCACCCATATATAATTCAAATTGATCTCTCCATTTACTTTACACTAACGATTCTACTAACATGACTTTAAAAATTTTTGTACTCCCAAAATACATCTAATAAACAAAATGAAGTTCATAAAGTCACCGAATTTTTTGGATCCTGATCCTTAAAATAAAAAAAAAAAAGTTCAAAAGAATATACATATATAAAGAAATAAAAAAAAAAAAAATTTAATTATATTGACACTATATTGACGCCATCTACACAAAAGTTAATGCAACTAACAAAGTACAAATAAAAATAGTATTTTTTTTTTGGGTTTTTTTCTTGTTTTTAGTTTTTTTTTTATTTTTGAATTCAAATTCACTCGTGTATACTTCTTTGCAAAATTTTTGTATTCTGTTATTGTTATATTCTTTTGAAAGTTTCTATTCAACAATTTAGTTTCCCAGAATAGTTTTTTTATTAGTTCAAAGAAATATTTTTTAATTTTATTGAACTTTTTGTTTGCCTATCAGGTTGATATGTCAAATAATCCTGTAAAGGTAATGTAAGAACTCATTAGACTCATAAATAAATAATTTTCTGTCTTAAAGACGTTATCTAATTTGCTTGTGCTTGGACCTGAGCCACATTAATTAAGGACACTTCTCATTAACTAAGTGAGTACATAAAAAGCACTATACTTAACCATTCAGCCACTGACAGTCGAAAATAATATTCAATATGTAAAAAAAAAATTTATAAAATATTGCATACTTTAAGGGAACATTGTTGAAAGATTTTTAAGTATATTATTTCCAAAAGTTTAATGAGTTGCATGAAGTCATGAAGTATGGAAAATAACAAAAACCCAATTATTAAAAATTAATTAAAGGATCAGAACAAAATTTCAATAATTTAAAAAAAAGTTGACACTTAAGCTCCGCTGTTCAAACGCAATTTCAATTTAGCTTCCAGTTTCATTATCATTTAAAAAAAACAAAAATTTAAGTTCAATGACAAATTTCGAAATCAATTCTTAGACGCACTCCTACTTTGAAATATAGAAATTAATTACCAATTTGCAAGAAGTAATTATTTTTACTCATACCTCATAATGTACAATAATAATAAATTTATAATCCGAGCAGGACCTGGTCGATTATAAAACTCTGGTCGAATCATTTCTAATAAAAAATATAATTATGATATATAACTATTATGATATATAGTGAATATCGTAACATAAAATGTAGGTAGGTAGGTATATATAATATCTGAAAATAAAAGGCTGACCCACTGGCTAATCACATTGTATAAGGAATTGTTTATAAATAAATAATTAGTACTAATACTTCATAAAACAAAATTCATTTAAATTAATTTATTCTAAAAAGAAAAGAACTACGGCAATTCTAATACCAAATTAAAAAAATATCATTTAACTTTAATACATTCCTCTCTTACTATATACAATTCTATTTCTTTTTTTTTTTGCAAATCAATATTTTTACAGACTTTCCGTCTCCGGCAAATATTTTATATTCACATATTAACACATTACTCTACACTTACACATACACATAACAAGAAAAATAAATTACAAATAAACGAAATGTCAATAAATCTTTTAGTATTAAAAGCCCCAAATAAAATAGAAATGAGAATATAAACTGATGATAATAAAATTTTTTACTGAATGAAAATGGATGTGTTTTTAATATAAACATTTCATACACGTACAAAATAAATATATATGCATGTATGCATATAACATATATTTGTGTTAAAGGTGATTCTTTTATTTAAACATGTATTCACTTTTACTGTTAATATCGTTTTTAAATTTACATTATTTGTAAATTTTTAAAAAATATTGTAAATAAAACCGAACATTTTTGTAATAAAAAGAATAATGAATCTATTGGGAGACATTTATTTTAAATTTCTAAAAAAATGTCTGAAAATTTTAAAATGCAATTGAAAATGAAAAATGTATATTTTGTAAAAAGAAAAACATTCATTTTAACATTAATGACTTTCCAAAAAAAAAAAAAATTATTTTGAGGTTAGACAGAATGAATTTGCATTTTTAAAAATGCTAAAAAACCACTTTTGGTTACTTTGTACGAATAAATTACACAAATTATATGAAAGCGATCAGAAGTCAAAAATTAAAATAAAATTCAAATAGCATTTCCTTTTTTTCGTTTTACACATTTTTCACATTTCCTTTTGAATTACAATTTTTATTTACTAATATCGCGGGAAATCAACTGGAAAACCTGTTCCACAATTAAATAATACAAATATGTATATATGTTTGTTATTTGTTTTAATTGTGGCATAGAACAATGTGCGTCAAACAGTGTATGTGGTACTGATTTAGTTAGCGCAGTAATTGTTTGAAATTATTTGATTATAAATAGCGGGAATTCCCAAAGCTTTTTTTCTACAATTTGTAATTTATAATAATTCATTGATCAGTTATAGAGAATAATCATTATTATATTAGACTAGCTAATACCCGGTGCGCGTTGCTGCGCCTCTCAATGGAGGTTTAATTGAAGTTGATGTTACTGCAAAAAGTTAACATAAAAATTACATACATGTAAATTTTAAAATGTATGAAAGTAATCTTTTAAAACGATTTTTCTAGGATTATTCTAGTAATTTTTGAAACTTTCTGTAATTCAAAGCAGTACAAACTACTTTCCAAAATTTGACGTAATTTACTTCCAAAAAATTTCTTTTGCCCAACGTAGAACCGACTGTTAACAGACTCAACTCCATTTTCAAGTTGCTTCACACATATAAAATTGAGGTCAACCGGTCAAACCGTTTCTAATTTAGAGTAAAGTAACCAAAAACCTTATAAAAAGCTGTTGGGCCGCAATGGGTTAATGGAACTCAACAAAATTTTTTAAGGCTTTCTATTTAGCCAAAGCAGAATTTCATAAAATCGGACAAAGTTTGGACTCAAAATTTTTTTTGATTAACCATCGGCCCGACATGGGTTAACAAATTCCAAAACTTAATAGTGTCAACTCAATTCTCAAGGAGCATCACGTATACAAAATTTGAAGTGAATTGGTCAAACCGTTTCGAATTTAGAGTAAAGTATTGAAAAACCTATAAAAAGCTGTTGGGCCGCAATGGGTAATGGAATTCAACAAAATTTTTTTTGGGGCTTTCTCTTAAGCTAAAGCAGAATTTCGTAAAATAGGACAAAATTTGGACCCAAAATTTGTTTTGACCACCCGTCGGCCCGACATGGTTAAGAAATTCCAAAACAGATAATAGTGTCTACTCAATTCTCAAAGAGCATCACGTATACAAAATTTGAAGTCAATCGGTCAAACCGTTTTCATTTTAGAACAAAGAAGTTTAAATACTTGCACCACAGCCCCAACTTGGCGGTCCGTTAGAGGAAAATTTTGGGCCACGATTTCTTTCCGTACCCAAAAACCTCTATATACAAATTTTCATGAAAATCGGCTGGGCAGTTTATGAGTCTATTCTATTCGCTACATACAAACAAACAAACAAACAAATAAACAAACTTTCGCTTTTATATATATAGATAGATTAATTTTATATAAATTATAATGCATCCATGTATTAAAATAGCAAATTTATTTAAAAAATAGAATAATTATAAAATATTTAATAATATTTAGACATTGATTTAGTGTTTTTTAAATTATTACTTAATCAGAAATGGCTCTAAGAAAAATTAGAATTAGATTAAATTGAATCAATCATCTTGTGATCTATTTAACATCACAAATGAGAAAGTGGGGATCAAACCAGCTGTTAGGATAAGCAGACGATCTAGATATATTCGTAAATCCCAAAGAGATACCTGGGAAGCTTCTGTTGCTATTGAGGAGTGTGCAAGAAGGTTAGGCTTGGAAGTGAACGAAAAAAAGACTGTAATGGTGGCAACAAACAACGACTCCCTCCACCGCGGTGTAGGTAAAAACGAGATTTATTAAATATATTTTTCATTATAATAGTTATATAATGAGAATAAAATTATAATTAATGTGAAACTGTTTAAGGAATATTCTATATATACACTATATATATAAATTAGGGTGACCAAACGATATTGTATAACTTAAACCGTTCTTATTACCCAATGAACTCTTTAATTCCAATCAGTCTTACAAACACGTTTAAAATTTGAATACTTTATTTCATCTGATTTACATATTTAAGATTCCTATAAATTTTGACTTTGCATTTATAAAAAAAGGAATCATATGATGCGCCTGATAATATAGATTAAGTTCCATAATCTAATATCAGCATTATTATTAGGTTTTTAGGAGGAAATTGGTTTACCAGCTTAAATCTAAATTATTATCCGCCTAAATAGTTAACTGAATATATAAATAAGTAATTCCCAATATAATATAAATTGGCCAATATGACATAGATTACACAATCCAACATAGATTACCCAATAAATAGATAGATTGGATAACTGTATTTGATGTGCTACTTTTGTTTAATATTTTGAACACAAAAACAAGGTTCAAAACCTTCTTCTTTACCTATTTCCGTTTTTCAACTGTTCTGCGTCAGTTATAGCTTGAATTTGGTAGTTCTGAATTTATTCTAGTATTTTTCACTTTTATCCTATATAAGGAGTATAGGGTATTCACAAAGTCATTGAGATTAAACTTCAAATTGCTTAGTAATTGTTTTCACTAAGTCGTTGATTACTCGGCTGTAGGTTAGGTATTGTGTAAGATTATGAAGACATCCGCAATCTTTTATCTTACACAAGAGTTAGTTATATTTTAATATAATCTTATTTTATATTACGATATACTTATAGAATTTTTTACATTTTTTTTTAAACATGAAAATTCGGCGTCATAACCACTACCTTTGGTCAAATGTGAATCTATTTAGATTTTCTAAATTATAACAAAAAAACAGAAGTGGTGCAACACTATTCTTAGCATTTAACTATTTATTTTCTGAGCAAAAGTAGTTTCTATGTAAACATTGCAATAAAATCTCTTAGAATATAAATAAAATTCAATTAACTTGGAAATGTATGTACGGTATTCCCTCTCTCTCTTTTTTACCATTCAAGTGCTTCAAAGGAATTTTTTTTTATAAATACAAATTTTGTTTAAGTAAATTCATTAATTTTATAAAATATATTTTTTTTCAGTAAATTTATTACCTCATTCAAAGTTTATTTGCTTTTAAATGATGATCTCTGACTCTTAAATTGTAAATTAATCGTAAAATTTCAAAAAAAATCTTTTAACATTATTTTTTATTTTAACGAAATGTTGATGAAATGCGAATTACAAGTAAATACAAACACTTTATGACTTCCTATTTTTATAGTTTCCTTTTAAGTCGGAATATAACAAGGGGACTTTGACTTTAATATATGCATAAAATAAAAATGAACTCTGATGGAAAACTATTTATATTTTTTTAACTTTAACTGAACTTTTGCTTTTAGAATCACAAAAAAAAACAGTAAAATATAACTATTATATATTTCCTTACGATTATTATAATATTTTTCATTCTAAATTACACACATTCATTCAAAAAACATAAATTAAATGTTATTTGTCTTAAGTTTTGGCTTGAACGCCTTTAATTTACTGGCAAAATTTCTTGGCAGAGTCAAAAAATACA
This sequence comes from Dolichopus griseipennis, assembly GCA_963082915.1. NCBI lineage: Eukaryota > Metazoa > Arthropoda > Insecta > Diptera > Dolichopodidae > Dolichopus > Dolichopus griseipennis. Next base: position 38,974,975 of record OY720442.1, on the reverse strand, counting down.
AAAACTAGTCTCGACATTCACTTTACATAATGAACAGTTATATTTGGTTTGTGTTCTGCCAAAAGAGACAGACTTACAGGCGGCATGCAATTTTTTTATAACGTAATATAAAAATCAAAAATGGTTATCATTTTCACTGGAAAAATCTCGCATTAATATCACCAGGATTTTTTGTGTGTTTTTTTAAGGGGGTTTTATTTCTGTTTTTCTTATAATTTTTTTTCTAGCATTTAAGTATCATTAAATGGGAATTTTTAGAGCCAATATAATTTTTCATAAGGAATTTATTTTGAAAAATAGACTTACAGTATGTATATATACAGTGATGGCCAAATATAAGAAAGTTGGTTTTATTTTAGTTCATTAAAATTAAAACTTTGGTGTCAAAAGTTAGTACTATGTAGATTTTAATACATATAATTATAGGGCTTTATCCTATTACAATGATTTAATTACCCTATTGCTATGAATTGTTTCCTGAAAGGTCTGAAACATCAGGAAACTGAAATTTAAATATTTTGCGAATATTTATATTAATGTTTTAATCTTTATCACTGCTCTCATCACGGATATGGAACCATATCCCATCATATGTGTATGATTTCAGAAAAGTTTAAGAAAAATATTAACACCTTTATTCTAAACATCTAATCCAATTTCCCGGATCCCTCATAATCCCAAAATCACGTTTTTCGCAAACTCTATTCCCAATAATACTTTCACTTCCTTATCTTGAAAACCATGCTTTACCTTTTTATCACAGGTCCTATTTTAAAGTGTGGTTTAAAAAGAGTTATGGTTTTTGGTGTGCTAAGGTCGTACATTACTTATAGAGCCTACGCGAAACTTCAATTGGTGACTTTCGAAGCTCGTCTCTTGTAAAAGGAAAATTGAAATTCTCTTGGTGAATCTGCAGCTGAGCAGAGAAGATTTATACTCTTTAACTATTACATAACGATGGAATTTTAAGTGTATATCGATGGAATAACAACCAAGGTTTTTATGATTACAAATTAGAATTAGAACATGTCATTAATAGCCTTAATAAAATTTAAGATAATATAATTTGGAAATAAAGATTGATTCTTATTAGAGACATTAAATTGGTAAGTCGTATTTGATTTAGTCATCTATATATGTATATATTTATTCAAGAAACAGGCCTATTGGTTTTTGGAATTTTGTAGTGAAACCTACTACTTTATTTTGAAGAGAATTAAAGTATTAAAAAATCTTCAAAAGTTGTCCTATAGACTGAAGAAACAGACTAAACAGCGTCCATTTTAGTTTTATGAATAACACTACCTCGATTTTTTTCGTGATCTTTTAATACATTTTTGTCCATTACTGTAAATTTTTTTTAATGTTTTCCTATAACAATCCGGCACATTTTCCTTTTTTTTTTGCAGAGGGTATGTAATATATTGTGTCTGATGTATTTTGAAGGAATATTTATATATTTTTTTTATGGTAGTAATAAAAATTCATATCATGGCCAAGGTCAATAAGATATTTGTCATTTGCTGTTTTTGTTGCTATTTATTGCTTTTCCTTATAAAATTTTCCAATAATTCTTAAGAGAAGAAAAAAAGGAAGTTTGGGAAAATTTATTCGTTAAAATTTTGTATATATTATGTGTTATGCATATTATGTATAAATAGGTATATTTATAATTATTTATAGTTTGCCTTTTTTTGCTCCCTCATCTTCACATATGTTACCATAAATTAAAATTCATACAACATGTGATTCAAAAAAAAAAAAAAAAAATTTCCATTCAGGTTTTGAAGGTTTTTGAACTTGAGAGCAAAAAATGGTAAAAAAATTAGCAAGCTTTCGTTTTATTTAAAAGAATAGGATTATTGATTAAATAGCACTTTACCAACAGTAAATAAATAGTATTATTAGTATTGGATCTATATCTTCAACATTCAATCAATTTTATAAGAAATGATTAATTTTACGCTTTACTGTAGGGTAGGTTATAGTCTAGTCCTACGGTAAACATATACCCAAACATTTTATGAACCTTTTTAATATAACTTTCACTTCTGTAGTTTAGTCCGTTCTGAAGACACAGTTTTCCCAAAATACTTACTAATTAAGCTGTTGGACTGTTAGTTTGGATATTCTCTGTATGCACGCCAGCAGTTAAAGATTCTATAATAACTTGTATTTATTTACGGTCTGATCCAAATCAAATTACAACCGGCCGGATGGTAGAGTGTTTATAGTGTCAATTTGATCTGCTTTTCAATTAGACTCAGCTAGCATTTACCATTGGGTTGAAATTAAATTGCTTAATCAGAAAATATTAGCTCTAGAACTTTAATAAATAAATACATTAATATAGCAATATAAATCACAGATACAAAAGTACCCCATAACTCAAATATAATAAATAAAATTTTATCTATTGAAAATCTAAGACTTTTCTACCACTATCTTATATTTAAATTGTATGTGGAATTCATTAAAACCAATTTATGACATTTATTGTTTTGACTTCAAATGAAATACAGTCAAATGAAACTACAGACAAATGAAATACAAGCATATGACATGTTCCTCTTTGGACTTATTAGTTTTTAAAAAATGTTATTAAATGAATTTTAAATGGATCTTTTTCAATGTGTGCCAACAAAGCTTTTATACGAGAAACCTTTCAACGAATTGACAGTCTAAAGCTTGACTTAACATTTTACTATTTCCTATTAACTTTTTTGTTTTCTGTCAAATTTTGTTGCCATTCTTATGGCTAAAAAAGTAGAAGAGGAGACTTTAAATTTTCCAAAATGTTTTATTTAATACGTAATATAATAAAACTCCCTGGGAAATATTCTTAATTATTTCTGGGAAATATTTTACTAAATGTACTTTTAATAAACAAGAAATACATACAAATAGTTTTTTAATAAAATTATTATTATAAACGCAAGGAAATTAAGCCTTTCCTATATTTTTTTAGTATATTAAGTTAATTAAAATTTAAGTAATAACTTTTATTAAGTAGTAACTAAGAATTAATATGTAAGTATTTTTTTACATTGTCTTAGGAAAAGTATGCAGTTTAAGAAAAACTCTAAACGCAGAAGTTTGATCATAAAACTATATACATATTATAAAAATTAATAATATTATAAGTACATAATATCTTAGGCATAGAATATCTACTTAATTTACACGTGTAGAAAACTTAATCATAAACCATAATCTTTTATTAAGTATATTTCATAAAAAATTTCTTGGTGTTTCCTTCCTCTAGAAAATTTCCTTTATGTTAAAAATATTAAAATTACAATTCTGAAAATATCTGACAATGCTTTGAATTAAATCGACCGAATAATAAGAGAATTAGTGATCAGGAAATGAATCACAAAATTATTAAATGCAATTCTAAATAAATAATCTTCTTAACATAATTTTTTTAATTTCTAAAGGATTACTTTCCAACATTTTTGAATAGTTTAAATGGTGTTCTAATTGTGTGTATGTATTTTTACTTAATTAGAAATTATATAATAACAAAAAGTAATCAGTTGCACTGATTAAAATCATTCATGTACTATGTGGTGGTGTGCTATAAGTCCCCCATTAATTTATCGATTCTGAAGTCTCCATTAATTAATAATTCTGATAAGTTAGAAAAAGTGCATTAAGATTTTATTGAATTTAATTACAAAATCAATGTTCCGATATTTTCAGAGTGTTTCTCTGTCTAGTTAGTATGTGAAATTCTAAATTAAAAGTAATTTTGATTACAAAATTGAATTTTGGAATAAGGGATAATTACTCACTTATCACATTGTACGTGGTAGGGACTGTTCATAAATAAATAAAGTTAATATAAACTTGGAAAAACATATGGTTTAATTTTATTTATAAGTTTCAATTAATACTTATCTTTTAAATGATTTACTCGATTTTGTAGGGATAAAGCTATGCTATTAAGCAAGAGAGTATAGGTTCAGTTCCTGTCATAAAAATTCATTCCAATCTCAAATTTTTTTAATTGGGAGCAAAATTAAATTGTGTATTCCCTTCTGTCCTATCCACAACCGAAGAGGAAAAATATGATACACCCCTTTAACACATTGCATGTGGAAGAGGACTGAATATGAAAAATATTTATAAATTTTAGAAATAATTAATTGTTTTTCATTTAAATAAATTTCTTTAACTTTTCAAACTTCTTTTGCACTACATTTTAAGCATAATATAATTTATGTGGCCCCTAAAATTACGAAAGTTATAGTGAGTGAGACGTCGTTAATTAATTTCTATTTTGTGAAAAAAAATTAAAAATCTGTTTTGAATAAGAGTTTTTAAATTATAATAGTTCATACCTTCCAAATAGATAAGAATCAGCCCCAGCCCCAAAAGAACTTCATTTTTGTTTTGACAACCTGTAAAATATCCCCTAGTTCTATGAAGGGTTATTGGAGAAACACCCTATACAAATGAATATCCGTAGATTACATCTTATGTTCTAAGGTATTTTAGGGAATTTTACACAAGTTATAATCTATTTGAGAGTTTTGACTAAACCCTCATACCCTGAGCATTTATATTTGTACAACCTGTGATTTATATTTGTACAACCTGTGATTTATATTTGTACAACCTGTGATTTGTATTTGTACAACCTGAATGACATATTCAAGGCTTATATTCAATGCGGAAAAATGCGTATTGAAGTGCGTTTAAAATTAAGTTTTTCATTTATTTCTTTTGTATTCTTTAAAATCATTAAATTAATCTCTACTCATTTCATCTGTTTCATCCAGATAAATTTTCTATTGCTTCAAAAGAAGTTACTAAAAATTTTGAATTAATGGTTATTGTTTTATTTGAGTTACCTGTATATTTAATTTCAATCAAATCGTCTTTTAAAGAGGTGATTTATTTCATCTTTCATAATTTATCGAGTCTCGAGTCTCGAATTTTAAATTTTTGTTTTTTTTGAAAAATTTCCAAAATATTGCAGTTTATACCTATAACAAAAGACATATCCATAAAGAACTCTTTAAATACTATCCATCACTATAAATATTTATTATTTCTTTACTATTTTTATTGAAATATATTTTCAAAAATATTATATCAAAAAACTATGTAATTTATCACACGTCACAAATCCCAACATACACGTACATATAAAGCAAAAAACAAAAAATGTCAATGTCTTTTTAAAATGCGAGTGAGTCCTTTTGTTATGACGAGGATTTTGTCCGCCTAAACAATATTAAACGATTTTAAGTATTTTATAAGGAGCACAATAAACTATCAAGTATCTTATTTTATTTTATTTTATTTTTTTCTTATAATAAATAATTTATGGGTATATGTATAAAAAATAAGGGGTTCAATTACCTCAACTTTAATATAATATGTTCTATATATGAAAGTACTTTATTCTAAAGAATCTGAAGGCTTTCTTCTTTCTTATGAGTTCACCACATTGATAATAAGTTCACCTAAAAAAACAATAAATGCAAAAAAATTAATATTAATATTAATATAAAAGAATTCTTGTAATGAACTTAAATTTGACTTGTTGTATGAGGCGGGGGCATATTATGACTTCTTTTTTTATTACCAGACATTTAATTAGTTTTTAGTTTAAAACTCATAAAATAAAAAACTAAAACAATTTTTTTTTTTTTAAGACTATTAACAAATGGTGTAAAAGAATTTTTTTTAATAATAATAAAAAAAATATGGTGATTAATTTTGAAAAATTACTTTAAGTCTAGCAAAACCTTAAAGTAATTAAATTTTTCCCCCATTAATTGTTTTTATTAATTTTTTTATTCTAATTGTAAAAAAAAAAATTAAAGTTGTGTTTATAGTGAAGAACTTTGGTGAAAAACTTGAAGTTTATCCTAATTAATCATTCTCAAGTGTTTTCTTCTTTTTCTATGGCGCTACAGTACGTTCTAGAACCTTGGCCTCCTTAATAACTCTCCTCCAGTTCACTCGATCTTGGGCAGCAGTTATCAAATTTTTCCCTTTGGAGCATTGATACAGCGTCTAACTTGACGGCATCAATCCATCGATTTTTCGGCTTCCCTACTGGTACTTTTCCATCTATTTTACCATTCAATACTTTCTTTGGAATGAGGGAATCTGGCATACGTGTTTTCAAGTGTTTTATCTTTTTTAATTGAAACTTCAAAACTTGAACTTTAAAACTAAAACATTTTTTATTTTTGCCAAATGGCTGAATTATTTTTTTTAATAACTTCAAAATATATTTTGAATATTAAGGAATTAGATTTATTATAAAATTGAAAGTATGTCAACTGCTACCAATATATAAGATAAGCTTGAATTAAACATGGGACTTTAATAATATATTATAACACTTTACACTTTGCGAGATGTAGCACTGTAAATCTGGGAGGAAGCAGATGTTTTAGGGTTGAGAATAGATAATCCTTGTAGGATTAAATATTGGGCATTATTGCAATTGGTTTTGTTGAAATTTTCAGAGGTTATGACTTAAACTTTAATTTTTTTTACTTTCTCAGTATTTGAATTATAAAAGAATCCTTTCTGCCGAATTCGTTCACATTCGTACAAACAAATTTTCAAAAAGAGGTCAAAACTTTTAATTTTCTAATAACAGTAAATTAATAAACCGTTTTGTAACACTTTTTATATTATAATTTACACATATTTTTTGACAGAAGTTGGGATCGTTTGGCTTTAAATTATAAATATATGTAAAACCAGGGTTGCCAAATGATACTTTAATTAACCGTTTTTCTACAACTTCTTTATTAGTCGTACTTAGTTTAGAATTTTTAAGTTATAAATTCTATGACAAATTCTGTTAATTACGAAATTGAGCAAAAGAAGAATTTGATATGTGATTTGCTTTAATTTAGATACGAAAACTTTTAAATACATAACTATGAACCAAACCAAAAAACTTTCAAATGTAAAAAATCCTTCCATTATCCCAAATTAAAATAACTATTCTAGTTGAAAATTCACCTGTGACTTGTTGCCTTCCTTCACACATTTTATAAATTCCAGAAAAAAATATTTCCAACTTAACAAATAAACCTAATTCCTCTCTATTTAGGTTTGACTTCTTATATATTTTTAAAACAGAAACGCGCATGAAAGATATTTCTGTACAAATTTTTATTAGACATTTTCTTTTTAAAAAATTACACATTAAATTTCAATTTAATTCTAATTCTTTTTTTTTTACATTTTATTAGTCAAATAAAAAAATGAATAAATACATATTAAAATACAAAATGTTTGTAACTTGACCTCATTATAAATCTATCAACAATCCATCATCCAAAGAAATTATTTTTAATTTTTGTGTCACTTCGTTCTGTTCTTTAAAGCATTCAACACGTGTTGAAGACATTTAAGTGTGTAAAATATTTTGTGAATGAATGTTTGAAAGTTTGAAAGTTTTCAAAGTAAGCAAATTTCATTAGAAAAGAAAACCAAGTTAAATTTTTAATGCAATTATATATTGCCTGCATCACATGTGGCATATTTTAACTATTTCTAGAATTATATTTAAAGTTTTAATAAATATTAAATTTAAAAATTAAATCTACCACTAATTATGAAAGACACTTAGAATAGTTTTTGTATAAATCATTCTATATTACTGAATGAGTTATATCAGATTCAGATTTTAATTAAATTATGTATATCAAATGCATTACCTATTAGCAGAATCTCGTGTTGACAGCCTTATGTGTTGTACTTTACCCTTATTGTTGTTATTTTGAAATGGGAGATGTAGCATGTGACATTCACCCCGGTAATTGATAAGTGAGAAATAAAAAAACAGGAACTTTCTGGAACATTATTTCGCAGAGCCTATCGCGCCCTGGGATGAATAATAACCTAGTAAATAGCCTTCCCCCCAACTTCAATTTTAAATTTTTTTTTTACACGCTAACTAAACGCTTGTCACAAATTCCTTTATTCATATGTAGATTTAGGATGGATCGACAGGCGTAAGTCGCTGTCAATTTGAATTTTGTCGAGGTAACTCAATGAAGTTTTGGATCCGCCAAAATGTGAGAGTTGTACTCCATCTTAAACTGATCCTTTGAAGAGAAAGTTTCAAGATGTTAGAAGAGTATTTTTAGCTATATCAAAAATATCATATGGTCGCTCTATATTTTCTTTTTGGAATCGCAGAATTTGGAAAGTCCGAATCATGTGTTGTAGCACAATTTAACAACAAACCAAACATCTTGGACATTCGAGCTGAAAATTTTATTCAGAGCATTTTTCAATTTTATGCTTTAAAAACAAAAAAAAAAATACAAAATAAAAAGTCTACACATTTCTTGACACCATGACACATCCTTCTGGAATACACACTTTTCTATTTTCATGTTACATTTTTGCTATAATAAACAAGTGATGAAAAAAACCAAGGGTTTTTAAAAAAGTACATTTTCAAAATTATATTGTTTTAAAAACTCAGTTTACTTTTGGAAGTATATACTATGGGGGAATAAGTCACTGCTTACTTGTAAAAATAGTAAATTTTTAATTTTTAAGTCCTAATAGCTCTTCAATGGGGAAGGTTACCAAATTTCTCAAGGATCTAATCTCACTCACCACCCCTGCCACTCACCACCCCTGTACACACGCGCTGAAAGACAGCATGGGAAATTTGGTAACCGATACGCGAGAGATATTGAAGACATGGAAACAACATTTCGAACAGTTGTTAAATGATGGGCATACAGAACACCAGAATAATGCACCAGTCACAATGATCAACGATGACGAAACACTACCACCGAGCTTAATGGAAGTTGATCAAGCCATTCAGAAACTGAAAAATAACAAAGCTGCTGGTTCAGATGGAATCCCAGCTGAGTTATTTAAGGTAGCAGGAGAAGATTTGGTTAGAAGCATGCACCAAATCATCACCAGAGTCTGGATGGAAGAATGCATGCCCGATGACTGGAACATTAGCACCATATGCCCCATTCACAAAAAGGGCGATGCCATGTCATGTGCCAACTATAGAGGAATATCTCTATTGAATGTCGCGTACAAGATCCTTTCCAACGTAATATGCGAACGACTGAAACCACATTGCAATAACATCATAGGCAACTACCAATGTGGTTTCCGTCCTGGTAAGTCTACCATCGACCAAATCTTCGCATTGAGGCAAATCCTGGAGAAGACCCATGAATTTCAAATCGATACACACCATCTTTTTATCGATTTTAAGGCAGCCTACGACAGTATCTATCGCCGGGAACTGTACATTGCAATGTCGGAATATAGCATACCATCCAAGCTTATCCGACTTTGCCAAGTAACATTGGAGAACACTAAATGTGCAGTTGCTATTGGAGGAAATATGTCGGAACTCTTTCGTACATGCACCGGCTTCCGTCAAGGTGATGCACTGTCGTGCGATTTCTTCAATTTAGTGCTCGAACAGATTATACGCCGCTCTGGTGTCAACACCGAAGGAACAATCTTCAGAAAATCTGTTCAGCTATTAGGCTTCGCGGACGACGTCGACATAATAACAACATCACAACGAGCCGTCATCGAAGCCTTCGTCCGTATTGAAAGCCAACTGCTTGGCTTGTTTGTAGAACTTACGTACTTCGCCTCTGTCTCTGCATGTTTCAATGTCCACAAGACGAGATTTTTTTTATAACGAACTTTTGTTATAACGTTTTAAATAAAGGGTTTCTTCCAAATTTGAGAGGCTGTAGCTTGATAACGGGTGGGGCTACAGAAAAAAGTTCTTCCATAAAATTATTTTTTTTGCAATACCTACTCGTAGTAAAAATTTCTTCTCCCTATTTCAAACGGTGTAAAACTTTGTGTAAACATACGGACAGACAGACGGACGGACAAAGTTAAAATTAAGAAAAACCTTTGACACTGGTTGAAACTTCCGTTTTGGAGCTTTCAATTTTGTATATAAATAAAAAACAAGTGATGAAAAAAACCAAGGGTTTTTAAAAAAGTACATTTTCAAAATTATATTGTGTTAAAAACTCAGTTTATTTTTGGAAATATATACTGTGGGGGATATATTTACTATGGAGAATATATATACTATAGAAATATATACTAATAAGTCACTGCTTACTGGTAAAAATAGTAAATTTTTAATTTTTAAGTCTTAATAGCTCTTCAATGGGAAAGGTTACCAAATTTCTCAAGAATCTAATCTCACTCGCAACAAAAAAATTTTCTTAACCGACTCCTACTAATTTCTGAGGATGTAACATCTCCCAAAATTTCAAGTTTCTAGCTTGAGCCGATCAGAAGTTATGCGGGGCCAAAAATTTTGCAAAAATTGAGTTTTGGTTCAAGTGTTTAACAGCTAAATTTATAGCAAAATTTAAGGTTTTGGACCCCTTACAGCTCCTAAACAGGGGGCGTAACAAAAAAAAATTTTTAACTGACTCCTACTTATTTCTAAGGATCTAGCTTCTCCTAAAATTTCAAGTTTCTAGATTGAGCCGTTCAGAAGTTATGAAGAGCCAAAAATTTTGCAAAACTTAGTATTAGATAACGGTAAATTTTAATACCGAATGGTAACCCTATACATTTGGCTTTTAAAATTACGTAAAGCTTATAAAATCAGCTGTCTTTTACCGTTTTCAGGTTGAAAATATACCTTATAGAACTCTTGTTATAACTATTTAAATATAGAGCTTTTTCCGACTTTGAGGGGCTGTAGCTCCGTAACGGGAGGGGTAATAGAAAAAAGTTTTAACATTAAATTATTTTTATTGCAATTCCTACCCGTTGCTGATATTTTTTTCGTAAAAAGGGACGGACGGACGGACAGAGTGAAACTATATAGGTACATTTTTACAAAATTTTTTGAAAATGTACTAAAAATATTGACAGGTGTTCAAGCTATAGGTGTTTAAAAGCTAAATTTATAGCAAAATTTAAGGTTTTGGACCCCTTACAGCTACTAAACAGGGGGCGTAACAAAAAAAAATTCTTAACTGACTCCTACTTATTTCTAAGGATCTAGCTTCTCCTAAAATTTCAATTTCTTAGATTGAGCCGTTCAGAAGTTATAAAGAGCCAAAAATTTTGCAAAACTTAGTATTAGATAACGGTAAATTTTAATACCGAATGGTAACCCTATACATAAAAGTTCGTAAAGCTTATAAAAGCAGCTGTCTTTTACCGTTTTCAGGTTGAAAATATACCTTATAGAACTCTTGTTATAACTATTTAAATATAGGGCTTTTTCCGATTTTGAGGGGCTGTAGCTCCGTAACGAGAGGGGTAATAGAAAAAAGTTTTAACATTAAATTATTTTTATTGCAATACCTACCCGTTGCTAATATTTTTTTGTCAATCGTACGTAAAAAGGGACGGACGGACGGACAGAGTGAAACTATATAGGTACATTTTTACAAAATTTTTTGAAAATGTACTAAAAAGTTAAAAATGTGAATAAACAAACAAAAGTCATTTTAATGTTTAATCTAATTGAATTTTATCACTTCTATGTGAATTGTGTGTCATATAATGAAGGTTATGTGTTTCAAGATGTTTACAAGACGTAGACAATGGGCATATGGTCAAAAATAATGTAAAACTTGTAAATAAAAAAAAAATAAAAGCAAAAGTCAAAAAAAAGTATATATGTATACAAAAGTGTGTACATGTGTTCTAATATACACAGCTTTTTATTGGTGTCAACACTATGTTGTAACCACGTGGATAAAAAAAAAAACATTTATAGGAAACGTTAAGTCATTTTTACTTAAAAAGATTTAGGTTATAAAACGGAAATATACGCTCATAAACTAAATTAAATTTGGTACATGTTTATCTAGTAATAAACCTGATTTGCGCGCAATTTCTGGTTTGAAATATAAATATATATATATATATATATATATGCTAAAAGTAGTTAAAAAATATTTTATTTTAGGAAACCATTAGAGAAATCATAAAAATACATAATGATTGAAAAATCTTTAAGATAATTAACATTGACCTAAAAATAAGATAGAGGGAGACAGTATTCTTATTCTTAAAGTTTTACATAAAATTTATTTATTAAAAAAAATATAACCCCATACCTATAAAGACTTACTCTGATACTCCATATTTATAAAACCTGAACGATGTCAAATAATTTTTATATTTTACTGTAGTTGGTCCTTTGTGCAGGATTCAATTCAGATTCTAATGTCATGGCTTATCAATTTATATTTAAATTGCAGTTTTAAATTGATAATGCAAAGATCAGTTTCGCTATAAGTAGCAATTTTAGATTTATACTCCTGTTAAGCAATAAGTTTTAGTATTTCCCTTAATATTAATCTTACATTTAAAATTTTTCAATAAATAATTATTAAAAGGACCCACAAATCCCTTTTCTTAAAATATTACAAAAATTTCAAAGTGAAATAGAGTGGGGCTAGTAGAATTAATGCAAACGTGTAGAATATATTCTTAAGTAATCATGTTCTCCATTCCTATGTTTGAAAAAGTTACCTTTCGCACAGACATCCTTGATTTCAACAAAATATGCTCAAAACAAACATATATAATTGTCCCACAGACATCATGGGGTAATTCTTTTTCATTTAATGCTATTTATTAAAATGTAAAAATCATCTAATTTAATGTCCTTGAAAATTCAAAATAATTTAAAGCCAAATATATATCCATAAATATTTGCTTTTGGACATCTGACAATCATTTGTTTTTCATTTTTTATACCCGTGCATACATATATGACATCGGGTATATTAAAATTTCTCCTCCGTTTGTAACGCATCGATCTAGACGAGCTAGATATAGTGCCAAGGGTACGTATCGGATCAGCATCGAAAAGTCAATCGATCTAGCTATGTGTGTCCATCCGTGTGTCAGCACGATAACTCCAAAACTATAGTTATATAATGAATCCGGCACTTATATGAAGTTTCAAAATATTAGGACCCCATTTTCGGGGGGCTGCCATACAACTTCTTTGCACCAATATGAATTTCTTCAAAATTAATTATACTACGAGGATGAAAATTACACACGGTTAGTTATAAAATGAATCGAGCACTTATATGAAGTTTCAAAACGTTAGGGCCCCATTTTCGGGGGGCTGCCATACAACTTCTTTGAACCAATATGAATTTCTTCAAAACTAATTATACTACGAGGATGAAAATTACACACTGCAAGTTATATAATGAATCGAGCACTTATATGAAGTTTCAAAATGTTACGGCCCCATTTTTGGGCAGCTGCCATATAAAGTTTCCAATTTAATAACTATGAATCTAATGAAGCTACGAGGTTAAAATTAAAATTGGGCAGGTAAAGTAATAGGACAAGTTACTTGACAAAGTTGGACATCACTCGGGCCAACTTTTAGGGTGGGCGAATTTTTTTTTTATGATTTTTTTTGTTATTTTTTTTTTTTTTTAAGAAAAAGTTATGGGATAATGAAGGTTTTTTTTTAATTTTTGTTTTTTTTTTTTTTTTTTTTGTAATATATATAATAGCTTAAGGGAAATAAATAACGGTTTATTTAATAGTATACATCATAGTGGGTATGCACAGGTATCTAAAAGTTGACAAGGACAACTATAATCTTCCTCGTTAATTAATTAAAGTTAACAGTCGAATCAAAAAATAATCTCCCTATGTTTATGAATTATTTATTAAGTTTAATTTGCTTAAAATCGAAAAAAAAAATTTGAAAGTAAGTTTTAAATTAAGTTTAAAGACGAGTTTTAAGCGGGATAAAAATTAATATCTTATTTCACTATCTCAACATTTTATTTCACTTCAAACATAAAAAAGAACCAATTTCCCGTTTAAATTTAAATAAGGCTAACATTTTCTAAAAATACTTAGGAAACTAACTAAAGAATAGTAATAATAATTTAGTAATAATTTAAATGATTTTTCAATAACTTTGGAAATTATTTTTTATAATTATACTTATAAGGTTTTAAAGAAAAGTTTTATTGTAAGTTTTATACTCAAAATAATTTCAATCTTAAAATCATTCTATATTCTTGTCAAGATAATTAAATTATTTAAAAAAGTTAATTTTTTTTAAAAGTAAATATGATATTCTAAAGAATTAAAACTTAATAATTTTAAATATATTTAATTAATAGGAATAGGAATTTCAGTGTAATTTTGAAATAAAATTTAAGAATTATTATTTATATCACAATAATGAACTATTTTTAAAATTTTATTTATTTTAAATTTATTTGATTATTTTTGGATCTATACTAATATGGATTTGGATTTATATAGAATACAAATTTATAAGATTTACATTGATTTTTAATTTTATAATTTTAATTGTTCTTTAAAAAACATAATACAAAGAATTATAGAGGTATAAATTTAGTTGTATTATACTGTACAAAAAATTTAAGAAATTTATGAAATTTTTAAAACTTTTATATAAGCGTTTTAATTTCCTTCCAAAGAACTTGGGATTACGACTACTTTATTAGGCGGTAGTTCATTCTAAACAGTTAGTCCTGTAAATAGGGAAATATACAAAAACATAAACCTCCCCTAAAAGTATGCAATTTTTTCCGAGAACCATTAAATAGCATCTTTATTTTAAAAACCCGTAATAGCCTCGGTGTAGAAGTGTTTAAGTACCTGGTGTATAAATCAACGGAGTGCCAATTCCCCATTACGATCAAATATAATAAGAGTATAATATGAATAAATAAATATAATAAAAATAGTATTGATATAATCTACTAATAGAATCCGAACCTATAATGGTCTCAGTAACCAATGGCTTTAAAATATTGCATTACATGTATTGTTAATATAAATAAGTAAATAAATAAAATGTAAATACGCCACATTTTACTTCTAATTGACTTAGTAGTTATGTCCACATGTTATTAACCGAAGAAAAATTTTCATTTATGTTTAAAATCAAAGTAACAATAGTTTCTCGAATGACATCTTCCATTCTTCTAAGAGAAGGTATTATAATAATCACTGTGGATTTTATAAACAGATATTATGATGATAATAATTTTGTAATTTATTATTAATAGTATAGAGTATTATTAGAAATTGAATTACTGTATCAACACTTTTTAGAAAGTAAGTTTTTCAAAAAACAAAAATAAGCATTATTTAAGATTATTCTCCAAATATACATTTTTTTTTTATATCCAACTATTATGACTATATCATTATTAATTACAGTTAAGTCAATAGTTTGTAATTATTATTTGTACAAAATATAAAAATTTGCCCTAAATTTCATATAATTCGATTATATATTATTATTATTATGGAAAAAATGGTATTAATCCTGCAATAAATATTATCAAATGTTCTATTTTCAATATCTAATTATTACGTTTATTTCCCTATTATAAACTTAAATAAATATTCAATATATTTATCTTAAGATACAAATATACATCTAATTATTTGTCAAAAGAAAAACTAAAAATCAACTTAATTGTTTAAATAACCAATAAAGTATATTCAGTATGAATATATATTCAATGCAACATGCTGAAAAATCTTATTTTTTTTTTGTCTCTTTGCAACAATGTAAAACTTACACTTACATATATATATATAACATTCATCATAAATAGCACTTGTTTGAATAATAATTCCAAAATAAACGTCATCTAAGCCCATTTATATTTTACCTTGATCTAAATCTAATTATGTTAAAAATTAAAAATATTAAAATACTTATGGTCCATACAATTCAATTAGACTTCCTTTCATAATCAATACATAAAATTGCTTCATTTTTTTACATCATTATCATGATTATTATCATCATTAGCATCAAACCAAACAAAATAAAATGAAAAAAAAAAATCACAACTCAACACTCTTTTCTTCTTGTTATATTTCGCTATTTATTCAGTCAATAATTCAATTATGCTATACAAACTTATAGATACTTACTTAAGTATTAATTAACAGTTTTTTTGTTGTTTGTTTTTCTTTTTTTTTTTATTATTACAACATTGTTTTAATTGAATTTCATTTTCATGGATTTATCATTTCAATTACATAGATACATTTATAATGAAATTTAATACATTACAAATGTATCTACGAATTTTTTTCTATTTCAATTGAAACAAATTGTGTATAAAAAAATATTAAATTAAAATTCATCATAATTATAAATTGTTTGTATTTTCAATTTATATATATGTATATGTACATATTACCTACTTTTTTCATAAGAATTTACCTGATTTTAATGGCACGTATACTGATTTTAGTATAATTATATCCGTTTATATACTAGTAACGAGTAAAATTTATCTATTAGATACATATTATATTTCATGTTTACTATATTTAGTTAACAAACAAGTCGATGAAACATTATACAAAAAGCAAATTTCAATCTTATATTATCTATTGAATACCACCTGGTATAATGAATATAAATACTCGTACTAAACAAACCTATATATGTACCTTTTTAAAAATCTCATTTCAAAAATTATTGTTTAAACTCTGCAAGTAATGAACCAGCTAACTACAGGGGCAATTGGTTAATGCATTAACCACAAAAATTAAAAAAAAAAAGAGAAATAAAAGTAAAATATTTTCATATGTAATTAATAGAATGGGCAATCTCATTTTGAACTTATTGAATCAATGTTCTTTTAAAACATCTGTAAAAGCGAATGTGTGTATGTTTGTTTTAGCGTTTAGTGTATCCTAAATTGCTCTGCCGATTATTATGAAAATTTTATGCAGGGTTAACCATTTAGGTCTAATGGACCGTCAAATTGAGACTGTGATGCAAGTGTTATAACTTTTTAGTTCTTAAATTAAAACGGTTTAACCGATTGTATACTTTTTTCTCTTTTTCAATGGGGTTGACTTTTTAAAAAGACTGAGAATTTTTTAACCCATATCGGCACGTACTAAAATTACAAATCCATTAAAGGGCGAAGCAAGGCACACTTGATATTAGCTATTATATTTTTTTTCTTTAGCACCTAAGTAAAATACATACAAATGTTCATTGTATGGAAGACTTACCAGAAATCAAGTATTTTTGATGTCAAAAGAACGAAAATTAAGCCCTTAAGCACATAATTAAATTGATTTAAAACTCTCGAAGTAATTTTTATTTTAAATCTGAATTATTTAAAATGATTTTCCATTCGATAAATATATGAAAAAACAAAATTAGAAGAGCTTTGAAAATTTGAGATTCCAAATCAGGTGGTGGCTTTTCTAGAATATTTCTATATTTCTCTATTCGAGATTCTAAATAAGGCAAGATTTTAAAGTTTGATTCGGTAAAATAATATGCAATCCAATGAAATACAGTTCCTGCATTAAGAGGATATTCGAACTCATAGGCTTTAATACTTTCTTTAAAAGGTCTGTGGGTCTGAATTCCGACAGTATTCTGTCACTGCACTTAAATTACATATACTCATTTTTTTGTTTGTAAATTTATAAGACTTTTGTTTCTACATTCCAGGCATCGGATGACGAAATAGATCCAAAAAAACCTATCACCTCGTTAGAACGAACAAACAGCAACCGCCGCATTAACAAGATAGGAATATATTCCATATTCATTATAGGCTAATTAATATCTTTTAAGGCTAATTAAGAGATAATCTGTAATGTTTCTACCTACCATTATGCGTCAAAATAATTGTATATAATTATTTAGTTTTATATTTAAAAATCGTATTTCAACATGACATATATAATACGACAAGACAATACATAACAAATGACATTAATAAATTGCCCGAAATATTTCATTAAACAAATGTACAAATAAATTAATAAACGTCAATCGATTTATGGTATTTTTAGATAAACTTATTTCAAATTATTCATACTTAGTTATGCGTTAATATATATTTACTAAATAAATCTAAATTTAATTATACATTATATTATATATATATATATATATAAACATGTATGTATGTACATTTTATAATGTATCTACTTTAATTTGACATTGAAATTAAAACTGGTTATATTTCTTTATTTAATTTTTTACTCATTCATTTTTTCACTACCGGATCTTTCCTTCTTAAAAAAAAACATTGCTGTGATTTCAAATAATTTTTTTTTTTTTTTTAATTTAAATACATGCAACAATTTTCATAAAACAATCATATATTGATAATGATGCTTTAATCAATTTGTTGATTCCTGAATTTATAATCAACAAAACAATTATGACCTGCATTATTTCACAGAAAAATTGCACGTGCCTAGAATACCTACTTTCAAAAACAACAACAAAAAATTGTAAATAAACAATAAAAGTATAAAAAAAAAGAAAATAAAAAAAAACTAAAGAGAGAGAGAGAAAGAAAAGAAAAAAAAATAACACATAAAAATTGATGAGCTCAAAATGTGAAATAAATAACAATCTGTTGGAAATAACCAACATTTCACCACTCATCTCACCAAAAAATTACCAACATTTGAAGGCCATTTTAAAATGCGGTTGACTAGGTTAGTAATGTTTGCATTTTTATAGCAAACTTAATTGTATATATGTGTATGTTTCATTTTTTTTTATTTTTAATTAAAAAGCAAATTATAATTACTTAATATAAGTATTATAAGTTTAATTTTGGTTTATAATACCAAAAGAATTTTTAAAAATTATTTATATTGTATAATTTTGAAATGCGTAATTTTTGATGGTTTACTTTGAACGGTTGTCTAACAAATACATAAATGTAAAAAAAGCAGTTGCTATGGAAATATGAAGTGCCTTTGAAATGCAATAGAGCGATGTGAAATGCAAAATTGCGGCAAAAGTGAAACTGTGAACTGATAATACAGGCAACTTGAAAAAAAATACAGTCACAGGATATACTAAAGGATATTAAATATAAATATAGGACACGGTTTCCCTTAGTTTTTACGAATAAAAGAAATGATTTTTATATAAACCTGATCTACTAAACTATTTCTAAAATCTTATTTGTAACATTTTTTTATACGCGACATCTACAATAGGTGAAAGGGTACAAATATTAACTCCGGTATGGTGTTTGTAACCACAGGAAGGCAGCAAGTTAAATCCAGAAAAGTATATATATATATATTGTCCAGCATCATCTCCTATTTTCTTTGTGTCCTTAAAATTTCGGATCAATTGGAGTGATAGTTCGTGTACCTCCCAAGCACCTCCCAAGACCTTAACTTAACTTAAAATTTGGTACAAGAGTGATATCTTCTGTTTTCATTATTTTTCTAAAATTGGGAGTTTATTGGAGTAGTTGTTTGCATAGATACCTCCTACATGCCTCTCAAGACCTTTCGGCATATCTTCAAAATTGATAAAGATCGAAACTCGAAATTTGGTACAAGAGTGTTCTGTCCTGTTTTCTTTATTTTTACGAAATTTTAAAGCAATGAAAGTTGTGGTTCGGATAGCTGCGACACACCTCCTGAATCCTAACCAGCATATCTTCTAAATTAAGAATGTTAGAAAATTGAAATTTGGTACAAGGTAACTTTGTTCTGTTGGCTGAATATTTCTGAAATCTGAGATGAGTTGAAGTGGGGTTCGTATTAATATTACTAAGTGGGCTGCATCGACTTATTGTTGTTTCATTACTGGTTTTTTAGCAACTTATAAATAAAAGAAGTTTTTCTTTACTTGTATTTGGAGTTTAATACAGACTGCAACTTTAAAATTTGAAATATTGTTAGTTAACATGAATTGATTCTCATTTAAATCAATAGCTGACCCTTAAATAATTTGTGATTCAAAGTTTTACTAAACCATAAATATCAAACTCTCATTAGATAACTCTTTTTCTTACTTATTCTTACAAAATTCGATTTTTTCACAGGCTATTTAAGGTTCAAACCAGTACAAATAAGGATTGGTGTATATTATTATTAAATAGTATCTATACGCTATTGTACTGGAGATTTCATGATAAAATTGAATTATTAACTTTTATTTTTTAATTCGGTAGATACTGAAAAAAAAAATAAAATAAAATTTTGTATGAATGTTTAATTAAGTTGAAATTCAATATACAATAAATCAATCAGTGTGGTAAAATTTTTCTATGGATTAATCAAAAGTTAAAAAAAAAAAACAGATTACATATTAATTTTTCAGAAATGATTTATGATTGATCAATTGGAAACAGAATAATTGGGTGAAAAATTGATTACCAATAAATTATTTTAAATAAAAATAAACAATTTCATATATATTTGAAAAAAAATTTAAACTTAAATTTAATAAATTTTAATAATAAAAAATTATAAATTTTTCAAAATTAATGAATTGCAATAAATATTTATGCAGAAATTCCGATCTAATTTCAATAAATAAAAATCATTCTCCAATTAATTAATTTCCGATTAAACTAATTAAAAGTGTTACTAATTAGGAAATACGTGCATATTGAAATTTTAAATTTAAATGATTTTGTTGTTTAGAGTTTTGAGAAGGACACAAGGATAGATATTTTATATATGCTCTATTTGTGATTTTAAAGTAGGAAAAATTTTAGTATTGTATTCAAAATCAGGCTATTCCCATTCTCTAGATTATTTGTGTATGTAACATTTTAAGGTTGCCTTGGAAAAAGGGAATGTTTACCCGGTTTTTGAATTTAGCTTTAAGATCCACCCAGTTCTTAGTTACTACAAAAAATAACACCCTCGGGATCTTATTTCGCAAAACCTTATTTCATGCCTCCGTAATTAACAGCTTATTGAAAATACAAATTAAAGCTAAATTTATAATATATGTTTGTAGATTTTTTACGCTTTACAACTTACAGATGCAAAATTTTTTTAAAAATAAAAAGGTTAGGTTGAGAATTTACTTTACCCTTTTTTTACCTTTCGCGTCCTTGGGTAAATATAAATAAAAAAAAAATATTTTTAATGTCGGCTCCCGATGACTTTTTAGTATGACAGTCAAATAGTCTTATAAATTTCATCTATACACTCAATTTTTTTTTTTGAATAAGAAGATAATTGCAGCACGAAAAGTGCATCCGATTCTCTTAAAATGATAAAAACTACCAATAAAAATAGAAATTCTATTTTTTTACAATTTATTTAAATTTTTTCAGATATCTATATTCTTTTATCTCATTTATCTCATTTTTTTATCCTTCAGAACTATTAAAAACTATTTAATAATTGAGTTAATTCCATAATAATTAAAATTTCTATTTTTATACAAAAATTCATTAGAAATTCTTTATTTAATCTATCCAATTCTCATTCTCCAATTATTTTGTAAATTATTTTTTTAGACTTTGTACTTTATGCTGGTAAATAATAGAACAAGCAACAAGAAATTGAAATAATTAAATTTAAACTATTTTAAAAATTTATTCAAATATTTTAATCTGTCAGGTTTTTTCAATTTATTTCAAATTTTTAAAAAAAAAAAACTCAAATAATAAACTACAAAAATATCAACCCCCAACTCAATCATAATCTCAATCTTCAAAAATCCGATTTTTCAAAATGGATTTTAAGTTAAACCAAAATTTTTCGAAAAATTCTCTAATTCTGACACTTGGCATATCCTAGTTTAATTTTTAAATTTTTTTTTTAAAAATGATTGCAAAATACATACTAAATTGTTTTTACTTTCAAAAGATTACTTCTATTATTTTTTTAAATTTTTAATCCTTTTCTTTCATGTGTAGGTGTTACAATTTAAATACGAAACTGTAATTAGGGATAAAAAAATTTATCGTAAGCTAAAAATCGTTGGGAATGAAAAAAATATTAACAATCTTCTAAAGACTTGATCTACTGAAGATTACAACTTTCTAGGGACTTTGATCAACCAAATTTAAGTAGCTAGAATGACTTTCGGGAGACTTTGGGCAATCTGAAGACCACCACAATTAAACAGAGGCATGAAAACAAAAATATATGAAGCATGCATAAAATCAATCCTTCTCTATGGCTTTTAAATATGGCTATTCAAACATATGGATACTCCTACTCAACAACAAACACGTTACAAGTATTTGAAAATAAGTGCCTCCGAACAATACATAATATAGCCTAGAAGGATAACAATTGAGGAACCATTAATCGATTTTAGGCAAGTAACCATACTCTGTTAAATAGGAAGAAAGAAATTGAAATGGATTGACCATACACTTCGGAAACAGACAGAAAACATTTTGCCTCAGACATTTGTCATTTTTGGAACCCACAGGGTAAATGAGGTGTCGGTAAACCGAAAATAACTCTAAGAAGATCAGTTTCAAAGGATATTAAAAGCTCTGAAAAAACATAGGCAGAAATCAATCACTTGGCTGAAAACAGAGTTCGATATAAAAGCTTTGTGAAAGCCCTATGTTCTTCTAGGAAAATAATAACTCTTAGTAATTTTTGTTCGATCACTTTTATCAAAACAAAACTTTTTTAAGCATTTAAACATTGAGGCAACCCATTATTCCGCAAAACTATCAAAAACATATTCAAAGTTAAAAGATAAATAAAAATAGCTGTGGAAGCAGTCTAAAACCTAAGTTTTCATATTGTATAAACTCATTGATTTTCTAAAATTCAAAAAATATGTTTACATTACCAAAAACATCTTTTGATCCTTGAAAAAATTTCAATTTTAAATTAAAAAATTTCCTGCACTTAACCACCACTTTACAATACCTCATAGGTACCAATCCAACATCTATTCTTAAGTATAAAAATAAACTAATGTCTCTATTCATAGGATTACAATGAAAAACAGGATTAGTTTAACACAATCTATTTTAATTCTCTTATCATATGACATCCCACATGTTCACTATATGAAGGTTAGGTATTTACCAATTTTCAAATCCTTTGAATTTTTCCATTTCATACTTTAACAGGAACATATTGATTTGATTTTATACATTGTATATATATATATATATGTTGTAAAAATATTGTACTAGTGAACTGGTAATGCACTTCCATGTGGTGAAACTTCCGGAAAGGGGTTGTGAGCTATCAAGATGACGTCATCACATAACGGTACTAAATATCTCAAAGTTTTCGAATATATATACCATTAGTGGCGATGGCGCCATCTAGTGGTCGAAAAATGCATTACAAAATGTTCCTAAGATTTTGTAGCATTTTTATTAAAATGTTATATTTTTCCTGTTAGTCCATAAACTGGAACCAACATCTTACACTATTGTAGGGCATGATATTGTCTTTCATAAACAACTTGTTTCATCTGGATCGGTGCTACCATTTTTGAGATATTGCAATTTAAAGTGAAAATTTAAAAAAAAAAAAAAAAAAAATCAAACTTTCAAAAAAACTACTATAACTGTGAAATTTTCAAAAGCACCCTGTATTATTATTATACCATTAGAAAGGTCTCTTAAAACTCTTTCCAACGGTATATAATAAGTATGGCATATGTTGACAAATAGCCCCACCAGAGAACATAAATGCAAAAATGACGCAACAATTTTATTAAAAAATACATTTTCATACTTTATTTGTCATAAATTTATTTTGCCTTTTTGTTTTCCATTTGAAATATTTATTTTAAAATTTAAGAATGTACTTTATAGTTTGATACAATATTGAGTTGGGTTTTGTTTAGAGGATTTTTGAGGTATTTATATGTATGTAAAGTATAATTAGAAAGGACCTTAGAGTTGGTTATAAAGTCAGAATTATACGCTTTTTCCAGAATATTTATATACTAAGATTTTGAAGATTGACAGGGTTTTGAGTTGGATATAAAATTACGCTTATACTGTTCCAACAACCTGTACAACATTCAAATGCGAAATAAAGGCATATCGAGAATTTTTTTACGTATGGCTTTATTTCGCATTTGAATGCGAAATAAAGCCATATCATTTTCTAAAATTTTACCAAATAAAGCCATATAGTAAAATTGATACAAATTCTAACACTAAAATGAAAAGAATGGTATAAGAATTCGGATACCTAATTCATTCAAATAATTAATAAGTTCCTAATTTTTTTTAATACACTGTAATAAAACATGTTAAATAATAATATATTTTCATTACGGGGGCTGCCGCCCCCGAACCCCCGCTAACTCAATTATTGAAGCTAGATTTTGAATCCAACACTAAAATGAAAAGAATGGTATAAGAATTCGAATACCTAATTCATTCAAAAAATTAATAAGTTCCTAATTTTTTTTAATCCACTGTAATAAAACATGTTAAATAATATTATATTTTCATTACGGGGGCTGCCGCCCCCGAACCCCCGCTAACTCAATTATTGAAGCTAGATTTTGAATCCAACACTAAAATGAAAAGAATGGTATAAGAATTCGGATACCTAATTCATTAAAAAAATTAATAAGTTTCTAATTTTTTTAATACACTGTAATAAAACATGTTAAATAATATTATATTTTCATTACGGGGGCTGCCGCCCCCGAACCCCCGCTAACTCAATTATTGAAACTAGATTTTGAATCCAACACTATAATGAAAAGAATGGTATCAGAATTCGGCATAGCTATTTCATACAAAAAATAATCAACCCTAATTAATAAATATAAATATTCTGGAAAAGGGGGCAATCCTGCTTTTGAGTCCAACTCCAAAATCCCTCCTAATTGAGAATCCCACATATACACATATATATAAATATTCTGGAAAAAGCGTAAAGCCCTGCTTTTGAATCCAACTAACAATCCCACATATACACATATATAAATATTCTGGAAAAAGCGGCAATCCTGCTTTTGAATCCAACTCTAAAATCCCTCCTAATTGAGAATCCCACATATACACATATATAAATATTCTGGAAAAAGCGTAAAACCCTGCTTTTGAAACCAACTCTAAAACTCCTTCCTAACTATTTAAATAAAAATGTTTGGAAAATTAAATTGCTTCTATTTTCACAAATAAAATTACTTCTGATTTTGTAGCCTAAGGGCCTTTCTAATTATATTTTTACATACATATTTAAATAAAAAAAATTTTAAAACTTTGAGGTTGTCACCTCCAAAATCCCTCAAAACAAATTGTCAGAACCAAACTCAATATTGTATCCAAACTTAAAATGCATTCTTACATTTTTAAATTTGCCAAAAAGGCAAAATAAATTTATGACAAATAAAGTATGAAAATGTATTTTTTAATAAAATTGTTGCGTCATTTTTGCATTTATGTTCTCTGGTGGGGCTATTTGTCAACATATGCCATACTTATTATATACCGTTGGAAAGAGTTTTAAGAGGCCTTTCTAATGGTATAATAATAATACAGGGTGTTTTTGAAAATTTCACAGTTATAGTAGTTTTTTTGAAAGTTTGATTTTTTTTTTTTTTTTTTTTTAAATTTTCACTTTAAATTGCAATATCTTAAAAACGGTAGCACCGATTCAGATGAAACCGAATTTATATGAAAGGCAATATCATTCTCTACAATATTTTATGGTGTTGGTTCTAGTTTATGGTCTTACAGGAAAAATATAGCATTTTAATTAAAATGCTACAAAATCTTAGGAAATTTTTGTAATGCATTTTTCGACCACTAGATGGCGCCATCGCCACTAATGGTATATATATTCGGAAACTTTGATATATTTAGTACCGTTATGTGATGACGTCATCTTGATAGTTCACAACCCCTTTGCGGAAGTTTTGCCCTTCCATGTTATCTAGCAATAACTTTAAAAAAAACTTATTTTATAATAGCAAAACTTATAAATAAAAAAAAAAATAAATGGAAAATTGTTTTTATTTTAGGTGTCAGTAAAGAGAAATTAAATTTATCTGCAAAACAGCAATAAACAACTTATAAAATAACTACAAAAAAAATGCAGGAATGAAGAATAAATAACAAATGAAATCAAAAAACATTTTATTTCCATTTTTTCCATGGGTTAAAATGCAATAAATATTTACAATTGAATGTACGATTTCCAAAACTATCTATACATAAAATTAGGACAAATGTTTGTGTCCTAGATGTGAAAAATCGTAACTAACTATAGAAATTTATAAAGGATCCAAGCGTAAGCTAAGCTTTGATTTTTAAATTCTATTTATAGTATTAACTTTACTTAAATATCATACTAATCGAAATTTTAAACTCTTTAAGCGGAAATCATAATTAGTAGAAATTTGAGTGCCAAAACGAACTAGAATCAGTTTTTTAAACGAAACAATTGACATTTACAACCCTTGGGAATTAAATAATTTGAAAATTCGAAATCTTTGTTTGAAATTAATAATCTTTCAGTTTTTAACCAAACTAATATTATTTTTGTATTGTAAATACTTTATAAATACCTCTAAGGTCTAACTTCGCCTACTAATTAGCCAATACAATAATAAATTATCAGGTGTCTCGGTGGTGCAGTTGGTAAGCATTTGGTTTATTAGAAGAGAGAGTACGAATTCAACTCCCGTGCAGATCCTAAAATATTTAATTAAAAAAAAACTTATTGAAAAATAATTTTCTATACAAAATCTCCATGGTTACCATGGTTACAATTTACAAAATATATAACATAGAAACCATAACTTCCAATTCGTTCTGTATAAGAAAAAAAACGCTTCTTCCTCAAAATATAATACTATGCCACTTTAAAAATGATATCTTGAGAAATTGCATTACGTAAATAGATCCACGTTGGTTATGCGATCAGGTTGGCTGTAAATGATTATGCCATTAGGTTATGCGACATATGGCTATGCGATAGATGGTTATGCGACAAGGTGTGCAGCAAGCAAAAAACATACCTTAATTTTGAAATTTTTCAAATAAATCTGAGAATACTATATATAATCAATAAATCAAGTCATTCAAACCAATTATTATCATAAACATTTGTTTAGTTTCCTAAGCTTTTCAAGTATAAAACCATAAACCACATGAATTTTAGAACTTGCCACATATAGGCAAAGGATATATATAAAAGAAACATTAGTTTTATAATTAAAATAACTAAAATTTATTTTTTTGCATTACACCTACACATACGAGAATGCAACAGAAAAAAGGTTCTATAAATTATTTTAATGAATATAAATTTTTTTCTTTTTAACTTTGCAAAATTGGTTTTACAAATTTTATATTTTTAAATTTAATCAATATTTTTAATTATTTTCAATTAAATATTTTTTCTGAATGTTGGAGTAATCTGATTCATTGTGAAATAAATTTATTAGGAAAGTATCTAAATGTAAAAAAGAGGTAAGATACGTGTTTAGCTGGCGATTTGCTGGCAAATTACAAACATCTATATTTAAGAAAAGTATTGATTCAAAGTTACATACACAAAGGATTGTCCTTCACTCGATATGTTTTAGTTACAGTCTAAGCATATCGAACTGTACGATAAAATATCAGTGGTTCTATTATAATAAAATTAATCAGAAGTAATTATGATAGAGCACGGAAAACTTTAGAAATTGGTTATTATTAAATATATTTTACCACAATTAAGAGTACATTAAGAAGACTTTACTTCCGTGATATAGCTCCTTAGCAAATTAATCTTCTTAAGACATTCACTGACTCTATTTACACTCGGCTTCAGTTTTTTAACCGTTATATTTAATAAACTGTTGATTACTCGGCTTTAACTGTTGTATAAGATTATGAATACACAAATTCTAATTTTGTGCGCCATCTATTATCTTACACAAGAGTTATTTATATATTTATATTAAATTTTATCTTATATTACGATATTAATTATTACGATATAATTATTCAATTTTACGATATTGATTTATAGATCAGGGATGGAAAACGAGACTTTTCACATGAAACTTTACTACTATGCAATTGGTCAGATAGGTTAACAGTAGCTTTTTAAAATTTTTATAATGATGTATGAATATTATTATAATACAACATTAGCTATAAAATTTAATATAAAAAAACCAAAATGTTTATAAATTTTAAAAATTAAATAGCTACACCTTTTTTGTTAACTTTATTTTCTAGGTTAAGCTATCCATAAGACTGTAATTTCAAAGTAAAATAAAAGTTTTTTTAAAAAATAAACCAGTAGTTAGGTACTTAAAAATTATTTTCAAATTCAGAACACAAAACTAATAATCAATTTACTAGTATATGAATGAAAGTCCTTAAAATAAATTAATATTTAACAAATATATTACTTAAATCAATTTTATTTGTTTTTATAACTTTTATTATGATTTACAAAATTTGTAAATAATCTTAATCAAATTTAAAAAAAAAAATTATTAAATAATACGTAGATAATTTACCATATTTTTTTTTGAAATTCAATTTTCATTCATAATAATATTGATAATGACGTAAAATTAAATAATGTAAATTGAATGATTTTTAAAATATGATCCTTTAGGGATATTTTCATTCAATTCAACATAATTATGTAAATTGAAATACATTACGTACATAAATATAAATAAAATACATATATTGGTCAAATATTAATAAAACGTACATTCTAGAATTTGTATTTAAATGTCCTTGATTTTTTTAGATGTTTTTTATTAAAAAATCTTTAGTTATGTCGTAAATACTTAATAAATCCTTATGGCAATTTCAAAATTTTATATCATTTTATTTTTATTTAAAATTAAATTTAATAAATTGAATTGTCAAAATAGTATTTAACTTTAGTTTATAATAAAACTTTTTCTAAGGATAACATCCTATAAGTATGCAATAAATGTGTTTATTTTTTTTTTAATTTGTATGCAAGAAAAGGGAAAATATTTAAGGAGAAATGATTCGGAATCAAAAATACCAACTATTACTGCTTATCGTAACAAAATCTAAGGAGAATTATGCATTAGTAGTCAAATGTCAAAACAAATGTCAAAGTTATGTAACATCAGAATGACAAAATTACACCTGAGAAAATGGTACACATCGATGTGTATATAAGAGTCATTAAGAATTAACTTTTATCAAAAATTTTACTCATATTCTAGGACTTTAAAAGCCTACATCCAGTAATGAATACTGCCAAGGAAAATTATTAAAATTTAACAAAAAGGTTAAATGTTATTTTACTTATCATTAAAGCAAGCTAGCAGTTATTTCTTAAAAATGGTCGACCAAATAAAAAGTTACCTCATTTTAAACTAATAACTTTTTTTTTCTTTAAAGCCACCTTATGGAATTTTGTGGGTGTACTATATGTAGTATTCAGCTTTAACACCTTTATTCGAACCAAACTTTATCGGACTTGTGATACAATTCTAGAGTTTGATTTCAAGAATAAGGATGTGAAAGGATTTTTGGAAATTTAGAAAATTTGGGATTATAGGATTATGGAGGATGGGGAAAATTGTATTAGATATTTACAAGAAAGATTTCTTCTTAAATTTATTCAAAACGTGCACATATACATTACCAACTTGAATGAACACATTTAATGGAATATGATTCCAAATCCGTGAATAGTGCATGACAAACGAATCCCTATATGCAGTGTTGCGCCAACTTGAAAGTTCGAATGTGTAGGGATGAGCATCTGTTGTCGTCCTTGTTTTCCGAAGAAAGACTTTAAGTGGAGGCAATAATTGTTTAATTTTTTAAGAACAGGTGTTAGTCCCTACATCTATAAAACAAGGTCAGCGAAACAACTGTACTTCAATGACTAAATGGAGGGAGCGTTGAAGTGACATTGGGATCCTTCATAGGACGAATCGATCTTTTTGGCACTTTATCAAAAGATATCCCGGTCCCGTAGTATAGGGACTTCAGCCGAAATGTGCTCATTATACACGATTTCGAGCGTATATACGTTTTATCAACATTAAGGAAATAAGATTTGCAGCGATATAATAACCATATGCTACAAAGCCTTTTCTTGAAATGAAAGGTTCGATACAGTGGTTTTCAATTTTTGGAAATTAGACAGTTTTGAACTTTTCTCCCGTTTGAACTATTTAGTTGTCCTCCTAAAGTATTTTTTCAAAATAATAAGAGCTCACGACCCAAAGTAAATATTTTAAAAATATATCAAAAATAAAATATCCTATACAATTTAACCTACATATATTTGTATGTCCTTTACATAATGTATGTAAATGTGTATAACTTAAAGAAAATAAAAAGGAATTTTTATTCATATGCCTACGATTCCCTCCAACAAACATATCGAAAAATATATTGTATCCAAAACATTACAACCACAAAAAAATAAATTCTTGTAACAATTGTAACTATAGAAATTTCAAATTTTCTTTTTTTTCGAGTGGGTATAAATTAGTATTAGATACTATGTCGGTGTTTTTTTTTATTTTTTTTGACAAATATGTTTTCATAATAAATATATCTTTTTGAATAAATTCAAATTAGGCCTACTTGAATTGAGCTTCAATGAAACTCTTCAATATTTATTTGTTTCAAAAATACAAGAGTTCAAATATCTTTTTTCAAATAATATTCGGTTACCTACTGCGATTTTTCAATTAATTTATTTAAATGATTTCATAAGTCTCATATTAAATAAAATTAAAATTAATTTTCAATGATCGAATATTGTTGACCGATTGTAAAAAAATATGAATTATAATCAGTTTTACAGATCATCAAAATTAAAAATAAAAATTACCTAATTATACCTTTTCGAACGATTGTAACGCGTCTATTAAAATTGCTCCTCCTTTTATACAAGATGGATTAACGATTATCAATAGATGCGGACGCAAGAGTATGTCCTGGAAGTGAACTGTTTTACCCACAAGTGAGCTACCGTTAGCACGATAAATTAAAAGCTGCATGAGTTAGAGTAGAAAATTAATCGATTGTAAGCTTGAACAAATGTGAAGATTCCATAATATATATATTTTGGATTCCAATTAGTTCCGTTTTAAAATTGGACTAATTCTTCTTATGTTTGGTAAACAAATTTTGGAAACAAACAAACCAACTTTGCAGTGTTTAAAAATAATAAAATAAGGAGGTTAAATATTTTTTGAATTTCAATTGTTGAAAGGAAGTTTAAAGTGTAAAGACGATTAAGACTAAAGAAGAATTTTTTGCAAAATATAGATTTATTGTAACCAAGTCTTAGAATAGCTGCCATGCAAGTATAACAAAATTGAGGAAATAAAAAAATCAGAAAATAATACTTTAGTACATTCAAAGACCTCTCCTGCAAATAGTTAAAGTTTTCAAAGTATGTTAGTTTAATTGTTTCGAACCTATCTAGCAATAACTTTCCTTTAAAGTCAGCAGATTCAATAAGCTCTAAAAATTAATTAAATTTTTTTACAGGTAAATTTTTTGGTAAGTATTATTTTTTAATTTCACAAATGCTGAACAAATTCCGTTTAAATTATTTTTCAATAAAAGAAATTTGAAACATTTTGATCAATTAATATCTGATTAAAATCTAAAAAAGAGCCCACACAAAATTAACAAAGAAACCACAAAATTGAAATTAAATATCCTACAAAAATCTGAAACCATTATTTAACAAATTAAATTTTTATTAAATAAAAATAGTGTAATTTATTCGGGCGGAAAATCGAACCAAATTGGGTGTCTAATTATGGTAGGGTGCTTGCTACAAAGTTTTTAATATAATGGGAGCTGCCACCTTCCAATCACCGTTAAATAATATTGGATTCCTTATTTCGTAACCAACTCGAAAATATGTTCTAATTTATAATATAATATTAAATACGTCCCAATTTTTTTTTATGCGTAATAAGTCAACAATAAAGCGTTTAATATAATGAGGGCAGCGGCCCTCAAACCTCCGCCATACAAAAATAATTAAAAAAAATGTTACTTAATTAACATTTAATATTAATAATATTTGGATTAAGACTAACTGAAAGAAGAACTGTCTCCCATTTCAGCAATTTACTTTTATACTAAAACACTTTTAAATCTACCAGCAAAAGATCTACCATCAACTTTGGTTAACGAAAATTTTCAATATTTTAATCTTAAAAGTTTTCAAACATTAAAAGAACTGTTTCTTATACCAGCAATTTACTTTTATATTAAAACAGTAACAAACTCCCAAGATCTACCT
This sequence comes from Dolichopus griseipennis, assembly GCA_963082915.1. Taxonomy (NCBI): domain Eukaryota; kingdom Metazoa; phylum Arthropoda; class Insecta; order Diptera; family Dolichopodidae; genus Dolichopus; species Dolichopus griseipennis. Next base: position 38,942,962 of record OY720442.1, on the reverse strand, counting down.
TCAATTTTTTATTTTCTACATTTTAGGGGGCTAGTACTACTTTAATAAAAGTATATATTGAAAAAAATATATTTTTTTATTTTATTTTATTTTCATTTGGAATAAGAAATCCAGATTTCCATAAGCTATGTAGTACATTGCCTCTTTATGCAATATACTCGAATACAGATTTCCCTTATCTAAGTTGTAAGAAAATTTTATTAGTCTCTTACTTATCTATATAGTCATTCGCCAGATGTAGAGTGCGTTAATAAGGAGGTAGAACATTTTATAAATATATCAAATTATAGAGCTTTAAGTGAAAACGAACTTTGTCTGAGTTTATTCGACGGCTGGGTATAAAACCCCGAAGGCACAATCCCCAACAAAGGGTCCCCAAATCCAAAATGCCGAAAGTCATACTCTATGAAAATTTTGCTAGAGATTTACATTAATGTTCTCGCAAGTAACGATTACCTAAAGTGTAAGCTAAACTGTACGATTACCAAAAGGAAAACACAAAATCAAAAGATTTTTCTAGTACCAATTAAATTTTAAATAAAAAATTTAAGAATTAAATTCAATAAATTGACAGTACCTCCACATAAATTAAATGAAAATTTTTCATTATAAAAGCTAAAGTTTTTTTACCACATCAATTTCCTTTTGTACAATTAAATAAATTGAAAAAAAAATTACCCTTGTTAAAGTTCTAAAAACATTCCTTAAAATCAAAATACAGAATTGATTGGCATATAGTAATTGAAATTTCTTTGATTATAATCAATGTTCCATAACCATTAAATATAAATCAAACGATTATATCAAGTAAGTTTTAAAAATATTAAATTGAAAACAAATCTCTTTATGTGAATTGTGTGAATAGGTGAATTGTGTGTTTTTGAACAATACAGATTATTTTTAAAGGAAATTAAAGGATATATTGAATTGAAAAAAATGCAATCAAGTTGTATAAAACAGTGATTTTCATATATTTATCAGATCAAATTTTACTTTTAAGCGCAACATACGCTATTTAATGAAAATTAAGATTGTTTTATTTGACAAGGTAACTAACTGATTTAGTAACTCCTTCAGAATTCCTCGTTTAAAACATTAACTAAAAACTTAATAAGTTTTAGAATACTGTAAGATAATTTTTTTTTTTTCTTATTTTACATGGATTGGTGGGAATCTTCGAAAGATACAAACTGCCTAGTAGCAGAAGGATATGCCGGATTCTTACCAACTAAACCACACCCTTCTCTTATTAAAACTAGTCGAACTGACTAACCATTCAGTTTTTGCTGTCTTTGGTTTGAGTATAGGTCTTGTATACTTTTCCTTAGGAAATCTATACTTTATACTATATTATCTAAAGATCTTTTACTTTAAGCCTTCCCGTAATAATCTGAATATTTATTAACTGAGCAGCTTCAATATTTATATGTCCTTCTAGATGATCTTTATGCTTAATGGCATATCTACTTATTTCATCTATAACTTTGGGAATTTGTAAATCTTTATGAATGTCATGTCACTATTACGTACATACCAGGGAGCACTTACTATGTTACGTAGGACTTTATTCTGAAAGGTTTTTATTTTTCTAATATACGTTTGCTTGGCACAAGCCCAATGTTGAATACCATATAACCATATAGGTTTAATTACTTGATTATAAATTAACACATTATTATATATTGTAAATTTAGACTTACGTCCTCTAGGAGCCAGTTTTCCCTATATTTATTTTCAAGTTCTAGTTATTTCTTTTTAACATGTTCATTCCACCTTAGCTTGGCATCCAGTTTCATTCCTAGATATTCTGCTGAATATTCGATTGATACAAATACACCATTTAAATTTATTTTAGGTGGGTTTCTTATATTTCTATTACTAAAATTAATATGAACCGATTTACTTTCATTTAATTTTATTTTCCATTGCTTTTTCTATAATATTTGTTATTCTATGCACTTGGTCAATCGTTGCATGCTTGGATCTAAATCCAAATTGATGATTTGGAATTAAATTTTTATTTTTCATAAAGTTTTGACATAATTGGTAGCAAACAAACAATTTCGTTCATTTAATACGTCTAACAAAGTTTTAATTGTCAACTAATCTTGCCGCTTCGATATATTGATGTTGAAAAAGACGAGTTTTGTGAAGTGCAACCGCTTTTTTTATTTTGTCTGATCTCTATGAATATAAGTACCAAGCGCCGCTGACAACATTACGCAATACTTTATTTTGGAACGACAGGATTATTTGAATATGAAATTGCTTAGTACAACCCCAATTAAAATAACGTATACCCAGACTGAATTGCTAAAAAAAATTGTACTCAAATCGCAATCTTACAATCCTATGCAGGTTCATTTCCAATTATCTTTCCAACTCTCTTTAATCATGCTATTTCATTTCCAAATCCTCTTCTTCTTCCTAAAACCTACAATAAAAAAAAAATCTATTAGTATAATTACTATCAGCAGACTTATTCAGCTTCTCTAATATCTAAATACAAGATATTAGAGAAACATTAAATGTTTTATTATCCATTTGCTTCAAAATGGAATTAATTTGTGATTTTAATACTTCGTATTATTAATAAAAGTTTTCTTTTATCTTTTAAAAAAAACATGTGATGAAAAAAAACCAAGGGTTTTTAAAAAAGCACATTTTCAAATTTATATTGTATGACATACTAAGTTTAACTTTGGAAATATTTACTTGGAAATAGTTACTGCTTACTTGATAAAATTTACTGCTAACAATAAAGTTTTCATTTTAAAATTTTTATAACCCTTCAATGAGGAAGGTTGTCAGGTTTCTCTAGGATCCCCAAAATTGGACAGGTATTCAAGTTACAGGTGTTTAAAAATAGCAAAATTTAAATTTTCGAGCCCTTATAGCTCCTAAACATGGGGCTTGACAACCCTAGCTTGAACCGTTCAGAATATATGTGTTGCCAAAAATTTTGCAAAAATTGAGTTTTGTGAAATGTTAAATTTAAGTACCGTATGGCAACCCTAAAGATTTAACTTTTAAATATTTATAAATTTTATGAAACCGTTTTCAGATTAAAAATATCTCTAACAGAACTCTTGTTATAACAATTTAAATATAGGGCTTTTTCCAACTTTGGGGGCTGTAGCCCCGTAACAGGTGGGCTACAGAAAAAAATTCTTCTACGAAATTATTTTTTTTGCAAAAACTACCCATGGTTAAAATTTCTTTACTCTATTCAAACGGTGTAACTTCAAACGGTGTAAAACTTTTTACAAACATACGGACGCACGGACGAACAGAGTGAAGCTATACAGGCACATTTTTACAAAATTTTTTGAAAATATGCTAAAAACAGATTTAAGAAAAACTTTGAAACTCTAAAACTTTTCTGTTAACCAACAGGATGTCTGCAAAATGACTTCTTCAAATAATCTTCTTTCGAATTTAAATTTAAAATTTTTAATTTTTATTAAATATTTATGTGCAAAATAGAAATAAATCGATAAATTCAATATAAATTCTAGTTCACGATAACTTAACTTCTTAATGGTTCTATTTATAATTTTTAAATAAATTGTCTTTTATGTATGCAATTATTTGCCTTTTAAATTTTTAAAAAATTAAATACCCTTGAAAATTGAAACAATTTTCATTTCATTCAGACCATGACATTGACGGATTTTTTGTTGTTGTTGTAATTTTTTAATATATTTTTTTTAAAGTACTCGTCATTAACTATTTAATATGTCATAAAGTAAACATATGTTGTATTACAATACTTGTAAAATATATTTATTAAACCTACACAAATTTGTAATTTTATATATTTTCTTGTCCTTTTCAACTTTTTTATTTTTAATAATTAATATTTCACTTGAACAAAGTTCATATTATTCCAATATTGATATTTTTTTATGAGATATGCGCGAAAATTGAATCATTGACAATTTGAATGACGTGATGATTTGAAAATTGCAAATATCATATGAAAATAATAATTCTCAGAATATTTGATGAGCGTATTGTATTTTTTTTTTTAATTTTCCCACAATTAAAAAATTTTTACTAAATTTATTAATAAAAACTAAAAAGTATTTACTTGTTTTTGAAAATTTTGTTATGATTGAACTTAGGTATACAATAACATTTAAACAAAACTATTAATTTAATTACAATAAAACTATAGAAATATGATATTCTATTTATTGTTTCAGTAATTTGATAGTTGTTTCAGATTTATATTTATTTAGTTTAGTAATTAATATTCCTTAAAATTTAAATCTATTTGAAAATATTAGCATATAAAATGCGCTTCTAATTCAAAATAAATTGCTAAATTAAATATAATTTTCTTTTGCAAATAGAATTAATATAAGTTAAAAATAGCTTTATCTTTAATATCACAGTCGCAGATTTTATTTTTAAAAGTCTTATAAATTCAAAAAGTGCTTCGTATCTCCCAAAATTTCTGCTAGAAGATTAATAGACGTTAATCAATTTTTTCATTATTTTGTAAACTCAGATTAAAGTTCCTCTGACTTGTGCTCAAGTTTAAAATAAACGAGGAAGAGTGTAATAGAGTAGACTGTATCAACTCTGGTATACCCGTATGACCATAATATAAACATTATATCATCCGGTTTTGGCAATTAAAGTATTTAAAATTTTAAAACGGATTTTTTGAAAATATTCATAAGTTTTTTCTTGTAAAATCGCACTTAAAATTTTTATATTTGAAAACAATAAATTTATATAATTAAAATATTTTCTTTTAATATAAGATACTAGCTAATACCCGGTGCGCGTTGCTGCGCCTCTCAATGGAGGTTTAATTAAAGTTGATGTTACTGCAAAAAGTTAACACAAAAATTACACATGGTTTACACATGTAAATTTTAAAATGTATGAAAGCAATCTTTTTAAAACGATTTTTCTAGGATTATTCTAGTAATTTTTGAAACTTTTTGTAATTCAAAGCAGTACAAACTACTTTCCAAAGTTTGACGTAATTTACTTCCAAAAAATTTTTTTGACCAGTCGTAGGACCGACTGTTAACATACTCAACTCCATTTTCAAGTTGCTTCACACATATAAAATTTGAGGTCAACCGGTCAAATCGTTTCTAATTTAGAGTTAAGTAACGTAAAAATCTATAAAAGCCACTGTGCCCCATTGGATTAACGGAACTATACTTTCTCTTTGGGCAAAGTAGTATTGCGCTAAATTGGACGTAATTTTCTTCCAAATCTTTTTTTTGTCAATCGTCGGGCCGACATGAGTTAACCAATTGCAAGTCTGTAAAAAGAGCTAATTTCATTCTCAAAACGGAACACATATACAAAGTTTGAAGAAAATCGGTTAAACCGTTTCTAATTTAGAGTAAAGTATTGAAAAAACCTATAAAAAGCTGTTGGGCCGCAATGGGTTAATGGAACTTAACAAAATTTTTTTTGGGGCTTTCTTTTAAGCCAAAGCAGAATTTCGTAAAATCGGACAAAATTTGGACCCAAATTTTTTTTGGACCACCCGTCTGCCCGACATAGGTTAACAAATTCCAAAATTCTTAATAGTGTCTACTCAATTCTCAAAGAGCATCACGTATAAAAAATTTGAAGTCAATCGGTCAAACCGTTTTCATTTTAGAACAAAGAAGTTTAAATACTTGCACCACAGCTCCAACTTGGCGGTCCGTTAGAGCAAAATTTTTGGGCCACGATTTCCTTCCGAACCCAAAAACCTCTATATACAAATTTTCATGAAAATCGGCTGGGCAGTTTAGGAGCCAACTCGCTACATACAAACAAACAAACAAACAAACAAATAAACAAACTTTCGCTTTTATATATATAGATGAACTTGAAAATATTAGTGGAAATTATAATAAACAAGGAAATTTTAAGTAATTTGAAGTACATATATTACATATATAAACATAATTAAAGTCTGGAACTTTATACGAAGTCACTCGCAAAATATAAAAAACAAAACATAAACTTTGACCTATATAGGACTCTACAACATATTGGAAGTACTCCAAAGAGATGGGGACATCGTAAGATGATCAGAACAATCAAAATAAAGAGAAGAAAAATGAAGATTATAAATGCGCTTGTAAAACTTTAAAATATGCATGAACTTATTATAGTGTTTCCTGCATAAATTAAACCATTAATTTGATAATAAATTATAAACAAGAGATGTTTTCATCTAAGGGTTTTTCAAAAAGCACATTTACAATGTTTCATACTGAGTTTTGTGTAAAAAGTATATATTTAAATATATATATTATATATTTTTATTGAAATTAGAAAAACTTTTAACATATGTTCAAATATAATGTTGAAGTTTTAATTTTATTATATTGTTGTTGTTGTTGTTGTTTTGATATAGGGGATATCATGTTATCATGTGCCATCCTAACACGTAGACCTTGCTGCCCGTTGTGCAACTACTTTCAATACTTTCTATCAATTTATAAGTAATAATATTAATTTTGTTTATATTGTATATTTGTATATTTTAAATTATATTTGGTCACCATGGCGATTTGTAAAGAAAAATTATTTTTTAATATTTGTTTTCAATTAAAATATTCATGATCCGTACGAGATCGAACCTACAATCGAGCAAACTCTGGAGCAGTTAATTATATATGACTTCAAAAATAATTTAAACAGGTATTCAATATCCAAAAATTATACACGGACGGACGTATGCCGGATAGAGTGAAACTACCTACATAATCTCATTTTTATAAAACTTTTTGAAAATGTTCTAAAAACAAGCGAATTAAAAAATTTAAACCAAACCTTGTCAATTTAACTTTCTTGCTTATTATAAATCGATTTCCATTGGAAACTGATCTCATGAATATACTTGAGTCCATATATCTATCAAACTTAGATCAATGCAAACGGACGAACATTTTGAATATAACAGTTATAATCGTTCACACGGTTATAAAACTGAAATTACATGAAGATTTATATTATCTACTGCAACCTAGTTTGCGATTAAACATTTTTATGCGTAATATAAACAGCCTTTAATATAATAATTATGTAAGAACATTTTTAAAATTTTCAAAAGAATTTAATTTAAAAAAGTTTTAAAAGCTTTGACATTCACCTTATATTTATTTTCAATTAAAATTTTAAAATAACACTTGAGAAAGTTTTTATTGAAAGTAAAATTTTAAACTGAAATAAAATAAAACGCTTCACAATGTTATTGTTCTACTTTAAATTTTTATTTTGTGTAATTAATTCAAAAATATTTTTTAATTAATTCGATTTTTTTTTTCTTATTTGGAATTAAATAATTAATTAAAAAAAATATTTTGTAAATAATTTATTAAAGTACAAAATTTATGATTGAGATTAATAGTATTTATATGATGTTAGGCGTTATTCAGACGTTAATGATAGGCATATAAATTAATAAAACAAATGATATTAAACGTGAATTCTGAAAATTCTTGAGTGAATATTTAAGATTTATATGTTTTCACTTCAATGGAATTCAATAACTTTCTAATGATTTCCAATTAAAACAATTATTAATAATTTTTGTACAAATATATGATATATGAGTTCAAAATTCTTGAGAAAAAGCAAATGATTAGAAAGTTATTGGGAAATACTGAATTTAAATAGAATTACAGCATAATATAATTTAATCAAAAGAAATTCTGATAAAAAATTATAAAATCTAATAAAATATTGTATTTTAATATCCTAAATTAACCTTCGGTTTAAAAACAGGATGTTAATTCTGTAAAAAATGGAATTTTTTTAATGAAAATTATTATAAATTAAATTCGAGTGAAAATATTTTAAGCAGTAATGCAAAATACTTTAATGTCTAATTGAATTACAATATTCTAAAAAAAACTGTGATTTCAAGCTAATAAAAATTCTAAAAATTTAAACAATTAAGATATTCTTAATCTTTTAAAAATTAAAATACAAAATTTGAAAGTTCTAATGTTCGAAAAACTTCTAACATTATTTCGAGCAGAATATTGTGAATAGCATTTGTAATATTCTTCATTATAATATTCAATTCAAGTAAAATTTCTTAATACATTACTCAATTCTTAATAGTATCTATAAATAAATAATATGGCTGAATGAAATAGTTCCTAATAAATTTACACCCAAATAAAAAAAAATTATAAACAAATGAAATAACGAGTATACCTTACATTATATTTCGCGTCCGATTGCGATGAAATGTTATTATTATAACGGTTCTTAGTAATGTCACCATCTTTTCATATAAGATAACTTTGACCGAAAATGTCATTTCAAGGTCAAATTGATTATTTGAAAGTTTTAATTATGTTTTGTAATATTTTATCAAAAGCATTATAGTTTGACTAATTAGAGATTTTTTCACAATGCTGTAATTAGCTAAATTTTTAAATAATCAATTTAACCTTCAAATGACATTGTCGGTCAAAGTTGTCTTCTATGAAATGTTGATGATTTTACTAAGAATATAATAAATTTCAAAGTATTTCCGTAACAACTTGAAATAATCCCTATACTATAAAATAAAATAATTTAAAAATATTCGAAGAGGAGTTTGACAGATTAAGTATAGTGCTAAATCTATAACCTCCCTCTTTTCTGAACAATTGAAGATAAAGTTAACTCATTAATGATGGAATCTCTTTCATACAGTCGAAAAATTTTCGAAATTACAGAAAAAAATAGTTCAGAAATAGCATCTGTTTTGTAAAATTATAAAACTTTCAAAAATAAAGAATTATTTAGATAAAAAATTTTAAATAAATCTTTTCAATGTAATATATTTAAATATAAACATTGAAAGCACGTTTTTTTTATTTTTTGAAAAGCAGTTTAATTTTTATTTTTGCAAATTTTAATATAAATTTTATTTCTGATTTATGGAAAGTACAAAATTATAATAGATCTAAACTACGATATTAAATTCAAAAAATTTAATATTTAAATATGAAAAAAAAATTCACCTTATGCGATGCATTGCAATTAAAGTGTTTGAACTCAAGGTCCTCAAGTATATTTAAGTTTTGTTTTTAAATTTAGTTCAGCAATATGAACTTTTCCAGTTCAACCTTTTAAAAATTTTTTTGTGGGCAATATTAAAAACATCAAATTAATTATATAACTTTGTTAAGTTCATCAAAATCGTTTCAAAGTATACAATAATGTTACTAAGGGTATAATAAAAAAGACAAAATGAATCAAAGAATAAACAAAGGGGATAGAGCAGAGGGGTTCAGTCAAAAACAGATCTACTTCGCCAAATTTGTTAATTTCAGATTATTAGTTGCTAGCATTTAAATACTTTTATTAGGAAATACATAAGATCTTGAATTATGTCAAAAACCAGGTGTAAAGATTTCAGCTTTGGTCAAATACCACGTACCAGTACAGTATCCGTAATTATTTGCCTGATGATTGCTCAAACATGTTGAAAACAAACTCTAAAGTTTTTTTCGAACATATTTATTTACATGTTTTTAGGGTAAAATTATAAGTTCACGATGGCACTTTTTTTAAACTTTCTACATATCTAACAACCCTTGAATGTAATTTGGAAAACTGGTTTGTTTTTCTTTTGTTTTTACGAGGGACTAGAATGCTTCAAAAGTCATTAGTTGGAACTGTGTAGTGCGCGATTTTAAGGAAAAGTCAAGACATCATCTGCAATTTTTTTTGGTAACAAGAACTGCTTACAAAAGCAGATTGTTTTCAATTTATGATTTCAACCTAAATCCCTCGTCTTTACTCTACTGCCTCTACAATTTATTAAAAATTAATTTACCTAGGTATGTAATCATCTTATTTTTTATCTGTTTTAAACTGCTTTCCTAGTTTTCAAGTGCTATTTAAAAAACAAAATTAAGCATACTTTAAAGATTAAAAAAAAAACACTTTATTTAAAAATTTAATATAAGATGCATTTTGATTTATACCATATACTTACGTGCACTTTAAAAAGCAATAATACTGTAATACCACGTGGAATAGTCATAAAAAAAATCAGCACAAAATAGAATACTAGTTATATTTTCTTGTTAGCTGTTAAGTTAAAACTTTTTATTTTTATTATTTTAAATTTTTATAAAAAAATTTCGTGTAGAAAAGTAATAAAAATAAAGAAAAACCATTTTCATTGTTTTCCTCGGAAAACTCAAGAAATTATTGCATGCATATTTTAAGCCAAAAAAAAAAATTTTTTATATAATTTTTCACTCTTTGCTTTTCCTTGATTTTTCTCTTATGAAAAACTTAAAAGAAAATCTATTCTCCTTTTTTTTTTTTGATTTTATAAAATAGGATTTAAAGTTTTATTTAAAAGAACATGGAAGCCATTTTAATATTAAACTATTATTTTAAAATATTATAGGAAAAAGTGAAATAAATTTAAATTTATCTTGTAAAATTATTTTATTTTTAGCATATTTTCAAACATTTTTTTTTAAATGTGTCTATGTAGTTTTACTCTGCCCGTCCGTCCGTCGGTGTATTAACAAAACTACACTATTTGTACTAAAGTAATGAAATTTAAGGTAAGGTTAGATATTTTGAAAAAAAATTCATTTCATGGAACAACTTTTTGCTATAGTCCCATCTATAAAGGAGATATATAGCCCTCCAAAGACCGGAGAAGCCCTATATTTAAATTTTTATAACAAGAGTTCCATAAAGTATATTTTCGATCTTGAAATATGAAGAAACGGTAAAAGACAGCTGCTTCTATAAGCTTTATAAATATATGTAAGATAAATATGTAGGGTTACCATACGGTACTTTAATTTACCGTTATGCAAAACAAATTTAAGCAAAATTTTCGATCCCACATATCTTCCGAACGCTTTCAGTTGGAAACTTGATATTTTGGGAGATGCAAGATGATTTAGAAATTAAAAACTGCAAACCGTCTGAAATTGAGATTTGCTATTATTTATAAGCACCAGTAAGTTTAATCCCTGTCCAAAATTTTGTGAAGTAATATTAAAAAAATAAAAATGAAATATTATATTTTAACATGTGTTGAAGGTTGTTTAATTTTAAAGGGCTTCTATAAAATTCAAGAAAGTGTCCCTTAATTTTTACCTACTTTTGCTTATACAACAAAATTTTAAGAAAATATCCAAATTATAATTCCTAGAACCAGGAACCACAATAAAGAAATGATGGCTACTATAGAAATACTTACAAAAGCGTAAAAATTTAAACTTTTTTTTTTATTTTATTTATTATAGGTATATTGTAAATTTTATAAATAAAATTTAATGCTAATTTTAATTGTAATTCTTTTTATTTCTATCACATTTAATAGAGAATGACCACATCTTTATTTTGAATTAAAAATACAATTTTTACGGATGTCCTTAAAAATGGAGAAAATTTTGAACAATAAATTAAAGATTTTAAGATATATTTTTTTTTTATATATATATAAAGTACCGAACTAAAGATAATGTGTTGAATCGACCAAACATTTCTTTTGTCCAGAATTATATTCAATTTGATTTAAAATAAAATTTAGTTGCTAATGGCAACGGGCATGGATATTCTTGAAAGATTGTTGAATCATGGAAAAGTTTGAAATTGTTGTAAAGCATTTTTACTTACACGTAAGTAAATTAAAATTTAAATCTAGTTTTAATAACACAGAGATTGAGCTTGGATTACACATATGTGTTAATTAGATTGTGTAATTCCAGGCTTAAATGAATTCCCTTAACCAAACATTGGTTATTTTCAATTCAAAAAATTTAAATCTACTAAGCTAGGCTTAGGTTGTAGTGTAAATCGTATCATATAAAACTATACGTAATATCCCAAAGCCATCTTCAGATTCTGAAATCAAAAACATTGTGATGGTATTATCACTCCCAAATATTCAAAGCGAGTGAATCGGATAACTTTTGGTATATCGAAGAAAAGAAGTTGTCCGAATATTCAAGGAAACCATCTTTTTTGAATTATTACAGATCCATTTAATAGAATGTTTTAATAGATTCTTGGAAAACATCTGTTTTTTAAATTGATTATATTAAATTTAATTAAATATTAATTATATTAGAGTCTCTACTTAAAATTAATGTAATCAATTGAAATAAATAGTAATACCTTTTATTATTATTATAATATCTTTAAAAATAATGGATAAAAGTTTTTTAATTTTAAAGAAATTTTAAATTCGACTTTCAATTAATAGATGAACCTTAAAAAAATGGCTATGTAGATTTAGCTTATTTGAATCTACGAACTTTGCATATTTATAGGCGACATTAATTTTACATTCACATTACGACTTATGTCTGCATAATCTGCCCTAATCATTTGAATATAACATTTAATTGAAACAATTTAAATTAATTTTATTTTATTTTTTTAGAACTCATACTTATCTCAATTTTGATCTGTTGAATTAAATATAAATATATTCCTAATTCAAGTATCTTTAGAATATTTTAAATATAGAAAGGTGAAAGTGAAATAATTTCAAAATAATATTAAATAAAAAAAAAAACTTTATTGTAAATTGGTTTTCAAGATCAATTATTGCTTGACTTATCAAATATATAACCAAAATAAAAATAAATTGGAATTATTTAAATTTTAAATAATTTAATTTTTATTTTTATTTTTATTTGGAAGAATTTATTCTTACAATTTCCTTTGGGGAAAATTTTAAATTCAAAGATTTAAAAATATTTTAAAAGTGTTTGTAATGATACTGAAAGTATTTTGAATGCAATAAATTAAGAATAATAAAAGTTGATTTTACAAATTTTTTAAATTAAATAAAATAGTTATTTGATTTTCAATTGTGATTTGAAATTAAAGAATGATATTAATTTAAAATGTAAATAAAACTTTTGAATTTATGTATTTAGTATTAATATTAAACATTGTTGTAGCAGATACATAGATTAATTTTTTAAAAATGTTTCAAATTTTTTTCAAAAGTTTAATTTAGTGTCTTAAAAAAATTTGGGAACTTCCAGTCCAGTCAAAAACGAGGAAGAGTGAAGAGGAGACTATGACCACCCTAGTACATATTATATCATTCGATCAATAACTTTTGTCTTCATTTTAAATATGTACATAACTTTTTAGACTCTGAGTTATGTATAAAAATTGTAAGGCAGCTATTCGAACCTCTTACACTACACCAATAATAATTTGCACAAATGTTTCCCATTAAAGTTAAATACTTTTGAGAAAATTTAATATACTCAGATTTATTTTATAATATTAAGTTATTCTCATATGATAAAATAGTCGTATAGGAGCTACTCGAAACCACTGCACTAAACTAACCAAGTTTGAGGCATTCAATTTTATTAAATGTATAGAAATACTCGTATAAAAAAAGATGTTGTACCCAAAACCTTTAAGGAAATTGCCTGGATTCCAATACCGATGAAAGAAGGCTCTTGTATAAAAACGAATTTTTGAAAATTTCCTAAAAGAAACCTAGCTCTTTAAGTATTAATTATTAATTATCACTAGATCGAATTCCGCCCTATGCTCCGACAGGAGTGGCATTTATTGAAAATACGTGTATTGTAGAGTTTATAGTTGTATCTGTAATTTTATTTTTACTTGTAATTATAATTCTCTAATTATTATTCGTGTTTTGAAATAAATGTAATGGAAGAAAAAAAAAAAAAAAACTAGATCGAATTACTTTTAGCTCCCGGTCCGATCCATATCTTTGAGTCTGTATAGACCTCCACTTGTTCTTTGAATTGTTTGATCTACGTTCATGGGAGTATATTTATTACATCTCTATATCTAAAGGAACAATTTCTATTCTTCTATCTTCTAAGGATACTTATGAATCTGCTTTCTACAATTTTTTACGTAGTTTTACACTTTGATTATGGGAAGTGAACATAATAAGCAACCATAGATTCAGGAGTGTTCATTATTTTATTAAAATAGGTTAATAGGTCAATTGAACTACTTTATTCTCTCAATCATATGTTATTGAAATTTAGTAAAATTTTAAATATTTTTAATTGATTAAATTTCTTACACTTAAGTTTTTGAACCATAGGACATAAATTTTTCAGGACATTAATAAAACCTTATTGTATTACCACTTTAATTTAATTTTTTCAAATTTTCAATTATAACAATTTCTTAAATCAAAATATATTTTAATTAAATATTTAAAAAATTATTTTGTAACATAATACCAATTACATATTTTATATACAAGTTTATTGAAATTATTATAATAAAAAGTATCTTAACTTATATAGTAATATACAATTTAATAAAGTATTAGTTACGATTTAATTCTTAATCCGCTAGCAATTTAAAAAAAAATTAAAACAATTGTTTATAAATTGTATTACAAATTAAATACTTATTATAATCCTTATATAAATTGTTTAACATCTGGATTAATATTATTTTTAATTAATATTTTATATTACAAATTCTAATCCTATAATATTATCTATAATATTAATATTGTAATTATTATTTTAAAAATTACTTTAGGCAAAGTAATAATCATGTACAAGGTGTTCTAAAACTTATTAAACAAAAATCATAAAAAAATATTGTTAGTGATGATATAAGAAATTTTGAGAACATTTAATATAAGGTTAACAATTACATAATATTTTTAATAAGAGGCCTTTAAGATTTGATTATATTAGTACTAATTTCGTTTAATTATTTATTTATAGTTTTAACATTTACGAATCTTCATTTACAAATAGCAGCTTCATTATGTAAACAAAAATCAAATCTTTAAAGATGTACTCCAGTTTATAGATCAGCAAATTAGTAAAGCTAATGATACAAGAAATACGCCATACCGTTAGAAATTATAATAAATTCAGGATTAAGGAGCTAAGTAGTTACTATAGTTACCAATTTATAATCTTGTACAATGGCGGCACTTTAAACAACGACTGAGAGAAGACATTGATTTGTGACTCCGAGGTATAATACAAGATACGAAATGGTCTTATGACTTTGTAATGTTTTATGGCTCCCAAAACTTTGACATTTTTCACATTTAATAATCTTTTTATAACCCTTCATTTCTTTAACCAAATCGTTTACCGAAAACAACCTGTACAAAATATTCAGTGCAATTATTGTATTAAAAATTTATATATTATTTGTAATAATAATTAAAAAAAATTAAAATATTTTGATTTATAATTGAAAAATAATTTAATTAATTTTAAAATAAAAACAAAAACAAGTTTCAAGGAAGAACGTAGTCCTTGTCACCTCTATTATACCCTTGCACACTTATAATTGTTTAACATACCACATAAACTTACATGGAACCTAAGGTTTGGCGAGAATTTTCAAAGAGCCTCGTTTAATTTACCCAAATTTTTCAATTTCAACTTCAAGCTACTTGTAAAATAAAACAGAATAATTGTACCCCTTTTATACTTTTTATCATATTCGAAACCCCTTAGTCTGCGGTTATTTAAAGATAAGTACTCTTAAAAACAATCCAAAAATATTTTAATTAAAACTCTGGTGAGTTTAATTAAAACTCTGGTAAAACTGAAGAGTTCTAGTTAATCGTGTTGAAGAGAATTGATTCTGATCCCATCATCCACTTGAGTTCATATTTATCATATTTAATTCATTGAATTACAAATGGAAAAAGAATTTCAACATACCCGTGTCTACCATTCGCTTAGGTTTAAAAATGTAAACTTTTTATTTGAATCTAAAATAATTTAAATAAACGTTTAAAACAAATGTTTTATATTTTTTTATTTATTTTTCTAATTTCAAATCTAAATTAAATTTATATTTTAAAGTATACTCGTAAGAACCTGTTATTTAAAATTTAATTCAAATTAAATTAATTTTATAGTAATTGCTTGAATTACTTGCAGCTATTTTCATTTTAATTAAAATATAAATTAATTTTACATTATTATTACTCTTGTTTTATAGTAATAATAATAACAATTGATGAGTTTTTACTTTTTTACATAAAATATATAATATTAATATACATTAAATATTATTAAATATTTAAACAAGTTTATAATATTGTTATACTCAAATTCTAAATAACAATTAAAAATTGTAAATTATTTTATATAAGAAAAAAATTCATTGATAATTTAAAAAGAAATTGGGTAAATTTTTTATACGAGTCTTATAGAAAAATTATTCGTATATAATGGTGTATTTTAATTAATGAATTAATTTAGACTTCTTCCCTTATCAATATCATATTAAAATTTGTACATATGGTATTAATTGCAGTATTTAAATATATAACTGCACTTTTGTAAATGTTTAGGCCCAATTTTAAGGTTAATATACAGATTAAGTTCAATAGATTTATGATTCCTTCTTCTTTTACAATTTCGAATTACCCAAATGCTTAAAATGAAAACTTGAAACTTTAATAGAAGTTAAATATTTCAAATCAACGCAATCATCCCAACCCTGAACAGTTTTCAGCCACGAAAGGTTTTTATTCCAATCCCAAGGTGGCTTGCTAGTTATTAATAGAAATTTCAAAAGTGAAGTTAGCCACTTAGCTATAATTATGTGAGCTTAACATTATGCTGCGGAATTATTAGTTGTTCAAATGAGTTCTTCAACTTCTATAATTTAAAATATCTATTTATTCATTACCTGCGTTAGATCAAACTTTAAAATATTGAAGCATTGAATCAATTTAAAAAAAAACATTTAAAGTTCGGCTTATGCAATATTCCATGACCTGATACAATTCGTCTTCCATCATTCGATACTAGACTCTGTCTGATTAATTCCACTTCTATATAGTCAAGCTGATAAGTGCTGAGCATTTTGTTGGCGATCAAATGCGGTTAATGGAAACTTGAAGCAGTTTAACAGCAGTAGAACTCTTCTATATAAATTAAGATTATATGGAATGGATAAGAGAGGTCCATTACCAATAGTAAGAAATTCGGGGATGGCAGACCAGACCAACTATATATACCTAAAGTTTTTGCTAGTACTTTAACCTAATTAAATGTTAACTAAAGCTTACCTTACTAAAGCTTAAAACTAGACATTACGCGAGGCTGAACATTAGAAGAAATTAGCGGGATCAGAGAGTGATAGCCCTTAATAGATTGTTGCATGCAAATCTAAGGCTTTGAACTGCATGATTCCTCAAAATGTTTAACTTTATATTAACATATATTACTTATTAACCCCTTTAAATGTTAACTCAATAATTTAGGAGGAATTTGCTTCATGTAAACATATATACCGCTAAGAACATGGTAAATTGGGTTGTACTATAAACTTAATTGTTAAAATGATTTCCTCTATTCAACTGCACTTTCCAATTTATATATATATATATTTTTTTTGTTACTTTAATTTCCTAAATTTTTTTTTTTTTTTAGTGCAATTATTTCACATCCTTTCAATATTTTGGATTAGTGCCAAGAACGTGTGGTTCATTTAATGCCAAATAAAATAGAATACAATAATTTATAAAAAAAAAAAAGTTCATTAACCGGAACTACTTGATATTAAATAGTTGGCGCTCGCTCTTAATTAACTTTAAATGCATTTAAAATATTAAAAAAATTTTGCAGACGTTTTGAAAGAACAAAAAAAATTTCAAATAAATTTTCGATAAATTAGAATTTTTTTTTTTTGTATAAAAATTTTAAAAGTAATTGAATATCATAATTATAATGTACGTACTATATTTGGGTCAATTATTGTTTTTAAATATATTGATTTCGAACTAACTGAACAATTATATAAATTAAATATTATTATTAAGATTATAATCTAATTAAGTTAAAATAAAGTTTTCATTCCAAATCTGTTTATAATTTTTTAAATTTAATCTTTTGGGTTAAGAGAAATTATTACAGACTAGTACAAATGGAATCTTTCGAGGTGCAGAATATACCACTCTGGGTATCCATAAATGCAATAAATGAAAAGATTATATTATTCGGCTAATTGCTTTTGCCATAATTTAAAATACACAATTTGAAACAATTATTACTTTCTTAATGGGATAGGTAGAAACATCGAAAGTTATTCTAGAATAACTGTACTGTAAATCCTCGCAGGAGGTATATTGATGCACTTTCAGTTGATCAGTTGCTTTAATTACTTCTTTTTTAAATCAAACTTTATAGTATTCTTTAATGCAGCGTCGTTTGGTTTTAAAGATCGGGATTAGAAAGAGTAGGTTATAGTTGTGACTGGGAAATGTGGACGACGTATATCTAGGATAAAGGAAAAATTTCAAGTCATATGTTTATGAATTACAAGCTTTAAATAAAGGCATATGCCAAATATGAAATATGTAATTATATTAAGCGCGACGTTCTGATAACCAACCAATTTCCCTTTCCCTATTGTCCCAATTAACTTTATATAATAAATGTCACGAAAACTTTACATTCTGTTACATTAATTTAAACAGCTCAAAAAATTGTATTAATAATAATAATATTTAATTTGTAGTGAGGAAATGGTATTCTATATCTGTGAATTATATTATTCAATTAAATTATTTGTTTATATTTTGCATTTGTTTTAATTGTTATATTAATGTATTTTTTAATAAAGATATATAATTATTAATTATTGATTAAGCCATTAATTTGAACCCAAAGACAAATGGTAGCTGAGTCAAGTCGAAAACCAGAAAACATTTTTCACTGGTATTCGAACCCGGTTCTTCCGCATGAAAGGTTTGCACGCTAACCACTGTGCCACCCATCCGTTTAAACAATTGACGTTCCCAAATTTAAGATGAACCTGAAACTTGTATTATAAAATTTTAAATTAGGAGTCTTTCAAACTTTGGGGAGCTGAAACTTCGTAACGGGTGAGGCTCCGAAAAAAAGGTATTCTATTAAACAAATTTTTTTAAATTAATACAAGTAGTTAATATTTAATTGGTTCATTTCAGACTATGTAGAACTTTTGTATAAACACACAGACAGCATAAAACTATGTAAGCACATTTTATTAAATTTTTTCAATGAAGCTAACCTCAAGTAATTTATTTAAATATTAATAAGACTAACAAATAATTAATATCATCAAAATTTAATTTAAAAAGCCAACAACAATTTTTCATTGCATGTATTTTTTTGTTCAACTTATTATTCTTTTAAATTCATGACGTCATAAACTTATTGATTTTTTTTATTTTCTTTAATTCGTATTAAATTTTATATTATGTATTTATTTTGTAAAATGCAATTTCCTGTATACATCATCATCACAAACATGTATACAATATGTATGTACTACATCATGTTTACATTTTACTACAGTATTTATTTTAAAATACGATTTTATCTAAGAGGAAATAACAAAACGTGACTGACAAAATAAATTGATATTTATTGAAATTTTAAAATTTTTTTTAAAATCAATACTATGTTAAATTATTTTGTATCAAAATGTATTAAAATCAAAAATGCCATAGTGAATACCATTACATACTACCATAAAAATTCAGTTGAAATAAAAAAAAAAAGATAGTTATAATTGTAAGATTTAAATTTATTTTATTTGTATATTTTTTAATTGAAAAACAAGATTTAATCTAAATTTTTTTCTTTTGCGCTTATAAGTATGCAATTTTTTTGTTTTTCTATATTTATGTTAGAAATTTGTTTTTTTATCAACAACATATTAAAATATAATTTAATAATAACTTATTTATTACAAGTATAATTATTTGATGTGAGATGAAAAGAAATTTAGATATTGAAGACAAGTAATAGGGAACATATAACGCACTGGAATCATTGCATTCATTGTTCTTTTACTGCGTTTACTGTCCTACTGAAAATGTACGAAATTTATTAAAACTGAAAATGTTTTCAGACGTCATATTGTGACTATTTAATTTTTAGTAAGAAACCCCTTTGCTGGATGATTGAATTTTTAACTTCCTTAGAGTAGTGTTTTACTGCCTTTTGTCCCTGAGTACGGTTTCTTTTTTTGTTTATGTATAGAAACAATATTTGTCTTCAGTTAGTCCCAGTGACAAAATACTTTATGCTGAAATTAGTTTGTTTATCCCCCTTCAATTTGTTGTACTACGGTAAACCTTTTTTACATACTTAGTCGTTTGAGGGTACTTAAATAGATTTTGCTTCAAGAGTTGTGGAAAATGATTATCAACTTTTGTGATAGTCGTTTGAAAGTTCTTAAATAGATTCGGCTTCAAGATCTGTGAAAAATGACAGAATAGAAACCAATAGAACTAGTCAGGGGAAGAAATTAAAAATGGATTGGCCACGCGCTCAGAAACAATAAGTGGATCACAAAAGAAGCATTCGATTCGAATCCCCAAAGGAAATGAAAAGCGGGAAGGTCTACAACTGCATGGAGAAACATGGAGAAGAACTAAAACTGTATAGAGAAGAACTATAAGAAAAGAAATTGAAGAAATAGGAAGAATAGATACAAATCAAAGCGTCAGTACAAAATAGAGTAAGATACAGAAGTTTTATCGAAGCCCTATGCTCCTCAAGGGAGCTTGTAAAATAATATCCTTTTTCTCTTTCTTAATGAAGATCTCTGAACCAATATTTACTTTAATAAAGTAATATAAATCAATATTTATTGAATGCCCCATCGTTATATTACTCTTTTTCTAGTTCAAATTAATTTAAATTTATATAAAAATTAATTTCAAAATTTGAAATTTCATTTCGGACTTTAAAATAAAAACTTGAAATATTTAAAATATGAAATTTTAGTGTTACTTGCTTTTACATTTCAACAGACTCTAATTAATAAATTACTCTATGATAAGAAACAAGATTTCTCTTAATATAATGTATGCATTTCAAGATCCATTATGAATTTGGATAAAGACAAATACAACCCACATAATAAAGTCTTAATTAAATAATGACTTGCACTGTGCACAAAACATTCATTTAAAATTGTACACCAAAACAAAGAAAGTGGATGATACTAACTAGTTTACTTACATTGTTACCAATGAAAGGATTTAAAAAGTGAACTGATTGACCTACATAACCATATTTAGATGATGTATTTTTGATTAAAAATTCCTGATCAAAATCAATTAATCATAATTTAATACAAAAGACATCATTTTAATTTTTTGTGAAATTTAAACCAATTTTAAATTAGGTACAATTGTTATTTTTACATAAATCGTTTATTAAATTGGGACAACAATGTCCCGTTTATTATTTTAGGTCAGAACATGATTTATTACCATTTTGTCACTTGTTGAATTCAAAATAAATTTGAATTTGTATTATTCACTTAAGAACCTACTTACCTATATACAGTAAATGTATTTCAATTGTTGTATCAATTTTTTAAAGGAATTTAGTCAATGGATCACAAGTAGAGTGAGTGGCCTAAATCAATATAATAATTATAATAAATATTATAAAAACTTAGAAAATCGAAGAAGTTTAACTTTTGACCACTTTGTTCCTGAACCTCTCTAGGATTCAAAATTTCAATATAATACGCAAATCTACAAATTAATGTAACTATCATGTGCAGTGCAACATTTAGATCAAATTTTTATGCACAAGTGTGTGGGTATTTCCTGTTCAGTTTTTTTTTTTTTTACACGCTAACTAAACGCTAGGAACGAATTCCTGTATACATGGAAAGGGAAGGAAAATAGAATATTAGAGGGGAATTAGGAGGTAGGTTGGAAATGAGTCTGAAAAGATTTGTTTTGAATTTTTGCAAGTTGTAGTTTGGGACATTATTAAAAGAAGGGAAAACATTAGATGGAAGTATCTTAGCAGTACCTCCCGGCAAATGAGTTTCCATAACCAGTTTTAAACCATCTTGGAATTTCCACAGTATAGGAATGAGCACTTGCTGCTCCTTTGGTGTTACGTTGGAATTGTTTAAGAGGAGGCTTAATTGACTTTAGTTCAATTGAGCAAGTGTCATTACCTACAAGATATCTATAAAACAGAGAGTTTTATTGCATGTTAATTTATTATCTAAAAAGTATGATTTAAGTTAAACTTTCTTTTATTTTTTAACAAATATTGAAACTCTTTATCTAAAACCTACTTCAATTTTAAAACTATTTAATTATTTTAAAAATTGCTTTAAAAATTAAATCTTTAATATAATAAAAATAACACAACACTTTCTAATTTCAAAATTTTTATTTTTATACAAAAAAAAAAAACCACTCTACCGGCAAAATTTATAAGCTTATCTTCGTTTTAAATAGTTAGGTTTAAGTCCTTGATAGATACACATCATCATTCAAATATTGTATAATAGTTTTTCAAAAAATATTTTAAAATAATCATTTACTATAAATGATTTTAAGTTTCTTTAATTAGAATAAATTAATTAATGGAATTTTAACCCAAATATAAAACAAACATATTGTTTTATATAATCACTTTTCAAAATTTCAAAGTTTCACAAAAGGAAATAATAAAACAAAATGTGTCAAGCAATTAGCAATAGCAATTAAAACTAAACATCTATATTTATTTCATGTTTATATATTTTGGTTCTATTAATAATTAACAAAATGATTTAGAAAATTAATATTAAAAAATAAACAAATCAAGATATTTTCTAACAAAAGACATTTAAAAGTTCGAGTCTCGAAAATAAATGTCAAAGTTGAAACACTGCTTTACAAGAAACACTAAACGGCATTTCTTATCATAAATGACATTTTAGCATGTGCGTGATTTGATTTGTTATTGTTGATTTTTATAAATTAGAAAATTCCACAAGGTTTTTTAGCAAAAACCGTGATAATTTATTAAGTTAAATTGTAAGTTCCTTCTATTAGAAACAAAATTATTGTAATGGAAAGTTTAAAAGAACTATCCGGATTTCTGAAACCATATCAACGAATAGATTTGAAAGCAGTTTCTTTAACTCACGTTTTAGGTAAGGGGAAAAATGACAAAAAAATATTTCGTTGTCAAAATAATTTTAGTGTTAAGTTTTTTCTGTTTGTTATGGGATGTTAAATCAAAGTGAGGTCATTGAATTTTTTACTACGGCAACGTTCTAATTTTAGGTTTAACAGGAACACCAGAAGGGAGAGAATATATTTTTCAACTAACTGAAATAATAGAATCAATATTTTATTTAACACAGGATTCAACTGCAACAATAGCTAAAGATGCAATTCTAGCCTTAATTAATTTGACAGCTGATGCTAATGATGCAATAAAAATATATGAGACAAGCAAAAATATTGAACCAGTAATAATCAAATATAAAACTATTTAAAAACAAAGAATGTCATAATATATAAAAATAATTTTTTCATTTTGAAATTTTAGAAATTTGAAATAATTGTCAAAGCTGTCAATTCAATTACAAATAAAGATTCAGAACATTCAGATCCATGGGCTATGGTATTAAGTAAGAAAATTTAATTGAATTTGTTCATTTGTTATATGCATTCTTATATGTTAAGGTAACCTGACTAGAGTTGAAAGTTTAGCACCTGAAATTTTAGATGAACTTCAAGCTCAAGAAAAAACTATTTTAAATTTAGTAAAAGCATTTACCCAACTTGATTATAATACCAAAAAAGCAAAATTACACTATTTAGGACCAATATTTTGTAATTTAACACAAACCCCAAAGGGCCGTGAATTAGTTTGTGATTCAAAATATAATTTGATGGAGAAAATAATACCATTTACTTCATTTTATGATAATACAGTACGAAGAGGTGGTACTATTGGTATATTAAAAAATATTTGTTTTGATCCAGTATATCATGATTTCGTTTTAAATGATAAAGAGGATATTTTACATTGTTTATTATATCCTTTGATTGGACCAGAAGAATTCACTGATGAAGAAAATGAAAAATTTCCAATTGAGTTACAGGTAATTTAATTTTTGTAGTAAAAACGAAGACATTAATGAATTTGTATTCATTTTCGGTTAATAGTATATGCCTGAAACTAAAACACGTGAAGAAGATCCAGATTTAAGAATTATGCTATTAGAATGTATTTTACAATTATGTGCAACTAAAAAACATCGAGAATTTTTAAGATCAAAAGGAACATATGAAATTCTTAGGGAATATCATAAATGGGAATCTTCAATTGGAAAAGATAAAAAAGCTTTTATGATGTGTCACAATATTATTGACATTTTAATTAAGTAAGATAAATTTATTTTAGAAAAAGTCAAATTCAATAATGTTTTTGTTTCTCTTTTTAGGAAAGAAGATGAAATAGGTTTAGATAACTATAAAGAAGTTGATATTCCAGAAGATATTACACAGAAATTCGTTGAAGAAGATGATCAATTCATAAATGAAGATTAATTTTAGATTAGGAAAATAAAAAGATCGAATTGTTTTTTTTTTTATAATTTTTATTTTTATAATTTTTTTTTTATGAAATTTTTATTTATGACTTCAAAAAAAGAAAACAAAAAACAATTTTTAAATATATTTTCTATTAATGTTATTTTCTTAAAATTTTTTATTTTGTTAAATGCTTTTGTTAATTAGTTATATATATATGTAATAATATGTATATAATAATTCTTATATATTTTTCATTTCTATTTGATCACACCGAAAATAAATAAAAATAAACTAATTAATTCATAATCAAATGAATTTAGCTTATATTATATTTTTAATTCTTAAGTTTTAAATGGGGCTATTAAAATTGGTCATTTATTTTAGAATAATTGTTAAATTTTTCTTAATATAATGTGAGTATTTCTTAAAAGAAACAGGCTTATAAATTACTCAAGTAAAAAAAATTATGAAATGGGTTTCATAAGAATAAAAACCAAAGAAATCTTTGATCATAATAGAGGTATTTTAATTAGACACAAAAATAATTTTTGAAAAGCGAATAGAATTATTGAGCTTTATTGCCAATAGTTTTGAATTCTATAATTAAAAAAGGTATTACAAAAATAATTCTAATAAATTAGTTTCTACTAATCAAGGGCTTTGTCAAGTCTTATAATGGGATTTAAGATTAAAGGAAATATTACTGAAATTTGTTAAATTTATTAAAATTTAGAGGTTCTGGAATAATTTAGTACTCTACAAATGAATTATTTGTAAAAAAATTTCAAATTTTGATAATCGCAGAGATTATTGAAAATTAAAACGTGAGATATGGTGAAAAACAGTAACTATTTTTGAAAAGACTGTAAAAATGCTAAAAAAATTACATTACTTGAAAAATTTGATAAAGATTCAAACATGATTCTTTAACTTAATGTTAACTATTTAAAATTTTTGTAGGATTTTTTTGTTGATATAATTTTGTATTATTTACTCAGAGGTTAAATTACATAATTTAATTATAAATTTATTTTTAAAGAGCGAACTATAAACTATTTATAATATGATTAAAAATATTAGAAGAAGAAATATATGCGGTTCCTAAAGTTAGTTGTATCAAATTAATTAAAAAAATTCTTTTGTTTTCAAAACGATGTGATCATTTAAATTTTTCTATTATTTTTCTTTTAATATAATCTGGAAACAAATTTCTTTTATTATTTTTAATTTTATTAAGCAATAAGCATTTTCTTCTGAAATGTTTTGAAACTTAAAAGGTTGTTTTATTAACATCAAAAATTTTTTTGATAATATATAATAAAAATGTTTATATTATAATTAAATTTAATACTTTGTATTCTTATTTTAAATTAAAATACCAAATATAAAACATATTTAATTAATTATTAGATTTGAGGTGAAAATGTGACAACCCTTCAAGCATCAACAATATTTTTTAGACTTAAATTTTGTAATTTCGGAATTTTATATACAAATACAAAAAAATATAAAAGAAAGTTATTAAGTAAGAAAAAGATTAGGTGAGTTTTTTTCAGTTGTGTAAATTGCATAATTTTAATACTTAGAGATAAATTTTTTTCTTATAAATGTATAAATTCATTTTTGATATTCGATTAATAAGTTAACACAGAATAGATAATTGATATCTCGATTTTTTATTTTTTTTTTTTTTTGTATTTTTTAATAGTTAAATGTTTCATAATTTTTTTAAAAAGTAGCATTTCCTTAGTTTATTTTATATTTGTTTTTTATTTTTATAAAGTACGTATTTAATTAATATATAACATTTTTATGGAATTATAAATTATTTTACAATATATAATATATATTAACATATATGTGAATGAAATATATATGCGTTAAAGTATGTGAGTGTGCATGATTTGAAAAACTTGATTTATTTTGTTAAAATTTTAAAATGAAATTAAAAACGGAAATAGTAATAATTAAGTTATAAATATATTGTGCATATAGCAAAGGCCTATTATTGAATTTGAAGCAACTACTGCATTAAGTGTATAATAATATGTGTTTGTAGTAAATATGTTTTTAAATATTCTATATAATAATATGTACTATTTTATTGTAATTAATTATTTCTAAATTTTTTTTTAACTTTTTGTTTTTAATTTTTTGTTTTATTTAATTGGAATTTACTTTGAACATCTATTTAGAGTTGTAAGTTAGTTAGTAAGTTTAATGTGTTTTTGATTTTTAATTTTTGATTTTATATTGTTTTTATATCATATACTTATATTTATTTTAATTAATTCTATGACAGTTTTTACAAAATATTGATTATTGTTTCGGTAACTTAAAATATCGTTAGAACTAATGGAAATTTAACTTAGTTGATTTCGTTTCGATTGAACTGAGGAAAATATGTGGCTTTGTATAAACGACTCTATACAGAAAAAAGTAACTTAATGTTTATGTAATGATTCCAACCCTGGAAAACTAAAAATTTCAAAAGTAGATTCAGTGAAGAAATTGTAGCATACTTCTAGGATATTTAAGAACCGTAAGGAGTTAACTGTCGAGTTATTATTTCTAATTTGATTTCTTTCATTAATAGCTATTTAGAAATTGTTTGTAATTAGTTAGTATGTAAACAATTTGAAAAAAGTAAATGTTTATGTATAATATGCATTTGTTCTGTTTGAAATTAAGTTACATAAATCGTATGGTCATTGAAATAATGAATAATTTTAATTTTTAATTTAATAATTAGTTTTTTTCGTATTATATAATCAAGTGTTCGTATTTAAATATTAATATATATAATAACAATATATTATAGTTAATTTATTAACAATTCAATTTTTTTTTAACAATGAACTCAGTTTTTTTTTAAATGATATTTTATATTATTTTTTTTTTTTTTTTTTATTACTAACGTTGTTTTCATCTACAAATTCCTTTTTTTTTTTTTTATTTAATATAAATTTAGTATATATATTTAGTTTATTTAAAGTTAATTTAATTGTTTTACATTATGGTATTTAAATTTTTTTTTATATTTTATTAAACATTTTGTTCTGGTTTTTATTTAAAAAAGTGTTTTATTTAATTGTTTGTTTTAATTTTTTTTTTTTTTATAAAATAAAAAAAATAAAAATAGTTAACAGAAAAATTATTATAAAAAAGTTATTTAATATATATGTATTTTTTTGGTTTTGTTTTTTTTTTAATTTTTATTTTGAAAAATTATAAAATCAAATTTATATTATTTTAAGTTTTTTTTTTTAATTTTCATTTATTATTAAGATATGGTTTTTCATATACTTTTAATTTTTCATTTAATTATTAATTAAATTTTGTTATCTTAATTTATATTTTAATATGAAAAATGAACAAAATATAATTATAAAAATTCGTAATGGATTTAATTTAATATATGGATCAGCACCATTACATGCATCAGCATCACTACAACTTTGTAGACAACCATGAACATAACGATTATCATAGAAAAATCTACCACAATGTGACATACGTATTAATTCTGTATCTGTTGTTAATGTACCACTATCTAATGCACATCCACGTACTGTTATTGTTTCACCGGTATCATCTAAAAATTACAAATATAAATCAATATTTTAATTAATTATAGTTAAATATACATATTATATATATTATATCAAAATCAGACTTGGGTAAATTACAATTACAATTACTTGTAATTTTAATTATAGTTTTTTCAATTACAAATTAAATGTAATTGTAATTGAAATAATTCCATTACAATTACATATAATTGTAATTGTAAGACTTCAATTACAAATTAAATGTAATTGTAATTGAAAATTTTCAAATTACAAGTATATGTTATTGTAATGGAAATACTTCAATTACAATTACATTTAATGAAAAAAAGTGATTGAAATAAAAATAATTCGCTAGAAAGCTATAATGAATTATTTTTGGTATTAATTGAAATCAAAATACATGTTTTACTATCGATTGCATTACTTCTTTTAACCTTAAAATAAATCTATCTTAACTACATTATCTTAAGCAGAAAATGATATTAAAATGGAGAATGATTGAATTATTAAATTTAATGTCGCATCCCTATATAAAATTGAACTGGTTTAAAGTTATGGCACCATACCCTGCTGGTACAAGAAAAATATGGAAGACATATTTATTGAATATTGCAACAGATATAAATTATATTCAATTGATAATAATAATGCCAGTTCTTCAAATAAAAATTTAATTGATATATTTGATTTCGGTGAAAATAATTCAGAAGGTTTGTACATATTTGAAAAATTCAATTTTTGTAGATTAAAATTCTTGTATTCAAAATATTTATTTTGTAACCATTTTCTTAGAATTTAAATTAAAACATTAATGGAGGAATTAATAACATTAAATTTTTTTCTATATTATAAATTTAAAACCTATGAATTAAAATTATAAGTATCCGACTATGCTAAAAGTATTTGAACGATCAAATACTCTTTTAGCATCTTCTCCTCGGAATAATTTCAAATCCGCGATGTTTCAAATCCGCGAATTTTGAAAATTTAATTTTACTGAAAGCTAATAAAAATTAATGTTAAAACTTAATTATATTTTGTTATTTTAAAAAAAAAAATTTAAAATATATATATTAATTTACAACTGGTGAAGAAAAATCTTTTTCTATATTATTACCATTTGGACAAAGAAATAAAATTTATAAGTAATTAAATATTAATATAAATTAATCACATTTAACTTTTCTAAAATTACTTTATTTCAATTAATTTTTATCCATTACATGTAATTGTAATTGGATTTCTCCATTATAAATTACATTTAATAGTAATTGGGAAATTACAATTACAAATTATATGTAATTGAAATGGCAAGACTTCAATTACAAATTACATGTAATTGAAATTGAAAAACTACAATTTCATGTAATTGTAATTATTAAAAATTCAATTACAATTACTTCTAAATGTAATTTGAGGTGTAATTGATTACAAAATGTAATTAATTAGATCCAAGTCTGATCAAAATAATAATTAAAGAATATATGTGTATTATGTATATGTACCATAGTAACCAGCAATTTTAATACATGCTGTAGCTGGAAATAAACCATCTCTTCCTTTACGTCCACCCATACATGGTGATTCAAGTATTGCTGTTGAATAATTATTATGAAATGGATCGTCACATGCTTTGTTACTTCTATTAAATGACACACATTTAAAACAGTCTATAGAATAAACTAAAAAAATAAAAAAAAATTAAATATATTATTTTTAATATAAATGTGGATAAAAATATACTAATTAATTTATATGTAGATCATGTGAATTAGAAATTGTCTAACATACTCGTAAAAAAATATACTGGAGTATACAACAAACTGATGAGCTGCCTTAGCGCTATTGTAATCAATTTATAATACCACTAAGGCAGCCTAATTAAGATCTTTAAAAAACAAAAGTTTCAAAAAAGCATTGCTTTACAGGTTCGACATCGGACTTTTTCGATTATTAGAAGTTGTTTAAAAAGTTTAATGTATTAAACTACATTCATCAAGAAAATCCTTTTTGAAGTTAAGACTAATGCTTGAAGCGGACAACTCAGGCTCAAAACTAATAGAATAGCAATAGCTTTTTGAAACTGGAAAAAAATAAGTCTATATGGGAGAATCAGATAGGAGAAACCCACCATTTTCCTAATTTAGATACAATGAGTTAAAGAGTAGTAACCATGGTTACTTATATACTTTCGACTCTAATCTTATGAATATTAATAATATATAATTTAATAAATTAAATAATAATAAATATAAACTTACCATAATGTATTGAAAAAACAATTAACACTGCTATAAGGCTCACTTTGCGGATAAAAATTTCCCAGTATTGAAACATTTTTGTTGGTTTTTATTTATTTTTTATTTTAAAATTTTTAGAATTCTCTAAATTATAGTTAATGTTTTTATTTAATATTATCTTAATATTAATAATATGTTTTATATCAATTTTTATCAATTATTGCTTTAATGTTTATATCAATTCATATTGTATTTTTGTATGTTTCGGTTTGTTTGATAACTTTTTCTGAAAAAAAAAAACATAAAATTTAATTAAAATCAATAATTATGAAATTTATATTAAATATTATATTAAAAAAATACAGATTTTAAACAACTTAACAGATTTGGTAAGTTTAATTTTTAAATAACTATACAATTATAAAATTAATATTCTATCTTCATTTTAGCTTTCCATATGCTCATGTGCTTAAACTAGAATGAGAATGAAATACCGTATAGTATGGTGTGCCATACTAAAATAAGATTTAAACAAAAATTTTTTAAATTGTTTAGATTTGTTTATTTTTATTTATACTAATTATTGTTTACTAATAGATTTAAAATTAGCCAATGTAATTTTGTATAAATGATACACACAAAATAATATAAATAACGTGGAGTACTTTTCTATTGACCTTTTCGTATTATCAATTGTACGAAATTTAAAAAAAAAGTTTTATAAAAGTTAAAAAATAAAAATTTCTTATCAGCTTTTGTTTCCACTTACAGGTCTAGTAAGTCTATATAATCTAGATATAAAAATGCTAAAATAAAAATAAAAAAAATAAAAATTTCTTATCAGCTTTTGTTTCCAAAGTCCACTAGACCTGTACATATAAGGTGTGGTTGTAAATGTAAACTTTTTGACGTAAAATATGCCATTTGACATTTATTTAATTTTAAGACCAAACAATTTGAAATCAGTAAACATTCAATTTACAAATAAATTTTTGTGGTCGTAAAAGTAAATTTTTTAGTTTTGCAATGGATATAAAATCAACAGATTGTTTTTGTTTTCCACTTTTGAAATGAGTTTCCATCGCTTATCTTGTACAAATTAGTAGTTTTAAGATGGATGTGTCCCACAACAAACTTTGTGATTCACTTTCAGTTTCACTCCTGTTAATTTAAATTTAAATTAATTTACAAAAAAAAGACATAATATTTTCTTACTTACATTATTAATCATAAAAATAAAACAAGGCTGAACGCTCAAAAAACTGTACCTTACTAATTGGTAAACTGATTGTAAATAAAAAATTTAGTTTGCATAGTTAACGTTTACTTTACACATATTTCACATTTACGACCAGGTTCAGTTAGCAATGATTTTTTACATAATTTTTGGTCGTAAATTCAAAATATGCATATTGACAGCAAATTTACATTTACGACCATAAGACAACTTTACTAAAATCACACCCTTTTTGAACCAAACTTTTGGAGAGAACCTGTGATACAAATGTACATTTTGACTACAGGGATGGAGATATGTAAGGAATAGGGATTATGGTAGAAGTTATTTGGGATTTCTGGATTATGGGAGATGTGGAAAATTGAATGGGATATTTTGAAGAAAGATGTTAATGTTCTTCTTAAATTCGGCTAAATTGTACACATATACATTATATGAGATATTCAAAATAATAATAAAATCTTACGCTTTTCTAAATTCTAGAAGTTTTATAAATATTTTCAAGTTATATAAGCGACGTCACTATGATAATTTTACGACAGATTACTTTGAAGGTTTATCACAAATCTATAGGGATAATATTAAATTTTTGTACGTAAGTTTCTCCTTTTCATTTGATTTAACGTTGTAATTAATTATATGTATATGTTAAGTAAATTTGAATTCAATCGATTTTTCTTAATATATCATTGGTTTCCTCCAAAGACTCCAAAGACTCTCACACATGGAACACTATTAAAATCTACGCCGAGTTGTGTTTATTGTTGTGAAAATGTTCCTTTTGTATTAAATATGCATCAAAACTGATCAAGCCAAATTAGGTTCGATTTTAATAACACTCAAAAATTTTGTTCATGTTTTCAATACTTTCTTTTTTTCCGCGGTTATTAAAAAAAAAAATCAAACAATAGAATATTGTTTTGATCTTTGAATTTCTGGACGTTCATAGAAAATACAAGAAATTCCTAAAAACAATTTTAGTCTGATTTGACAAATAATTTATATTGTAAATATTCTTGCCGATGATATGTAAAGCTATTTTTATAGAATTGTTTAATTAAATATTTTTTAAATAATGTAATCAAATAAAGTAATATCAATTTTTTTTTAAATTTTATAAAATTAATTATTTGATTCTCCCTGATTATTTTTCGTAGTACATAACAACGAGTATTTTTTACAGTCATTTTAATCTGGAGTTAATGTTGTCTCTGACAATTAATAAAGAAAAGTTTGTTTAAGAACCAAATAGTCCAATTCCAAATAGATCACCAATTGCTATTTTAAAATTTCAGCTTTATAGTCTTATATTATAAAAATAGAATCAATTCTCTAAAGTTCAAATAATACTCCTGTAATTAAATAAGAGCAATATTGTTTCAATTTGTCGCTGAAACTTATCTTATGGTCGTAAATGTAAATTTGCTGTCAATATGCATATTTTGAATTTACGACCAAAAATTATGTAAAAAATCATTGCTAACTGAACCTGATCGTAAATGTGAAATATGTGTAAAGTAAACGTCAACTATGCAAACTAAATTTTTTATTTACAATCAGTTTACCAAGTAGTAAGGTACAGTTTTTTGAGCGTTCAGCGTTGTTTTATTTTTATAATTAATAATGTAAGTAAGAAAATATTATGTCTTTTTTTGTAAATTAATTTAAATTTAAATTAACAGGAGTGAAACTGAAAGTGAATCACAAAGTTTGTTGTGGGACACATCCACCTTAAAACTACTAATTTGTACAAGATTAGCGATGGAAACTCATTTCAAAAGTGGAAAACAAAAACAATCTGTTGATTTTATATCCATTGCAAAACTAAAAAATTTACTTTTACGACCACAAAAATTTATTTGTAAATTGAATGTCTACTGATTGCAAATTGTTTGGCCTTAAAATCATAATAAATGTCAAATGGCATATTTTACGTCAAAAAGTTTACATTTACGACCACACCTTTAGTTAGATTCTTTAAATGTTCGGAATTTTAAGCGATTTTATAAACTAATAAATTTATTTTCCATTTGAATCGTGTTATAGCCAAAATTTACTAGATAGTAAGCATATTATTTTTATGTATTTATAAATTCGCTCAATTCATAAAATTCGCGTTAATTTTGCTGTAAATTGTTTTGGATTTAATTTGATTGGAATTTATTTGAAATATAATTCCTTTGATCTTAAAACTGAAGAGAAAATCAATCAAAATATACTTTCAAAATACTTTTCTTCTTCAATATGAATGCTTTCAAAAGATTTGGATAAGAAAACTCAATATAGTACAACATCAACATAGAAAGTAAAATATTTAAAGTATTATTAAACAAGTCAAAATTTTAAATTCTTAAGGCATTAATAATAATAAGAGTTGGGTACTGAGGGTGCGTTTATGTTGCAGCTGCTGTGATAAGCGCGTCGATAAAAGCATAGCATAGCAAATTTATATTGTTTATCGATGATCAAAGCGGTACTCCTATTTAAACATCTCTATTTAAATCATGTATATAGTTTTCTACGCTATATGCTCTTATCAACGCTTTTATTTTGCTCATATCTCGTTTTTAAAAACCACATTTTTTTAATAAGTTTGGTAAAGAAAACGCGATTTAAAAAAAATTTATTTTGATTTAAGCTTTTCCTGTAATAGCGGTTTTTTCTGTGGTGAACACAGCATATTTTTTTTATTATTTCGTTAGTTTTTACATTTAAAAAGAGTTCAAATTGGTGTTACAGGTGTCCAATATATGTAATAAAAGCTCTAAATCCAGAAAAAGACCAATATTTTTTGTAATTTGTTTATACATCCTGTAGCCAAGGAAAGGAATGGAACTTGATATTATTTGAAAAGATGAATCTAAAATTCTTTAAACCTTTACTAATATTCTTTTATCTCATATAATGTAAGTTAAGTAAAATCTTTACTTACACTATTTTTAAATGAATCCTTTTCGTATACGGAAATATAATTTTTAGTAATAATATAGAAAAATTTTTTATAAAGTCTAATCCTACGTTTTCTATGTTTTAAAATTCGTAAATGATAGTAAAAAAATTGATAGATAGTATACAGTATATAAATATATGAGGGTTTTAAAGGTGCACATTTCTAAAACTTAAATATGCTTCTTGGGTACAGAGGTTCGTACTGTAACAACTAAACTATCCAGATGTGATATTTTAGAAATTGTTAAAAATCAAAAGCATTTTTTTATACACAACCAACCTTTAGGATTGGGAAGCATGTTCTATTAAAATAGGAAGGGAAGCAGGGTATCAAGGAGTACTTAGAACGTAAATGGGCGATAAGTTTGTATAAAGATTCATCATGTTATTTTTTGCAAATTCTAAAATTAAACGTTATTGAAATAGAGAAATACGTAATATTACAGCATGATCCGGACCTCAACAGTTCGCACAATAAATTAAGTTTCCATAATCAGAATTATTTCATCTAGGAATTTCCACAGTGTCTATAGGTTAACATGGGCCGCAAAATATGGGATTGCATACATTTGAATGTAAAATCATTTCTGCATTTATGATACCACACTTCTAAAAGGTCCGAACGTGTTTTAAGATTTATTTGGCCAAAATATATTTATAATAAGCTTTATGTAAAGTTAAAGAGACTTTGCCAAGTAAAACTTAAAACCACATTCTGTTAAATTTTTTAGCACTAAATGTGCTTAAAATTGAAACTTAAAACTTTATGTTATTTATGTTTGTTTTTTTTTTCTCCAATCAGATTTAAGTTTTCCTTCATAATACCCATGGCTTTTGTACTTATTCTTTAAATTAATTTGATATAAAAGAAAACAAATTTTCATTATTACATAAAATATACCTTTATATACACCTTGAAAGTTCATCTAAAAATAAATTTGAATAAAATTGTATATAATAAGCCCTCTAAAAAAATATATATATATAATAGACGTATATAATAATATAAATGTATAAAAGAAAAACATTATATAATAAAACTAACGATAATACCATTTTATTTTAATAAAAATTAAAGCTATAAATTTGTTTTCTTTTTGTTGTGCAACAATGTATATATACAATATAACGGAACTTTCAAAATGGAAATTTTTCTTTATCTTAAATATCTTGTTTTGGAAAAGTAATGGAAAATTGAAGAATAATGGATATTGTATATTTTTATATATATTAATGTCCTTTTATGCAACAATGATGTACCTGATGTAATTAGGTAATTAAGAGTAAATACAACTGGAATCCAGCATACAAAATTAACTTTTAAAAGTAGATTAGCTTATTAGAAGATTATCTGGATGATATGTGACCCATGATTGTCCGTACATATATTGATAAGCAGGGGATAATTCGCAGCTTAAAGATATTAACTTAGAAGACTCCTTTTTTTTCCGAGGCAATTGGAGCAGACTTTAACGCACCAAAAGCAAAACCCTTTTGGAGCTAAACTAAAGGATAGGTCTTGTGATATAAATGTACAGCTTGGTTTTGATAGGGAGCATTTTCGGAAATCGGGTTGTGGGAAAATTAGATTTATTTAAGAAGAACATTAACATTTATCTTCTGAATATCCCATCCAATTTTGTTGTCCCCCATAATCCCCTATAATCCCGGGATTATAGGGGACGAAAAAATTGGATGGGATATTCAGAAGATAAATGTTAATGTTCTTCTTAAATAAATTCGAATAAAACGAAATGCTTAAGAATTAACGCAAGAAATATTGCAACTGTTAACTTTAACTTCAATTATAAAATGACAGAAAATGTCTCCAAAGTTAGTCATCTTAGTGGTATTGTACTTATGAATGGAGTCGCCTGGAAACAGCATAAAAAATATAGACAATCGTCTTAAATTAGGAAGAATAGTTTTCGGAAGAATTATGGGAGTATAAAACAACCGCATATTACTTGGGCCACAAAATTAAAATTATTCAATGCCTGTGTAAAATCGGTTCTAATCTACGGCAGCGACGTTCATGATAAAGCAAATATTTATAATAAAAATACATATTACCGATAACCGTTTCTTACGGGCGATATTACATGCTTACTGGCTGACTAAGTCGAAATATTAATAACTATGGCTCTTGTTGAAACGAAACAACAAATTCAAAATATAATCAGGGGGAAAAACTTTATGGAAGCCATATGCTCCCATAGATGGTAAAAAAAAGAAAGAAAACTGCAACCCAATCTATTTGCCTAAAGTTTTAAAAACAGTTTGGCTGAATGTTGCAGACATACTATAATTTGGTAATATACGTTATACGGTAACATCAACTACTTTTAATTATCTTCATCTTGCTCTTGAAATTTAAATTTTGAACTATTGGTATTTAAAACTCATCTTCTAAAAGCAACTCAATACTGTTTAAACCACCCCGTCCAATTTTTCTAATATCAGTCAGTTAACTTTAAATGACTATATGGTCACTTCAATTTGTATTTATAATATTCTTAATTAATTTTTACTATATTTATGCATTAAAGTATAAATAACAAAAGTTTGTTTGTGAGTTTCACATCATGGATAGCTAAACATGAAACCCTTTTAAATAATTTAATTTTCAAATAATAGAAATTTTCTCACGTATTCCACATGCCCTTTTTCTTGAAAATTTAATCTAATAATTTATGTGGTAAATTTAATGATTTGTACAATTGTACCAGTCGCCAGACATTGTCATACCACAACTTTTTTTTAAAACATGAACTGTATAGAAACTTTTCTAATAAAAACATTTTTGCGATATTTTAATAGTTTGTGAACTGTGGTATGGTTCTTATAATTGAGAATATGTATGAAACACAAATGTTTTATTTGAAGAAAGTGGGACATTAAGTATAAATACTAAGCGAGTCTTTCATATTTTTAAAATTGATTTTTAGCGTAATTGGAGCAAATTTTTTTTCCGTGATAAATTTCAATTAAGTTTCTGCAAGTTAAATTATAATACATCTATAAATGTCGCTGGCATAATAGTTTCTGGATTCAGTAGGTTTATATATTAATTACAATCTTGCAAAAAATATTAAATATAAAATTTTAAAGATTAAAATTTAACCAAAAGAACTTTGGAGGTTAAAGTTTAAACTTTTTCTATTTCCATTAGGAATAATTAGGTGTTTCCTAAGAATTTCCAAATTATAAATTTTGATTGGGTGCCTTAACGATTAGATCAACAGCTGTGTGTAATAGCTGTGATTGGAATGTCGACTATTCATTCGATAGGCCAGAGTTCGAAACCTAGTACTCGATTCGACTCAGCTATAATTCGCCATCGAGTTCAAAGGCGAATTCCTGAAGACAGGATTATAGAAATAAGAGTTAAACAAGCAGTTAGACCATAAACCCAATGACTCAAAACTTTTCATTAATGTATAATCCAGCTTGGAATAGATAGATCCCTCCAATTTTTGGGTTAATAAGGCTTCGACACGACTTTTTACGGGTTTCCTGGCAAAATAATTTTTTTGAAATTTTGTAGACGAGTGGCAAAAGTAAATCTCGACCGGTTATAGAATCTGTTAATTCACTGTCTCAAAAAGTAAGTTTCAATTAATTTTTAATTATTCGCTATAGATTTTAAAGTATTTAATTCACTGAAAATGTATGTTATGCACATTACCTATTTCAGGTGTCTTCCTCTCTATTTCTAAAGTACTATTAGTTCCAATAAAACTAAAAGTCAAATTAGTTCACTAAAAACTTTACTCATTTTAAACTACATTAGTATGGTTTATTAGATATGTTTTTAAGCTTTGAGAAGTGTGTGGGAGGTACCTAAGCACTACTGAATGATCCCAAATTTTTGGAATACAAAGGAAATAGGAAGGAACACCACTGTACCAGATTTGAAGATTCTAACATTATTGGTTCTGCAATTATGCTCGTTTGGCCTTAATTCGGTCGAAAACTTCAACAATTCTAACCCACGGTTTGATTTGGTCCTTTTTCAATCCCCACTTTTTTTGTCATTAGTTACCTGTAGTATAAGTTTCATCAAGATATCAATGTTGTTTTTTGAGTCACCCATCGCTATTTTGCGCCAGGAGGTGGCGCCGATCAAAAATATGTATATACTTTTCCATATGTAACTTGCCCTTTTTGGTGGTTGCAAACCATATAATATACCCTATACTTATTCAAGGTGTAGGGTATAAAAATAATAGAATTAAATTTTAATTAAAAAAATATTTTTATAAAAAAATTCTATTGTTCTCTATATTCTGTACAATTTTATTAATTTCATTGCAAATTATATCTAATAAACTAAATATTGACAGGTAATTTTTTATCAATAAAAAA
The DNA here is from genome assembly GCA_963082915.1 of Dolichopus griseipennis. Lineage (NCBI taxonomy): Eukaryota > Metazoa > Arthropoda > Insecta > Diptera > Dolichopodidae > Dolichopus > Dolichopus griseipennis. The sequence goes on along the minus strand of OY720442.1, from coordinate 38,904,286 downwards.
ATACTAGCATACATAAGTATTATACATATGTGCAATATATAATACATGTATAGAATATAATAAGCATCAATGACCTGATTTCAATTTAAAAACATGATTTAAAAATTAAACTGAAAAGAATGAAAAGAATCCTTGTATATGGACGAGTACTCAAATTAAATTTATTTTAAGTTGTTCTCCTTCTTATATTTTTATAAAATTTAACAAAGAGAACTTGATGGATGAACTCTTTCTCTTTCTGTTTTTATTTTTTCAGTTTACCTTATTCTTTCTAATGCAATTCCAATTCATTTATCGAAAATAGGACATAAAAATTCTTTTAATCTTTTGTCATAAGTACTTTGAATGAGTACAACTTGTTAATGTTTTCTTGATTAAGTACTTTTATTTAACATTCTTTTAAATATGAAAATTTTTTGTATATAATTTTGTATATATATACATATATGTATATTTTATATATAGTATATCTTACATTATGTATATACATATTATATAAATGTTATACACATTTTTATAAAACTAAAATCGAACGATTTGGAGCATAACAAAATTGTGAGTATGTATATTTTAAAAAAATATAAGTCGAAATAGGAGTACTTACTAAAGTTGTGTTATTTTTTTTGTTTTTTTTTTATTTTATGCAAAATTTAGTAATGAAAATTTTTAAAGAATTTCAGTTGTTTTTTTCAGTAATTTAAGAAAAAAATTGTTTTACTTCTCATAACTATCAGATTTTTTTTTAGAAAAAATAAAAGCATTACTTTTTTTAAAAGAGGGGTGGAGTAGTGGAAAACATTGAAAACCACCCATTGTAACTACAGGGAGAACTGTACTGTGATCCTTTAAGTATACTGCTATACTTTAATACTAAAACAATACCCTATTAAACTTTAAGGTTCAGTCAGTAATTAAGACTAGTACAATATGTACAGTTTCGGTTTGGGAGTGGGATTTTTGAAGTGGAAACTTAAGGGACTCTTATTGGAAATTATAATGTAGGATAATGTAAAATAGTATGAGGATATTAAGAAGGAAGGTGTTAATGTTCTTCTTAAATTTAATTATGTTGTACACATAAGAATCACTGCAGTACATGAGGTGGAATAAATAATATTTTATAATCGTGATGCATCCTGCACCTAAAGGGTAAAGATCAAAACCCTTTCGCTCTCCTTATTTCACGTTGTAAAATTTTGAGTGGTGGAATTAATTGTTTCATTTCTTTGGAACAGGTGTTAATTCCTACTAAAATTCAATAAAACAAGGTTAATGATCAGATGTTCGGTGATGGCTAAGTAGAGTGGAATATTAAATGAAGTTATTATTATTACTGAAGTTATCAAACCAAAGTTAAATTGATTTTGCAAAAACTAAATTTTAACCTTGGACTTATATTAAAAATTTTTGATTTTTAAAATTGTGATTATAAAAGAATATTGTACTTCCATTATGAACACATTATAACTTAAGACAAGAGCATATAAATTTCAACTTTAACTTTAAGCTCACAAAAATTACAGTTTGCGACGCTCAATTTAAAGCTGAAAATCTTTATGTACCCTATGGCATTGGGTATCCTATTGCATTCTAAGACTAGCTAGCTTAAGACTAGTGAAACTTAACAGTAGAATACAAAATCATCGATTTTCTAGATTTTAATAATACATTTTTCCTTTTTTTTTTTTAATTTAAATTTTAACAATTCTTTAACTAGCTTAGCCTAGAAAAGTTTAATGACAACAGCTTATAATATAATTTAATTAACATTTAAACTAAATATATAATTTTTATGTTAATATTAATATTTAATCCTAGACTTTAATAATTATTTAAACTGTTCACCTGTAAACTTGTAAAACTATATTATTAGTTTTGATAAAAATTTGAGGTACTAAAAAAAACCAAGCCGACTCGAAAAATTTTTTAATATGAAACTTACACTAACTTAACCTAATTTAAAATACTTAATCTAGTTAAAACAATTTATATAAACTGCTCAGTGCAAATTAAAAATGTTTTCCAACCACCAAACATTTTTAGAGTAAAGAGAAAAATAATATAAATAGATTTAACATATAATTGCGCCTATAAATATGTAATTTAGACTTTTTTTCTACTTATCCCTCGTTAAAGTCATAAGGCCATCAACTTGTCTCCTATTAATATTATTTAAAATTACTTTTCTATCTTCAAAGCTTTGTTGGTTTGACCATTGATCATTGTCGAATATTATAGGGGCAATCTTTTCTTCAGCTCTGTTGTAGCTTCCCTTCTAAAGTCTCTAAAGCCACTTTTGTTGCATTCTCTGAATATTAACTTAATAGTATGACCTGTCCATCTCTAATTTCGACGTTTTACATACATAAAATTTAGATATATTTTACAGCTATTTTATGAAATTGAATGAAATAAATTATTAAAATAACTTTAACTTAAATTTTAAACCAAATAACAGCCAAACAAAATCTTAAATTTTATCTCATACTAACATATTTCTAATACTATTTTTTAATATCATCATCCATTTTTTAATAATATTTAAATTTTATGATTGTTTTTGTTTTTTAAATAAAAAAAATATCAAACTGAATCTTGTGCTAACCTTAAAATGATATCCATTTGTACATTTTGAAGCACAATATGGAATAAAAACATAAAAATATAAATGAGTTCTAAAAAAAAAAAATTTATATGGCGAAAATGTCGCATTTATATTTCATGTTTAGAATATTAAAATAAAATTTTAATAGAAAAAAAAATTATAATAAAAATTTTTACAGAAAAGCAAAGCCCAAATACAGAAAATCATACGATCAAATGCTTTTTTTACATGGAAGATAGTTGTACACACACACACACATAACATGTGATCCGAAAACAAAAAAAGGCACTTATATGTAAATTGATTTCTAGTAAAAATTTCAAGGGCATTAAAAAATTTATGAATGTAAGTATATGTATATGTAGTAAGTATATGTAGCGAAGAATAAATTATACATATATATGAATTCATGACGATTTATAGTTTTTTATTTACTTATTTGCATTTTACCAAACCGTTTTTTATTTTATAAATATGAATATTTTTTTTTTTTTTTTTTAAGCGGTAACTGTTAGGCTAAAAAGGCTATACCATAGGTACATGTTGGAACAGGGGGTCATATTATATTCGTATTATTTGAATTGATCTTAATGAATTCCACATACAATTTAAACATGAGATAGTACTAGGCCCTATAACATGTAGAAACGTCTTAGATTTTCAATAGATACAATTCTATTTTTGTTTATATTGTAATATTTTGTATTTGAGTTATATGGTATTCTATATCTGTGAGTTATATTGTTCAATTAAATTATTTGTTTACATTTTGCATTTGTTTATATTGTTATATTAATTTATAACAAAAGATATATAGTTATTAATTATTGATTAAGCCATTAATTTGAACCCAATTGCGAATGGTAGCTGAGTCGAGGCGAAAACCAGAAAAGTTTTTCTCTTTCACTGGGATTCGAACCCGGGCCTTCGCATGGAAGATCGGCACTCTAACCACTGTTGAAAAACTCTTAAAAGTTCTTATGGAAATATAATACTTGTATATTCATATATATCTTTATATATAAATATCAATCTATACAAAATGTTTTCTATACCGTTTTTTTAAGGGTAAAATGGGCTTCATAATTTAATTTTTGTGTTTTTATAAAACATTTTTGGGTTGAGTATTTTACACCTAATTTTGAGATATCTCTCATACGGTTATAACTTTATATATATTTCTTAAGAGATCAGAACCCTGTTGCCCCAACAACTCATCTCTAATGAAATAATCAAATATTATTTTTTTTTAATGGTGATAAATGATTGGCTGGCACAATAGGGTCCAATTCGAAGATAGTTTTAGTTTTTTTGAGAAAATTTGTATAACCTATGGATTCAAGTTTCATAGAGTGATGGTAACTTTGAGTATCTTTAAGTAAGTTATAATTTTTAATATCTGTAATGGCATGTCTGTAAATCTGTAACAAGGACTTAGATAATAAATACAATAAATATATATGGGTTTAATGTTGTCTTGTAGTTAAATGTAAAGTAAATATTCTAAAAATATTAGGCTTATGACATAGGAATATGCTATATTAGAAATCTTTTGCTATCTTAGGAATATGCTATATTAGAATTCTTTTTCGATCTTATCAAATTGAAATTAGCATTATAAATAATTTCTCATTTCAAAATGTTCATAGGATAGACAGCAAAATCTGAAATTTATGTAATCTATTAATTTGGTTCGTTTAATAAAATGCTATCTTTGGTCCATTTTATTATATCAAGACTTAGACTTTTACACATATCAACAAATTGCAAGCCTTTAAATTTAAGCTCTATAGGAAAACACTGAGAATTTTGTGATTAGATTGTGTCACAAATGTTGAAGCCCTTCGAAGAATAAATAAAGAGTTTGTAATATAAAAGGAAAAATGCGGATGAAGGGCAAAAATATGAGTTCCTACAACTTATCGAGCTTTTATGTGCTTATCGTCTAAAAAAGGAAGAAACAGAGGCTTTGGTTAAAAACAAATGTCTTGGTTAAGTAAAATCAGGAACAGGACAGGTTTATTAAATATTGATGATTTGGTACACAGGACGATGGAACGAAATGAATACAAGAATTTAATCCAATTTCCGCTAATATCCAATAGATTAGAGAGATAGATTAATTTAATCCCTGTTTTGTTTATAAGTGTAAAGTTCTGACTATTTAGAATTTCAGTCATTGATTAGAATTTAGAAATTAATAGGACTAGAATTAACTGGACTACTGCAAAATATTGAAAATTAGAAGATATCGTACAATAAATGTTAAGAATCTTAGTAAAAAACAAAAGAAATTTGGAACCATTTAAAATGTCGAACTTTAAGAAATCAAAATCAAAAACAATAGAAATCAAATAAATCTATTCACTTTTACATACATATATTTCAATTTTATTGACTTCTATTACAAATATAACCATTCTTTAACAAATTTAAAATAAAAAAAAATTTTTTAACTCAATTACAATATTTTTATTTCCATTCTGTACAACATTTTATTATTAAATTTTCCAATTTTCCAATGATCAGAAGAAAAAGAAAGGAAAAACTAAAACCTTGATTTCCCTCTTAAAAAAATTTCCTATTTTTCATCCCTAACAACAAGAAAAAGTGAATGAACGATAATAAGAAAAGAATTATAGAAAAATTTTCTATGTAATATAAGTAATAAGCATCAGCAATATTAGCAGCTCATCTATCTCATTTACAAAATCCACTTTTATATTGCAAATAAATCATTGTGTATATATATACAAAATGACAACAGCTAAAAACTCTTCATCGTTATTCTTATCGTTCGAGTACTTGAGATTCTTTGGTATTATTATTTTATATTGTTATAAATAGCATCGACCATTACTGAATATTAAATCATGTTGTCTCTTTTTTTCATATTCTATATACAGTACTTAAAAGTCAATAACAACAACTTAATAGGAATTTAAAGATGAACATAAAACGAACATAGCAACAAAACAAAAACCAGAAATTACAAAAACAATTTTGTTTAAGTCAACTACTATCTTAAATGATTTTGTAATAAGTTTTGTACAATTTAAGTTTTTTATAGAAAAGATTCTATTGTTATTAAAGGAATTTTCAACTTATTTTATTCTACATTGAAAGATTCAATGAAATTATTAAGACCACATCAAGGACTATTTTGAAAAATAAAAAAAACCACTTGTTAACAAAATAAAGTACTGGTTGATATCCTGTTGAAAAGTTGATTTTATCGTGGAAAATATAAATTTAATGGGATTACTTATATTAGAACTGTATATAAATACTATGGAATTATTAGAATTTATGAATTACATAATTTAACAATTTTAAAGTAAATGGATAAATCCTTGAATTACAGTAGCTGTAATTCAAAAAAAATTTGTTTTGTTGTTGTACCTTGGATATGTGGGATAGCATGGGCCATCGTAACACGTAGGCCTTAAGGTCCGTTGTGCACCCACTTTCAATACTTTCTATTAATTTATAAAGTAATATTATTTATTTTGTTTGTATTATTTATTTGTATATTTTATATTATGTTTGGTAACCATGGAGATTTGTAAAGAAAAATTATTTTTCAATCATTTTTTTTTTTCAATTAAAAAATGCATGACCCGTACGGGAATTGAGCCCGCACGCCCTCGGTTAGTAAGTTAAAAAAAAAAATACGAATTCAATAAATTGTTCAGTGGGGATATCGGGGTAGAAGTGTGAGTTACATAAACTGATCTTGTTACAGAATAATTCAAAGTTTCCACACAAACAATTGAATCAAACTGTCATATACTCTATATATGGAACTATTTTTGAGAAATTTTGTTCATATGAATAAAGTCCCCAAATTACCATACAACTTTTGGAGATTGTTTCATTTGTGGTTTTAAGAACTTTTTTCATACAGACGAAATATGCCTTAATTGCGTCAGATAATTTTGTTTAAGTTAAAAAAAGTAGCCTGTGTTAAGCTTTATAAACATTAGCTGGAAGCGCCTGTTATCCCAGGCCTCTGTAAACTTTTCGGTATTCATAGGTGCTTTTAAAAATATCAGATTTTCTTTGCACTAAACTCTTGGATGAATTTTATTTTTCCAAAGTAATCACATATCTGGTAACTCTTACCTTCATTAGTATTTAGAACTCATCAAATCATTTGTATTATATTTTATATTTCAAATATTTTCATAATTGTGTTTATATATATAGTATAGTAGATATTGTACTATCTAATCAATAATTATATATTTTTCAAAATATTTTAAACACATACTAATATGCAATTAGTAAATATTATGATACATTTACTTTTCATTTTAATTTCAATTTAATTCTAACTAAAACTATGAAAATTTTTTTTAATTTTAATACTTTTCGAAGGGAATTCTTTAAAAAATTGCAAATTATTAGATATTTTATTTATCACTTTAGAAAACTTATCATACTTATTAAAAAAACTGTCTTGTACTTACATATAGAAGTAATGAAATAATTAATTCAAAAAACAATCGCTTCTATATCATATTAAGTTTATTTAAACAAACATATATTTTATAAAACTGTTTTATATAGTTAAAAACTATCTTTAAATTAAATTATAAGCGGAAGTTACAATTATTTTTAGTTATTACTTCATTATATATAAAACAAAAGCAAAAATTACATTCATTAAGATTGAAAAATATCAAAAATGCAATATTTCCTAATAATTACTAATAAATAAATCTAATAATATTTATTTATTTTTAATTTTGTCATATTATTTTATTAATTTTAAATTACAACCTATAATTGGCAAAGTCAAACTAACAACTGAGTGCTGAGCAAGAATTCAAGCTTTTCAAAAGTTACTTAAAGAAAGTAAATTATAAAATAATCGTTAGTATGATTGCGGTACTATATATTTTAAATAATACTTAATATTTTAAACTAAAATTTACTAATTACAGCATCCCAAAATCTTAATTTTCATGAATGACAGTTGCAAAGGTTAAGTTATATAAGAGGCAAGAAAATCTAGAAAATTTCAAATTTAACCGAGTCTAGCATATGTTTCCTGCCAAATAAATTTTTAAATCCTGCCTACACATAATCAGAACTAAAAAATACTACGAAGTTTAAATTAAAAGTAAGCAATTAAAGTAATATAACAGCTTTTATTACTTTAATTTTCAAATTTCTTGTTGCAAAGTGTATACCTCCTCATGTAGAGATTACTCATGTCTTCTAATTTTATGAAGCTGCTACATAAAGTTCCCAATACTGTGAATCCAATGAGGCTACGAGGTTCAAATTAAAAAACGAAAAGTTAAGTAATACGGTAAGGGCGGTGGTAAAGTTGGACATTTATCGAAACAACTTGTAGGGGGGAGTCAAATATTTTATTTATTTTAGCTAGTGTGCCAATTAGTATATTTTTTTTGTACATTTATGTTTTTATTCTTTTTTTAGAATCCATTGCTTGTGTATAATTTATACTTATGTTTAATCTTAATTTTCAAAACACTAATTTCGATTAATAAAACATTAAGAAGCTTTTATTAAATTAACAATTAAATTACACTGAAAGCTTTTAAATTGAATTTAATTTATTATTACGATTACAAGTTAATACTCCAAAAATAGCAACGCCTAAATATATGCAAATGCAAGAATGAAATTAATATCGTAAAATAATTAATGATATTAGAGGCTTATAAATTGGGATTATTACTTTAATTGCGACTAGTTATAGACTTATAATTGCAAGTTTTGCTTCTCCTTTACACTAAAGTTTATTTTAATAACGAACTTGAATTATATCCCCTCTCGAACTGTGTTAAATAAAAGAGTTTCATCAAATTATTTCCTATTTTTCACAAGACCGCTAGATGTGCAAAATTTACATTACAATTCTGCTAGTAATTAATACTTCTTGTTTCTAAATGTTTTAATGAAATAAATTTAATGAAATTGTTACTTTATTTTAAGTTAAACAATGATCTTGTTTACTTTATTTATTATTCAAAAATTACCATGTTTTACTTGTTCAGAATATATTTACAAAATTATACAGTAAAATTACAAATTTATAAAAATTTATATTTATAATTTTATGAAAAAAATATTAATCCCATTTAAAATTAATAATACTTAAATATTAAATACAATTCTTATTACTTAATCAAACAATTATTCAAAATCTTTTAGAAAATTATTAAAATCCTTTTGAATATAGTTAATCCTATTAAAAAAAATCTTCAAGGATTTAGTTCAAAAAATCTTTATTTAATAAATGTTAATTTTATTTGGTATTTTGGGGCAATCTCGTAGCTAACTGTAAATAATTAGTAATTAAAAATAAAAAGATATTCGATTACAGTAAAATACAATCTTTTCGGGAATTTAAAAGAAATTATTTCGAATTTGTTATAAAATAATATGCAAATCTTTTAAAATCCTAAATTCTCACAAAGAGATCTAGGATCGTTACTCGATTTCTTTAAGTTGAGTAAACTTAGAATAATATTATTATTAAAAAAAAGAAGCAGTGACTAATGTCCCGGGGTTTAAATCCACGGGGGACTTACGACCCGGGAAAAAAGGCAAACGTCTCTTATGGCTCAGAGGATTCGGTCAAAAGTCCCCTGGTTATGTGTCAAAAGTTTTAAATATTAAATGATAACTGTTCAACTGTTAGACTAATAAGCCTCTCAATACCATAGGCACATGTTGGAACAGTGGTGTCATATTATATTCTGGTTACTAAAATTGATCCTAATGAATTCCAAGTACAATTTAAACATGTGATAGTATAAAGTTTTCCAACATATAGAAAAATCTTAAATTTTCAATAGATAAAATTCTTTTTGCTTGTATTTTAATAATTTTTGTATTTGATATATGGAATTCTGTATCTGTGAGTTATATTATTCAATTAAATTATTTGTTAATATTTTGTATTTGTTTATATTGTTATTTTAATGTCTTTAGTAGTTAACCATTAATTTGAGCTCCATTCCGAATAAAAATTATAGTAGCTGAGTCGAATAGTAGTCAAATACCATATAAAACTTTATTTAACTTGCGCTGGGATTCGAACTCCCCTCGCATGAAAGGTCGGTACTCTAACAACTGTGCCACCCATTGTATGCAAAATTTTAAATTAAAATAAGTCTCCTGAATACTTTTGGCTCCGGGTTTCTTGTAACACTACCGAAAGAAACATTGAACATATTTTTACGAAATAAATATTTAATTTAATACCCCTCTGAACGAAAGCCACAAAGAATTAAACTATAAAGCACCCAACTCCAAAGATATTCTAATAACTAGAATTGATCTTAATGAATTAGAATTGGTCAAACGTTTGGGATAGTTGACATATAAGTTTTGAACTAGGTTTTCAAATATTCTTACAAATGTTTACACACAATTCAGTCTGAAATAAACGAAAATATTTAAAGTTCGGAAAATGAAGCAATCAGCAAATACTTCTATATTTTTTCTTCGATGGATTCACACGAGTATCTGACAATTGACAAGGACACCAAAATATTCCTCGATTTTATTTAAAACTTATTATATATTTAAAATGTAAATAGGTATATATTTTAATTATAGAATTATCTTTTAAGTCCAATTTATTAATATTTTTCTTATTATTATCCATGATTACTTTTAATATTTTTCTAAATTTTAAAAATAATTTTAAACTAACCATTAAAGTATTAATAAATGTTGGTTGAAAATAATAAGTTTTTATTTAAATATAATAATTATGCAAATAAAATTAAAATACTTTTTTTTCATTTTAATTTTTTAAATTTTAATTCAACAAATTTCCTATTTTGTATATTTGTTCATATTAAAAATTATAGAATCCAATTAATATGATAATTTCATTGCTATTTTCTTGTTCTTCTCTCTTTCTTTCCACTTTATTTCATTTTTTATTTCATAAAAATAACGTTACCTTGTGTTTTTTTTTTTCTTATTTTATTGTTATTTTAGTATTTCATATTTTTTCATATTGTCCATTTTTTTCTTAATATTCAAGTATTTCTTATTGTTTTTTATTTCTATTCTATTTTTTCATTTTCTTTTATTTAACAATAGGTTGAATTTTTTTTTTTTGTTTATGTTTTCTTCTCATTCTCTCGTTTGTGTTATATTGTGTTTCTCTTTCTCTTTGTATATACATTTCATGTTTTTAATCCTTATATAATATTTATCAAAGTATTAAAAATGAAATAAAATATCAAACAAAATAAAAATATGTATCTACCTACGTACCTACTTATTACGTAGGCTAACCAACTTTTAAGATTTCTTGCATACTTACAGGATCAATCTTACAAATTTGAATTAACATTATTATTGAGAAAGATATAAAACGAAAATTCGTTGTAAAGTACTAGTGGTAAAATACCTGGCCTATCAGGAGGGAGTACAGGTTCGACCCCGCTCAGAGTGTAACTTTTTTTCAAGGATAATTTCTGAGAAATATAATTTTCATTACAATTCCCCCTTACGATCAAATATAATAATAGTGCAATATAATAAAATAATTTTAATACATAGTAATGATATAATCTAATAATAGTATCCAAAATTTTTAATTTGTTTAGTAACTGAAAATATATAATAATATAAATAAATAAATTGTTAGTAAACATTAATTTAAACTTGCTCCTGTAAGTATGCAATATATCTGTAATACAAAATTATAATTCCCTTTTGAGATTTTTCCAATGAAAGGTAAAAAAGTTGTGAAATTTATTTTTTTTTTGTTTATTACTCTGATAAGAAATATAAAAAATGCTACTAGACCAATGTCATATCTCTCAACCCAAGAGATAAGTCAAATAATTTCTTCATAATCTTTAATTGAAATAAAATATGTCTTCCTGTCGCAAACAACTTCAGATGTACTATACTGGCCAAGAGGGAAAAATTTTTATTTTTTAATGAGTTCCTTATTAATATTTCTATCTATTTTAGGAAAATTAAAACTGATTTGAAAATTTGCTTATATGGAAGGTGATTTTTTGTAGAGTTATTTGTAAGATCCAATCAGTGGTTAAAATTTAACATTTCATTTTATATAATTATATTTATTTTTCGAAGAAAATTAAAACATTGACTATCTGGTAACCTTATTTACTATAATATACAACAAAAATACAAACAAATATGTTTATTTGTATATAAATATATGAAATTGAGATTGTTTTTCATTCAACAAAGGCAAAAAAAAAACACAAACAACAAATAAATAAACAACTGAACCTTTAGGTTATTTTCTTATATACTGAAAATAATAATGAAAATAAAAAGAACATTAAAGGACACATATTTTTGTTTTATTTTATTTGTGTGTCTATTATCCTTATTATTTGAAAAAAAAAATATGTATGTATACATATATTTATTTGTATATATATATGTATATTATATTGTTTATAATATTGTCCTTTGAAGCGGTTTTCTATGTTATTATAATTTTATTTCATTTAATATTTTTTTTTTTTTGATTCTATTCTCTTATTTTTTTGTTATGTGGTGTATTGTTTTTATTCAGGCAGGTTTTCTTTTTGTTAATTTTTTGTTTTATGTTTTTTTCATTATAATATTGTTTCTATAAATAGGATATCCCGTGTTATCCACCCGGCGGTTTTTTGTTTTTTTTTTACTTTTCTTGTTTTTCTTCTTGTATTTTTGATAATAGAATTAGAAAATTTATAGGACTCTGTTAATGTTGTTATTTATTTTCTTACTTTTCTCTCATTTTTCTTTTTAGTACTTTTAATACTATAACTTTTTTTTTTGTTGTTTTTTTTTATCCTATAATAAACGGAATATAAACGAGTATATAAAAAAGTTATAAGATATTATATTATATCTATATTTATTGTATATATAAATTATAAATGTATATGTATTTATATTTTATATTTGAAGGTATGTAATAGTAGATAATAAATTTTGAAATATTCTTTAAAGAGGAGTTGACTTTTGGTTTAATTTTTTTATTCCATGTTTTTAATATAATCCTATATATACATGTATATATGTAAATATTTTTTTTGAATATATACGAATATACTCTTTTACCATGAGCTTGGTTCATTCCATTCACATGAAATTTGTCTATTTTAAATTGAATTTGGAAATTTTTCAAATTAAATTGATCGCAAAATATTTTAAAAGAATAGGTCCTTATTTAAATCAATTTGGTCCTTTTTTTAAAAAAGTATGCGTATTTTGAGACTCAGAGTTGAATTGATTTCACTTAAATGACTTAGAACTCAATTCTGTAATATATAATGAAAAGGGAAGGAAAAAATTAATACAATTCCCAAAAAAATGGCATCTAAATATTTCGCTCTAATTTTTTAGGGGGAGCTTAAAATTTGGAGATTTTAAGAAGCTGTATTTAGGTTTTTTTCATTCGGGTCAGTATCAAGGTTTGAAAAAAACAATCTTGACCATTCAAATAAAATGGATTTTAATTTTAAGCGTTGACTAGTTTTAAAAATTTGAATACAAAAATGTCAAATTCCAAGTGTCAAAAGTGAAATAAGCATTTTCTATTTGTTTATGGGTAGTTTTGTTTATTAAAAAAGTTAAAGTTCTATTTTGTTTATAATTATATTTTATTTATATTAAAACTTATGTCTACGCCATCTTTTGCAATTGTATGTAAATATTTTTTGACAGATCTAAAAACCTCCACCCACAATAATTATATGAGTATGTTGGTTTTGTTTTTACGTGTTATTAAGCAAATCTTGATCCTGTACCGAAATAAAAAAAAACACAGCTATTATAGAATTATTAAGAACCTTTTAAAATATGTTGATCCGATTACTATGGATCCGAAAAAATTGGTCTAATGATTAAAAAAGACCAATTTAATTTAAAAATTTATGAGTATTTATATTTGAAAAAAATACCAAATTCATTTGAAAATAGATTCGCCAAATTTCATTTAAATAAAGACCAACTTCATGTGAAAAGGGTATATATTTATATATATATCTATATTTTAATGCTGCTGACTTCAAGGTTCAATTTTATGAAATTTTTGCATGTTTTCACAGTATTATGAACAGTGTTATTATATTGTGTCCAAAAAATTATTATAGAATTTTTTTCCAATTACTTTTACTTTAGGCTCAGAAAAAAAATAAAAAAACAAAATAAAAAAATATTTAATCATAATTTTGTTGTTATTGTATAGTTTTTTTTTTTTTTGATTATCACATTTTTTTTTTTGCTAATTTATTTGTTTTTCTTATAACCCCAGTCAGATATATGATAATATATTTTCAGATTTTCTGTCTCTTTCTATTTATTTTTTTTGTATTTATTATCAATTTTATTTTTTCATATTATTTTTTAATTATATTGAACATAAGTAAAAAAAACTACATTTATTAGTATTAGTTTTAAATAACAGCTGAAAAAAATGAACATTTTATGTAAAAACTGTGAATTTGGAAAAGAAATGAATATTTTACGCAAGAGATTAATATTTTGCACGAGATATTGAATTAGATATAGAGGGTGGAGGTGGAGTGAATAATAATAAGAATAATATAATAATATAATATAATATAACATAATATTAATAATGATGATGACGTGTATTACAAATACGTAAATGTACTCAAATTTCCAACCGAAGTGAATGTCCTTTTCTTGAAATGACAAACTACGAAAATGAATTTTGGTTTTTATTTAACTTTTTTGTTTTTTGTAATAAATTTTCATTAAGAATTTTTTGTAAATGGTTTTAGGGTTACCAATTGTTTTTTTAAATTTTGGAAGTACAATGAATTTCTAATTCAAAAATATTTGAGTATGCAGAGTTTCAATTAGACACATTAATTGCATACAGTATTAAAAATCTAGTTTAATTCAAAACAAGGTCCAAAAAATTTGAATAGTACCTAAAACTTTAAAGATTTTGCTGGTTCCATTAAATCTCATCTTACTTGCGATTAGAAACAAAGGTTTCGAACTGAAATTACACTTTCTATGGAGTAAACAAAAAACCAAATAGTTTCCTTTTAATTTTTTTTAATTTTTTTTCACTGTTTAAAGGAGTATAGGGCATTCACCAGAATTAGTCATTTAGACTCTGGGCTTCTCTAATCGTTATATTCAGTATTTTAACTATGACCGCCATCTTATTATCTTATATAAGAATTATACATCTTTTTATAAAAATAATTTTATTTTATATTATGTTATAAACTATTATAAATATACGATATAATTATACAATTTTACGATATTATTTTAATTGAATACCATCTGACCGGGGCTTATACCCGAGCTCTTGCAAAAGAAAGGTGGGCGTTTTAAGCATTACGCACTTGGTCAGTGATTTAATTTCAATTAATTTTTTTTTGATAAATACAAGTTTTTCGTTTACCACATTACGTCTTAGCCTATTTACCTAACTCCTAAAGTAAACCCTTAACTAACTACTCGGTTTTTTATTTACTTCATGATTTCGCTTAAAGTAAACGCTCAAAGTAGGTCGAATATTCTTTCGGTTGTCTTTTATTTTTACATTTTCAGTAATTACTAATTAGTAATTGATAATTACTATACTTAATTAATTTTTTTGTCAGTATGGCAACCTTAATAGATAAATAATATAAAAATCTTTCTTTAAGTAAATAAAATTTGTATATTATTTTGCTTTTTATTCAAATATCATGCACAGATCCATGAAAAAAGGGAACATGTTCATGTTCACCAAATATCTTATTAAATTATAATGTAATAAATCTTTTAGCATGTGCCGAGTTTTTTAGACCTGTTTGTCCCGAAATTAATATTTTGTATTTGTTTACTTAAATAAAAGAATATTCTTAGAAATAAAAGTTATATATGTATATTCTGTTCTGTTCCTTTCTTCTGAACCTTAAATGTTCACAATGGTGTGTAATGTAAAATTTGTTGTTTTAAAATAAATTTAAAGAAATTTCGTAAGTTACAATTTTCCAAAGCACTCATAAGCAGACTAGCCAGTTATTTAAAAAAAAAAGAAATTAGAAGTATGATTTCTAAAAATAGATATAAGATAGATTCGGTAGGTACGGTATCAAGATTCAAGAGAATAAATTAAAATTAAAAAATATAACATCGTATAGTGCGTAATTTATGTAAAGCGGTTTTGTAAATTTGATAAAGGTTTAAATTAAAATGATATTTAACTTCAAATTCATGTATAGGGCACAATAGAGAACATGAAACTCATAACAGAACTTTCAATTGTTAAAGAAAAATATTTGAAATTTTTTTTTTTAAATAAAAAACGGTTTTTTGCGGTTGAATTGAACATAAGATATAGAGCACAAAATTGCATACTTTTAGGAATAATTTAGATATTTTATACCAAAAATGTATTCTAGATAAAAATATTTAATTTTAAAAGTTAATTGTTTGAATATAAGTTTAAAAAAATTAATATAAATAAAATTAATTAGTCTATTGACTTCAATCCATTAAATTTTGTATACGTGTTGTCCTTTAACAATGGATTTGGCTCTATAACAGACTTGGAATTTGTTAATACATAATGGGCGACGATTGAATTGTAATTTAGAATTAAATTTTAAGTTTCAATACTTTGTATTAAGTTTTTCTCCGCTAACAATTTTGATCTAACGGATCGTCATGGTCTAACAATTTTGCTCTAAAAGAAATTGAGGCTGTGGTTCAAGTATTTAAATTAACCGTTTTTAAAAATGATTTGATCATTGACTTTAAATTTTGTATTCGTGTTGCTGTTTCATAATTGAGTTTACTTAGAATGTGTTAACTAATATATAGCACGAGATTAATCTAAACTACTTTCCAAAGCGAATTCTGTCCAACTGTGCAAAGTGTTGTTTTGACTTAAAATAAAGTCACAAAAAAAAGTTCCGTAAACCTATTGCGGCACAATTTACCATGTGTAATTGTCATTTATACCATGTGTTATTTTTTGTGTTATTTTTTTCAATAACATCAACATCAATTAAAAATCATTTGAAAGGCGTAGCAACGCTT
Source organism: Dolichopus griseipennis (assembly GCA_963082915.1). Lineage (NCBI taxonomy): Eukaryota > Metazoa > Arthropoda > Insecta > Diptera > Dolichopodidae > Dolichopus > Dolichopus griseipennis. The sequence goes on along the minus strand of OY720442.1, from coordinate 38,887,629 downwards.
ACCGCGTATTAGCTAGTATACTATGACAGTTTTAAATTAAAAAATAACAATTATTTGTGTATATTTATAGATGTCATAAATTAAAAATTCTGCGTTCTGTTCTTTTTAAAGTCTCAAAATAAATAAAACATAAGTTTCAACAAATCAATTTGACAAATTTTATAAAGATTTATAGAAAAATTTAATTGACAGTTTGTATATAAAATCTATATGTTTAACAATACTTCCAAAAGATTGGAAGGGGAAAATTTATATTAGCATTATATGAAATTTAAATAATATTCCATTTTAAAGAAAAATGGCACTTAAAAATATTTATATTGAAATTCATAAAATTGGTTTTAGAATAAAATATTTAGACCTTATATTATTTTAAGAATTCTTATATTTTAAATTATTCATAAATTTTTTTATTTTGAGTCTTTTAATACTCAGGGTCAAGGTTAATTTATGAAAACCTCCATTTTATTACCATTTTCGTTCTATTTTAAGTAGAGATCCTTTAAGAAGTGTTAGTACTTAATAAAGTTAGGTAATAAGCAAATTATTTCTACTTATTTTTTTATTTTTTTATACGTCCTTCAGAGTTTATTTACATTTTTGAATATGTACTTATATTTTCATGAATATTTGAAGGGTTTCCAGAAAAATCCAAATAAATAACATTAAAAAAAATTAGAATTAAATGATTAAGAAATAGATAACAAAATAAAATTTTATGAATCTTCACGTTTACATACATTTTGTTTTCTATTTCTGTTCATTAGTTATAATATTACCTTAGATTATCTAGGAATTATTTATGAACCACTTTTTAATCTGGGGTTTTTCACATGAAAAATTCTAGAAATTTAATTTGATTTCAAATTATAAATAGAGTACGTATTAGGTATACTGAAAAACTTTTTGAAGAAATGAACTGATTTTTTAATCAATAAGTTTATTTAAAAAATAATAGACTTAATTACAAAACTTACAAAACTTTTTTAAAATTCTTTCGTCTAGATTTCTATTCGACTGAGCTACCATTCACCATTGAGATTCAAAAAATGGCTTGATTAATAATTAATATTTCTAAATGAAATAAATTAAAAATAGATATCCGTCATTTAATGAAAAATATAACTCACAGATATAGAAATACCTTATAATTCAAATATAAAATTATTACAAAATATAACAAAATAGAATTGTATCTATTAAAAGTTTCCTAGCGCTATCTCACATTTATGTGGAATTATTTTGGATTAATTTTAATAAAAAAATCCCTGACGTTCTAAAACGTATGCCTATGCTTAGACAGTGGCTTAAGCGTTTATGTTGGAGCTGCGCTAAGTGATAAGAGCGTCGATAATAGCATAGCCTAGAAAATTTATATTGTTTATCGATGATCAAAGTAATGCTCCAATATAAACACCTCAATTTAAATCATATATATAGTTTTCTTAGTTATGCTTTTATCGACGCTCTTATCACATATCGCAGCTCCAACATAAACGCATCCTAAGAGTTTAGTGTTTTACACTTACAGATAAATTAAATTATATACAGGGCTAATTATTAAAAAAAATATATCCAGAAGTTTTAACTCAAATAAATAACATTATAAAAAAAATATATCTAGAAGTTTTAACTCGAATAAATAATATTTGTTCGATTGTTCGATACGTCTTGAGTCAGAAGCTAAAATATTAAAAATTTAAAAAAAAACATTCACATTTTATGAAATAAAAGACAAACACGCAAATTTTTGACCCCTTATAATATATTATACTAAGGCAATCCATTTCATAAAACTTATAATTAAAATAATAGTAATATTACTAATAAATACTAGAATAATCAATAATAATTTAATAGGCGCAATTTAATTTCTTTCAAATAGTTCAACAGTAGAATTTAAAACTTCCACTTTTTTAAGTAATGATTCTTTATTCCTACTTACAAAATAAGCAAAACAATATACCAAGTCTGTCCCTAATTGCCTGTTTATTATATTGATTTGTGATGAAGATGGATTTTTTTTTTTTTTTACGACGGGATGGAAACTGTGCGGTGTTTCTTTGAGTAATGTCCGACTTTAACCCTTTTTGAACCAAATTTTAGGAAGGAATCTGTGATGCAATTGTTCAATTTGGTTATAAGGATGGGGATACGAATGGATTATGGGATTATGGAGATGGGGAAAATTTTAAGGGATATTCCGTTTAAAGTTGTTAATATTCTTATTAAATTTTAGTTCAGTTAGTACCAACTTTAGGAAATGCATTGGACGGAATATGGTTCCATAATCTCGATAACAATTCGAATCGAATTTATATAAATTATATGCATATTAAGTTTTTTGAATTAACGATTCAAATATAAACCTAATATTATTAAAGTAAATTATTAATTGAAAATTAAATTTGTACAAAACAAATAAATATTTAATAAGAGTAAACAAAGTGTAATTTATTGTGCATCAATTAGAAAAAAGTAAATTCAAATTTACATTAAAGTTTTTTAATTAAAGAAATTTGATAATTTTTTCGAGTATTTGTTTTTTGGAAATTGAAGAAAAAAGTTGCGTAAACATTTTTCTCTTAATTTTTATCGAAATTTCTAAAAACGTTTATAACATATATTTTAATTGTTGCCAAACCAAATATCAACTCAAAATGCCATGAACTTAATATATTCCCAAAACTGTTAAACATTAGATGTAAAAAATCAATTAAGATCTTTTGCCTGCAAGATGAAGATTTTGTTAGTCTAGGTTCGAAGCCCTATTGACAATTAATGACAATTTAAATCTGAATGTTTTTGTAGTATCTTCAACTCGCAAAAGGTAAAAATTTAAGTTTGAAAGATCCAATAATTTATTTATATATAAATAGCCCTTTCTCATACAATATGATAAGAGAGTGAAGCATGACTTTCCTTTTCAGGCGTGGAAAATTATACCATTTATTAATTTTATAATATTTTTTCTTATGTTTATATCATATATTTTACTATTCTAATCAAACACGCACCCCCTCGGTTAATAAGCCAAATGGTTACCCACTACACCACCGACGCTCCCTTAAATAATACTGTTCTAAGCAATTTTGATTATGTACTAGTTACCACTGCATTAAAGTTGATAAGGTATTATAAATAAACAAGTTGATGAGCATTTGATTAGGCAAACAGTCAAATGTGTTAAAAAAAGATTTTTAAAAACAGTAGAGACCTATAGTTGCAGTAATTCATTCCTCGTATCTCTTATTTAATAAAAGTAATAAATACTTTAACAATTCCATGTTATTTTAACAATTTTAAAAATAAACAATAAAAAATTTTTAATACTCCTTCAATTATTTATATGATTTCGTACATAAATTCAAGAGTATTTATGTAAAATGATAATCAAATTAATTAAAAAGAAAATAAACAAAGACAATTTATTACAATTTCAAAAGATTATACAATAATAAAAATAATTTCAATGACTTTACTTATAAGAGCAATTTGTTTAATAATTTTTATAAGCAAGTACTTGGAAATTTTTAATTAATTTAAATACTTTAACAATTTAAAAAATAAGAGGAATCAATTTAACAATTTGAAAATTGGTTAATGCGTAAATTTAAAAGTTCTTCAAATTATTGAAGTACACAAACAAAGTTTATTAGAAACTACTTTAAAAATATATGATATCTTGAAAAATTGTTCAATAAATGGTTTATTGGGTAAACATATAATATAAAATTCGTATAGTAATGTACTTATTATGCACTTTAGTACATTTCGTGCACTAATTAACTTTTTATTTCAAATAAAATACAAAATTCTTAATTTCAACTCTTACGTCGAAATATTGTAGCATTATTTCTTTTATATAAGTATTTTGTAGATTTACTTGAAACAATTAATGCCTCCCAGCAAACAAGTGCGAATCCATAGCATTAAGTGCTCAATGTTGCTACACTGTGGTAATTCGTAGGGTGTTTAAGACTCATTAACTGTGAGAATCACTAAAATTAGAACATACTTCAATCTGAAGTTCTCCTCTTTAATTTAAATGGTTCGTATTTTCGTATGAAACTCTTCACAAAAGCTATGTTCATGTTCTTTTCCAACATACTTTTTACCTCCCTTTAATATTTTGATTTCCTCCAAAACTCTTCCCGTTTTTTGAATCTTCAATATTGTATCAAAAATATATTGGAAAGTAATAAAGAAAAACTTTCCAACAGGTTTAATTGAGTGAAAAAAACAGGAAGTATTTTTGATGGTTTTAATCATTATACCATTTAAGTGACAGGTCTTCAGGTTCGCGAGCATTAGGTTTTTAATAAGATAAAGTTAACAATGCTCTGGGTTCGATTCCCGGCAAAAGAGAGAGAAAAACTGTTATTTGGTTTTCAAACTTGAATCAATTACCATTCGCTGATGGGTTCAAATTAATGACATTAACAATAATTAATAATTATATATCTCTAATAAAAAATACATAAATATAACAATATAAACAAATGCAATATATAAATAAATATTTTAATTGAATAATATAACTCACAGATACAGAAATACTTTATAATCCAGTATAAAAATTATTACAATATATAACAAATAGATGTGTGATTATTGAAAATTTTGGACGTTTCAAGGTTTAGCACAATTTCACGCTTAAATTGAATGTGGCATTTATTAAGACCAATTCTAATAATACGAATATAATATGTTCGAACTTATGGTACAGACAGGCTTATTAGCCTCACAGTTGAGTCGTTAGCATTAAAAATTGAAAAATCCAATGATTTTATCTAAAACGTTATCGAATTATAGAAGTTACTAAATTAATGGAAATATCTGAGTTAGTTCTTCCATTATAAATTTAAATTCCATAAAAGTTTATTCCAATGAAACTACTTAGTTGAAAATACAAATAAACACTCCTTGAAATATAATATAAAATTTCTTTTCAATCTTGAATATATTACGGGGTCTTTTATTTTTAAGTGGTCAAAAAATTTATAATATTTGATTAGATGATAGCTTTTAGAAAATATAATTTTTCCAAATCATCCACCCACCCATTATTTCCAATTCATAAAGCATAGAAACATTTATCGTAGAATGCTATGTAATTTCCAAAAATTCAAATAGTGTTACACCCTTTTTTCATTTTACCGTATATCATTCCAAATTAATAACAAAAATTTATTAGGACTAGACTATATGTCTAGTCTGATGTCTATTTAACTGTAATATATCAAAATTGCATCTCTTTTTTTTTATACAAAAATTATGCGCAGAGTTGCATAAATTTAGAGGTGTAAAATATTATGTTTTACATATAGGATATTTTTTTTTTTGAATTGAATAAAATATATAAAATTTATATAAATTATATTATAAAAGGTATATAATATTCGTAAAGGGTCATAATATGAAAAGGGTCACTTCTTCATTTCTTTCTTTTTTTCACCCAAAAATAAAAAATATCCGAACGCAAAATCAACCCTCGGTAATCTAATAAAAATGTTAATTTCATTTTTTTATTAATTTTTTCTGTTTTTATTTTTTTTTATGAATAATTTCTGCGCATTCATCATTTTATTTCATTATAAATAAATATAATTTATTATCATGTCATAAATTAAAATGTTTACGCCATTATTTTTAAAAACATTTTTTGTTTTTTTATTTTGTTTTGTTGCAACCTATTAATTTTTTTATGTTCATCCCTCCCCGACTTCTGGAACTGTTCTTATATCCTTAGTTTTAAACGACGTTTTTAATTTACACGGTTCCTTTAAAAACCGTTATCAATTTATTTTTAAAATTTAAGTAAATTTCATTTAGGGAATCACAGACTGCATGCAAGCGTTTCCTTTAACACAGTTTCCATTTAAACTAACGGAATTTGAGTACTAATGTACACACATACATTTATACGATGTAAATCGAGGGCATAATTGTATATTATTCATAATATTTAATCTGCAGTATTAAATTATCAATTTAAATCTCCAATACATCCACTAGGTAAAAATGTTCTGATTTTTGAAAAGTTCTAAGGGATTACGAAGATTTGCAAAATACCGTCAGTTTTATGATGACCCAAATTTTTAATTTTTCCCTCTCTCTCTTTCTCTCTTACTTCCCGGTCTCTTATACATACAAACATTAAAGTATATTTTAATTTTTAAATCAGGATAACAGTTTACTTGTTTTTTTTAATGGAAAAGTGTATATAATATTTATATATACTCGTATGTATGCAATTTACCACCTTTTTAAATCTTTTGATGGTTTGTTTTTTTTTGTTTTGCTTCATTCAATTCTAATTGTTGTTTTTATTATTATTAATGTTCTACATACCTTTCAAATACATACATTCACATATGTATTTAATCTACCTACACAATATAATGTATGTTGTTGTTGTTGTTTTTTTTGTGGAAATTCGATTTTTCATATATTTTCTATATGACAGTTAATTTTGTATTGAAAGAAACAACAAAGAAAAACTAAACTAAAAAAAAAAAAACAAAACAAAAAAGAGTTATTTTTAAGGGTAATACAACAGGATAGTATCCTGTACAGTTTTTTTTTTTTAGTTAAAGAAAATTCTAAAAAGTTGGGTTAGGTTTTCTTTGTGTTATTTAAAAATAAAAGTAATTTATTTTGTTTAATAAATAAATTCTTTAAAACAAAGATTAAAATTTTAATTTACACTCTAGATAAAAATTATTTGATTTAGAAAATATTAATTTATTAAAAAAAAATTAAACACACCATTTATATTCTGTATCGTTTTATAAAAGTTATTTAATTTTTTGTTTTTTTTTTTATAACTGTATTCGTATTATTATAAAAAATTAGAAAAATTAAATAATAATCGCAATTAATTGACTTGTTAGTAGTAAAATATTTATTTAAAAGATAAACACTTGTTTTTTTTTTTTTTTTGACATTTATATTATCGCTTTGTTTAGTAAAAAAAACTTTTAAAAGTTTTTTATTTTGTTTTTTTTTTTTTAATGTATAAAAGCCATAAGAAAAAAAAAACAAAAATAAAATAGAAAAAAAATTTTAGGATAATATCACCCGACCGCTTATTTGTTTTTATTTTTATATTCGAGATATTTACAGTTATATTTTATTTTATTATTTTGTTATTATCCTTTCGAATGATGATTTCAAACTGACGTTTTTAACTTAAAAGGAAAGTGAAAATTTTATATTTTAAGTTTTACCTATATGAATATGTTAAAAAGCTTTTTTCTCTCAAATAAAAAAAAAAGCTTTCCTTTTTTTTGGCTTTGGTTGTAGAAAAGTAGGAAAATTGATTTTTATAAATATTTTTTAACTGTAGAAATGTTATGGGTTGTGAAGTTGGAAAATAGGTATTGGATAAGTTGGAAATTGGGTTTTGGATTTTATAAATTTCCACACGAAAAATTTCTTAAAAAAAAAAACAACTATAATATTCAGAGACATCTGTTAGAATTTTGTTCGTTACTAATTTTTTACTTATGTAGATTTAAATGTTTAGAGGTTAAGACCCTGAATTCAAATAGTTTTAACTGGACTATAATATTTCTTACTTTAGATACATCAAATAACAGGAAAAACTGGAGAAATTGTTTGAACTACTAAATTGAAACTAAATTGGAAAATTGAAAAAAAAATTTGGGAGGTTTTTCCGTTTTCCTCACATTATTCAAAATTAAATGAAAATATAAATTTAGTTTAGTTTTTCAGTTGTACATTTGAGTTGCATTTAGAGTACCCTGGATTATAAATATTTGGAGAAATAAAAGAATTGAAAAAAATAATATTAAAAATAATAATAATAACAATAATAATAATAATAATAATTTTGCAATTGAATTAGGACTATTTAGCTCATCATATGTCTGAATACAATTAATGAAAAATTATAACTGTTTTGTACAAATTTGCTGCTACTTGACATTTAAAATTGAATGGATGACAGATTGAAAATCAAAAATAGTAGAAGTTTTGTTATTTGACAGTTAAACAAATAAAGTATTTTTTAAATTTTTTGAAAATGTGTTAGAAAAGTTTAATGAAAAATTAAAGAAGGAATAAAATACAATAGCACAAGACTCAAAAGCATATCTTTTAAATCAATAAAGACGACAACTTATAATAAAAGATAGAAGCTTCCAATTTCGTACAAAGGTGCTATTTACTATTTCATTTGGATCCCTAGAATTAGGCATCAATTGGAATGGTGGTTCAAGTACCTTCCATAAAACCTTCCAAGATCTAACAAGCATATTTTTGACTTTTATACAGATAGGAACTTGAAATTTGGTAGAAGCGTGTTTGGTTGGGTTTGGAGTATCAATTTATTAATATATGCTTAAAAAACTATGAATATATAAGCAGCTCCAGCAGTAAGGGGAAAGGATAACATTTCAACTGCGCAGCTACTTGCCGGTTAAAATTTAAAGACAACATAATGTTTCTTCTATTTATTTAGTATTTTTTTTTTTAATGACGATACTTCAATATTTTAATACTAAAACTAATGCAAAAATAATAAAATGTTTCAAAATATCACAATAAAATGAATAGTCATGGCATTTTAAAGATACTTAAAAACTATATAATATATAATTGATAATTTCTGCAAACTATATCGATAAGATAACTTTCAACGTTCTAAAATTATTTTAACTAAACTAACGTTCTAAATCATTGAATTTATGTTAAATTTACGTTTTTCAATTTGGTATCACTTTTAGAATAAATTTTCGTTCTAAATATATTTTTTGTTTTAATTTAATCCCCAATATTTTTTAATCATATCAGCTGCCTTTTCAGCAATCATTACAACTATTGAATTGGTATGTCCTGCTGGAATTACTGGAATTATAGATGCATCAACTACTCTCAGTCTTTTTATACCATAAACTTGTAATTCAGGATTAACAACAGCATCAGTATCATTTATTGGCCCCATTTTGCAAGTTCCAGATTGATGTTGAAGACTTGTTCCGATTTGACGTAAACAACATTTCCAATAATTATCACTTTCAAAGACTTCATTTTCACATCCAGCATATGGTACACGATGGAAATGACTTCCATATTTTCGAAAATGTTTAGTATTTGATAATTTTAATACCTGCAAAAAAAACCGGTATTATTAAGGTTCAACATAATTGTAATATTTTTTACAAATTTAATTCCATCAATCATTGATTGCACATCTTCCGGATCATTTAAGAAATTTGGTTCCATTTTAGGCCAATGGAATGGATTTTTACTTCTTAATGAAATTCGACCACGACTTTTTGGACTCAATAAAACCGGAACCATACTAAAGGCATGCTGTAATAGGAATTTTAAATAATTTGATTTGAATTTCTGTTTGAGAATAATATCAGACCTTGCCTATAATGGTACTGTAAACTTTACTGTGAAATTCTTTTGTGATACCTAAAATATATCGCATACTTCCAGACATATCATTATTCATACTGCCAGCACCTAATACTATTTCCATGTTTGTATAGTCAGCATCTAGATGAATAGAGTAAGAAATTTTAGGATTCTAATTATTAATATACAAGTGACATAAGTGACTTACCAACTTTTGAATTTGGAGTTCTAATAAAAGCATACGCTTCAGCACCTCCGGGTATTGTAAATTTTCCCTGTCCCATGACTATATACTGCAATACATCTATAGGATTTTGCACTTCTGATTCAACTACAGTCATCGGTTGATTGACTAGAAATGTAAGACCAGGTAATGTAACATGGTCCTGAAGATTATAACCAACTTTCAAATCTTGGATTATTGGGATTTCAAATTTTCTTAGATCTTGTTTCGGACCAATTCCAGATAGCATTAAAAGTTGGGGCGAAGCTATTGCACCAGCAGATAAAATAATTTCTTTTCTTGCTCTAACATAGTGTTTGCAGCGATTTTTTAAAAACTGAACTCCTTCTGCTTCTTTTGTAATTGGATTCATATAAATTTTTGTAACCCATGATTTCATAGAGATAAACAGATTTTTTCGATTTAAAATCGGCCTTATAAATGCTTTACTAGTACTGCAACGTCGCCCATTTCTTAAATTAGCTTGAACTGGACTAAAGCCCATCAATTGTTCACCATTCGGATCAGTGATATTGTAACCCATGTCAACACCTGACTTTAAAAATGCATTAACCAACTTTGATCTGTATGGTGGAAATGTAACATCTAATGGTCCATTGTGACCATGATATTTAGAATCTTTCAACTCTCTAATTCTTACATTTTCAGATTTTCGGAAATATGGCAAAACTTCGTCATAACTCCAACCATAATTACCTAATTTTGCCCAGTGATTATAATCTTTCTTATGACCTCGATTATACAACATATAATTAATAAGGCTTGTTCCACCAACTCCCCGTCCTTTTGGCCAATTGCAAACACCATATTCTAAGCCTTGACATGCATTTGGTGTGGGTTCTGGCCTATAACCCCAATTATAGCGTGTTATACTTGTTAGAGCTGCTGTTAATGGAACATCACTTAAAAAAGTCTCTTGATCTCCAGCTTCCAAAAGAAGGACTGTCGTATTTCTAATTTCACTTAAACGATTTGCTAATACTGTTCCAGCTGTACCAGCACCAATAATAATAAAATCATATTCAGTGTGAAATATTTCTGTGTCTGGTAATCTTGTATTTAGTAAAGTTGTTTCCAAATCACGAAAAAGATCAACTAATGTTTGACATTTGGCAAAAGACGAATTAATTATTATAAAAAACGTCGTTGAAACTAGAGTAACGATAAATTTTCGTAATTGTTTCATTTCATAATATAGTTTGTATTCCAATTGAATCTGCATTCACTCTAGCGAAGCATCCTGCAAATAATATAAAATAAATTAAGTTACTTTTATTAATTTCAGAATAATTTTTTTATGTTATTGATGCCAATATTGAAGAAAACAATTTAACATGATCATATAAATTATTAAATTTTGTGCTTATTTATAATTTTAATTAGAGATTAATTAGAGGTTAAAAAAATTAACAGGTAAATTAGTAAACTAGCACCTCAGAATACTTACTAGATCAAATAATAATTGTATTCTTGCAAGATAATGTTGCGAGTACAGTTTAATTAATGTATTTTATTTAGATTTAGCTTTGAGTTCTCTAAAATCGTTGACAATCATATTCTCTTACTATAAGAAAGGAATAAAAAATTTCAAAAAAGCTTGAAACTAGTTAAAAAAAATGATGAAAAAAACAAGGGTTTTTAAAAAAGCACATTCCAAAATTATATAGTGTTTTATACTGAGTTTAATTTTGGGAATATATATACTGGTGACTAAGTTACTTATTTATAAAAATGGAAAATTTTTAAGTCCTAATATTTTTATAATATTTAATATTTTTAATTACTAATTTTCACTAAGCAAACTTATGATGATTCTCGAAGATCTAACTCCATCTCCATTCTTTCCAAAAAAATTGAGGGTAACGAATTTAACTGTTAATCCCTCTAAAATTTGGGATTTTTCTTAGATAAGTATAATAATACAAGCAAAAATGGTAAGTTACAGATGTATAAAAATAGCAAAATTGCAATTTTCGACTTCTTACAGATCTTTTTTAATCGACTTCTACTAATTTCTAATCTAACTTCTGTCAAAATTCAAGTTTCTAACTTGAGCCGTTCAGAATATTAGAGGGACAAAAAATTTTGCAAAAATTGAGTTTCGCATAACAGTTGTTTTTAGTACCGAATGACAACTCTATACTTTAATGGCAACTCTATATCTTATTAACTTGAACAACATATTTTTATAAAGCTTATAAAAGTTGCGATCAATTGTCGTTCCCCTATTGATATAATAATTTTAATATTGGTATTTTCCCCTAATTTGGAAGGATTGCACCTCTATTAAGGGGGGAATATTTATTTTGCAATATTTTCTTTTCTATTTTGGTTAAAAATAATTTTTTTTTTATTTCAAAATGCGTAAAAGTTTTGTAAACACATGGGCGGACGGACGGACAGAGTTAAACTACATAGCTACATATTTTTCTGGAACTATTTTTTTTTTTTAATTATTGTATATAAATCAAAAAATATTTGTTGATGCTTTAATTTATTTTATTTTGTTGTCTTAAAATATTCAAAAAAATGTATGATGCTATTTTACTATATCACCATTAACATATAAATCTTTATTTCATTATGATTAAGTTGTTAAAAGTTTTAATGAAATTTTTTAAAAGGAATGCTAAAAATGAATTACAATTATTGGATATTAAAGTACAGTGATAATACTTAAATTATAATATTATATCACACTTCAATATTTAATTCAAAAATATGCCTATTACATTATTTATAAAAATTTTTTAATTCGCGAAGACAAAAAACAACAAGTGATGAAAAAAACCAAGGGTTTTTAAAAAAGCACATTTTCAAAATAATACAGTTTTTCATACTGAGTATTTTATCGGAACCAAATATATACGTTGGTGACTAAGTTACTACTTACTTATAAAAACAGTAAATTTTTAAATTTTTAGGTCCTAATAGCCCCTCTATGGGGAAGGTTGCCCAATTTCTCAAGGATCTAAACCTCACTACTCTCCTTCCCCCAAACTTTTTTAGGTTCTAGTAATTAAATTGTGAATTCCACAAAAAAATGGCATTTTACTTAGAATTTTACTATTTAAGCAAAAATGGTTAAAACTGAGAGACACTTTCTTCAATTTAAAGAACCCCTTTTAAATTTAAGATAATCTTTTAACATATGTTAAAATATAATGTTGGACCTTTAAATTTTGTATATTAAGGAAAAAATATTTGAACAGGTATTCAAGTTACAGGTGTTTAAAAATAACAAAATTTCAATTTTCGAGTCCTTATAGCTCCTAAATAGGGGGCTTGACAAAAAAATTTTGTTAACCGACTTCTACCTATTTCTGAGGATCTAACTTCTCCCAAAATTTCAAGACCCTAGCTTGAACCGTTTAGAAGATATGTGGGGCCAAAAATTTCGCAAAAATTGAGTTTTGCACAATGGTAAATTTTAGTACCGTATGGCAACCCTAAACATTTTAGCGAAGTATTTTTGTAAAGTCTATAAAAGCAGCTCGTTTCAACCGTTTTTCGATTGAAAATAAATTTAACAGAACTCTTGTTATATCAATTTAAATATAGGGCTTTTTTGGAATTTGCAGGGGCTGTAGCTTCGTCACCCTTCAAAATTAAGAAAAACCTTTGACACATGTTGAAATATAATTATAGTTTTGTGTAATGTCAAATTTTAGTACCCTATGGCAACCCTAAACATTTATTTTTTAAAAATTTATGAAGTTAATAAAACCAGGTATCTTTTGCTGTTTTCAGATTGAAAATAAACCTAATAGAACTCTTGTTATAACAATTTGAATACAGGGCTTTTCCCAAATTTGGGAGGCTGCAGCTCCCTAACGGTTGGGGCTACAGAAAAAAATTCTTCTACGAAATTATTTTTTTGGTAATATCTACTCGTGGTTAAAATTTCTTTTCTCTATTTCAAACGACGTAAAAGTTTTTGTAAACATACGGACAGACAGACAGACGGACAGACGGACGGACAGAGTGAAACTATATAGGCACATTTTTACAAAATTTTTTGAAAATGTGCTAAAAACTGATAAAATTTATATAACACCAAAATATTTAAGTTATTACAATGTGAGGATTATATTTTGATGCTTTATATCATATTTATGCATAATATTTATATTAATTGATCTGGTATGTTATTTATATTTTGTCTTTTGGACATGCCTTCTTTTTGCTGTAACTCCTTTTTTAACAGATAATAATTAATTCGTTGTAAAAAATGATAGAATGCAATTGTAAAAAAAATATTTTGTTCAAACTACTGGTATTTTAAATTTGAATCAATCTGTAGATATTTTTATTTTATTATAAGAGTGACAGATTAACTATGAATCAAATGTAGTAATAGATTATGAACTAGAATGTAGTAACCGATTAATACGAATCAGACTATTACTTTTGGTTATCTAATTAGCCTCTTCTATAAATATACTTAAAAATGTGAATATTATGTTGATTTAGTTACAGATAATGCCAATATATTTAGATTTTTAATAATATTGGTCAGTTTTAAAACCTCCTCTACTATTTTAGAAGAAGCAAAGATGTTAACGTTCAGTATATCCTTTTAATCTACTTTATTTCTATCTCCTTAAAAGTAATGATTTTAAGAATTCAATACTCTATAAATTATTATAGCACTATTTAATACACGGATGGTTTGTTATCCTATTAATCTATATTGTAGATGAGTCTAATTCACATACTATTTTTATACCCTACACCTATCAAACAGGTAAAGGAGTATATTAACTTTGGTATGGTGTTTGTAATCACCTCAAGGGAGCGAGCTAGTTCAGATTTTAGTTTTGGATGCAAAATCTAGCTTTAATCATAAAAAATAATTAGGTAAGAAAATTCACTTTAACTCATGTACAGTCATAGTCTTTTTAGAATTGCACTTTTTACAAAATTAATATAAAATTTTATATTACCTCTTGATTAAAAACTTATCTTTATTTAAATTAATTATAAAACAAAGATCTTTTGATCCAATTTGAATTCCTCAAATACATTTAAATACCAAAAAACATTGGAAACGACCTTAATTATTAAAATTTAAATAAATTACCATTTTTTTAATGTAAATAAACTTTTCTCTTTTTTCTTTCCGTATTTCGTTATTATCGAACTTTAATCATTTAATTGTCAATCATTTGGAATTTATATTAAATATTAATATTCATTTTAAATTAATCTCACAATAATCAACTTCCCAAACACTCAGAAAATGCATCATAAATTTTATTTTATCGCACTCTGAAGCTGGACTTGACCTAATTTTTTAATTCGTTATTTTCCAACACGTATAACTGACCACGATTGTATTTTTAATGTGTTTATTTTGTGTTTTAATAAAAATTAAATACCAGAAAATTGAATGCAGAAATTGTAAGAAAATGCAAGTAGCAAACGTACAAAATTTTAAAAGTGCAGATAAGGTCATTTGATCCTTGGAATTTATAATAAAAATCATACCATAAAATGGGTAATAAATATTTAACCTTATAAAAAGTAAGAAAAAAATATGCAGCAAATTGGAGTATCTATAATATATATTTAAGTGAATTTTAACGTGTTCCATGACCTTTGGTAATATGCTTCAGTTTTAAGTTTCATGGTTTAAACGCAATAAAGGAATTTAAAAGAAGAGTTGATTGGTTTTGATTAATTGAAGGCTCGATTTAATTGTTTTATATTGTATAGTTTTAATTTCAAAATTTCAATGGTAGCTACATGTTTTAAAATAAAGGTAAACAAGATTTTATTAAGTATAGTAAAATAAAACAATAAGTTAGTTGTGTTTGTATTGATAGAATTTCTTTCTCAAAGATTTAAATTCTGAAGAATTAGGTTTCAAGATTGATTTTCATAATCGCTCTTGAAATTCAATAGATAAATGAATTAAGCAGTAGTGGGATAACTATAAGTGGGATAACCATAAGGGGTATATAAGTCAAATGGTTTATAATTGATCGTGATCGATTGATTTATCGGGAGCGTTCTTTTTAACTCTATTTTTTTGGCTTAACTTAAAAAAAGCTAACGAATAGTTATAAAAAATTTTATAAGAGTGATTTTAGAGTTGTATTCAAAATCAGGATTCCCCCTTTTTCCAGTATATTTATATTTATGTATACGTGACATTCTGAATTAGAAGGGGTTATTTTTTGCACAAAATAGGTATGCTGAATTAAAATATCATTTTTTGATTTTAGGGTTAGATAAGAAATCTAGCTTCAATATTTTATTTAAAGGAAGCCTCCGATTTTAAAATAATTTATTTTCCAACCAATTTTGCTATATTTTATTAAAAAAAATGAATAACTGACTAATTAAAAAAAAACGAGATTTTGTAAAAATGAGATTTTGAAAAACGATATGTCGTACCAAACCCTAAATTATCAATTAAATCATTTAATCAAGACAATGAAAAATTAATTATAAATAACGGAATTGAACTCCACAATTATTTTGAACTTAAACTAGGTTTTAAATTTTTACAGAACTTTTTGTTACGTTCTAGGATTTAAATCAGAACAATTAAATTATTCTTTAGGTTAGCTCTTTTTGGGTTTTCTAAAGCTATCTAATTAATTTTTAGTCTTTCTCAAATTTTATAGCTATTTAAAGGATTTTTTTTTTATTTTAAGAACGACTATTAAAAAAATTTATAATATTACATAAAAATACTAATATCCTAAAGACATCCACTTAATTCGACAAGTTTAACTATATTTCTGGTTTTAAAATTTTATTATTAATTTAAATGCAACTACTTGATTTTAAATCTTTTAGTATAGTTACCTAATATTGAAATAATTTAAAAAGACTCGAATTTAAAATTATGTAAAAAAATTAAACTAACATTACATTACGCATAAACTTGAATTTAATACAAAACTGCCTCAATAAATATAAAATACAAATGTGAGAAAAGAAAATTAAAACAGTTAGTGTTAGAACTTGAAGTAAAAATACTTTCTAACCATAATGGAATTTTTAAAAAAGAACTAAAAAATTAATTAATTTAATTTTAAAAATCTGACTTTAAGTGAAATTTCTTTTCAATTAATAAATTAGATAATAATTAAATTGTTTAAATGATTTTATAATTTTAATTGTCTTATTATGTTACTAAAATGAAAAATTATTTAAATAAACTTGAAAATGATTGCATTTGGCAAAAATTCAATGTTTACAAATAAAAACATTAATAACTTTTGAATGAAATCATTGAATTAAATTATCATGTATAAAGTTCAAACAATTGCATTGCATTAAACTTGATCCATTTTAAATTTTTATTTACAAGTTACAATATTACAGTAATATTTTGGTATTTTAATTAACTTTATCATAATGAAATATTACAATAGTGAGTAGTTTTAAGTTATGCATGTGTTTGTTATGCAATTTAAACAATTCAAAAATTTTGCTTTATTGAAATAAAGCCAAAAAAAATTTTAAATATAATTTTATTATATGCAAATGATTCACAAAATGAAAAGGTTTAACCAAAAAACAAAAAAAGATTTTACGAAAAATTAATTCCAACCTTATAAGTAACTTATAAATTTGTTACTATAATTTATTAATTAATATGTTATAAATTTTTAGATACAATAAGATATGGTAGGTACTTTATATTTCTTAATATATTGAACTGTTAATTATTATCCTGGCACTTAATCATTATTTTATGTTCTTTGCTTGAACTTTGCAATGCATTAAACTGAATTGTGACTCCAAACCTAACACAACATTTTATTTAGTTGAAAATCACCCACATATACTAAAATTTCAAACATTGACATTTTATATTAAATAATTTTATGGTTCATAATACTTTTTAAACTGAAAATTATTTAAATAGTTCACATTTTAGTTCAGCTAGATCTCGACTCACCAAAAGTATAAGGAACCACTTTACTTACTTATAAAAAGGAACTTATAAAAAATCATTTAAATTTACACTATATCTATGGTTAATGCAACAGATCAAATATTTTTACCTTTATATAACAAATATAAAAAGGTAACTTTTTAACTTCACGTCACTTGAAAAGAAATACCATGTTCTTTTTTAATTTTCAAAATAGAATTTGAACACTAATTAAATTAATTGTTTATTTTTGACACATCACATAAAAAAATCGAAAGACTTAAGTGGGAAACTTAGTTTTAATTTTTTTTTTTGATTTTCATTTATTTTCAAATTCTGATCTTAGTTTTTTTTTTTTTTAAATTATAACAAATTTATTTAATTTTATTATTATATTAAAAAAATTAAATAGCGTAAAATTTTTCACTCCGATAACACCAAGTAATCACTTTAAAGATCTGTTAAGAACTGAAAAAAACTCTGATAACAAAATAATCATATTACACATATTGATGAAAATAAAAATACAAAATAAAAAAAATTATTTTATTTTGAATACAATTACAATAAAAATCAGTATTAATAAAAAAAAGCTTTAGATTTTGAATAATATTAAAAATGTTGCCCTTTAAATTTTTTTTTCAAATAATCTCCTCTTCCCCGACAATAAGTACATGCCACAAAACAAAATTATTTAACTTTTGCATTTCAATATGATTATGTAAAAAATTTTTGGAAGCCCTATAAATTAAAGTACACTAGTTTAATTATTTGTTAATTTTTTTGTTTATTATTTATATTTTTTTAATTTTAAGTGTGTTACAATTATTTTATTTAATAATTTATGTAACCAAACAATTTTTAATTGTAAACATAGAAACCCGTTTGAATAATACATATGTTTTTGTTAATTAAAATTTTCGATATTAAGAGAGAGTGAAAAAAGGAAGGTGGTTGCTTATTATAACAAAAGAATGGAATCTCTTAAAAAACCAGAAGTTCTTTTATATCTATAATATTATATAGAATTTCTTGGCAATTTTTAGTTCGAAAAGCTTTATTTCATAAAATAAATACTCTTCCATTCCTATATATTAATCTAAAATAATGACAGTATTCAAAGTGGGAAATTATCCCATTTAACGGTAGTTAAGTTCTAAAATTAAAATATTATAAATAATATTATGATTAAAATTCAATTAAACTTTTAATATAATGAACAATTTTATGAATGTTACAAGTCTTTGAATTTAAAATAATGAATTTATAACCTTGTTGTACACAAATATTGCAAAATTCAGGAAAATTCATATGACAATAGAATTATTTAAGAATCTAAGTCTAAGTAATAATAACTATTTAACTTCTATATTAATATATAATAAAATATAACTTATTATTAAAAGTTTATGAATTTCACACCTTTTTGAATTGATGGGAAGTAAGAATTCAATTATATATTTTTTATCATGTAGCGTTTTTCCGCAAAATTAACATACGAGTAAATTGTCGATTTAAATTTGTTTTTATTCAGTATTTAATTCGTATTTTAATATGCCATGAAATCAGGGATGAATCTAGTAAATAATAAATTTTGATTAATTTAAACTACTCTCCTGTCCTCTGTTATTGCTTCTCAGAGATTAAGTAATGAATTTCTAAATAAAGTTATTGCTCTATAGATCTCTAGGTCTGAACTGCTTGCTTGCCAATCGTATCTTCTTGTATAATCTACAAATCTTGAATCTGCTTTATCAACCTAATAATGAATTATAATATGCTGGATCATCATATATTACACATATATTACGGTATAAGTAGTTGAGAATTAGGTTTATTTGAATAGAAGGTGTTTGAGAAACATCTTGTACCTCTGAGGAAGATAGATATAAACTTCAAGTTTTTTTTTTAAAAAAAGCTTTGTTTAAAATCTTAATACAGCCCTGTTAAATTAAATGTTTTCTTTTAATTTACGTATGTTTACTTTTTCCAAAAAAAAAAAAATTGAAATTAAATAAACAAAATATAAATATTAAATACAAAAATATTTAATAAGAAACAAAATCCCAATGTTTACTTTATCTTCACTTCACTTCATTTCACTGCACTATACAATATACATACCTTTTTTTCGTGTCTCTCTCTTGTTAGTGTTAAAATTTATGTGACACGAATAATTTAAAAGAAAATGAAAAATATATTATACTTACTAATATATGAGTAATTTAAAAATAACAGAAGCTAAAAGAATCAACAGAAACAAAACAAAACCGCTGATAATTTATGCTAACAAATATAACTTTTTTGTTTTAAAAAAAATATTGCTGAAGTTCAAGGCCAAAAACTGATCAGTCATCACAATACTTGTTTTAAAATTTTTATATCTTTGCATGCCATATGTGACTTGAATATTATATTATTAAAAAATTTCAAATATCATTAGTGGTAATAAAATTAGTTTATTTGATGGCTCAAGTGCAATGCCATATTAACATATATCAACAGATCATTATTAACATCATCGCTTCATTTAAATTAAATGAAAACTACTTTAAAAAAAAATATCTAATAATACGCTACCTAAACTTTAAATTAAAATCAAATATTTAAATTAAAATATAAATCGATAAAATGCAAGGTTTATGAACTTTATAATACAAAATGCTGATTCAAATTTAAATTTCACATAAAATTTTTAAGAAAAAGAACAAATAAAAGGCCTAGAACTAGAAAAAAAATACATTAAAGAAAAAATTTCAATTTTAAATTATAGCGGAAATACATTTGCATATATCATTTATTATGCATTATGCAATATTAAAGGTGTGTTATAATTTTAATCATCTTATAAAATCATTTATGTATAGATTATTAAAATCAAATGTAAAAGCTTTTAAATGCTTTATAATTTAAAAAATAATAATAATAATATCTTATTAATTCATGAAATTCCGATTAATCTGCACATTCAAGTGCTTTTGTTCTGCAGTTATGCATTATCACATTCGATTTCTTGAGTATGTAAATTATATCATTTACCAATTACTAGCAATGAAGAGATAAATTTTTAAACAAAATTCAATTATTGTCATAATGAACAGAATATCAGCATTTGGTAAAATGAGAGACCTTGATATGATATGATAATAAATGACAAAGCACCACATTTTGACATAAGACATCGCATAATATCTAAATTTTTTAAGCAGAAAAATATAGTTTTGCTTTATTTGTTCTAGATTATAATTAACATCCACAAACTCTCTGCAAAAGTATAAAGCGAACGGCCAATCACTCCTTGATTTCTAGTATATTAAACGCAGAGCAGCGACAGTTCATAAAACTACGCTTCAACTTAATCAAACAAAAATTTAACCGTTTAAGTTAATATTCCAGGGCTCTCCGGAAGTAGTAGGTAAGCATTTGGCTTACTGAACGACGGGGTGCAGTTTCGATTCCGTGAGGTTGCAGATTCGAAAAATAATTTTTCTTTAGAAATCTCCTTGGTGACCAAATATAGTAGATAGAAAGTATTAAAAGTTGGATTCACAACGGGCCATAAGATCTGCGTATTAGGATAGCACATGTACAACAACAAGCTAAAATTCCAAAATATTTTTATCAACATACGTTATTTTTTATATATTATCAAAAATTACAATTAAGTAAAAAAACGCAGTCTACAGTATTACAATTCTTCACAATTTCCAAAATGACTTATCATCAAAATATTAAAATTCTTTATAGAGTATTGCATTCAATAAAATATAATATAAAAATAAACTTACATGCATTTACAAATAAATACGTTCATAAAATTTAATTTATGCTCCAATAATTAAAAATAAAATAAAATTACTTGCATAAATTTACATCATAATTATGTATAATAATAAAATAAGGTATTTATAATGAATATAAAGTTATAGATGCCTCAATATTTATAAGCATCGATAGTTTCATCTTGGCAATGAAATTATATTTTAAAATAAATAAAATATTTTTGATATAGGTCAGTTGTACAATGTGTTTATAATGGTCAGTTGTACAATATATATATATATATATATAATATATATATACATTAGATTTTGGGCATTTTTTGATAAATAAAGCCTCAAATGAGATTTTAGTAGACAATTAAATAATTATTATTAAATAAAGGTCGCAAGTTTAAAGCTAATTAAAACTCAGTAATCATTGAATTTCAGTAATCATTCATTCAAAATATTAATTAATTAATTGATATTAAAATAGAAGCTATGAATGCATTTAATCTAGAGAATAGAATGCATTTTATTAAATAAAAATTTTAGAAGATAAATTTTAAATATTTGAAATTAAACGTGCGTCAATGTGTTGTAAACTAATAAATTTCTTTTAAAATATTAATTTTATTCTTTGAATTCTAGTTACTAATTAATATACCTTAAGTTACTAATTATTATAGATACGTCATAAAATCAATTAAAAAAAAACAAACAAAATGTGTCAATGTCATTTCTTTGATATGGGTTCAATATTATTGAAGTTTACTTATTACTTTTACTACTTGCTGTTACAGGTGATTCTAGTTAATTTATTATTGAAACAATTCGAAAATTTTAATAAAAAAAAAATAATAAATAACATTTGGTTTTTATGATTACTTTTTTCAATATTGATAAGAATTGTATTAAATTTATAATTTAAGTCAATGCTAAAAATGAAAATGAAAATATTGATTCAAATTAACATAAAAATTAAAATTAAATGTTAAGTATAAAATAAAGAAATCCGTTTTTTTTAAATATTTGTAGGTTATGTTTTTTTTAAGATTTTCAAAGGGATAAATGAAGTTAAAATTTAAAAAAAAACGAGGAAAAGTGTAGTAGAGTAGACTGTGTCAACTCTGGGATACCCGTATGACCGTAACATATACATTATATCATCCGGTTAATTACTTCTGGCAAAATTTCAAACACTTAGCTTTATTAGGTGTAGAGTAATGCTCATATAAAAGAAGGAGTTGTATGGCAGCTACTCGAACCCTTTGCAGTAGACCAACCAAATTTAACAGTAACTTTGGCCATTATACTAAACTATTTTTGGCAAAATTTCAGACACCAATCTTCATTCGGTGTAGTGTAATCCTCATATAAAAGAAGGAGTTGTATGGGAGCTACTCGAACCCTCAGCAGTAGACCAACCAAATTTTGCAGTAACTTTGGCCATTACACTAAACTATTTTTTGCAAAATATCAGACACCCAGCTTCATCAGGTGTAGTGTAATGCTCATATAAAAGAAGGAGTTGTATGGCAGTTACCCGAACCCTCTGCAGTAGGCCAACCAAATTTTGCAATAACTTTGGCCATTATACTAAACTATTTTTGGCAAAATTTCAGACACGCAGCTTCCATAGGTAAGTATAGAGTAGTACTCATATAAAATTAGAAGTTGTATGGCAGGTACTCGAACCCGTGGACCAAAATGGCTGGATTTAAATAGCGATTCCGGTTTTTGCATAAAAAAAAATTTCATAATACTAGCTCTTTTACTTTTTGAGTTATCGTGATGACGGACGGACGGACATACATAGCTAAATCGATTTATTTTTCGATTCTGATCCGATCCATACACTTGAGTCTATATCTACCCCCCAAACGTAATGGCAAATTTATTATACTCTTTGACTATATAGTCATACGGGCAGGGCTGGACTGAGAATGAATTTAGGACCGGGAAATTTAAAAATTTCGGTCCTTTTCAATACATTTTGTTTTAACAATCAAGTAAAGTTAAGAATAGCTATGCCTTTTGATGATTGATGAATATATGAGGAAAATTAAAGTCAATAAAAATTACCACATATTTTTATAATATAATATTAATTCTTTTTTATTTATTGTTTAATATATGATTAAATAGAAAATGAACAGAAATGAAATTCACAATGAAATATAAAATAATTAGAATTAACAAAAAATAACATTTAGAAAACAAAATTTTTTTTCATAAAATAACCAATTTTTAATAATAATTTTCTTATTTTTAATAATAATCTCGTTCTTAATAACGTATCGCGTATTGTACGTCGTATTATTACGGCGTATTGTACGTCATACGTCGTACGCTTTTGATTAGGTAAAGGCCTGAAAAAAAAATCAAAAAATTGGTTTTTCCTTTTCTGTGGGAAATTTTTTATTTTTTGATTACATTAATTGTAAGATAATTTGAAATTGCTATTGCTTTTATGGGAAAAATTAAAAAAAAAAATTGTTTCTGGGGGTTTTTTTTTATATTTGATATAAAAAAAATATTTATGGGAATCATTTTTGATTTAATATTCGGCACGGCCCACCGGGAAACTCCCGGTACATTGGTAGGCCAGTCCAGCTCTGCATACGGTTATAAATATATATGTAGTTGTTTTTACTACAATATTTAGTTAAAAATAAAAAATGTGTTTTTTTTATTTATGTTTATTAATAAAAATTTCTTACGCCTCTATTTATACTAAGTTAACTATCTGTTTTACATCTGATTAACTTTAGTACATAATATAAAAATTGTAACGACTATTTTAACTTTTAAAATTGACAATTAAATAATATACTTTAAATTGAATTTTGTTTTTAACATAAAAAGAGATTGAAAACTACTGATTTTTTTTTATAATTTTATCGATTCGATGTATGTTTCATTATCCATTATCTAAATTACTGACAAAGACAGCTAACAATCGTCAGCGCTCAACTGTTACGAAGTAGAAGTACTCTATAGCTAATTTATAAATTTTTTTTACGAAATACTTTAACTCTAAATATTGTCACTGCACAAATATCGGTTTCAAAGAGTGACATCAAATATTGAGGATAAATATCATAATTTTGATCTTATTGACTAAATATCAAGAATAGATCGTTTGATCTAAAAAAAATGATCTTTGAGAGATCAGTTCACTTTTTATGACCTGGATCTTGTCACAGATCAAAAACAGATCACTTGATCTAAAAATTGATCTTTGAAAGATCAGACCAATTTATTTGATATAATATTTTGATCTGTGATCTAAATCTAAATGTCTGCATTAAACTAACCTAAGAACCATGTAAGTAGTAGTGTTAATCCATGCTGTTACAGTTTACATTTACTGTTAAAATTTACTATTATATCACCCTTTTTAGTTCAAATAAAATTTATAAATTAATTTGTTTGGGTAATTTCGAAAAAATTAATATTTAAATTGAGTACAAACTATTTAATTCAATATCATTACCCTACATAATTTTATAATTTTATTTTTAAGATTTCCAAACGAATCCTACCAAACTTTGTAAATATTTAAATAAAGGTCATAATGAAGTTTTTCATTACAAATTCTAATTTTTTCACTAGAAAAATGCAAACCATTGATCGGTTTCGTAAATTTAAAAATTAGTTTTCAATTACGAATTAACTTATTGAATATTGATTATTGACTTTATATTCACCTTATTTTATTTCAAAAATTGAAATTCATGTAAAAAATACCAAAAAACAAACAAATTTATTAGATATAATTAACATTTTAATCATTTTATTAAAAAACAACAACAAAACTTCTTACAACAACTAAAACAATTATTGTATACCTTGACTAGATTTGACTCACATATTAAAATTATTTTTTACCCACGATTTATGTAGGTGATACAATTTAACAACAAATACTTAAATTAATTTCTTAAAAAAATAGTGTAACTTACTAATACACATTTTTGAAGGTCTATATACAAGGTCTATATTTAAGAACCCAAATATCTCTAAATGCTAAGGGTGCACTGTACCATTATAACTCAGTTATTTTAAAACTACATTTTAAAGTTACAGTTCAAATTTAAATTAAATTCCAAAATTTTTTAACTATGTCAGCACCTTTTTCACCAATCATCAATGCTACAGCATTTGTATGTGCAGCTGGTAATACTGGCATTATTGATGCATCTATAACTCTTAAATTTTGAATACCATAAACTTGTAATTCTGGATTAACAACTGCATCTGGATCTGATTTGGGTCCCATTTTACATGTACCCACTTGATGTTGTAAACTAATAGCATATCGTTTTATACAACATTTCCAATATTCATTTGAACCGAATTTTTTTGATTCACATCCATAATATGGGGTCTTATGAAATTTTGCACCAAATTGTTGAAAATATTTTGATTCGGAAATTTTTATAGCCTGAAAAATTAAAACAAATTTTAAATCTCAGTGTGACCAACTTTTCCACGAACTAATCCCCGAGTCACTAACGCCCCAAATTAAAAATCAACTGCTTCCTTATATTTTTGGGCCTTAGTTCATTATGAAATAAACCTAAAGTAGAAATATGATCTAGCCCCCAAATCAAATAACAAACTAATCCTCAATAATATTTATCGAATTTTTGGGGTTTAGTTCAAATGAATTAATGCCCAAATTTTAAAAATGGACTAAGCTCCAAATGAAAATAATTAGTTCATTTATTGTTCCGAAGTTAAAATTTTGAAAAAATAATGGGATTAGTTAATATTTGTAATTGGTGGTTAGTGACTTGGGTGTTAGTTCGTAGGGCCATGATTGGTCATCCACAAAAATGTGGGTTAAATAATTACCAATCGAATTCCTTTAATTAATGTTTCCACTTCTTCTGGATATTGAAAATAATTTGCAACCATTTTCGGCCAATCATATGGATTTTTACTTTTTAATGAAACTCTTCCGCGACTCTTAGTATTTAATAAGACTGGAACCAGACCAAAAGAATGCTAAAAATACAAAAATCATAATTGACATTTTTTTACATAACTTTTAATAACTTAAACAAACCTTGCCGGCTATACTGCTGTATGTTTTATCATAAAATTGTTTAGTTAATCCCACCAAACTTCTTAAACTGCCAAATTGATCATTATTAAGACCACCGTTTCCCAATACTATTTCTAAATCTGAGTAATCATCATCTTCAGAAAAATACGTAAAAGTCAAAATTTTAAACTAATCCATGGTCTTATTTATTTTTATTCTTACCAACTGTACTATTTTCAGTTCTAATAAAACCAAATCCTTCTGCACCTCCCGGCAATGTATAAATTCCTTTTCCTTGAAACAAATACTGCATAATATCAGTTGGATTCATTATTTCACTTTCAACTATTGTTACAGAAGAATTAACCAGAAATGTCAATCCGGGTAATGATAAATGATCCTGCAAATTGTATCCAACTTTTAAATCCTTTATCACTTTAATTTTCAAATCGTTTAAATGATCTTTGGGTCCAATACCAGATAGCATTAATAGTTGCGGTGATCCAATAACCCCAGCTGATAAAATAACTTCTTTTCCGGCACGTAAAATATACTTTCTGTTATTTTTTTTTACCAATACTCCTTCAACCATTTTTGTCTTTGGATTAATTAATAATTTTAATACTCTTGTTCTCATTGATATGTCCAAATTGGGACGATAAATAATTGGATTGATGAATGCTTTTCCAACACTACAACGTCTTCCATCCCTTAAATTAGCCTGTATTCTACTAAAACCAAGCATTTCTTTACCATTCGGATCTGATATATTGTAACCCAGATCATTGCCAGTTTTTAAAAATGCATTTAGTAATTTTGATTTATATGGTGGATATGTGACATCCATATAACCATCATGACCATGATATGATGAATTTTCCAATTGTGTAATTTTAACTATTTCAGATTTTTTAAAATATGGTAACACTTCATTAAAACTCCAACCATAATTCCCCAATTTATACCATAAATCAAAATCTTTTCGATGACCCCTACTATAAACCATAAAATTAACCAGACTGGTTCCACCAATACCTTTACCTTTTGGCCAATGACAAACACCTCCAACATGACCATGACATGCATTTGACTCTGGTTCTGTTTTGAAACCCCAATTGTATCGGGTTATTGATGTAAGAGCTGCTGTCAATGGCACTTGATTTATAAATGTTTCTTGATCCCCGGCTTCGATCAATAAAACTGTTACATTTAATATTTCACTTAAGCGGTTGGCCATAACACTTCCACCAGAACCGGAACCAATAACAATAAAATCATATTGTTTTCGAAATTTATTACCAACATCTGGTATTTTGGTCCTTAAAATTGATGTTTCTATGTCACTTGATAAATCAACTAGAAATTGCTGTTCTGTGATGAGAATGTGTGCGATAGTGAAAAGTGATACCGGCAATATCTTATTTGTTATCATTTTTTAAATAAAAGAACTGTGCATTTAATGGAAAATTTTATTTTTTTTAAATAATTTTTATTTTTAAATGAATTAAATGTGGTGTTACCATTAAATGCACAAATTTGGAACTAAAATTTAAAAAAAAAGTAAAAACTATTTAACCTTAAGAATATATTTGGGATATATCCACTCCCAATTATTAAAAAACCAGATATTACTACAGTTGCATGCCATTTTATAATTCATGCTGATATTTATAAAAACGAAATAAAAATTTCTGAATTAGATTTCGAAGTTTGTGTACTAAAAATGGAATTGAAATGGAACAGTATATCATAAACAAAAATATAACGGCAAAATCCCCTTATTAAGGTCGAGCTGTCTATACTGTCCAAGATATATGGACGTTATCGGCAGAGAAGGGTTTAAGAACAATTCATTTTAAAGACTCTTAAAGCCTATTATTGATTTCAACGTTATAACATTACGTAAAAACTATTCTACATAGTATGTGAATATTAGAGGCCTTAGCCTTATAAACATGTTCGTTTTTCTTAGTCCCATTTGGAAAAAAAGGTTCAAGTGTAAGAATCAGTTAGGTAACTTTAAGAATCAGGTTCCAGCTTCTATGAATTCAATATAGTCTAATCAATATATTTTTAAACTTTGGAGGTAAATGCTTTCTATTTTCTGTTAATAAATATGATTAAGAAATGTTTGATTGATTTTTATAACTCACACAAAATTTAAAATACAAAGTACAAAAACAGAAGCCTATTGATGAGTCCAATTGTAATACAGTACGAAACACGCATAAAAAAATATTTATTTTTTGTACAATGTACGTAAATCTATTATAGACCTTCACTTTACAATAAAAACTGACCATCTGAAAAAAACATAGTTTTTTATAAAATGTCTTCAAAGTTTTTGCAACTGTAAAAAATCATTTCCGCTTTGAAGATAGTCAATTATGGAGTTTAGGATTTCCCCTTTTTTCAATAAAGATTTTTCTAAATTTCTTTTTTATAATTAAATATTAAATTTTCCTCTTGAATTTGGTATATTTAACAAAAAAATGCCATGTTTGTTGGTCAGTTTTTGCCTGTAAAGCGACGTCCGGTTTCAATAAAGTTTTGCCGTAATTTAAACTTAGAGTTCGAACTAATGTCCACTATTTTTCTCTATTTCTTTTTTTCTTTCAGTGGTATTTAAAAGTGTGACTCGTGAAAAGCGGTATGCAAGTTTTCTTAGGATGTAACTACCTTACTACCTTACTACTACCCCACCTCTACCAATTGTAGTTCGTAACTGGTTGTTTCCCGTAATCACTTTCTAAGCATTTTTAAGTATCAGCTCGCTGCCTTAGAGAAATTTCACAAGTATCGCATATTCCCCGTAGGATCCCTTGCGTTCCAAGGATTCCGATTGCCATTTTTGCATATTTCCAACCCCAAAGTACAAGAAAATAAATACATTATATAACAAAGTACTGTATTTTACTGTATTTACAATATGGCAAAGTACTGTATTTTACACTGGCTTTATTTTACATTTTGTTACACGTGTATGCGGCAATATTTATTTAATAATGCGTAACATGAACATATATTCAAGATGCATATATAATTCGGTGTTTAAATATTTTAATAATTTATTTTTAATGTTAGTATATCTAGTATCGTGGTTATTTTTTAAATTCAAACTAAAAAAATATAACAATAGAAAGGGAAAATTTATTTACTCTATGCGTTGATAGTATCACAATGATTTTACAATTTAAAATAAAATATTTGAAATGAATCAAATGAATTTATTAACAATTTGAATTTTATTATTTTATGACTTAGATAATATCATTAGCACGTTCATAAATTATTTTTAATCTATAGTCATTTTATAAAATGTTATAAAGCTACTTGCAGATATAACAATTAGCCTTAATCCAAAATAAGAACAAAGATTATAAGAGTTATAATGACCTGAAAAATTACAATAAAATATGGAAACGTTTTTATGAAGTTTTATTTTAATTCAGCGTTATTCCTTAATTACTATCAGTTATATAAGATTGAATTAGTGACTGATAACTAAGTAAATTATATAAAACTTTTCCAGATATTAATGTTAAATTTAGCCTCAATCGAAGGGCCCCGAGTTCAATGCGTATTCGAATCATATCTAATAAAAAAATACCATTTTTAATTAATACAACTTGAAAAGGAAATACTGATTCACTCACTTATTGCATTGTATTCAAGATGAACATTAGCAATTTTGTTAAAGCATTTTATAAGCAATTGATGTGTCTTTCAGTTTGATCAGAAAACGAGTTATTTTCCTGATGGAAATAGAAACCTTCAGATGGTATTAGTCGATATACCTCAGTGGTAGTGTGTTAATTTACTTCTATTTTGAATTTTTGTAAACCATTCAAATTTCAAGCTCTTACTATTCGGTGGAGACTTAGATATGTTAAGTCTCCGTAATATTATCTTCTTTGAATATACGAACAGCTTTTTTTTGTATCTTGGATAAATCAAGAAGAATATGTAGAGTACTCCAATAAATATGTGACAATTGCATAAAAAACGCAACTGAATGCAGACTTGGAAAAGATCTGAAGTATTTTTTATTTTTAGATGTAAAGTATTTTGTTATTCTATTTATGAACAAATAGCATTTCGTGGCAGGATTTTCAACTGAAAAGTATTTTTTTTTAACTAAAACCATACTGGCTGTTGCTCTAGACACTTTTTTAAGTAAATATTTATTATTAATTCTATAATTCAATAAATTCCATAAAGGTGACTGCTTCAGTCTTGTAATAATCTCCGTTTCCTGTCGCAAATCAAAAATCAAAACGGTTCTTTTTCTTCTATTATATCACATCAAAAAATTATACTAAATTTTGTCACATTATTATTTAACCATCTGATAACATTGTTTTACTAAAAAAAACTCGTCTAACATAATTTTGTATAATATTAATATTTTTCCCCAAAATTTAAATTACCTTGTAAACTCAAAAACTAGTATTATATTTATTGAAAAAACTTTGAATGAAAAATTTTAAAAAATTGTGCCTATAGAGTTCCACTCTGTCCGTTCACTTGTATATTCACAAAACTTCTACAGCGTTTATAATAAAGAAAATAAATGCGATTCTTTCTTAACTACGGTTTAATATCACACAAACATTAATTTCATGCAAGAACTTTTTTCTGTAGCCCCACTCGTTACAGAACTACAGCCCGCTAAAGTCTCGATAAGCCCTATATTTAAACTTTATAACAAGAATTCTATAAGGTATTTTTTTCAATCTTGAAACGTCAAAAGACAGCTACTTTTAAAAACTTTATAAACAAATATATATAGAGTTGCCATACAGTACTTTAATTTACATGGAAGTTACAATAAATTACAACACAGTGTGCAGTAAAACGTTCTGCAGTTTTGGAAATGTGCTATTTTACAGACCCTTGTTTTTTTTTTTAATTATTACATTTTTTCATTAACTTGAACTTGATTTAAATGAACACGTATTGTGAGTGTTACTTAATTTCCGGTTTTCAATAAAAATCACTAAATTAAATAATAATATAAATTATACTTCTTTTAAGGGTCAGCTACTATTTGCTCCCATCTGTTCAAATTTTTATCAAAAATTCATAAAGTGACAGTTTTAATTATTTACATTCACCATTACTCGAATTCTTTCATTGATAAAATACTCATTTGCTTCTACTGACACTTCACATCTTTCGCACCGATTTAATTGGACTAAAAATGGTATGAATAATTTAAATATTTTTATTATTAAACATTTTAATAACAAGTTTCTGTATTAATATCAACTATACACAAGTATATTATGTATTAAATGTTATTGATATTAAACCCTGAAGACAATTTTAGAAATGAAGATTAAAACTGGTCACAGAAAATGTCATTGGAAGAATATTGCATTAAGTGATTAAATATTATAAAATTTAAAAAATTGTGTAATTTGTATATAAGTAAACCTTGTATGACCACGTTCTTTGTGCGCTGACGTAAAAGTGTCGATTTGTTTATGTCGTAGAATTATAAAGTCATTGGAGTGATATTTGTCCTAAATTACACTGGATCTAGTAATTAAATTAAATGTTTTTTTAAGTGGATTAGGCTATTAGTGGATTAAAGTGGTTTTTGGGTCTGAGCTCCTTAATTAACTTTATAGTGAATTTTAATAATATATAATCAGAACTATATCCACCAATATAAAATCCCAAATTCTACATAAGTGATCCTCATTAGGAATGAAGTAAGACAAGGGAACCCACTATATCTTCTACTGCTCAACATTACGATTGACAAATTCATGAGGAAATCTAACAGTAATCCATCTGAATGTATAAATTGGCAATCCATAGAGAAGCTGAACACCAACAACATAATACCAATTTAAATTGAAAATACATTAATTGAAGATGTAGATAAATTCAATTAGTTAGGGAGGTATAAAAGAAGATATTGATAACATATTGAATTTGTGAAAGCCCTGTGCTCTCAAAAAGAGTAGAAAAGGAGAAAACCATTTTTTTGAAATAAAACAAATAATTAAACTTTTTAATTAATTTTAATTTCTTTTACTTTTAAAATATTTTATTTTATTTATTGTTGTTGTTTATTATTTGTATATTTAAATATATATTAATTAAATTACGTATGTATATAATAATTTATAATATTGATAATTTATAATATATTTAATTGTATATAACATTTTGATTATGGTTAGTGTTACTGATTGAAATGAATACTATTGCATTATTATTATTTTTATTAAGTTTTTATTAAATTTTATTTTTTTAATTTATTCAGCGGCTAAGTATTGAATAGAACACGTGCTCTTAAAATAAATCACATTATATTTAAGGCATTTAAATTTTTTTAGATTGGAAAAAAAAAACTATACATTCGAAGAGTACTAAAGTAAGCCAGATTTGTTCTTAGAATGAAACCTGGCCTCGTAAACCTGGGTCATGAAGCACGTCTTTCCTTTTCAGGCATGGCAGATTATACTAATTATTAATTTTATTAGCTATATTATTTATTTTATTTATATCATATATTTAATATTTTACTATATATGTTTGGTTACCATGGCGATTTGTAAAGAAAAATTATTTATTATTTTTTCAATTAACAATTCATTACCGGTACGGTAATCGAACCCGTATAGGTAAAATATCTTGTTATAAGGGCTATAGTATACTACCTCATGTACTAATATTGTATTTATATAGAACTCATTTAGATCAAATCTGATTATTAAAGTAGAACATGTCCAGTACTTTTCGCCTGCATCAACATTAACCTATAAGGTATAGAAAGGCTTTAAGCATAGCTCAAGAGTTGAAAAATTAACACGTTAAGTTGAACAGTTAGCACTTGAAAAAAAAATTAAAGTTCAGTCGGTAATTGAAGTTTATTGGGCTTAAATTGAAATCGAAATATACAATTAATCCGCTGAATAAAATAAAAAAAAAAATTTTACACTCAAGTATTGTAAAGCTATTTTTTTTTTTTTTTAATTTTTTAATAATTTTTAATAACTTAATAATAAATTACTTATTATTAACAAGAATTATTAATTATTTTATTGCTACATATAATTTTTATAATTGCTTATTTCTTTTAAATTTTTTTTAATATTAATATTCTTTTAATAAATACAATTTTCAAAAAAAGATTTTTAATTAATTTTTAATATAATATATACTAAAATAATATAATTAATATATTTAAGATTTTAAGGAAAGGAATATTTATATATAAAAGTTTAAATATGTTAAGTTTATTTTATATGTAAAGAATTTTATTATAAATTTATAAAATTAAATAATTATAACCCTTTTACATAATATTTTTTTTAAAGAATAAAATTTCAAATGATGGTAAAACCTCGTATCCGACAATCTTTTATGAATTTTCAAGTTTAAAAATAATCAAAGTTTTTTAATATTATTTTTCAAGCATCTTTTAGGTTTCAGCTGTAGCTTTCATTATTTTAATTTGATTGATGAACGCAATTTAATTTTAATTCTTATTAGTTCAAAGATTCTCAAGAAAATTTTCAAATTATTAAACAACTTATACAATAATAAGAATGCTGAAGGGTTTTAAAATTTTAGTATTAATTATAGGAAAAAAGTATTTATAAATTTTTTATTAAAAGGTTTTTTTAAAACAATGAAAAGTTTCAAGGAATGGCAAATTATATTTGTAGAATTAACCTACAACAATTCCAATACAAATATTAAATACATTATTAATATTATTTTTTTTTTAAATTTGTTATTAAGATTGTAAAATTGTTTAAATTTATAATTGGAAATTTTTTAGAAATATGTATATATAGATAATTTTAAAAAAATATAAAATATATTTGGTGTCAAACTTATTTTTTTATATATTAATTCAAACAATTTTAATTAAATATTAAATAAATATAATTAATATATTTGATCTCGATTTTAATTAAATATTAAATAATTAAATTGAAAAAACCATAGAATAATTTAAATTTATATCCATTTTGATTAATATGGTATTTAATTAAAATAATAATATGTATTTTAAATCATTTAACTTAAAACTTTGTCATTTAAATTAAAGGCTAAATAATTAATAATTATTAATAAATTAAAGAATATCAATTAAAAACTATTTTAATTATTTTATATTTTGTATCATAAATTTTACAAATAAGAAAACATTTAAATGTGTACGCCTAAAACTATGCAAATTTTTAGTTCTTTAAATATTTTTGCGCAGCCTGAAAATATGCAATTATTTGTTAAGAAATTAATAAGTGTGGTGAATTTTATTTTGAAAAATTAGTAGGTAACGGACTTGTGAAAGTCAAAGAATTTATACGTACTGTATTGATTAATTAAACATAATTTTGATTTTTATTAAGGGCTTACTGGAACTGAGCCCATACATTATTATTATTAATAGAAAATTAAATTTGAAAAATTTTTTAAATTTTAAAGATTCCTGGGGAAAAGGTTTTAAATACAACCAAATAGATTTCAATCTTTAATGGAGTATAGACCAACAAAGGGTTTTTTTTTCATTTAAAGGAAATATAAGATGTACGGGTAAAGACCCGTAAAGTTTTTGAATTAACTTAAGTTCCTAGAAAATGAAAAAAATATAACTAAATTTATGTAGTTAATAATTAATATAGTTAAATATTTAGTAAGATAGATATTAGAATTGAAAATTTTTTTCAGAACATTTGTAAACACAAAAAAATTTAAAATTTCAGAAAATTTTATATAATATTAATTTATAAAAATTTGCATACTTTTAATCCGAATTAATTCTTCAATCTTTACAAACTATTAAGTTAATCGCATTTCTTATCTCATTAATTCAAGTCATTTTAAGGCATCTATATAAGTATGACCAAACCATATTCCTACAAAACTACATATTAAGAACTTTTAGTATATCTATAAGGACTATAAGTATTAAATATTTATACATTTATATATTAAGAAAATTCAGATTAATTAAAACTTATCATTCTTTAAAACCTAAAATTCAACGTTTCTATATTTAAAAAAAAAAAAAAAAAAAAAAAACACAATTCATTTTCAATTAATTTTTAAAAATTTTTAATTCAATATTTTCTTTTAGTTTAAACTTAAATTATAAAACATTTAATTAATTTTATTGTATTATAAAGCAAACATTTAAAAGATTTTTAAAATTTAAATGTAATTTTTAATAATATAATAAAAAAAAAAATAATATATAAATATAATTAATTAAAATTTATTCAATTTTATAATATATAATACTAATAATGGGATATAAAAAAAATAAAAAGAATTTTTTAAAAATTTTTAATTTAATTTATAATAATTAAATATACATAATATTTAAAAGATATAAATATAGATACATTATTCAGTGACCAAATCAATTATTCGTATTTTAAATTGCGAATATATTGATTATATTTAATAATAATAAGTTTTTAATTTAAATTAATAATATATGATATTATATAGATAGATTTTTTTTAATGATTTTGTTTTTTTTTATTAAGAACTAATTATAGAAGTCTACAGTTAACATTTGACAAATTTTTTAATCAAAAATAAGTGTTTTTTTGAATTTTGACCCTTTTTGTCTACTAAAACCGGGATTTACTGATTATGTTTATTATAAATTTATAATTTTAGAGGAAAAAGTTATTTTAATTTTGATTTTGATTCAGAAAATGGAGGAATACATTAATAGAAACTAGGATGCCATTTTTTAGTTTCATGAAATAACTACAAAAGAAATATTTTATTTAATTTTTATCTTCAGTTTTACTTATTAATGAAAGATTTTTAATTTAAGTAAAGATTTTTTTACTTTAAGTGAAGAGATTTTATTTTAATTGATTATTATTTATGATTATTATTTTTTATCTTCATTTTTACTTTTTAATGAAAGATTTTTATTTTAAGTAAAGATTTCTTTTACTTTAAGTGAAGAAATTTTATTTTAATTGATTATTACCGAATTTTAGTATATTAGATTCACAATTTAAGTTAAAAAGGTTTTATTAAAACAAAATAATTAAAAACAAATAGGCTGGAATGCATAAAAATTGCACTCCTAGACAATGGGATAGCCCAACAAATAAGTTCTCAAAATTACCGAACGAATCTTCATTGTAAATGTGTTCAAGTAGAGTAAAAAAAATTCACTTATAAGCCAAGCTCGTATATATGAGTTTTATTTTAGAACATATTACAATTCGAGGAAAGCCCCGCAAAAATTTCAATTTAATTCCATTTCCTTTAATTTCCTTATGATAAGTTATTTCAAGAAACTTTAATTTTGAATTATTTTTACATAGTATATAAATTTTAATTAGCAAATTTAGGATATTAATATTATACAAAACTTCAATTCCTTATTGCAAAATTTTTTTTTTAAGAAATATAAACTGCTAATTAGTAAGAATTAAGTAATAATTAAGTTTAATTTAATTAATTTTAATAATTAAGTAATAATTAAGTTAAAAATCATAGCAAATTTCAAATTTCAATTTAATTAATTTTCGATTTATATTTAAAATTAAAAAAAAAAATTTAAGAGTTTATATAAAAGGGTCACAAATTCATGAACTTAATAATAATATAATAATGATTTATTTTTTAGGTAATATAGATTTAATTAAAAAACCAAAAAGTTTCTAATGTATTTTAAAAGAATCTACAACAACATTATCAGAAGAATTACTAAGATTTGATTGATTTAATTTAAAATTTTTACTAATATTATTAATATTATTATTATTATTATTTAATAAAATGTTATTGTTATTTTTACTATCACTATTATCATCAATACAATGTTTAATAATTTGTTCTTGTTCTCTAATAATTTTATTATCATTTATTAAACAATTTTTATTATTATTATTATTATTATTATGATTAAATTCATTAATATTTATAATATTTAATTGATTTTTATTATCAATATCAATATCATATTCCATTTTAATATTTTGTGTTTCAATTGTACAAATGGCATTTTTTTGATGATTAGACATAACAGATTGTACAAATTCATTTGTTTCCAATTGTAATTGATGTAATTTTCTTTGTAACATTTGATTACGACGTATTAATTTAATTGTTTTAATTGCAATTTCAACTAAACCTTTTGTACGATAAAAATTTTTATCACATTTATTACCACCATTCTTTTCATTTAAATTTAATTTTTGTTGTAATATAGCACGTATTTTTGTTTCATTTGTATCAAAATCATCATCAGAAAATAATGATGATGATGTAGATGTTGATGATAATGATGATGATTCTTCATATTGCCTTGATTGTTGTAATTTTAATTTTGATTTTTTATTACATATATCAATAGTATTATTAAGAAAACTATTATTTTCTCTTTCTTCTACTTCTTCCTCATCTTCATCTCGGTCTAATAAAATTCTTTGATTACGTAATTTTTGTTGTAATCTTTGATTATATTGATGATTATTATGAATATTATTATAATGACGTTTATTATTATCAAAACATGTATCAAAATATGGATGATTACGTCTATATATTGTTTTATTTGTATTTATTTTTAATGAATCACAACTTGTATTGCTGTTGTTATTATTAAAAGAACTTTGAGAATTTTCATTACCATCTGATTTTGTTATAGCTGAAGATAATGATGAATTTGATGATGCTAATGATAATAATGAAGAATTTGTAGATGATAATTTTTTTGCTGCAACAGTTGCTGCTACTGATGCTGGTGTTAAACGATCACAGAATAAATTATTATTAGATGATGATGATGATGATGTAGCTGATGATAATGATGATAATGATGATGTTGATCTAACATCTGATGATAATACAGAATTAAAACTTTGGCTTGAATTTATATTTTCATTTAGAAATTCTCTTGATATTCCTGTTGTTGCATCTATTGTTATATTGTCTAAACTGTTATTATTATCATATGAATTATCATTTGAATTATTATTCATATTTAAATTATAATTTCCTCTCAAATTGTTATTACCATTTATATTATTTATTGAAATAAATCTTCTTAAATTTGAACTATGATGTTCTCTTCTATTTCCAATTTTATCGGGAATATCTAAAACAAGAAGAAAATAAAATTTATAATTAATAATGAATTATAAAAAAATTAAAGTTGAAATTAATAAAAAGAATAAAATGTGTTATATGCAAAGATTTTAAATCTATTAAAAGTGATTTTCCATTAAGAAGGATAAAGATTTTAATTCAAGATAGTGTAACTTTACACAGTGTAAGTCCTCTTATTAATAAAGTCAAAATTGTTAAGCTTCTAACCTTTAACTTTGTTGATGGGAAGAAATGAAATTGAGGAAACCTCTATTAACAACGAATCGTGGAAACACGGCCTATACACATTAGCATTACCAATATTTAATAATAAGAAACGAATAAGGAACACATAGAGTAAATAATCAATAATAATAATAATAATAATAATAAATACTTATTGTTTCCAGTTATTTTCCCCACATTCTTGTACATATTTTGTAATTAGATTAATAACATACAAAATTAATTAAACAAACAATGGTAATGCTTTAATCTAAATATGTTTCCTTAACGACATGGGCCTCATACACATTATATTAAAAAATAAAATCGCTATAAAAATTAATTCAGAAATATAAGATATAAAAATCAATGATATTGAGTAGGTATATAACCATGTTGTTAAATGTATAATATATAAGATATGAATTAAGTCAATAGAATTATTTCAAAAGATATAAATCAATGTTAAAGTAAAAAAATGTAAGCAACAATCTTAAATAATGTTTGTTACAATTTTTACAAGTAAATTTACCCAATGTAATATAAAATTTAATTTGCAATAAATAAATTTAACAATATTGTAGTTATTTAATTAATTTTAATGTTTTTTATACACATTATATAAAAATATTTTAAATAAAAATTCACACCTGCGAACACTATCTTTTGGAACATAAATTCTGTATTGGAAATCAATTAATTTTCATTAATACATATTTGCTACTTTGTATTTTGCTATGTATATATTTTTCTACCTATTTCTATCTGAGTGTAACAGTGACTAGTAACGGTGACCAGTTACATTTAATTTTTCAGAAAATATTTTTTATTTATTAATTTATTCAAAATTGTAAGTAAATTTTTCTGACTCTCCTAGACATTACTGACCATACCAGATAGAAATACTATATCAACCAGTGGTAGACCCATAACTGCCTCAAAAAACTAGAGCAGCATTTGGCAGATAGCAGCCTGAATAAAGAAATTCATAAATCTCCAGAAACACCAAGCAGCAGATTTTCCGGCCATACGTAAAAAGCATCCTGATATATGGTAGATAGACCAGTCTAATTTTAAGTACTACAAACTGCAGGCTAGAGGCATTCATAAATAAATGTCTTAGAATCATATATAGGATATATTGGCCCAAAACAATCACGAATAGAGATTTATGGAACTTAACTGGAAAGCAACCAGTTGTTCTTACATCAAGATAAGACAAAGGGGTTTGAAATAAAAAACAAACTTTTTTAATAACATAATATTAATTAAGTTATCATATTATATTATTAAGTTATCAATTTTAGCACTTATTAAGAATACAACACACCAACACACGGGATGTAAAAAATAGGTTAAATCTTCCTACTGAACGATTGGCGCATCAAAACAATCAAGCTGGTAACTCTACATTTGTTTACAATATATAATTATATAAATACACAACACCTTTAACACCTTTAAATTTATAATTAGTTTTCACATTACGGGACGGAACATTATTATCTGTTGTGACAACTATGTTAAATGTTGTGTAAATTTCCTATTATTACTATTATTGGATTGATTTTGACTTATTTTTTAAAAAACATATTTTTATCATTTTATTGTATTCCGCTTTTTAAATGTTGATTTTGTAAAATATAACCGTTTATTTTGTGATAAAATTAAAATGAAAATGAAGCCACAGCAAACCGCTTCTTAAAACAAAATCAAAAAAAAAACTTAAAACAACAATATTTAAAACACATAATAATATGATAAATGAATATTATGTCTATGTTATGCTTTAACCTCATTTAAAAGAAGCACGTGTACAAAACAAAAACCAAAAAGAAAAACAAAAAGAAAACTACTATGCAAAAAAAAAGAGGGCGGAAACACGTTATACAAAATTAAAATTTAATGCTTCACTTCAAATATATACAACACTTTGTTTAGTCACTCTTTTAATAATCATCATCACTGAAATAACAAAAAAAAAGTAAAAAAAAAAACAACAAATTTAAAAGAAAAATTGGCAGAATGCTAAAAGGTATTTTTTTGCAAGGTAAAAATTACTAAAAAATGCTCGGTATTTATCGTAAATCAAATTTTTTACTAGTTTAGGATATTTTAATAATATTATAACTAGTTAATACATGGTAAGCGTTCCAGAGCATTTCATTGGGTTTTTATTGAAATTGATGTTATTAAAAAAACTAAATGGTGAATTGTGCCGCAACAGGTTAACGGAATTTTGACAAAATGTTGTTTTAATTCGCTACAAAATAGTTGTGACAATAAATTCCAAGTTCATTAATAGAATTAAAAAGCAATATATACACAAAATTTGAACTAACATACGCTTTAACGACGTCATCAGTACTAACACTTGAGCGTTTCATACAAATGTACAGTTCACTTTCGAGAATATGCATGTAACAAATATTTTGAGGAATTGGGTATAGGACAATTGGTATTAATGGAATTTAAGGAAAATTAGGGGTCAAATTTCAAAGCAGATGTTAAAGCTCTTTTCAAAGTTAAATGTAAATAGCTCGTACACGTATGTTCATCAACACTTTAAATATAGAATATGGTTTCATAATCTGAAAAGTTCAATTGTCGAAAAATCAACATACGTTGACCTCTTTGTTTTATACATTGAAAAACTTTTAATAAAAATTTAGAATAGGTGTTTATTCATAGATGCAGATATCTATTAAAACAAATTTATTAAAGTGACTATGGGGTGACACTTAACCAACTTGGTGCCATAGGTGGTTAAGTATATGACGTATAAACTGTACAAGTGCGAGTTCGAACCCCGCTCAGATCGTAAGGTTTTTTAAAAGGTTTTTAAACTGAAAACAA
This sequence comes from Dolichopus griseipennis, assembly GCA_963082915.1. Lineage (NCBI taxonomy): Eukaryota > Metazoa > Arthropoda > Insecta > Diptera > Dolichopodidae > Dolichopus > Dolichopus griseipennis. Next base: position 38,846,101 of record OY720442.1, on the reverse strand, counting down.
GTAATTTTCATTACAATTCTTTCTTACAATGAAATATAATAATAGTGTAATATAATTAATTATCTGACTGATAGCTCAGTGGTAGAATCGAAAAGTCGCGGGTTCTGGATCCTAGTCAGATCATACCTAATAAAAAAAAGATAGTGTATATTAAAAAAATAATTTAATAAGAAGTTCAAATGTCAAAATAGGCAAAGGATTAATATGTACTATTGTCTGGTACTATAAATAAATAAATATAATAAATAGTATTGGAACATTTTCATAATAGTATCCTAATCTATAATGGTCTCGGTGACCCATGGTTTTAAAATATTACAGTATCATTTATGACATGTAATACTAATAAATAAATAAGGTGACTGTACGGAATAACTTAGTAAAGTGTGCGTTGAAGTGACACTAAGATCATTTATAAAAAGTAAAGAGCTTCGTTTCAAACTTTATTTAGATCCTTCCGTTTTTCATTTTCGGTTTAGTATAGGTACCTAATATATAAATATTACAATGATGAGATGTTGAAAATTAAAAGGTACAGCCTCTTGGCTGAAGTTTATCTATTAATTTCAAACGCCAAAGTCAGACTAAAACAAAACTATTTTGCTCTTTTAATTTGTAATCACAGGTACAAAAATTTTCAAAAAATTATGAAGCATTATTGAATTTTTTTATTTAACTAATTTATTAAAAATTTCAAAATAAAAATAATTTTTTAGATATCAATTTTGATTTTCAACATTTTTAAAAAGTATAAAATAAAAAAAAAAAAAAAACCAATCGAAAGAAATTTTTTTTAGTTCTGCTCGTGGCGGAAACTTAAAATGGTGATAATTTACACGTGCAAACTAAAAACATAAGAAAAAAGTTCAAATCAAACAGTAAATAATTTACAAAAACAATATTAAAAGATAAAAAAACACGATATACAATATGGTAGACATAAATTGGCGCCTTTTATTATTTTCATTGCCAATAATAATTTTTTATTTATATGAAAATTTTTTTTTGGTATATTTACCGTTATAAACATATTTATATATACGTATATATGTATGTATAATATAAATCAATAAAATGTTTATTAGAATTTTTTTTTTATCATTTTTTTAATAAAATTCTTCTGATTTATTTAAACGTTCGCTCACCTTTCCAGAAAAATTATAAGGCAAATAAAATAAAAATTGAATATCTAAATATTTTATAGGTATACTTTTTTTAATAAATATTCTAATAATATTATTAAAGTGAATATTTATTTTAAATATATCCATTTATGGTATAAAACCATCAATTTGTGTGTAGGAAATGTCGGTACTTAAAATGCGGAAGTAAAGAAACGGGGTCAAATCAAAACATTTGATATTTGTTTTGTATTTAAAGTAAAATTACAGAGACTTGAAACTATAATTGGAACTTTTCTAATAATCAATGAAAATTTTTATTTTGAAATGCTTCAATCATAAATTAAATACTTTTGAATTATCGTTCCCACATATATCGAAAAATTTTAAATACCACGCTATACGTTAAATAAAATGTTCCATATCTAAAGATACTATTTGCTTAATAATATAATATGGCTGTACAGGTACAATTACATAAAAATTTCCGAAACTCTTTTTTTAATCTTTTAAATTTTATTAAATTTCCATTTTTTTTTCTAAACTAAATTCTTATTAAAAAAACGGTTTTTTTAAAACGGATTTAACAAGAGACGGATGCCTCTCATTTACAATTTAAAAATAAGGAAGTTATGACCTTTGGTTTTAAAAAAAAACCCATTTCTGAAACTACTACTTTCCGAATGAGGTAAGTAATTTTGCATAAATTGAGTTTAGCATAACGGTAAATTAAAATATCGTAGGCATGGCAATACCATATTTTTTTTTACATATATTTATAAAGCTTATAACTGCAGTTTTTTAAATTTCTAGATTAAAAATATATCTTAACGATTCTTGTTATACAATTACAATTTATATATGAACCTTGGGGGGAGGGCTGTCGCTCCCTAACGGAAACTTAAACCCTAGTGGAAAAGTACACTGGATTTTAAAAAAGAACAAAATCTAAAAAGTAGGATTTAAAAAAAACAAATTTCAAGTCAAATAGTTAAACCTATTTATAGCACTATAATACCTCACAATAATACAATATAAGTTAAATTTACACATTATCCTAAGGTTAATAGCTCTTACTTCTTGTAAAAAATAACAAATAAACCAGTAAGTACTTCAACTTGTTTTTATTTTAAATATATTTATTTATTCCAGAATTCTGCAAAAACTTAATTAATACAAAAATCCTATAGATAGCTAATTTTTACATTCATATCTTAAACCCTACATTTCTACTGGGTCTGTCCATTTATTAAAACTAACGTCAACAATCTTTTGCTAGTACATATCATATACTAAACCTATTCTTTAAAAATATAATAGTGTAGATAATTAACATTATCTTAAATACACATTTTTTCATATTTGTATTTTAAGACTTTCTTAAAACTAGCACGTTCATCAAAATCAAAAAAATGTGTTGTATTCACCACAGAACCAGCCGCTATTACAGGAAAAACTTAACAGGTATGAAATTTTTTTCAAAAATTTTTTACTTAAATATGTTATAACTTTAATCTAAGATTAAGCTTGATAAATATTAAAATAAAATTAGTAAAACAAATATAGCAAAAAACTAGGAAAATACTAGATAAGCCTATTAGAAAAACGATGGCAGAATACCTACCACAAATAATATTTCATATAAGCGGTTGGTAAAAATACTTTCAAGAGATAATTTATATACCTAATCTTAAATAAATTTTATTTATTTATTGAGGTACTTATAGGTACCTGTACTGAAAAAATAGGGTATGATTACATTATGAAAGAATGTTTAAAACATTCTTATTTGAAAACAATTTTTTTTGTTATCTTTTGACCACATCCATATCAACTTTTTTTCATCATCATGATCTTTCACAGCTGGATTCTTTTCACAAAGTATAATAGCAAAACCAAAAATTTAGCACATTCACTTGATAATATATAGGTATATACTTATATTTATAAGTTTTCTGAATTTAATTTCATAGAATCAAACAAAAACCAATAAAAAAGTTATTGTATCTTATCTCTGATGTTTTTTGTTATCATTATGTTCCACATGTGTAGCAATAAAATTAAAAAAAAAAAACTCACTTATTTTAAAAAAAAAAATTTATAAGATTAAGAAATCAACAGCAAAAACTAGGAAAGCATTTTAAAATAACATTATTACTAATAGGAATTAAATAAAATCGCGGCGATTAAATATAAAAAAAAATATGTCAGAATAAATCAATTAAATTTTAATTTAATTGCATTTAATTAATATTATAATAATTATTGTGAAACACTAAAATATTAATTGAAAATATACTGTAAGTATACAATTCTATATACATAATTACCTATTATTAAATTGTCATACTGTGTACAATGTTGCATTTGGTAGGGGGAAAATAAATTCTAGAGAAATTAGGATTAGTTAAAAAAAATTCGCAAAAGTTCGTATTTCTTCTTCCAAAGAGAATGAGTTAATTCTTGTAAGCTCAGTGATATTCACGCCATCTAGTTCAAGACATTCTTCTAATCTAAGCTCAGCCTAAGCCCTTCCCATCACAACTCAAATCTCATTTCTCTTGAATAAATTAGAGTTTTTGCCCGTGCTATAAGGGGCCTGACCTAACTTTGTAAATTTTTTTATAGTTGATTAAATAATGAAAGTCTTTGTATATATGTTATGTATATATTTGGAGGGATTTTATCTCTCAGTTTTGAGTTTGCCCCTTCAAAATATGTAAGTACAAATTCTCGAAAAAGCGGATATCCTGATTTTGTAACCATTCTAAAAATTTTATTTTTAAAAAAACTAAAATAGGTCGATTAAATTATTAGAATAATAAGTTGCAATTTGGCATTATTTCCATTATTTTAAAAAAATAATTAGACTTTATTGATGTAGACCTTATTTCCTCCTGCCTTCACATTTATCAATTCTTTTGATTAAATGCAAAAATACAATGTTTCAAAATTTTTTTACAATGTAAAATTAAATTAAATTTTTTAAATATATTTTTTGCAATTTTAATTATTTTAAAAATATATTAACATGCAATGTGTCTTATTAAAAGCTCTCCACATGCTATTAATCATGATAAGTATATGTGTTTATTTAAGATTAAAAGTTGAAAAATTTGGCAAAATTGTTATACAAAATAAAATAAAAATAACTGTTACAATTTTGTATAAATTATATCATAAATACTAAGTATATAAACGTGGGAAATTAAAAAATATTTTAATTTTAATTGAAAAAGTTTAACAAATTATAAGTAGGTATACTATTCCAGTTATTCATTGAATTATATATTTCAAATTTTCCACAGATATATTTATGCAATATTTTGGGGCCTTTTTTCATATAATGACTTGATTTTAGAAGAATAAATAAAAAATTACTAAAACTTTACGTAAACTAGAGGGTGCTCCATTACATTTTAACTATACTACGAACTATATAGAAATTTTTTCAAATAACTGTCCGTTCATTCTTTGCTAGTGTCGATATGCCTAATCACTCATTTCAAGTAAAATTATCGAGTCGGAAACACCCTGTAATATAAGACTAGTATAATATAATACGTTGTGTGTAATATCTACGTCATAAACTTTTAATTTTTTATTCAAAAACAATAATATGAACTATTGCATAAATATAGGGGCAAAAGTAATAACGAGTGCAATTTAAATAACAAAATTATGATTATAAAAAGAAATATCTTAATTATTTTATTTTTTTACAATTCATACAATTTTAATCATTTTAAAACGAACCAATAAGCAAATTTAATATTTTCATTTTAATATTAATATTATAAATTAACAAAACACGCAAATTTGCAATTTACTTGCAATATTTATTATAGCGTGCATGCAATTAAATGTTTTATTTAGGAAGTACCTACTATTATAAAATTTCTTTGTTTTTTTTAATAAAAGTTTATCTTTGTTCTTTATATGTGCATTTTAATGCATTTATTTTGTTTATTTTTATAAAATTTTATTTAATTCATCGTTAATATTATCGATTTATAATAAAAATAAAATTTTATTTTATCAAGTTGTATCTTTGGTATATTTTATGAAATTAAATTTTGAATAAATAAATAATGTTTTATTGATTTTTGATTTAAAACATGTGTTGTATAAAATTTTCAAAAATTTCTATTATAAAATTTTATATTAAAATGTTACAAGAGTGTTTACTGGAAGCCACTATCTATGTGTCAATAGCTGATAGTATTATTGAAATATATTTTCTATTAAATAATGTTGATGTTGATATGAGGGATACCCTGGGCCATCCTAACACCGAGGACTAGTGGCCTGTATTGCATCCCATTTCCGATACTTTCTCATAATTTATTATGTAATATAATTTATTTTATTTCTGTTTTATATTTTATATTTAAATTATATTTAGTAACCAAGGAGATTTCGTTAAGAAAAATCATATTTCAATTAAATATTTTATGATATGTACAGGAATCGAACCCACTCCTTATGTACTACATCATCGCGGCCTCTCTCTATATAATTATACAATGCTTAAATAACACTTCAAAACTAAGTTTTAACAACCATATATTATGATATTTAATATTTCAACTCAATTAGATTTGATTTATTTAATATTTAAATAAAAGTTTATAAATAAAACTAGAAAATTTTATTCAACAACATTTTGCGGTAGATAAATTTTGTTGTTTATTGCATGTTTACAAAATTTCAAACCCATAAAAGTAGATCTACTTTATGTAATTCTATATTAAGTCTTAAATTACTGAACTGTAGTTTAATTGTGCAAAAGTTTAAGAATTTGATATCTTTAAATATGTATATAAATATACATATGTAATATTATGTATACTAACTTAAAAAAAAAAAAGATGTAATTAATTTTATGTCAATTTAATTTGTTGATAATTTATTTAATAAATTCGATTGCAATTTTTTTGCTGTAAGATAATTTAATTAAAAAAATTTTTATTACAATATTGTTGCTTCAATTGACAATTTTAATAAAATTTTTTATTTTCACTTTTAATTAGAGAATTTCAAAATAGTTGTTATAAATGTAAAATTGTTTAAATATATAGAATTATTATTTAAATGTTGCCATAATTATACCCGTACCATACCGTTTGCACCCCTGAAAAGAGAGTAATGTCTGCTTGTCCGCCTGACCGCACGGTAACTCAAAAATTAAAAGATATTCTGAATTTTTCACTGGATAAGCGCAACTCTACCTTTAATAAAACTAGTTATCTGAAGTTTTGGTAATAATAGTTTAACTTAATGGCCAAGGATTTTGTGTCTAGAGCAGGGGCTTGGAGGCTCTAGACCTAAATTGTATACATATGTACTGAAATTTAAAAATGTACCTACTTAAAACTTTGACAAAAGATAAGTTAAATTAATTTTTTTTAAGTATCATATTCATTTGGGTACCTCAGAGTTCACATAGTCTACTCTACTTTATTTTTCGTTCTAACAATTGTTGTCATCATTTTGTTTTTACATAAATTTTATTTTAATTAATTCTATTTATTTTATTAGTATTTAACCTTTAGATCGTAAGATAGCTTTAATCACATGTAAAATTTATTAATCTTTTTTTTCAAATGTGTACATAAGTATTAAATAAAATTTTTTATTATTTTAATTAGTTGAACTTAATTAAGCTTCTCAACTAAAAGATCACCACACTTTCCCTCACTTTATTCAACTCTACTGTCAAAATAAGATTGCTTTATTTAAATTTATATTAGTAACGGTATATTTAGCACATGTATGAAAAATTGACTTTTAATTCTTCTTCTATCATATGCGATGTGCGTCGGTCAGTTCCGTCGTGGAAAAAAAATTTCAAATTTTAATAATATAATTTACCGTTATGTGAGATCGTTATATGAAGCGAAATTTTCGAACCACCTGTATTTACTGAAATTTTTATGTTATTAAAACTGCTAGGGAAAATATCAAAAGTTAAGCTAATTTGAAAAAAATTTAAAACTTCAAACTGTTAGTCAACTTTTTATAACTTAATTAGCAAATGCTTTTAATCCAAAAAAAAAAAATTTTTTTTAATTTAAATATAAGTAAGTATTAAGTGAATTTATAATCTTTTATTACCTTTCTTTCTTATCACAAAATATTTTTTTTCTAGTACACACAGAAAGTGTTAGACATTTTGGTTAAACATGATTTTTTCTATTTTTTTCTAAATCACGTTGACAGTTTGACTGATATGATGACTGTCTTTAGATCACGTACATGTTGAATCATGTTTTAAATGAAAACTATACAGAAATCAGAATTAGAAACAAATGAGACTTATAACGGCTGGAGGTTATCAAAAATTAAGTGTGAATAACCCTGTATGACCTTGTATATATGAAATTTTGGTAACAGAAAAATTTTGGGGAAAATCTTTTATTTAAAAAGCAATTATATAAAATGTGTTTTAAAATAATAAATAATATGAAAGACCCAGATAATTTCTAAATAAACAATAATAAAATTTTATTATATTTTATTTATGGCTTAAATTAAATTAATATTGATATTCAAAAAGTTTTAGTTTATATTCATTGAAGCGACCTGAGTTCTGTTCTGTCTTTGACAGTTGAGAATGAACTGTCAATAATATTTACTTGACGTTTGAATTAACAAGTAATTGTGAAATTTATTTTTAACCCTTTGGTTTATTTGATTTTTATTAATTTAAAAAAAGAAAGCATTTTTTTAGGAGCTCCTAAATAATAAAAATAAAAGTTTGATATTTTTTGACAGTTCATGCTCTGCTCTGACATTTCTGAGTTAAAAATAAAACCCAAAGTCAATTATATATAAAAATAAAGAAATTCTTATACAAAAAAATAGATGGCGCCCCAAATAACTTAAAAATTTTATAAGTATTATTTTGTACTAGAAGTTAGAAGTTAGTTAATAATATGTACAGCACTCAGTAGAAAGTAATAAGTATATTTATTGATAAGTATATACGACCGCATAAGGTCCCAGAACAAGGTGTCTAAGGGATATAGGGTCTAAAACAAATTTACATTTATCTTGAAACTTAGTTAGAAAATTAGTTAGATTTTTTTTTTGTAATTTTTATCAATATTATTCATTTCCAAATTAAGAACTCTTTCTAAAGTATACATAATATTATAATTAAGACTTTTAGATAAGCTTGATTATATATATATAATTTTTTTTTCCTTACTTATTCTATATATATATATATACCTACTTATGAAGCATTTAAATGTTTAAATTTGAAGGTTTTAAGTGTCAGATAAACAAAACCAAATATATAAAAAGCTCATTAATTATTAAAAAATGTGAAATTAACACACAATTTACGTGAAAAATTAAACACAAAAAAAAAAAAATAAGCAAACAATAAAAAAAAATAAAATAAAAACAAAAAATGTTAATTAGTAAAGCGTGACTTAAAATCCCAGTTTGTTACACATGCGTTGTATTATTAGGTAGCTTTTAAATGATAAGATTGTCTCACATTTTAACATTTATATTATATTTAATATGTGCAAACTCGTAAATTATTTTTTTTTATTTATAGATTGTATTTAATAAAAACTTAATAATATATACTTTTCTTTTTTCTTTATAAAATATTTAAATAATAAATTTTGCAAAATTAGTTTTTTTGTTTCTTTTAAATATAAATTGTTTAGCGGAATTTGTGTTTATAGAAATTGTTATATATGTATGTAGATTTAAATAGGCACGTTGTTAATAATATGAACCTAGGGCAACAAAATGCAAATAAAAATTATTATAAAATTGATTATTTTTGAAGGAAAAGCAATTTGTTTATTTTTTAGAATTTTTAAATTATATGCATTTTTATTTTGACATTTTAAACTATTTTATATTTGAATTATCAATTTATTTACATATGAAAATTAATTTATACAAATAACACAAACTAAATATATTTTAATTTTATTATAAGTTATCACATTTAAGAATTAAATCTATTTTTTTTTAGAATTTAATATAAGAAACAGCATGTGGTATACTATAATATAATATTTTTTGACGTTTACTAGAATTAATAAATTAGGCGCTACAAACTAACCTCCAAACGCAAAAATTAACTAATCCCTATTATTTTTCCAAAATTTAAGCTTGGGAATTAGTTAATTTCTTTTTGAGATTAATTAATTTTTGGGCCTGAGAGTTATTTAAATATTAAACAACTATATATTATAATATAATATTAATAAAAATAGAATTGTATATACTGGAAATCTAAAACGTTTTTACATGTTATAAGGCCAAGTACTATCTCATGTTTAAATTGTATGTGGAATTCATTAAGATCAATTCTAAAAAAATATGAATATAATATGACCCCCTGTTCCAACATGTACCTATGGTATAAACAGGCTTATGAGCCTAACTTTTAAGTTATTATTAGCCTAACTTAACAGTTAGCGCTTAAAAAAAAATATATGTCAAAATCCAAAGTACATTATAGGTTATTTCAATTCTCAAATGTAAAATAAAATATATCATAATATATTAAAAATAATTCTAAATTATTTTTAAAATAATTACAAAAATAAAATTTGTTGTTTACTGTTTTTATTAAAAAATTAATTTGATTTGGTCATCACTCATCACGTTTTACAATTAATGTAAAAAAAAAAAAAACAATTACTCATCAACAAAAAAGAATAAAGCTACATAATTTTCTCGTGTACGTCAAACGTGATAGTGTTTATTTAATTTTTTTTTTATTTGTATTTGTATTTGTTTACCACAATAAAATGTGGCGGCTTCGATAGGAAGAAAATTCGACCTAAAATCACAATTGTAATTTTTATTTTTATTATTTTGTGCAATTTTATAAAAAATTATCTAAAGTAGTTAGATTGTGACGCAAACTAGTTTTTTTGTTATTATAAGAATGTTTACATACATATACATATATGTTTTTTATACACATATTATAATGTATACCTATTTGTAAACTTTTAGTGATTTAATTATTTACAGTGACAGTAATATTTATAAAAGCAGCAGTGCCAAATACTGATTTTACGAGATTCTAAAAAAAACAAGATTTTGATTTTCGAAATTTTAAAAATCGAAATGTCGTATCCGCCCCGTTCTGTTATCTTTTTTAATAAAGGGAACCGATACAAATAATAGTTTTAATAAATTACATTTTCTTATACATATATTATGATTATTTTGAACTTCATTTAGAACTCCAGAGAAGTTTAATTCAAATTTAACTTTGAGTTGTAGTCTAATCTAATTTGGAAAAAGTTTAGGTAAAATTTAATAAGTTAAATAAAAAATCTGTGTAGGTTTCGAACTTTATCAAACGCGTAACAGTTAAAAAACTGCGTTCAAAACCCGGTCGATCTTGGGTTCAAACCCCCATCTGATCATTTTCTAAGTTGATTTTTATTGAAGTCTAACAGGTTTCGGAACTGACAATTAACGTGTTAGATATGAGGTCATTTTATGAATTAAAAGACCTTGGGTTTACACCCGATCAGGTCAAATTTATGTCAATAGCACAATTGCAACTGAATAATTAATGGCTCTGCAAAACTCAGAATTCAAGAAACTGAACTTTATTATAATATGATCATATGGATGTGCCCTGAACTTCTTGTAGAAGTGAAACACTGAAATAGAACCCAGGTTATGAATGGAGAAAATTGTCTAATTCTTAAAGTAAAATTTTGGTTTCCACCTCCTCACTAAAGATGCCTACAAGTAACTGAAATAAAAATTTTTGATTTATAACTTAAAAAATTGATTTTAGGCGTAGAAGCAGGCGCATTAAAACTATATATGTACGAAGTTCTTTAATATGTGCTTGACAAAATTTTATAAAACCGTCCGACACCGCCGTCCTAAATTTTGATCTACGATACTAATAAAAATTTGAAAAAAAAATGTAATTTAATTTTTTTTTTCGTATAAATGCAAAAATATAAAATTTAAAAACAAAAAGCAATTTTAAAAATAGGTGCGGTAGTCGGTTCAGAATTGGAATTAAATTTCAGTATAATTCTTTTGTTTTATTGTTTTTTTTTTTTGTTTTTTTCTTTTGTTTATTTATGCAAGCACATTGCACAAACATTCATCATGACATTGTGACTATATTTTTTTTTCTTATTTTGTTTTATTCTAAGGAAGGGAAAATGAGCTGTTATTTGCGTATAAAACTTTTATTAAAACAATAATAACGATGATATAATAAAGATATATTTTAAAACGTTTTATTACACGATTTTCTTGTAAATTGTATTTTTTTTTTTAAATTTAAAAAAATATTTATTTTTTTTTTACACTGTGACACTGTAAAAAAATAAATAATTTTTCATTAATTTACAATGTATATTTAAATTTATTATTTTAAGTATAACAATTTATTCGTACCATTTTTGAGTTCGATATAATAGAAAAAATCCAGGTACTGACAAATTCTGTAGCCCTGAAACATACTGATAAAAAATAAATAAAAGAATTTCAAAATTTTAATTTGAAAATCATAAGCCAAAACTGTTTTATTGACATTTACAACTTGTGGGTTTGCTGAATGTTTTACAACGCCAAGCCAACCAACAAACTACATAAAATGCATTCATAAAATTAAAAATTAATTAAATAATAAGGGCCTCGGCTTGGGGTTGGGGTTTTAAAAACAATCGCATATTGAACGCATAAAAAAATTCTATAACATTTATTAATTTAAGAGTGTAATAAAAAAAATTATGCAAATCAAATATTTATTTTTAAAAAACAAACATTTTGGTTTTGTTTAATTTAAATTTGATGTTTTAAAATCAAATGCAATACAATAAGAGGGTGATATAATGCTCAAAAATATAAAATTTAATATTTGAATATTTGAACAATAAATATTGAAATAAAAATGTAAACAAATTAATTGCATATAATTAAATTTAAAATATAATAGAAAATCTATACCATTCAACAATTTATTAATTTACTATATAAAAGATATATTTTGTAAATTACATGGACATACAAATTGAAACGTGAATTGTTTATCACCAAAAGATTAAATAACCTAAAATTTCTACAAATAAATATTTTGGGAATTTCCGAATTAAAGGTAATTTCAGAAGTGAACCCAACATATTTTCTAACTTCATTAATTTGCTGGCGCAGTCCAAAGAGGAATGTGGCAACTATCCGAACTACTACTTTGATTACTCTCAAGTTTCAGTAATATTAAAAAAACAAGACAGAACTTCTATGTACCAAATATCAAGTTAATGTCTTTATTAATTTCGAAGATATGCTTTTAAGTCTCGGAAGGTGTGTGGAAGGTACCCGAACCATCGCTCCAATTCATTCCACATAATTAAAGACACAGGGGAAACATGAAAAAAAATCCCCCATTGCACAGAATCCTCCAGTATCCGAATCCACTGGTCGATCACGCCCACTTGTCATTACGCATTACTTTTGTTATTAGTAGCCTAAATTATAAATTTCAAAAAGATCTGAAAGGTCATCAGGTGACGCTGAGCTGAAAATATATGTACTTTTCTATATCTAGATTGCTTTTTTTTTTGGTGATTACAAATACCGTACCAAAGTTGATATACCAATTAGTCATACTATACCTATATTAGGTGTAAGGCACAAAAATATATGCATATATAAAATTTACTTACCATTATTATTAATAACATTAGATGTTGAACCAATTGAATTATTTTCTCTTATTGTATAATTATTATCAAAACGTTTTCTTGTATCATGAATTCTTTTCCGTACATGATGATCTTCATCTGAACAAATTGTTGGTGCCATTTGATAAAATTTTTTTTTTAATATTTTTCTGAAAATAGCAAAAGTTTTGAATATTAGTATTCAGAATTCTTCTAAAAAAACTACATTCTAACAATAATGAATCTAAATTAATTTAAGAGGAGTTAACAGTATCTGAGACTCTAACAGTATTAGACTCATTTAACTATTGCTATCTGAGACTCAACTAAATTAAATAAACTTAAAACTAATTTAAAAACTATATATAAGACAGTTTTTAAGGGGGCTATACATGAAATATTTCAGAACCTCGTAATAGTTTCTAGAAAGCACCCAATACCATGATTTGGAAAGCTTCCAATGCTTTGAACTCACAAAAAATTAAATACCTATAATCAAAAGAAATCCTAAAACAAAATAAAGAATATTGAAATTTATAATTTCTTTCTATATTTTATGACTCAATTACATGGAAGTCAGTTTTTAGGTAACCACAAGTCTTTGGTTTTGCACACAGTTACTTATAAAAAAAAACTTATAGAATAATGTATGAAAATAAACTTATCATATAAAAATTCCAAAGAAAAATATTAAACTTTTATAAAATTAATAATTCGAATTTTTATTTTGGAACAAATTCGTAAAAAAATTTCCGAGAAATTGTATAGCTTTACAATTTAACAATTTATTACCCATCAATCCGATTATTTACACTCGTGTATTCGAAAAAAACGTTAAAACTAACCTAAAAAAATTTACTATTTTATAATAAGAGATTAGATTTTTTAATTTAATCCAATCTTTATTCAAAACAACGTTGGATACCTCCACTTTACTAAAGGTTTCATATTAAAATAAAAACAAAAATTTGATAACCGTAATAAAATCAATTCTTTAGAACCGTTCATTTAAATCTCCCCTACTGTGTTGTATCACTCATTTTACAAAAATATGGCACATATCATACACATTATTGCAGAATATTTTTTTTTTTTATTATTTTTTACATTTTTATTTAAAAAAAATAAAAAACTTTTATTTAATGCTAATTTAAAAACAAAATTTAGCAAAAAAATGTATTCTGTTTTAATACATATCTATATTATATTTGGGTTTTATTTACATATATGTATATATTATGTATTTATGTACATACATATTATTGTTTTACCTTCTTTTTTTTAAATATTTTTTTAAATTAAATTTATAAAATCAATGTTAAATAAAAATTCAAAAAAAAAACTTGAACATAGTTGTGTTCAAAATTAAAACAATAATATTTTAAATAGCAACACTTTTTGAGTTTGGAAGTAATTAGAATTCTAATAATAAAGTCAAATTATTGTACACGAGTGTTAAAAAATATTGAGACTTGGTAAAGTTCTTTAGAAAAATTAATAAAAACTAGTAACGCAAAGCGCTCAAAATTCAAGCGATTTTCGCGATCAAATTAGTACAAACAAATAATTCAGCCGCGTTACGACCGAAAAAGCCGGTAGCAACCGAATAAGCCGATTCATATATGTGATGACGATTATTTGTAATTGTTTGTAATTTTGTATGCACCATAGCATATGATGAAAGAAATTGTGTATAAGTAATATTTTCAGTGCGCATCAGTGCGCATTAATGCATTAAAGCGAATTTTACTACTTTTATTAAGATCAGAACGATTCCAAGCCTTTTTTAATATTTTGATCGTGCAGATATGAGTCATGAAATGTCATTCATACATTCATGATACAAATGATGTTATAAGTAAATTAACTTTATTATGTAAACGTATGGTGTTACGGATTAATGTAAATGGTTTACGCGATCTCAGCTAATATTATGTATTAAATTTTTAATTCAACCTTGTCCTAAATTAATGACTTTATACGGCAGTTTTGAGCATGAAATAAATTTGCGCATAGCTTGAGTTTTTTAAAATAAATCCTAAACTAATCAAAAAAGTTACGCGAACCAAGTTTCTTTTAGAGTAGATATTTGAAATTGACAAATAATTATGATTTTAGTGGAAGCCTCATCTATCTATCTATCTATATATATAAAAGCGGAAGTTTGTTTGTTTGTTTGTATGTAGCGAATAGACTCCTAAACTGCTCAGCCGATTTTCATGAAAATTTGTATATAGAGGTTTTTGGATACGGAAAGAAATCGTGGGTTTGGACGTGAATTTTGTTCTAACGGACCGCCAAGTTTGGGCTATTAAAAAGTTTTAAAAAAATTGAATTCATCCGCCTTATTTACATAAAAATTGTCAATAAAAAATTTAAAAAAAAAGTTAACAATTCGCAGAAGACTAGACAGAATTTTCATTAAATATTTAAAAGAATATTGTCCGTTCTTAATAATATAAGATTTACGAAATAAATATTATAAATATGCAAATTAATTTTAAAAAGTATATGTATGTATACTATAAGTATCTCGAGATTTTTTTTATTTTACTTGACATTTAATTTAATTACAGAAAATCAAAATCTGTAAATCAACAAAATTAAGTACATTATTACCAGGCCAATTACCAGCCAATTTTGATAATTGTTTTTTAAATGACAGATGGTCAATACAAATTTTTAGCCATGTACAAATGTACACCTACCGATTGTTTATTCTTCTTCAATGAATTTCGAGGTGCAGGGATATACTACCATTTACTTTAATTCGATATTTTGATATTCTAAAGTCACTACAATCTTTAAATACAATAATCATAATAAATGATCAGATTATTTTTCACCCAATTGTATTTTATAATGTATATATATTAATTTATTTTCTCTTAAATATAGAGCATAAATTTTGCATTAATTTAAATTTTTTCATTTAATTCAATTTGATTTCTATTATTATTCATTTTTTGTTTTTATTATTATTGTTTTTTTTTTCTATTATTTTATTTTAGTATATTACTATTTATAATATACAACTATTTATCATAGTCATATAGTTTAGCTCATGATCTATTCAAAAAAAAAAGAAAATTAAAAAAACAAAAATACATATCACCATATTTACAATGTGTTTATATGTATATTTGATAAATGAGTGTGCAGATTATGTTATATTAATTTTTATGTAAAATGTATCTACATGTGTATAAAAAGTAAAAAAAATCTTTTTTATTTTTATTTTATTTTTTTTTTGTTTTGTTAAAATGAATAAAATCTGCAGCACGTGTCTTGCAAAAAAAAATACGTAAAATAAAAAAAAAAAAATTAAAACAAAGTGTCAAGACAAGGAAGTTTGTTTTAAATTTTTTTTTGCTTGTTCAAAGAAAACAAGAGAACGTATGTGTGGGGTTGGGATGGGTGAGAATAGTGTTGGTAATATATAGAAATTAAAATAAAAAGCTTACAGAATGATAAACAATATAATAGGGAAAAAAAAATTATAATATATTTTAGACATTCACACAATAGATTTATTATTTTGTATTTTATTATATATATATAGATATCATATATTTAAAATATAATTTAGAACATTAGTATTAATAGTTAATATAACCTAAAAAAAAAAATACATTATGATATCATTGTTTAAAAATAATAATAATAAGACGGAAGTCCTATAACAATGAATGAAATTAAAGATATTTAAATATATTAAATGTATTTATGGCTATATGACAAAAGTCCCGGAGTCACAAGTCCGCCGGGTGATTATAAATCCGGTGAATGAGCCAAAAAAATATTAAATTTAATTCATCAAAGTGTGTTATTATCATAAGCCTGTGTTTCATATGACTATATTGCATTTGCCTGTATATATGTATTTTCATTTGCTGGAATTTTGATTTGCTGCATTTTCATTTGCCTGAAGACATACGTATATATTATGTAAAAAGTGTATAATACAGATTTTCAGATTTATATACCAAGTATAAAATTTTTATATTAATATGTATTTCAATAGCAAAGACTTTGTAATAGTTCGAACTATCGCCCTCAAACCCTCACTAAACGAATTTTGAAACCCTTATTTTGTAAACAACTTTAAAATTTCTCCTAACTGAGAATCTCACATATACATATATATTTAATATTCTGTAAAAGGCGTATAACCCTGCTTTTGAAAAATACAGGCAAAAGTAAACACAGGCAAATGAAATAACAGGCAAAAGTTTAAGAAATACAGACATATGACGGCCTCCCATTTTGAATATATGACTTAAATGAAAAATTTATCAAAGTTTGAGATAGAGTTTTCACTGTAGGACTTTTGTCATATCATCAATACGTATGGACGTATAATACATTCTGAATAAAATGTTACATACAAATTTGAAAAGTTCTTTTACCTAATTATTACTCGTATATAAGTTAGTATTAATTATCGATTAAAATAAAATTAATATACGGATACGATTTATAGTATTAAATACAGATAGGTAATCATTGTAGCATGATAAGTTAAAAAAATGATAAGTAAAATTGAAAAACAAAATATCCAATGTGCATAAAAACAAGTATTAAATAAATATACTTAGATCTACGTAGTTGTATTCAAAACAAGTTGCAAAACCCTCATACTAAGTGCTAATAGTTACGAGCATATTGTTTAAAAGTGCCCCGGCTTATAAATATTTGATTTTGTCAATTAGATAACTCTATATTAGGTTCTTGCACAACTTTTAAATCTATTTCTTTGGCTCAATATTGTCTTATGCAAAAGGTTAATAAACAAATTTTAAATTTAAATTATTTAAGAAATAGATAATGGAGCACACTGTGTTTCAAATAAAAAAAAATTTTTATTAAAAAGAATATTAAGTAATCTTATAAATCATTATCTTTTAAAGTACACCTACTTAAAAGTACTAAAAGAATTTTGACGGTTTACTAGTTACAAATACAAAAAATATACAAATTTCGCATAACAATTGTTTTTTAAACGTTTTATTTTTCAATTTTATTTTTTTTTCATATCTTATCAAACAGTACACACGTTTTGAACTTAATGTCGGCCATTAAAAAAAAAATACTCCAAATTAAATTTATTTTTTAAATACATTTCTAAGTATATCTACTAATGTAGAACATAAGTGTACTTATAAGTTTTTTTCCTACAACTATATGTGGAAAATTGTACTTAAGAATTTAAAGAGGTTCTATTAGCTTATTATTAACAATAATTGACCTTTTATAACTACTTCAACCTTTTTAAATTTATTAAATCATAAAGCATCATTAAAAAATATGGCGTTAATTATGTATTTTACAATCTTAAAAAAGTTTTTCAACTAATTAGTTAGCAGGCTAATAAGTATATACTGTGTTAACTCTAGGATACCTGTAACGTAATATAAACATTATATCATCCGATTAATTATTTTTAGCAAAATATCAAATATACGATTTTTTTTTTTTTTAAGTGCCAACTGTCCAACTGTTAGGCTAATAAGCCTGTTTATACTGTTAGGCTAATAAGCCTGTTTATACTGTTAGGCTAATAAGCCTGTTTATACTACAGGTACATGTTGGAACACGGAATCATATTATATTCGTATTACTAGATTTTATCTTAATGAATTCCACATACAATTTAAACATGAGATAGTACTAGACCTTATAACAAGTAGATTTTCAATATATATATAATTCTATTTTAGTTTATATTGTAATATTCTATAATTGAGTTAAATGGTATTCTATATCTGCGAGTTATATTATTCAATTAAATTATTTGTTTATATTTTGCATTTTTTTTATTGTTATATTAATGTATTTTTTATTTGAAATATATAATTATTAATTATTGATTGAGTATTAGACTCTTAGTTATTTGAAAAAGCACTAGACCAACTATAAGCAACTATTCCAACCTCTAGCACTAGACTAACTGTATGCAGACGTTGAATATTTAAAATAACTACTTTTGACAAAATTTCAGGTGCTCAGCTTTATTAAATATTAAGTTATGTTCATATAAAAAAAGAAATTATATAGCACCTACTTGAACTCACTGCACTCTTTTGTAATATAAATGTCAAAATTTATATGACACTTTAAAGTATATTAAACTATTAAATAAATCTTCAAACAATTTAACCTGATTCAACTTTTATATATAAATGTTATATATATGTTTAAAATCAAATAAATAAAGCACAATTTGTACATTAATCTCGTTCTCTCTATTCTTTATTTATATAAAAATTAACATTCGTAGATATATGTATATATATATATATATTTGAATTAATGTATTTTATTATTTTAATTGACACTAATTTTAATTTATGTTCTATTTTATCTTAATTTTAGATATTAAATACATTTTTATTATAATTTTTCAATTCTAAAAATTTCATTAATAAAAATTAATTACGAAAAAAAACGAAAAAACAAAAAAAAAATAATCATAAAAGTGTCAAACCATAAATATTTACAAATTAATTTTATTTTATTTATAATGTTTCTTGACTTAACAATGTCAGTTTTATGACACAAGCGAAAAATAATAATAATAAAAAAAAAAAAAAACCTGTCAGTAACATATTTTTGGCGCCTTAACAATAAAACACATATGTACTAATACTAAATAAATTATATTATGCATACGTATATGTGTAGTCTTATAAGTTATAATAATAAATAAAACGTATTTTACAACATATTTGTATTGACAGGGGCGGCGACTAAAGGATTTATTATGCGGGCAATTAAAATGAATTTTTTATCCAGTGTTACGTACACAATTGTAATTTGCAACATTTTTAATACAGATACAAATTATGAATTTAATTGTAAGTTTATTGTTTCAATTAATTATATTTTTACCACTAAGTAATTAACAAGCAACAAAACAGCCCAAGTAACTAATTTTTAAATAATTTAAACCCAAGAGTCGTATCTGTTCAATTACCTATGACGATTAATTAAATCTCTAGAATTTATGATTGTCTGTAATTTGTATTCTATTTTTTGTTTTTTTCTTGTATTTTTACTTGTTGTAATTATTTTGTTTTTCATATAATGAATACATCAATCATTGTCGATTCGCAATGTTTGTTTTTTTTGTTTATTTTTGTTTATTAAACATTTGATTCATTTGAATTTATTGAGAAACAATATTCATTCATTGAAAAATTTGAAATTAATCGGTTTCCATTAAAAATTAAACAGAAAACAGGGTTCAAAAATATGTCAATGACATATAATTTGTTTAATAAGTAAAATTAAAGACTATAAATATATACATATGTATGTATAGTCTTTGCTTAAAAAAATGATTTTGTTGATTTTTAATTTGCGCCTACTAATATGCAATATTCCTTTTAATTTTATGTAATGCTTTATTCAACTTGGTTTGAATCCTTTTAAAGGAATCTATTTGAGTTTTCTTACAAATATTATTTAAAATATTATATATTTTTTAAAATTTAATAATATAATTTTTAAATTTTTATTGTTTAGATTAAAAGAAAGTGGTATGGTATACGTAAAATGGAATTAACGTTTTAATTTAAGGCTCTATATAGCTTGATTGTTAATAATCTCAATTTCAAATATACTATTTTATCTGTGATATTTAAATATTAATTAAAATTTGTTTTAATGAAGGAATAAGGAATAAGATCACTACTCAAAACCATCAAAATAGGAAAATTAAACTTAAATTCCAAGAACAAGGAAATCTGATTCTTTATAATATAAACTTAATTTTAATTATCATTTAAAATAATTAAGTTAGTATATAATATGGATTTAAAATAAACAAATAAAATGATTTAAAAACAAAAATATTAACTAAAAATTTGAACTCAATTAATTTTAAAGCCATAAACTAAATAAAAAAAAAACACGATACAATATTTTATTAGTCCGATTTGAATATAAAACTTATTTTTGATTTTATAATAAATTAATTTTTATTTTTTTTTATTAATATTAAATAAATTAATTATGAAACAAGATTATTATAAAAATGTTTAAAAATTTTGTTGCTTTAATTATTTATTAATTTTTTAAAATTTTTTTTGATATTTTGACCTTTAATAAATTAATTTAAAAAATTTATAATCATAAATATGTTTATTTATTTAAATTAAATTGTATTTTTTTCATTTTTATTTTTCTTAAATTTAATATAAATTAATATTTAAATTCAAAAATATTAATAAACATATTTTTATTTGAAATTTAATTGATTTATTAAATAATAAATTAATTCATTAATTTAAAAAATATGTTTATACTTATTTTGATTTTATCTTTGAAAATAGAATTAATTTAAAAATTGAAAAATTAAAAAAAAAAATTTTTGAAAAATTAAAAGAAAAAATTAACGAAATTAATTTGAAATCAAAAATGTTTTTTCACATCGGTTTCTTAAATTTAAAAAAGAAAGATGATGAAGTAAACATACATTGAAATTATTCTTTTGTACAACATGTTTAACATATATGGATACAAGCAGTATAACACCTTGTCTTAAAAAATGTCCCATATCCTATTTTATAGGTAAACACTTGCAAAATACATTACTTCCTATGCTTGTCTCCATTTTCTAGAATTTGACATGAGTAAAGTAAACTGATTCCTTTTATTACTTTTAGGCAATACCACTACCTAAAATATCATTCACAATAGTCAGTTAATTTATTTAGCAATATTTTGTCAGACACATAAAACCTTTATTATTGAATTGCAAATACATAAAAGTTCAATCACCTCCGAATCAGACTATTTTCTTCGGTTATAATGATAGGCAGTAGGCACCCAATTTAACTCAATTTACTTACAGACTCTCTCAATTTGTATATAGAAAAACTTATATAATCTTAATTTTATTTAAATTCAACTAAAATGTTTACAAACAATTGTTGCTATTAAAACATAATATGAATTAATACGAAACATACTTATCTGAACATCAAAGAAACGGTTAAATTTTTCGTAATAATCAATAGTATTGATATTAATAATCAATTTTATTTAAAAATAAATTTTAATAATAAAATTTGAAAAAGTACTTCATGCTACATTAAATCATTAAATGCATCACACAACACAACATACCTATACACATTATACTAATTACTAATCTAATTGATAATTACATGAACTTTTCAATGAACTTTTTCTATTTATCATTAAATTACTTTAAAATAAATACGTAAGCAGTATACATATATTATGCTATATATGTTAGAATATAATTTAAAAAAGTGTTACCAAATATCCCTTTAAAAAAATGCATAAAGCAACAAAAACTTCAATATACAAAAATTCTTATATACTTACTTATTATTAAAAAAAATAAAATCAAAAGTTTTAAAAATTGTTTTTTTTTTTCAAAATATTACACGTGCGTTTATATTATGACATTGTAACTAATATTCAAGGTCATTTTTTGTATAACGGAATTAAAAGTTTTAATAACATTTTTTTTTCACACGTGTAAAATTAAACGAATATTCCAGAACAAAAAACTAATTTAATTTTTTTTTTTTTTATTTTTTAATACAAATTATTGATTTACTTTTTACCTATTTCCTTTTTTTTTTAATTTATTTACTCGATATATTAAAATAAGAATACAATTTGTTAATAATAGATTATTAAAACTATTATAAATTTCTCTTTATCTTTTATTTTTTTTTTTAAATTTTTGTAATATTTATTATTTTAATTTATATTTATCGTTTATTTGAGTAAAATTTTGTCTATTTAAAAATAAATGTACAATTATTTTTTTTTTTTAAACAATTGCGCAACACTTTTTTAAACCACAAATCGTGCAATTGTATTATCATCATGAATTAATATTGTTTTGTTTGTATTTTTTTTTTTAAATTTAATTTAATTTAATTTAAATAATAATAAAGATATGTACTAAATAAAATTTGAAAAGTACATATTGTTAGTTGCTATGGTAAAAAAATTAAATAAAATGTTTCCATGGTTACAAAAAAAAATACTCTTTTTACCCTGTACTCAAAATATTTTTGATAAGTTTTTAATTTAAAAAAAAAACTAACACAGTATTTATTTAAAAACTTATCATAATATTGATTAATTGTCTATTTTTGTTTAAATTTAAATAAGATTTAAATATTACGAAATGGTTGATAATTTTGAGCAACATTTATTCATTTGGGCACGGGAAAAGAACACTGATTCAGAATATTATTTTAGGAACTATTAAACTTAATTTAAAAAGTTTGAAATATGAAGAATTTTGAACAATTTTTTAAAAAATTTTAAATTACTTAAAAAATTTTAAATTAACTCAAAAGGCAATTTAAAATGTAATTTACTGAATCTAAACCTAAAGTAATAATTTCAAACTCAAGCACCTAGGTATAATAAATTATATTAATTAAAAGAAATGAAATTTTATTATTTTTAAAACTTTGTTTCACATTGAAATTGTAATTCAAATTATTTTGCGAAAATTTATTTTTAAAATAGAAAAAAAAGAAAGAAAGATCAATTACCTACGAGAGTTAACTGACATACTTAACACCAAGGTCTGGTATAGGTATGGTAAGTTTGCATAAAATTAATTTGTATCGTCAAATGAATTAAAGTACCTAGTTATTTCTTTAATAATTTCTGTGGATTTTAGTTGAAGAGTAGTATGTCCAAAAAATATTAGTCTTAGTTATTTGAATTTCCTAATATTTTGAATTGAAGTTGAATACTATTTTTCAAATTTTAAATTTATTAACTAAATAGCTATGGACGATCTAAGAAAATTTTAAATTCTAAATAATTATTTATAAAATAATTTATAAACTATTTATATAATTACCTACCTACCTATGTATAGGTATTAATATATTATAATATGTTATACGACTTTTTTTAATATTGTTAATTTCATACCAACTTATTATTTAATATATTAAAAAAAGTATTATTTTTTTTTAATTTTTAGATAAATATTTAATTCAAAATGTTTTTTTATTTTAATTTCCAACACTTTATAATAATTATTTTAATTATTTTAAAAGCCTCCTGGCAACTCTTTTATTTTATTTTTTATTTATTTCATACCTCATATGGTTTATTTAATTTAGAATGACTGTACACAACCTTAATAGTATTATAATATATATTAATTTTGTATTCACTATATATCGCCTTCTCTCAACCCACAACTTTTCTATGTGTTGATTTGAAAATAATGTCAATAAATAAAAAAAAAAAAAAAATAATAATAAGAAGAAAAAACACATTAAAAAAAATATGTGGCACGTGTCGGTAAACATGCAAACGATAGATTTTTTATCTATTATAAAAACTTACAATACAAATAAATTTTATTTTTATACAAATTGTTTTTGTATATATATTATTCATATATTTTTTATTACATTAGTATACGTGTACTTTTGTAAATTAAAATAAAAATATGAAAAAGCTTTTATAAAAAGCTTTAAGTGTTTATTTTTTTTTGCAACTAAATAATTTCAAAACAAAAGTTGAAAATTTCCCCTATCAAAATATAAACAAAGAAATGTCATAAATTAGCCGTTATATAGGTACAAACACACACACATGATCAACATAAATATCTTAAGTATGATTGAATGTCAAATAAATAATAAATTTAAGTTTAAGTTAAGTTTTGGACATGCAAACAAAAAAATTCTTATATGTGTATAATTAGAAGAGTTATCAAAACATAATTGGGTGGAATTTTAATATATTTTGAGTTCTGAGTTTTGTATTATATAATGTTGACACTTTTCTTACGGTATAATCTTATCCTTTGTAACCGTATGTTCAAACATTTCGTTAAAATTTAAATTGAAATTTCCCTGCTACACGCAAACATGCAAGTAAATAGTAAATACATACATACTCTTTTATAATTATCCTTAATCAGAAGTTTATAATGCCAATTTTGATTGATGAATCTTCAATTTATATTGTAATTTGTAAGTGACATATCAATCATTGTTGTTAAGGTATATATGGCAATGCTTTAAAATAGTTTTTGACATTAAATTACTAATGACTAATGAGAATCAAAGGTGCATGACTTCAAAGCTCAAACAAGTAAAAGCCAAACTATTTTTGTGAGTAATTTTTTTAAGTCTGAAAGAAAATTTGCAGTATAAAAGAAAGTTTAAATAACAAATTGAGATATACTAGGGAAATAATTAGTACCTAGGTACCTCTATATTGTGTCAAAGTAGAAAGTTTAAATTATAAAAAAAAAAAATATTTTCATTATGACAATTTATAATTATAATATAACTACATACCAATATACTCGTATATGTATTCCTTTTATTTCATATGACATTTAATACCTAAATAAAGTCAACAATAGTTTTATTATTATTGTTATTTTTATTGTGTAAATAAACTTAATACAAACTTATATATTGTTTGCTAATAATTTATAACCTCGTTTTTTTTTTTCTAGACAACAAAATAAATAACAGTTAAAAAAAAACAAAAAAAAAATAGTATGTGTACATAAAATACAAATGGAAGTAAAACCCAAAACATTAAAATATATAAACAATTAAAAAAGAGGAAGAGTGTAGTAGAGTAGACTGTGTCAACTTTGGGATACCCGTATGACCCAAAAAACATTTGAAATACATAAATTATTAGACTTTCAGTTATGTACAAAAAAAAATATAAGTTGAAAGACAGCTCTTTAAATCTCTTCCAGTACACTATATTTTATTCAGACATTAGCCATTTAAGTTAACTACTATTGACATAGTGTAATGCTCATATAAAAAAAATAAGTTATATGGCAGCTACTCGAACCCATAGAGCAATCTGGTTGGATCTCAATAGCGATGACAGCAATTGCGTAAAAACGATATGTGAAAATTTCAGAATCGAAGAACCTTTACTTTTTAAGTCATCGTGCGGACGTACGAGCATACATAGCTAAATCGATTTACTTTTTGATTCTGATCCGATCCATACCTTTGAGTCTATATCTACCGCCCCCCTCCTTCTCTGCGTCACAAACGTAATGGCAAATTTAGTATACCCTTTTGACCTACAGTCATACGAGTGTAAAAATATTGTTGTAACAAAAGCTGTTAGTTTCAAATTATAGAGAATTGTTAAAATATGTACGATGATATCTGACTGAAATAAAGTTGAAACAAAAAATGACGTAGACTAAAAACCATTGTTTGGAAACAATTTTTTTTGTTTTTTTTTTTTTGTTTTTTATATTTAATGAAAAGAAAAACCCAACATAGAAAATAAATATTTGCAAAAATATTAAATTCAAAAGATATAAGAAAGAAAGAAATTCATTCAATCAAACAGAAGTTATCGTTGTCATCTTTGAATTTTTATTTTACACGTGTGCTTATTTAAATGTCGTAATCATCTTTTTTTCTTATTCAATTCTATATCATATTTATATTTTACTCTAATATAATCATTTTTATATATGCATAAATATATCTATATATATATATTTTTTTTAATATATTTTCCTCAATTTATATAGCAAACACTTAACAGTTTTTATTAATATAATATAAAAGCATTCTTCAACTAAACCATTAATAATATTCTATTTAGAAATACATATTTCATAAACAATGAAACAAGAGAACATACTTACATATATATATATACAAAAATTGGGAGAATACAAAAACTATCTTGAAAGTTTGCAAAAAAAAAAGGAATTAAATAGAAAAAAAAAACAAAATGAATAAAATGGAATTATGAATCATATGTGTTTAGTATAACGAGTGTATATCACTTTTTATTTTGGTGTCACTTTAAAACCTTTGTTAATTGAATTGAAATATGGTTCATAATGATGAAAACGAGTTTTTCTTTGTAAAGTGAAGTAGTTTTTTAAATAATAATAATAATATGTATCTAAAATAGATCAAATTCTAGTCTGAAATACCCAACCAAAGTTATTTTATAATTAAATTTAAATAAAAACAGTATTGAATCATTTGTATTCAGTATTAAAAAATATTTACCCAGGAGAGCAAAAAGTCCTCGTACGTCGTAGCGAAACATTTTAAATATATATAGCATCAAATCTCAGAAATTACAGGTGTTTTAAACTATGGTCTACGCAGCATAAGCAACAATTACGGGTCTGGTAAAATTCATTTATTTAAATATTTATTTATGTACCATACCCAACCACATTAAATGTGATAAGTGAGTGAAACTTCCTATCCTTTTCAGGTGTGTCAATTAAATTGATTTTATAGTACGTGACCAGGGTCAGGTCAGGTGACCAGGGACTGATATTCTTAAACCCGAGCCTCTTTTTTGATTCAAAACCTGCCACTCTAACCACTGAGTTGTTGATCAGATGAGTCTGGTATAATGAGGTATAAAGATATTTCACTATTCACATGATTTAAAAACCACAACCACATAGCAATTTCAATTTGAAGTGCGGAGTTAGATGAAAGTATCAACTAGATAGGAACACATGATCTGACTGAATTGAGTAAACAAAACTTCACATGAAAGGGTGTATCACCAGTCAAAGAAAAGCAAACCATATTAAATGAATATTCGGTTTGAGCCTTATTTAAATTCTTAGTCCTCTTAAATGTTTCTAAAAAAAAAATCCAAACCTAACGGGGTATAAAACCATCACCAGCAAACGAATTCTTTAAAGTTGAAAATTTATTTTGAACGTTATTTTAGTTTATTTCAATAAAACCTGGATATATTCAACTATAAACTTTCTTCAATAAGTTTAAGAAAGGTTATTAACATATTAAAATAGGTCATAAAATTTTCCGTGCATCATACCTTCGTTAAGCTCAACTTTTAATTATCGTAATTACAATTAATTTATTATGTGAACATCTGGTTCAACATCTGGTAAATTCAAGAGAATTTTTATTACATATATAAAGATCTTATTAATTTATTATCAAGACTAATACATATTATTAGTCTTTTTATTTGATTAAAATTCAAGAAAATATATTTATCTTCTGGGCATTTCTTAGAATAATGGTATTCGTTACCATTTTTCAGAAATTTTCTTAAAATAATTTGCATTTTTATTACATTTTTTAATATTTATTAATTTAAAGATATTTTTTCAGAATTACGATAGGTATTTTTTAAAATACTAAAAAGTAAAAAAAAAATTATTTTTGTAAAAATAAAGTATAAGGCTTTTATTCAAATAAATCATTTATATAATGTTAACAATTTATTTTAATATGTATTATACTTTATTTAAATTTTAAAGTATAAAAATAATACTTGGAAAATGTTAATGAATATTTAATAAATTTGCATAATTTTAGGGGTATACAATTATTTTAAGAAAAAAAAGGTCTGTACATTTGAATAGGAATCAACAACTAGTTTTTAAGGTGTTTTGTTAAATATACAAGTATATATTTATAAATATTTAAACGATCAGTTAATTAATAACTTTTTAATTAAAAATAATTAATTATTAAATAAATTATTAGGATAATCTTTGATATGTAAATTTAATTTGAAAAAACAAATTAAAATCAAAATCTTTTTAACTTTTAACCTAATCTTATTTAAATACAATAAAGTAAATTACTGTAATATATAATATCTAATTTAAAAGTAATTATAGATTAAATCAACAAAATTTATTACTAAAAAACCTTAAATTAAATTTTTATTTGAACTTTTTTTATAGAAAAAAAAATTTTCACTAAATAAAAGTTCAATGTGCAAAAATAGGAGAAATTTTTTTTTTTTTTCAATTGTAAAACAACGCTTTCCACGCTTATTCTATTTTTAAATTTTTTTTTGTGCAACCGGATATGAATCATTTCAATTCACAATTTTTTTTTTTTCACAATTTTTAATTTATGAAAATTTTTTTTTGTACAAAATTTTTTAACAAAATATTTTGTTACAAAGAATTTAACAGATAATGTATATTTAATGAATTCGCAGTTTTTTTTTTTTTTTTTTTTTTTGAGTCTTACATAATTTGTATTAAAATTATAAATTGTTGTGTCAGTGTATGTCTTTCTAAAATAATTCTACATACATTATATGTATTTTAAATTTTGAATTTTTTAAGTTATAAATATTTTTGAAAAATTTGTAAAATTTACTATATAATTCTATTTAATATTCTTATATAGTGATATCGAATAAAAAAAAAATTTTATTTTTTAATCAGGATCGAACACAGATCTGTTTACACCCAGAGCCACTTCGCTAACTACTAACTACTAATTTAAGATCAGATTTATAATATTAATGTATGACTAACTTACAGAATGAAAAATAAAACCATAGACACAGGCAAATTAATATAAAAGTATATAATAAAGATCAAGTTAATAATCTATTCATATTTATTTTGCTTCAAATCTATTTTTCTAAACTGTATTCGGCAAACTTTTCAAATTCCTTAGTTTTTATAAAATTAAAATCTTATTATACATATTTCATTATAAATTCCATTGAGTTTAAATGAAATTGGTATGACAATCATAATATACTGTTAAAATTAAATTTTTCTACTTTTTTCCACATTAATTTTTAGCAGGGAATTCAAATTAAGGAATTACTCCCAAAATTAGTTTAAACCCTCAAAAATTTTTAAATTCTTTAACTTTTTATCTAAATTTAAAACTAATTGTAGCATTAATATTAAAGCACTAATTTAATCACAAAATTACAAATTTGAATTATTTTTAATTTATTTTTTTTTTTTTAAATGAAAATCCACGAGTTTATGAAGTATTAAAATTATTAACTGTAATATCTCGAAATTTTCTTTGGTCTGATTAAGTCCATCGCTTAAAAGTGTTTCCATTCTATTTAAAGTTTTTTCTTTTTGGTCATCTGACATTTTGTACTTCTTTATATTTTCCCATCCCCTTAAAAAATTTTTACAATGATATTAAAGACAGCTAAAGACATTTAAAAAAAAAAGTTTAAAAATTTTAAAGTAATTTTCCACCTGCATTCAGATTTCACAACACAGAATAAAAAAAACTCTTAATTAGTTACTTAAGTTATTTATCTATAGGTACCTTTTTTTTTTATTCTTACCTTGATGTTATTAAAACTTTTTTTCCATTTTCCTATTTACTTTTTTTTATCTAAAGGTTTGCAAATTTTTTTTTTCCTTTTGGCATTTTTCTACTTTACAAAATGCTACAAACTTTACAAAATACCCAATAACGAAGAGAACCTCTTGTAGGGAATAATTCCCTTGTGCAAAAAACAAAAGTACATACTATAAAAAAAACTTTTTTCTCGGAAAAATTTTATTATTTCTAGAAATTTCTCGAAAACTTTTTACTCTGTTTTCAATGTGTTGTAACAAAAAAACTAAAGATAAAAGTAAAATGAAGTAATTGTTTTTTTTTTATACTTTCACTATTTCTATCCTTTTCTTACAATTATGGTATTTACTACTTTAACAAATATTACATAATATTTAAATAAAAAAAAAAAAACAAAAACAGAAACCCCAAAAAATATAAAGTTACATCATAACCCGTTTTTGATTTCATTTTACATTTCGTCCCAAAAAAAATTCAGACACTTGAATTACATTGTTATATACTTAAAACTAACTGTTTTTTGCAATGAAAATTTTAAAACTTTTCCAATTATATATTTTTTTGATTTTCTTTACAGCGCATTACTGTTAAATAAATATATAATAAACATGTGTACTGTGTAGGTACAATATAACTTTACATATTTACTTTAATATGTAAATACATATTTACTTGAATTACTTCATATTATATTCATATTATGTGCACTACTGAACATATGCACCAAATAATAAAAAAATTAAGTATTTCAGAATATTATATACAAAACTTTCGACCTACTTTATGTTATTTACTGTTAACTTAACAAAAAAAAAAAAAAATAAAAAACAAGAAAAAAAAAACAGTAAAAACAACAAAAGAAAAATTATTTGCATTAAAATTACAACACTAGCAAAAATTCACGTGCCACAATTTTTTTCTTCTTTTTATTTTTTTGTTTTTTTTTATTTTTTATTCTTTTTAGTCTTTTTTGCACTTCTCATCCTTGAACAGTGATGTCATCAAAATTATGAACAGAAGGTTAAATGCATTTCATATATATGTACTTAGAATTGCATAATCATTTTCTAAAGTAAATTCTTTTTCTATAGAAATTTTCTAAGTATACCGGTTACTTTAATAAGTGCTAAGTGGCATTTAAAATATAATTTTCCCATGTTTAAATTTAAATATCATTTAAAGTTCAAATGAAATTATAGTTCAGGTGTAATTGAACCACTTCTTTCAAAATGTATAAATATACATACCTTGTTATAATTAAATTCACTGTAAATAAGATGATAATTCAAATTATGCATTACCGAGAGTAAAAATAAGCCATAAATGTCTTTGTTGTTGTTGTAACGCTGTACGTGTATTGACATGAAATTTAAAACTTCCATTAAAATTCGTATTTGAATTTGTACTTTCGAAAATGTAAACGTTAATTAAAGAAATATAATTGACTATTAATGCAAGATGAAAATTGAAATATGCATGGTCAAGAATAAAGCAAGCCTTGATAGGCTTTGATGCAGTTTAAATGTTGTACGTATATTGAGAAAATATTTAAAACTCTTATTAAAATTCGTAATTGAAGCTAATGCAGATGTGAATTTTAGAAATAACACTCAATGTTAATAAGATGAAAAATGAAATATGCATGGTCAAAAATAAAAACAAGCCATGCCATCAATTTTTGTGACCGTTTAAATTTTGTACGTATAATTGACATGACATTTAAATCCGCGTTAATCTTATTTTTTTTTTTTAATTTTTAAAAAAATAAAATATTTTAAATATAAATACGGATTGAATTTTAATCCCTTAAGGATTAATTGAATAAATATAAATAGGAGAATTAATTCAAAATATATACGATATGTTAATGGAAAATTAATTTCACCCTCTTGCGTAATATATATATTTCATTCATATTTTAGTTATTTTTTTTTTTTTTTACTTTAAAGCTTTGACACGTGCTGTTTTACAAAATATATATATATTTTCATATTGTACATATTCTGTAATTACAAAAA
Source organism: Dolichopus griseipennis (assembly GCA_963082915.1). Taxonomy (NCBI): domain Eukaryota; kingdom Metazoa; phylum Arthropoda; class Insecta; order Diptera; family Dolichopodidae; genus Dolichopus; species Dolichopus griseipennis. The sequence goes on along the minus strand of OY720442.1, from coordinate 38,814,152 downwards.
TTTGTGTGTTAAACACCCACTTGCAATAGAATTGTACTGCATCTTCCTACTTTTGTGTTTAGGTTTGTTTTTGTATGAGTATTAATTTACTGTTACATGCAACGTTCACATTTAGTTCTGACTATTTTTGTTGTAAAACAGTAATCGCATTACAAATCCAAAAAAAAAATTAAAAGAATATTTAAAAGTTGGTAAGTCGGTATGATTTTAAATTACTTTATGTATAGAGTATGCATATGCAGCACTATACAGAGTGGAAGAGGAAAATGGATGTACAATTTATTGAAATGTTAAAAGTTTTAACTGTAAATTGAAAAAAAAAAGATTGCATTTTATAAAAGAAAAAAAAAGTAAAATTTTAAAACTGCGATATTATAACGGCATCTAACGGTATCGTTATTACATTTATTTTTCATGTTTTTAAATTAAGTTTAAATGAAACTTTAAATGAAATCTTTAGTATAAGTATAATTCATATTGAATAAAGGATAATATGGATTTATTGGGAAAAGTTTTTAAGGTGTATGTATGTATGTACATATGTATTTAGTCTTAGTACACGCAAAATAAATTTTATTTAAAAAAAAAAATATAACGGTATAATTTAGTATATATATATATATGTATATTAAAAAATAATGGTTAATTTATTTGCAAATAAACGTAAGAGATAAATATAGAAATATGGAAATTCAAAAAAAAATGATATAATTATATCCTTTTTATACGTAATTCTAACGGAATTTGAAAATAAAAAGATATTTTTAGAACTTTAAAATAACTATTTATTATTTAAAGATACTTTTGTTAAGTTATTTTTTTTTTTTTAATTGAGTATGTATACAGTGAAAGCTCTCTTAGCCGGACGTTCTTATATACGGACATCTCTTTAAGACGGAGAGTTTTTTCAAAATCAATTTTTTAAATTTTCCATACAAAACCCATTCTTTTAACCGGACACTCTAATAACCGGACGCGGACACTTCAATCATTCTTTAAATTTCAAAAAAATCTCCCGTAAACGGACACTTATAATTTATGAGCAAGCTTTTTTTATTTAATGTGAGTAATATGGTGTTAGATGTAATTTTGTATTATAATTTACTATTATATTATATTTAATTATACGTATGCATTCTAATTTTTAGAATTACATATTAGAATCTAATAAATACATAATTGGATTTGAATAATATTATGTATGCCTAATACATAGAGGTACTTTTTATTGCTTATTTTTTAAAACGTTTTGAGCAATGAAGAGAGTATGTATTAGTAATCAGATGCAAACTCGCTCTCTTAAGAATCAAAAATTTTTACATTTTTTAAAAATAATACGTATTAGGTTTATTAGGTTAATTACACATACATTTTAGGTAAAGTTCACCAGTTCTTGAACAATTGGAAGCTAAAACCAATCTTACAAAGAGGATCTTACAACATTCCAGTTTATAAAAAACTTAAAAACACATTTCAAAAATAATGTTTTAAAAACTGACCAGGAAAAAATACGGCAGTCAAAGATTTCAAATTTTTCAAAAGACTACTAATTCTTAAACTCTGAAATGGAAGTAGTATGTAACTTTTGTTTAGTTTTTTGTAGTAATTTTTATTTTCTTTTCTTATTTAGTTTTTATGTTGTTTTACCATTATAATTTTACCCTTGAAAAAACGTTATTAAAAAAATAAATAAAGAATTTAAGAAAAGTTATAAAAAAGTTTTTCTATTAACCGGACAATTCTCATAAGCGGACGAAAATCTTAGAACCGTAAGTGTCCGTTTATGAGAGTTTTCACTGTATATAATAATATATTGCTATATGATAAGTTATTAAGGATTTTTCAGTGAAAATTATTTACACTGTATTTTCTAGTGTAATTTATTTTTCTGAAGAATTATATGTAAAAAAATTTTAATATTTAACTAATTTTATTTTAATATTTTTAAGCTTTATTCAAACACAATAAGTACATGTGATAAAGATAAGACAAAGATCTGATCTGGTATCTTGGCTTTGCATTACCTACATATACGAAACTTAAAATTTTTTTTTTTATTCAATTAATTTTATTATTATGGAAAAGGCTTAGCTTTGTCAAATTTATAACATAAGACTTGAAAGACAGCTTATCATTGTATATGATTTGTCTTTTGTTTCACTTACTTAACTTAAGTAGTTTTTAAAATTCACTTTAATTATCATTTAGTTCTATATTTGTATGACGGCATTATTTTACTATTAGCACAGGAGTTTTGGGGGGGGGGGGGGTACTTTATTTTCATAAGTAAAAATATAATTCGGAGGAAATTTAAAGTTGATAAAACAATAGAGGTTAAGACGCCTTTTCAGAATATGTAAATAATATGTCTAGGAATAATTTAATTTCTGAAACTGATTATCAAACTATGAATCTGAATCTTGCAGAAAGATGCCAAGACTACAGCAATATTAGCATCGACATAATGTTCTAAGAGCTGTACAATAAATTACTAATACCTCATTGCTTTATACACCTCAACTCGGTTTTAGCAATATTGACATAAACCATTTAAACTTTTGAAAATATTAGAAAATAAATAACTAATTTATTTATTTCTTTATCAGTTGTGAACTTTTTAAACCAAAAAATTTAAGTTCATCCATATATGTCACAGATTCATTAAACAAATGGAATTTAAAAAGTATTGAACTAATTTCACTATCATGTTATAATAATAATAATAATAATAAGTATTTTAAGTACGTAAGTTCTAAAATTTATTTGGTATTACAATTTAATTTTATGAAATTTTACTAGTGGAAAATGACTATATAATATATGACTACATATATACACACGCACATTTAAAAATAAAGCTCTGCTATATAAAAATAAAAAATTATAATTATAAAAATACTTCTTTAAGCTTAATTAATAATAAAATTTTCAAACAATTTTAAATTAATTCTAATAATAAAGATCTAATCTAATAATTACTTATATTTGCGTAGTATATGTACTAATTACTAATTACACTTGATATGAAAAGAACAGCCCAATTATCATATCACTTGCGACATCGAGACAATCTATAAAATAATTAAAAACTTCTCCCGTAATTCCATTTTAATGTGAACTCAAATGTGTACCAGATTTAATATAACGGTTATATCGTACATCGAACCAAAAAAACAACTAGATAACGCAGATAAGTTGAATGTACTTATTAGGCATTTGATACTTAGTTTTGTTTACTTTAATTTTTTTTTTTTGGGTTTTTTGTCAGTTGCTAATTTTGATAAGAAAGTACGCGCTTGATAACCAAAAAAAAAAAAAAATACCGTTAAATTAATCGCAAAATTTAATTGTGCGTAGTAAAAATATTGTACAAAAAAATACCATTAAATTATTTTTAGACATATTATGTGTAAATAGGTTATCTTTAACTTTTATTAGGTACAAATATCAAAACATAACATTAACGAACTTTTTTATTTGAAAATCTCATTTAATAAGGCAATCTATTTTTAAAATGGTTTAAGTCCACTTTTTTGTTTTTCTAAGAATCAAAATATTTGTAAGTTTTTTTTAATTATATGTTAACTTATAATTACTGCGTGATACGACATTGGTTGGAAAGGGTGTTTAAGCTACAGATCGATGGTTTCGAATTCAATTGAATTTTAAAGTACGTTATTACCTCTTCATTTTGACTAGTTTTTTAATAGAAGAGTAAATATAGGGTAAACATTAGCTAAGAAATTTGAATAATGCAAACGTATAATAAGAACAATTACAAATTTGCAAAAATGTTTTATAAAGATACGGTAATTGAATAATAAAAATAGAAAATTTAAGTTCATTCTTATATATCACAGATTCTTATGTAAAAATTGCATTTAAAAATATTGAACAAATATTACTATCATCTGTAATATGTATTTTTATTAAGTGATACCTAATTAAAGGATCATACATACAAGATCAGAGAACGAAATATTATCAATAAGACCTGGTAACACTTTTATAACAGTATTATTTTATGTTATTATAAAAGACATTTGAATTGTTTTATAATAAAACTCTCCGCTTTTCTACATTCTTCGTTTCAAAAAAACATTTAAAAAAAAAAATAAACTTTATTATGTTGATTAAAGCTTAAGATACATAATTCCAATTCACGAGTATATTATGGTTTATTAAAGCATCAAATTACTCATTTTTCTTTCTGTTTATTTTTGGTTTTTTTTTTCCTTTCAAAATTTAAAAGCACGTGTAACATTTTTCATAGTAATCAAAGTATTTATCTATTTTTTTTTTTTTGTTTTTTTTCGATTCGATTTTTTTCGAATAACCTTGAATTCGAATTATGAATATCAAAAAAATGATTCATTTTTATACATACGCGTTTGATTATTGGACTGTAGATCTAGATAATAATATATAACTGTTTTAAGTTATTTTTCTTTGAAGTTTTTTGTCTCTTTCTCACTGAATATTTTTCTTCTTTTGTTATTTTCTATTTAAATTTTCTCTGATATTTTCTACTTACATACATACAATAGTTACTCATATGATTGGGTTTTATAGCCGGCTGAAGCAAAGTTTACAGGTATATTAAAATTAGTCCTCCGTTTGTAATGCAGTGATTTAGTCATGTTAGATATAGACTTAAGTTGAAGGATAAAAATAGCATTAAAAAGTAAATCGATTTAGCAATGGGTGTCTGTCCACCTTTCTGTTAGTACGATTAATCAATAACTTAAAGAGCTAGAGTTTTGAAATTCACACATAGTGTTTTTTTAGACAGTTTGTAGTGTTTTTCTTGTTTTTTTGTAAAAACCGCAGTTTTAGGTCGTTGTAAAATTGCACGGGTATCTAAAAGTTCACAAGGGCAACTATAATCTCCCTCATTTTAATTCATTTTAAAAAAAATTTGATAGTAAAAAAAACAATTATTTTCTTTAGATCAAATAAATAAAAAACCAACAGCTTGCACCATACGATCATAAAATGGCGTGTAAATAAAAATCGCAAATAAAAAGTTGCACACTCCATTATTATTATTTTTTTTTTCAATAAATTCGGGGAATTTTGTTGTTGCTTTTTCTATATAAAATATTAAAATATTATATTAGTAAAAAAAAAAAAATTATTTTTTTGCTTATTCGTTCCTCAAATAATTATACAAAGCAAAGCAAAACGATTATAATAAAGCAACAACACATGTATACCTACTAATATAAACGTACCTATCTAAATAAGAAAAAAATTTATTTTAATTTTTTTTTTTGCTATTTCGATGCTAACAAATTATTAAATGAATTTCACGTGTCACAAATACATTTCAGATCAATGATCGAAATCGGCGCAGGGTCACAACACCCAAGGTAATAAGTCCTTAAGGGATCTTTAGGAACTTATGACTTATTTAGTGGAATATAAGTCCCTAAGGGACCTTTGGCTCACTTTAAAATATTTACGTGGGAAATAAGTCCCTTGACAAATGGTTGAACTTCCTTTTGGAAGTTATAACCCATTAGATGAATTATAACTCCTTTCACTAATTTTTAATGGCAAGGTATAACACCATATAACTAAAATTGTGTGATTGAGCGCATACATATATGCACTAATATATTTAAGTCGAAATTTATTTTGAACTAATTTCTGAAAGTCTTTTCCGATCTTTCTCTCTTTTTCAAAAAAATCTTTCAAAATGTAGTTTATATGTAAAATTGTTGTTTTCTTAGTTTTGGAAAAAGGGAATACTCTGATTTTAAAATCCAATAATATTTGCTAATTATTTTGATACTATAGTTCAAGAAAGTCTGCATATATTCGAACCCGTCACTGATATTATATAATTTAAATTAATATTTATTTTAATATTATTAGTAACCCCTCAGCTGAGAATTGCATTAGAGATTTATGACGTACCACCTGAGTCAAAACTTTAAGTCCCCTAGGGAGTTTTACCTCATTGCTATAAGTGCCTTAGGGACTTATGTCTCATTAAATATGTGTATCCCCTAAGGGAATTATGACCCTGCACCTCGAAATCACGCTTAATTGGCAAAAAAAAAAAAAATTTATTTTATTTTAAATGTATGTATGTATGTTGACTTGTTGAAATAAAAAATTAAAAGAAACGCTAAAATTAACTCCAAACATATTTTTACAGCTGATTTTTAATTTTTATTTTGTACGCAAAGTTTCATAAGAAAAGTATTGTAATCGAAAGACGACTAATTTAATATTGAGATTTCTTTTAAGATTAGAATGTAAGAATGTAAGAATGAAACCTTGGCCCTATTGCCCTAACCACTTATCACTAATCAAATATTTTGCAAGTTTTATACACCATGCTTAATACTAATTCTAAATCTGAAGCGAGAAGGAGATTAAATGTCAAATAATGTAACAACTCCTTAAGAGATTGTTTTATATTTTTGGACTAACTGTTAACCACCCGTTAAACTTTCAAGTTTGAAAATACTTAAGGTACGTTTTGGAACAAATGTATCTTAATGAATTCTACACACAAATATACGTGAACTGGTACTAGAACTTATCGTGCATATTGAACGTCTTAAATTCTTAGACTATATTTGTTTAAATATATTATTTAGGTTTTAAAAAATATCTTAAAGTTTCTTTTCATTTAAATTTAAAAAAAAAAAGTTAAAAGAATAACACTCCAAAATTAAAAAAAAAAAAAAAAAATCGAATAAGAAAAAATTTATAACAAAATCATTAACGCCCGATTTATTGTTTCCCGATATTAATTTTCACGGTAATAACATTTAATAAATGACATGTGACTGAAAACCGTTACGGAACGAAAAAATAAAAACACAAAAAACAAAAACTTATAAGAAAAATGTCATTGTTACATCATTGTTACATGTGTCACAAAACATTTTAAAAAGGTGGGTGGGTGGTGGTTTGTTTTCTCTCTGTTGGGGAAATTTTATACAATTGTTTTTTTATGAAAAGTACTTAATAATAAATAATTAAATTTGTCATGCATATTATTATTTTAAAATTAATGTATAATTTTATTGTCATTTTTAATTTAATTTTTTTTAATTATTAATTAAGGAATTAAAGTAGTTACAAAGTAATTTTTAATACACGTTTTATCACTTTAAGAGTCAATTGTTGAATACAAAATTAAAAGTAAATTGACAAGAAAACAAACCTAAATTTTATTTAATTAAATAATTAAATTAATAAGTTAAGTACAATATAAATTAATTTAAAATATCAAATACTTTTATACGTATTTGTAATATTTACTTCTACATATTAATTGGATCATATTTGAAATGTCTAATTTAAATTATTACAAGGACAATGCCTTCTTACGGATTAACGCATGTTTTCCCGTTATGTAAGCTTTCATCAATCTAAGATGAAATGTATTTCTCAATTTTGGGTTAAATCGAAGGTTAATTATCAGATGACCTTGTTAAAATCACGCCTTATGCTACCCAACGAACCCCACGGTCTAGACAAACGAAATATTGCATAATTATTTAAATTTTATAGATATCTTACGCAGGTAATAAATAATGCCTCAATATAATAATTTCAACCCAATATTAAGAAGACTTCAAATATCTTTAGATAATTTTAGATAGTTTAAAATTGGGTACGAAATCCCAAATGTCAAAATCTGAAAATCCCGAATTCAAATACCAAAATCCCAAAATCCCAATCATCTGGTACAATAATCATCGAGTATTAAGTATGCGATTTTTATGGTGTTAATCGTCAATCAGAGCTATTTTTGTCCTTCAGGACGATTAATTCGAGAAACTATTCAAGTTAACTCTAAATCAAATAATGCATCCCGCGAAAAATTTAGAAAAGTGCGCAACCAATAAGTGAGTGATTTATGGTATGCAACGTAGCGTAGTGTAGAGGATTATTTAAATGTATCAATTCGTCATCTCTGGCCTTTACCCTTAAATCTACAATAACATTGTATTAAGGATCCTAAATCCTAAAAGAAGATAAAAAACAGGAGACTTTCTGAAAGAGTTCTAATCGCTAAATTGAAAGTAGAGCAATAACATAAAAGACTATACGAATATTAAGTATAGTCACACAAATAACTTCTACAATAACACATTCTATACCCAAATTTAAATTAAACTATAAAATTGCCAAGCTAACCCTAAACAATCTTTTTTTTTAATCTTACAGATCGAAAATATTAATTAAAAAAATTATATTGAAACTGTTAACATTTGTAGTGAATAAGCGCCATTGTATATTTATTTTGAATTCGATTACTCATTCATATATTACAGATTCAGTATCGCATATCTTGATATTAATCATATAATATTCTTTAATTATAAATATATAGGTATATAACGTATATAATGTATATAATAGTATATATAATACATTTTTTTTATATATAAGAACACTATTAATAAACTTTGATAAATTATAAAGACAAGTTCATTTAAAAAAAAAAATAAATTAAAAAACCAACACGTGCTTTAAAATAAAATTGCTCTTTTGTTGAGTTGAGTATAAAAATGCGAAGCATATACTTAAGATTAATATATGAACATAAATACTATAAGATTCTATTGAAATATTTTGTTAAGATTCAAAAAAACTAAGGAATTAAGATGTATATATATATATATACATATATACTTTATAAAGTAATAAAGAAAAAAGTCATTTATAAAATATGGGTTATAATGACGTCGAAATTTTTTTTATGATAATTTTTATTTTCCTTTGTAATTCTTTTTAAAGTAAATTAAAAAAAAACTTTAAAAATTTGATGGTGGGTATGTAAATTCAACTTTTATTTAATTTAAAATTTTATTAAATCCGGAAATAAATTTTATATTTCTGGAGTTCACTTAAATAAGAATGAAATAACTATATAGTTTAGACTTGTATGTAAAATTTAGTTAATTAATAACAGACTTTTCATATTTTGTATAGTTTCTCAGTCCAATTGAATTATAAAATCAAGTTCTTTAAATGTATTCTGTAAGAAATCTTTGATTAAAATATTAACTAGGGTTGTAGAATTCCAAAAAAAAGATTAAAACAGAGCCGTATTGCACCAACTATTTATTATTATTTTTTTTTTATAAATGAATGTTTTTTTCCAATCAATTCATTGGTTTGTTGTCAAATATGACTTTGGTTTCATTAGGTTGTTGTCAAATATAAGACTTTTAATTAGAAATAAGTTGTTGTGATAAGTATTTAGTACAATTGGGTCCTTATAAGCAGGATCAGATATATATTTGAAATAGCCATAAAAACTGAAAACTTAATGCAAACTTAAAGGGTCGTGCTCACTCTTCGAAACTCTAGTTATACTGAAACATATCAAGCAGAATAGAGCAAGCAGTAGTGTAGACTCAAATTAGATTAATATATATAACTAAAGTCTAGCATTTATTTCTAGCATTTAGAGCACCTTAGAGAAACTTCAATTTAAATTAACATTAGAAAACATTAAACCCCTCAAAAAACAATTGATATCTTTAATAACAATTTAGGATGTGCTAACACCCAAATCAACCACTTAACATTGAATTGAAAAATTCATTAATCTTTTTGCAAAAATTCTATTTTAATTGTCATTGCAAATTGTTTGACATTGCGTATAAAAATTTTTGTATATATATTTTAAGAACAATGAAACTGTCAATCAAATTAAATAAATTATCTATAGTTATATACTATTTAAAAATTTTATTTCTTATGGAACTCTTTCAGAGCATCAAAAAATGTTAAAAAAAAAAAAAAAAAAAAAAAAAAATCTAAAGAAATAAATAAGAAAAATGTTTTGGTGAACGCGCGTGTTAATCAAAAAAAAATTTCGATAAAAATTTATTTAAAATAAAAAAAAAAAAACAATTCATGGTCATTGGCTACAACAATTTCTGCTTTACTTTAAGTTTTTGTTTCTTAACATTTTTTTTTTAAACTTATTTTGGTTCATGCTTTGATTTCCATAAACCTTTCAATAATTTTTAATCTCTTGTTTCTCTTTTTTTGGGATTTGATTTCAAACTTTCAATTTTATTTTTAAAAAACCAAAATTAGTTTTTTTTTATTTGACCCCTTTTTTTTGGAAAGGAATTAGATTTGTTTTAATTTTTGAATTATACTTTGATTAGGAATCAAAGTTTCTTACTAAAAATTATTAGGAAGTGTTTAGTCACCTATGATGCAAAAGTTTAAATACAAAATGATGATGAGAAAATGCGGCTATAAATAAGGCCACTATTCTACATCAAAATTTTTCAATTTTCAATCAATTTAATGAATCATTAATGAGTGTTATGCTACGGCAGTGAAACGTGAACGATCACCCAAACGACGGAAAACCTACTTTCCCGTTTCGAAAGGAAAATACTGCGTAAAATTTTCGGGCCAATTATCGATCAGGGTCAATTTAAAAGGCGACGCAATGCAGATCTATACAATGTATATACCGACAGCGATGCTGTAACATTCAACAAGCTACAACGCTTTAGGTGGGCCTGTCACATGCAACGTATGCCAGATTCCCGCATTCCAAAGAAGTTATTGAATGGGAAAATAGATAGAAAAAGACAAGTAAGGAAGCCAAGAAATCGATAAAGTGATGCTGTCGAGTTAGCCGCTGTGTCAATGCTCCAAGAGCAAAATTGGATAACTGCTGCGAAGCTCAAGTGAAATGGAAGAGAATGATTAAGGAGGTTATAGTTCGACGGACTATAGTGCCATAGAAGAAGAACACTGCAATTGCACTATTGCACTATTCAATTTCGTATCCATTTTTTTGACATTTTGGTGTAATCTTACTACGTTCCCAAACTACCATTTCCCGAAAACTCATTTAGAGCTTTCAAAACCCAAAATGAGAAGCTGTTTGGTCCTTTGTCCACAGTCTATAGAACTGTGCATTGAAATTTGACGGATCAATTGACCCAGTAACAAAACCTTTTAAAAATTCTTTTAATTGCACAATATCTAAAACGGTAAGATAGAATTGGAAACCGCGAATAGATATCGCCATATTAGTGGCAACCATTCCAGCTCAGTGGACACCCATGCACCCAAACTGGGTATTCCTAAAAACACCTTCAATGCAGGAGCTAAAGAAACAATCTGAATAAAGAAACAACTGTAAGTGAAAAGATTGGGCACTTTCTTTACAGATGTTGGGCCTAGCCAAAGCAATAGACTTCTCTCATTCGGTCAACCGTTCTTCCACATCTTTAACATGCTTTCGAAATACAAAGAATTGATATCATATACTCTACAGGTCATACATAAAATCAAAATAAAAACCTAGATCACATGAGTGCTGTGAGATCAAAAACGCGCAATCTAATGGATCAATAGGTCACCACTTAACACCTATCCACCATTCCTTAAACACAGAAGAACTAAATATTAGCAAGAAAAACTGATTTCAACCTCTGATAATTAAAAAATAATACTTATAATTATAACACACGTATTTATCTTTTAACAGTGACGTCTTCTTTCATAGCTATAAACCATGACGTGTCATTCTAAATAACAGAATAATTCAAAAAAATAAAAATCAATAACTTATCAACTTATAGTTTAGTTTAAAAAAAAACGAAAAATTAATTGTAGCAGTTTAATAGTTTAGAAAAAAAAACCCATTAAAAATTAAAATTTTTATTTTCTATGAAAAAAACGTTTTTAACGGTAATAAACGGTTATTAAAAATTTAATATTAGCAATTTATTTAAAAATTCAATATAAAAATCGCAGTAAAAAGACACGTTTTTTAATTTTTTTTGTGTTATTTTTGTTTCTTTGCAATAAAATAAATTTTAAACTTAAATTAAGTAATTATTTAAGGTACGAACATGTGCATTGGATTTTTTTTTTTTTTTAATTTTAATTTTTTCAAAGAATTTTAAAAATAAAATTTTCCAATTCAAAATAATTTCTTTGTTTTTTTGATTACTAACACACATTTAGGTATTTTTAATCATTAAATTAGACTAATTTCTGTATTTTGTAGTTAGTAGCAATTTGAATTTAATAATTATTCAAGTATGACTATACTGATTAGTGATTAGTAATTAATTAATAATTATGCCTTTGAAATAAAAAAAAAAAAAAAATGGCTATTAAAATTTAAAAAATTATCTTGAATTGATTTCAAGTACTTATTAAATTAAATTGAATTGAAAAGGAAAAGTTGGATAAGTTTATTTGGACATAAGTACTACTTGATTTGTAAGGTGACCTGAATTAAGGCCCTGCGAAATAAAGCCCCCAGAGTATTATTTCCCGTGTAATGAGAAATAATATCCTCAGGTCTTTTTTCTCAAAGTAATTAAGTAATCGAGCCCCGGGGTTTTATTTCTCTTTCAGTTGAATCTTCGACTATTTGAGGAATAAAGCTCCTACATATTATTTGTCATTAAATATGAAGTAAAATCTATTTATGTAATTTTCATACCTGAATAACTTATATATAAGTAAAATATTAGATATAAAACCATATGTATTTAATATTTATATATTAGTCTATGCGAGATTCTATATTAGGAAGCATATTTAAGTAGGTTAAAAATCCTTTTTCCAGAGTATTCATGAATTAATATATGCATTAATTTGGTTACAACATCTGGTTTTTATGTCTAATTTGTAGTAAAAATGTAGTTTATATGTTAAAATATTACTCGTTTTTTAATTTCGAAAAAGGGAATACCCTTGATTTCCATTTCAGCTCCTAAATGTGTGCTAATTATTTATTATAGTCATCTTTTTAAATGGGAAACTATTAACATCTCATTAAGTGGGAAATAACATTCCGGGGGCCTTATTTCGCAGGACCTTAAATTAGGTCACCGATTTATAATAGGATTTGTAACCATATGCGTTTGCAAAATATTTTACTAAAAATTATTAAATTATTTATTAATAAATTATTAAATAATTCAGGATCTTGGCTTTATTGCACCAAACACTTATTAATAATGAAATAATCATTTGATAAAATTTTATTGCACCAAAACCACATTTGACACAATCAATAAAGCTTGATTAGTAAAAAAAACTCTCCCTTATCCACAAGTGATTATTTAATTCAGCACTTATCAGTTGGGTGCAAAAGGATCTATAATCAACCTTATCCCTTATCACTAATTAAAAATTATTTTTTTTTTCTGATAAGAGACTATTTTTTTTACTAATCAAGCATTATTGAGTTATTTTTAAATCTGGTTTTAATGTTAAGCAAAACTTATCAAAGAAATATTATTTACTGATTATTTTAATGGGTTTGAAAAGATGATAAGATATGGCCCATGTGTTGCCGATTCGCTAAATATAGAATTATTTGGAAACATACCTAATAAGTTATGTAGAATAGGGCTTAAATATTCATGAAATTCGAATATTGTGTAGACTATAAGAAACTTAACTAATAGACATATTTTTTAATTATTTTATTAAGTATGATAAGTTTTATAAAATATATATTTGCATTTGCATGTGTTGAGTGATTAACTTCTTTCAATCAACCAATTGATAATTACTAATTACTAAAGTAATTACTATATGGTTCAATATTATAAATTGTCTGGAAACAGTTATCAAAGTCAAATTTCAATTAGAATGATTAAAATAATTAGGTACTATAAGTTTGTTTAAACATTTTTAATGTTGATTATTAAAAAAAAAAACAATTTTAAAATAAATAATTAAAGTAAAAGCAAACCTACGCTTTGAAGTTCTTTTGCACTTAAATAATTGTGTATATTGTAAAATTCTTATATTACTTAATCATTTTTAATTTTATTTTTATTACTTAACGGTAAACAATTTTTTTTTTTATTTATTTATTAAGTAAATGATAAAAAATTATAATTTTGACACGTGTATTGAAGGAAAAAAAAATGATGAAACATTGAATAATTTTTTTTTATGATTGCAAAAAGTTTGAAAAAAGGCAGTCTTTTTTATTTAAATTAGAATCCTACACAGTAAAAACTGACTTTTGTGAAGGGGCTCAGAACGAAAGTGTCCTAAACCACAAAAAAAAAATTTATAAAAAAGCCTCAAGTCACAAGGACATTTTGGGAATAAAAAGTAAGAAAAATTGCTTAGGCAAATAAAATACCACAGATGCAATTGGAAATTGACCTTTTTATCTACACAGTCCGATTTTATATATAATTCTTATGCAAGTTATACAAAAAAAAGCCCTTTAATATTATCAAAACCAAATTATCATTTATCATTTATACCAATACCATATTTGAAAATTACTGAATTAGTACATAAAATTTCAAAATTTTTAATATAAAATTTTAATTTAAAAAAATCGATATCAAAAAAGTGAATTTCATCCCATTTTTTACTAAATTCAGCCCCACCAATTGTTGGGGTTAGGGAAATAATTTTAAATAATTTAATGTAGAAGAACATAAACTGCAATACAAATATTTGTAAAAATTCAATTTCATTTAAACTTTAAAACTCCCCATTCACTATGTGACTAACTTACTATTAATCAACATACAAAAATCACACATATAATTCACAAAATCTTGTAGATACTTAAAACCAAAATATTTTTTATTGACCTTCAAATAAAAATTCGTGTGGCATGGTAATAGTAAATTTTTTTAAGCATCACTTTACACGTTTCCGATATGAATATAAGATGTGGGAGTAAAAACCATTTAATTGCACTTTAAATAAAATAAAATAAAAAAAAAATGTTTAATCCACATCTGCCAGAAGCGTTTTAAATTATGATTTTATGTAAGAATCAAACACGCTTCTTTAAATTAGAAGAGTAAGACTAACCTAATATTTAATTTTTTTGTAAAATTTCCATTTTATGACTCAGAGAATCAATTAACGAACATTTGGCGTACCTTTGGTAATTTTATATTTTTTCAAACAAAATCATCATAATTGTATATTTGCTTTAAAAACTATCAAAAAAAAAGTAATTACATTTATAAAATAAATTATGATTCAAATTTCACTGGTCATAAATTCGATCTAAATGTTAATTAGTATCAAAATTCACCTTAATATCAAATATTTAAAAAAATTCAATAATGCAAAATAAGATTTTAATTACCTATACAGTTATAAGTAAACTGAAACTAAAGTATCTTAAGTACGTATTTAATACAATAAATTTGCAATTAAATTCTTACCTTATTGAATTTATTTTCTAATCAATTTTTATCCAAAATTTTAAAGTCAATTTATATATATATATGATAATGTTTTTACATAAAATTTTTAAACACTATGGATTTGTTAAATTAAAAATAAAATTTAAACAGTCCTTGAACTTAATAGTAATTTAATTTTCAATTTAATTCAAAATAAATTTAATTATAAATAAAAAACTTTTATTATAATTTTAAAATTTTTCAAAAAATTGTTTTATTAAAAGTACCTATGTTTTTTCACTTAGGAATTTTTCATCAATAAGGAATAGGTAGGTTTAATTGAAATTTTTAGTAAAAACTGATAGGTAGTATAATTCTGACACAAAACAGTTATAAAAATTTATAAATACAGTTAAAAAATTATGCAATTACAGTTAAATAAGAATTAATTACATAAAATTTTTTTTTTTTTTAAATTTAATTACTTTTTTAATTACTTTATTTTTTGTAATCCTACATAAATTGTCGAATGAAAATTCCTCACTTTTATTAATTACCGTTAATTGAAAAAATATTTTTTTTACCGTTATTTTTTCTAAAATCAAATTATTGCAAGTTTAATTTTACCACACAAACAAATTTCAATTGCTTTTATTTTATTTTTTAAGAATTTAATATTTTATTAAATTTTATTTAATATAATTTAATTTAATTTTATATTTATTTTTTTTTTAAATAGTGACATCAAAATTACAAAAACAAAATTTATTTTTAAATATAATTTTTTTTTTTTTTTTTTAATTTAAAAATTAGAGATTTAAAAATAAACACGTCTAGCGTACGCAACAAATGTTTTAATAATGCCACAACTGAATAATTGATTTGAATATTTAACCCGTAAGTTATAATATTTGAAATCCGAAATACAACTAACTAAAATATAAAATATAATATAAAAAAAAAAATATATTTTGTTGTTGTTGATATTTCAATGGTATGTTTTTCTTTAATTTTCATTTTTTTTTCATTTTATTCTTTTTCTTTCTTTTTTAGTAGCTCTTCTCTCATTTTTCTACAAATTTTTTTTTATTATGTTTTATCTTGTATGAAACAATGTTTGATTTTGATTATTTTCCAAATCATACATATATTTCATACAGCATACTGTCTGATAATTCATATACATTTACATTTTATTAAATGAATAATAATTCGAAAGTTTACAAGTCGCTTGAATTTGTACACAAATTTGTTTTTGTAGCATAAATGTTGTATGAAATAAAATGTAGGTATTTAAAATTATTATATATGTATGTATATATACTCTCTCACATTCCTTTATTTCTTGAAAAGTATTTGTACATCAGCTGTAAAAAAAAATTTAAAGTAAATACAACAAGCTTGAATTTGTTTTATTATTACATATTTATAATGTGTAATGTATATATATATATATATATTTAATTAATATATAATTTGTAAAAAACTGTTGAAAGCCATACACCTACATAATTTATTTATACATTTATAGATATTTTTGTAATATGCATTTAAAATTTACTTTGTAATATACATACATTGAAATAAAATTCGACTTTACACAAACGTACATATACATATTCATAAATTCGCATCTGTGTATTAATAAATAAAATTGAAAATATATAGAAGGCAATAGAGAAAATAAAGTTAGAAAGAGATAGGAGAGGAAAACTGAGCTACAAATGAATTGACAATTACTTTGTTTATTTACTAATAAAAAGCTTAAATTATTTCTTTTTTTCTACATACATAAGAGAAAAAGCTTTTTAACTGTATTTTATTTTTTATTTCTCCTTGTATTTCTCCTTCTTGTTTTTTTTTTTTCAATTTAATTTTTTCCACTCTCATTTTCTATCTTACAGTTATTTCTATTCATTGCTTTTCTTTTTTTGATTATTTATAAAGTTTGTTTCATGCATGTGTTTTGTTTTTCTCTTCTCTTCATACCCTTTGTGCTTGAGTCATAATGTCATTTCTTTTATAAGAGGTTATTGATGATTTGTTGTAAATGTCTCTCTCTCTGTTTTCAGTTAAACGTGTTTCTCATCTTTTAACCCGTAGTAAAAAAATAATAATAAAAAAAAACAAAAAGAAATTTGAAAAATTGTAAAAAAAAAAATCTTCACAATCAATGAAAAGCTCTTTTCAGATCAGACATGTGTTATTTTTAAAAATAAATTAAAAAAATAAAAGAAAGCTATACTGTAAAAAATAAAAACAGTTCAATATTTCATAGTATAGATTCTGACATTAGTTGTATTGAAATATAATTTGTATTGAATTAAATATATGTAATTAATTATATTTTGAAACTCGTTTTTTTTTAAATAAGAAAGAAAAGAAAAATGTTGAAAGGAATGCCTTGATTAATAAATAAAATTAAAATGAATTGGCTAATTCCGTTTACTAAGTTTTTAAATTAATTCTAAGACACTCTGTATTTTCACCACCCTGTTTCTACGGGAAGACAGTACCTACCGGCCCGTATCAAATGAGGAATTTCTTAAATTTTAAGTATGGAGTAAGAATCATGCATTCATACAAACAATAACCAGGTTGCCCAGGGCGTGAAAAGTATTAAAGTGCATTTTTTTTCATAAACAATTATTTAAGTAGAAAATAAAATTAATTAAATAATTATATAGGTAAGTAAAGTTCTTTTAAGTGAATGTCGTGCATCAAAATATTCACGTGCCAAAACAGAAATGTTAATTAAATATTTTATTTAAATTTTAATTTGTTTTTTTTTATTTAATTTTAGTTATATATTAGAAATATCAATAATTTGTTTTGATTTTATAATATTTTATTAGTTTGTGTATTTTGTTTAAATTTAAAATTATTTATTTTTTAATACTCAAGAAAAAATCGATTTGTTTTTATAAATCATTAATTATTTAAATAAAAGAGGCCTAGCTGGGGTAGTGGATAATCATTTGGTTTACTAACCGTGGGAATGTCAGCTCGATTCTCATACAGATCTTTAAATATATAATTAAAAAAAAATTTTCTTTACAAATCCCCTTGGTAATCAAATATAATTTAAAATATACAAATGTACGAACGAGTACTTTAATTCCTTTTAAATTTTAAAAATATGAAGGAAAAGGTCAAGACTATCTTGAACAAATAAAATAGCTTATTAGTTATTGGGAGGTGTGTGAGAGGTACCTAAATCAACACTCTAATTGATTTCAAATTTTAGGGACATAAAAGAAATAGGAAGAACGTGTTTATACAAAATTTGGCGTCTATCTTTTTAAATTTCAGAAAATTATCGTTTGACCTTTGTTCGGTCAAAAGCTTTCAGAATCCGAACCCATGTTCCAATCTCTCCCATTTACTATCCCTGCCATTCTCAGTCATTACTAATCCATAGTTTAAATTTCATCAAGATAGCATTATTATTTATTGAGTTATCCGGCAATTGGACGAACGGATAGTCATCTCAAAATCGCCTCAGGTAGTGACGCTGATCGATTTTTAATTATTAACTTTTTAAAGTTTATTGCAAACTTATTGCTTTATAACATTCAAAAAAATTAATATTTTTCTGATTTAAAATCTTGGAAACACTTCAGCTATGAAAAATCATGAAAAGTTGGATTATTAGTAATAAAGCTCATATTTATTTACATTTAAACGATCTTCTATATTGTATAGAACTCCTCTTCAGAACAATTTTTTACTTGTTATGAACTTCTCCATTATCTATTTCCCTTTCAAAAAGCATTTGAGTTCCGGACATCCTACTATATATATGCAAACTTTTGGAACAGGCTAACGAAATGTACTGAAATTTGACAAATGTTAGACTTACGATTGTACAAATATAAAGAAGCGGAAATGGTAAATTCTGAGAAATTTATTTTTCGTATCATAATAAAAACTTTTAAAATTTCTACCAAAAACAAAAACTTGTTGATTTATTCTAGTTACAGTTAATTTATTCTAAATTTCAATGGAAAATAAATATAAAAAAAAAAACATTTATTACAAAAAAAAAACAATTAAAATAAACAAAGAACAAACTGGACTACGGAAACAATAGAATAAAAAATATTCTATTTGAACAATTATACCGTTATTTTTATAAAATATTGCGTATAAATTCGTTAAAATAATAAAAGTTAGTTACTAATAAAATCATAATAAAAGTTTATTTCAATTAATAAAACTTAAATAAGAACTTACAGTTATTTTACAGTTAGATTGTACTATATGTAGGTATGTAGTTAAATTATGCAATAAAACAGACATACAATTTACATAAAAATAAAAAGCATGTGTACAAACATTTAACATACATAAATTCTAAATAGCATTCAAAATATTAATTTAATTGTAAAAAATAAAAACAAAATAAAAAAAAAAGCTTTTTACCGTCAAAATAAATGAGTTGATGAAAACACGCGCTTATTTTTACAATTCTATTTACATATATAGGTATAAGAAATTGTATTTATTACATTATTTATTATATATAGTACAATAGTATACATACTATACATGTATATTACAATAATATAGATATACAATACACATATATTACAATGTTGTAAGTTTTATTATTATGTTGTCTTTTAAAACCGATACAATGTATGTTGTGACTTGCGAACTTTTTCCTTTTGTTTTTATTGTTGTTGTTTTTTATTATAAAAGTTTTCCGTATCTTTTTTTACCAAATTTTTTCTTTTCGGTTATTTTTGGGTTGAATTGAGTTTTAGATTAAAATTCTTTTATTTTTTATTTTTATTGTTTTTTTTTTTATTTAATATCTAATATACAAAAAATAATTGTAGTAAAAGCGCATGCGATTATTAATTTTTTTTTTGAACATTCTTCTTTACATTACTTGTGAATTGTGTTGTGACCCCCTTTATGTAAATATATAAAAACAAAACGTGTGTAAGTTAAACAAGTGATGAAAAAAACCCAAGGGTTTTTAAAAAAGCACATTTTCAAAATTATATTGTATTACATACTGAGTTTAACTTTGGAAATATTTACTTGGAAATAGTTACTGCTTACTTATAAAATTTACTGCTAACAGTAAAGTTTTTATTTTAAAGTTGTTATAGCCCTTCAATGGGGAAGGTTGCCAAGTTACTCGAGGATCTAACTTCATCTACCTCCCCCCCCCCGCCGTCCCCTTCCATGTTTTTAGGTTCAAGGAATTAAATTGTGAATTCCACAAAAATTTGGAATTTTACTTAGAATTATACAATCTAAGAAAAAATGGGTAAAACTGAGAGACACTTTCTTCAATTTAAGGAACCACTTTTAAATTTAAGAAAAACCTTTAACATATGCTAAAATATAATGTTGGGCCTTTAAATTTTGTATATCACTAAAAAAAAATTTTGACAGTTATTCAAGTTACAGGTGTTTAAAAATAGCAAAATTTCACTTTTCGAGCCCTTATAGCTCCGAAACATGGGCCTGGAAAAAAAAATTTTGAACCGATTCCTACTAATTTTTGAGTATCTAACTTCTCCTAAAATTTCAAAACCCTAGCTTGAACCGTTCAGAAGATATGTGTGGCCAAAATTTTTGCAAAAATTGAGTTTTGTGTAATGTTAAATTTTAGTACCGTATGGCAACCCTAAATATTTATAAAGTTTATGAAACCAGCTATCGATTGCCGTTTTCAGATTGAAAATATATTTAACAGAACTCTTGTTATAACAATTTAAATATAGGGCTTTTTCCAACTTTGGGGGGCTGTACCCCGTAACAGGTGGGGCTACAGAAAAAAGTTCTTCTACGAAATTATTTTTTTTGCAAAAACTAGCCATGGTTAAAATTTTTTTACTCTATTTCAAACGGTGTAAAAGTTTTTGTAAACATACGGACGGACGGACGGACGGACGGACAGAGTGAAGCTATATAGGCACATTTTTACAAAATTTTTTGAAAATGTGCTAAAAATTGAGAATTTTCAGCAGATATTTAAAATATTGTGAAAAAGTTTTGCTTATTTATAGTTTTATTCTGTTTGTTCATCCTTCCTTATGTTTATAAAATTTTGACACTGTAATTTTTACACTGAAAAGAAATGTTAACTAGGGATAGGTACATATTGAGAAGACACTATTTTTATGGAAGAACTTTTTCTGTAGACCCGCCCGTTATGGAACTTCAGCCCCCAAAGTACAGAAAAAGACATATATTTCAATTGTCATAATAAAAGCTCATTAAGGAATTAGCCTGAAAACGCCAAACGATAGCTATTTAATAAGCTTTATATATAGGTATAAGTTTTTTTTTTTAAACGCAAGTGTATAGGGTTGCCATACGTAACTTTAATTTACCGTTATGTGTAACTTAATTTTAGAAAAATTTCTAAAGTCCTTGTATCTTTCAAACCGTTTAACTTAGAAACTTGAAATTTTGAGAGTACTCAGATCCTTAAAAAAGTATGAGTCTGTTAAAAAGAGCATGGCGCTCCATTTAAAGAAGATGTATTTGGATACTTGAAAATTTGAAAGAAAGTATCTTATGACTTTATATAATTTTCTTTATAAAATATATATTTCTAATAAAAGTTTTAAAAAATTATTATTAAAGAAATGTTTTTCAGTACACTCCTTACCCATAACTACCAGTATATATGGAACATTGTTTAATATTGAAAAAGCGCTTATTTTAAAAAACTCTTGGTTTTTTCCAGCACATGTCTAAATAAATATAAAACTTAGTATTTTTATTCTTTTGAAATAACCGCTTTTGAACACTTGGACAAGTAATCTATTACATTTAATAATATCATGTTTTGTTTTTGTTTTTTTTTTGTATGTAGGTATTCTAAATATACATTTAAAATATATACAAAATATACTCTTTTGTGTATAATTTTACACAAAAGTTTATTACAAATTTTAGTTAGGTACATTTCAATTTATTATTTTAAATTCAATTGAGCGTTATTATTTATTTATTTTTCTTTTGTTTTTTTTTTTGTTTTATAATTTTTATTCTAAACTTTGTTAGGTGACTTTTTGAAAAATAACATTGTGTTATATGCATACAATGTAACACAAAAAAAAAATACAAGATTTATATCAATGTCATTTGATCGAACAAAATATTATAATATTAAATTATTTAGTTAAAATTAAAGTTGAAAAATTACAATAGTATGATAATTACAGAGTGATGTCCCTAATTTAAATACAAAATATTTTAAAAAATGTTAGAGAATTTTTAAAGAAATGACACATCTCCAAAAAAATATTATAAATAAAAGATTATTGAAATTTTAACCTTATAAAACCCTGCACATCAAATAGGTATTTTGGTACTGTGTTTGTAACCAAAAAAATCATTAGATGCTATCTTAATGGAATTTTTACTGTAGGTGGTTTACTGTACAGAGGCTGTAACTTGTCAAGGCTAGACAATGAAAATCGTAGTTTCGGATTCTGGAAGCATGCGATTAAAACAAGGTTAAAAGAACAAATCTCCGAGAATGATAAAGAATTAATCTTCAAATTTGGTACAAGGCTTTTCTTTGGTTTTATTCTGTTTCTCTTGTGTTAGTAAAAATTGGAATGAATTGATGCAATGGGACGGGACGTTACATACCAAAAATTCATAAATTGAAATATAAATAAAAGACATAAAACGTTATAAAACGTTATAAATGACATATAACGTATAAAACATATTTGAGGTAAATGTGTTCTATTACAAATGCCTTTTCTCGACTTTCCTTTGTTACTAAACAATCCTGTTCACAATTAAGCAAAATTCGTTGAACGGTCTTACCACTGCACTGGAAAGTGTAATAACTTCTTAGTATGTTATTACAATGCCAATGGAACAATGAGCAAACATTTTTGGTGCAACAAGCTACTTTGGTCTAAAAGCGAATTCCTTTCGTCTAAAGTAACTAGACGAAAGGAATTCGCACATCTAAATGATCGAAAGAAAATCGCTTTGAACAATAAAAAAAAACAAAAAAGTTGTTAGAAAGAAAACAGAAAATAAGGATAGAAAAAAAAAAAAGTTATAAATCCCAATATCATTTCTTTGGTAATAAAATAAATTTTTACGAAATACCCTGTAAATAAAGCACAAAGATAAAACAACAACCCATGACAATTATTAATTATTTTTTCTTTTTTGAAATTTTTTTACAAGGAATTTAATTAAAATTTCACAATGTATTTTGTAAGAACATAAAATATAATTTAAAACAGTCATAAATTCAATATTTGGTAAATGTCAAACACAATTTTTACATTATATATATACTTAAAATATAGAACTATATATATATATATAAATATTCTTTCATAATTTTGAAAAACTCAGCTTAAAGATTTTAAACTAAATTATTTTAAAAAAAACTTTAATTGAACATAAACTGTAACTGTTATTCAAAACCATACACCACAATATGCTATAAATGAGCACCATGTCTTCTTCTTTTATCCCCATGGAAGATTTATATGATACGTATATGCAAAGAAAAAAAAACTGTACGTGCTCCTTTGGAAAGCGTGTGATATTAGCACACTAAAACGTTATCCTTTTAAAATCAAACCTTACGCTTTTGATACAAATACACCGTTTGATTTTAAGGATGGTAATAGGCAAAGAAAACCTAAGGAATTAATGAATTGGAATAATGGATCATGTAGGATAAATGGGAAAATTTGAGATGATATTATGGAGAAAAACGAATAGCCAATTATACGCAACACATGGAACGCAATATAATTCCATAATCACGAAATGTGCATAACAAACGATTTTCTATACTCCGTCCTCTGTCAAAATCCTTGTTTTACGTTGGAAAATTTGGAGTGGAGACATTAATTACTTCTTTTTTTTATAACAGGTATTTGTCGGTACTATAGGTAAAACAAGGTAAGTAACTGTACGCTACGAACAGGGAATGTTAAAGTAACACTGGGATAATTTGTAAGACAAATAGCTTTATCTTACACTTTATCAATCAATGTGTCCCAACACTGATTAGGAGGTTCTCATTCCAAATATTTGCATTATACTCCATTTTTGCTCTAATATATATTTTATAGATATTGAGAAGAACATGTGAAAAAAAATTAAGTATTTACGGCGATACAAAAAACTAAAACATCTAAATGCATCTTAAGCCATATACCAAAAATGTGATTTCACCAAGTCAACTCTTTATAAAACCGGACCAGCTATAGAATTATATAGAATTAAGCTGGTAATGGAATTGAGATTAGTTCATTTAAAAGTGGTATTGCTTATATTTTAATAAAATTGAGTTAAAATTCACTCGTTCTTCTAAGACAATGGGCTGAATGCATAAAAATGAGTTTGAACTCAAATCCCAATTTTTCATACAAAATTGATTTTTCAACTTTTGTTTTGATTTAAAAAAGTGAGATTTGGATTGCAGATCAGTTTTGTGCATTTAGCCGAACATCAGACTTTTAAAAAAAATTTTATAAAATTTCTATTCAAAATATATCAGTTAATAAATAAATGTCTAAATGTATCAACGTTATTATATACATACATTACATATATAAATGACTTTATAAAAGCAAAAGTTTAATATACATAAATTTTCTATTTTCTCTCATATCCAATTGTTATCAGTTATAACGGTTCTTAAATTAAATGACATTATAATTTTTAATCTAGTATATGACATTAACATATGAGTAAAAGTTTATTTATTTTTTTTAAATGTATAATATACATTAAAATTTTATTTAATTTTTATTTTATTTTATTGATTTGAATTTATTTGTTTAACCTTAAAAGTTTTGTTAGCTTTTAAACTCATGTTACCTTTTTCCCCAATATATATATATAAATATATATATACAAAAATGTTTTTCTTTAAAAATCCACATGTTCTATGATATGACATTAAGAAGCATGATTCGCCACATGTTTGAATTTATATATACATTTATATATATATATATATATATATATATATATATATATTTTTAAACTTATACATAGAAAATATTTTGTAGTTTTTGTTTTTATATTATTTGAAAGGATTCAAAATAAAAGTATAATCATTATTTTTAATAGAAATCATATGTCCTTAACAATTTTTTTTTGCCAACATATTTATATAGTAAAATAAATGTTTTCTTTGTGTTATACAATGTGAGTTTAGAGTAAAATAGTATGATAAATGTGATTATATATATATATATATATATTATGAGAAAAATGAGATAGTAAAAATTACGTAGTAAAAAAAAAAAATACAAATTTTATGCAATTTTCTATCTGGTATGGAATGGAATTCACATGATAAACAGAATGAAAAAAAATTTTAATAAAATTTTTATTTATAGCCTGAAACAATGAAATAAATCTTATCTGATATTATGTGATATATATGTAGATACATTATGTTAACTATATTATGTCAATACATATATATAACACACGGTAATAATAATGTATTCTAAGTAAAATACATTGCAAAAAGGATTAAGACTTATCTAATATTGACACAAGTGTTATGTATTTTAATATAAAATAAAATATCAAATATCAATCACAGTAACGTATAAATTTGATTCTGTGGAGGAATTGATTGTTATTGAGGTTTTCAAACTGTTTTTTTTAATACCAAACATCAATAGGATGGGGAAATATTAACTTTAGTATGGGCTATGTAACACTAAAGAAATTAATTAAATGTATAGACGCACAATATTGCTTTTGACGACGACAACGTGGAAGTAGTAAAAAGTTTTGTGTATCTAGGGTCCGAAATATTGGCAGAGCAAACAACGAATACTACTCTTTGTTGAAGATAATGAGATCTTGAGAAGTGAGCAGAAAATGTCGGTGTTATGCTATGCCAGTGAAATGTAGACAATCACCCAAGCGAAGGCAAACCTATTTTTCCGTTTCGAAAGGAAAATACTGAGTAAAATTATCCGGCCAATTATGGATCAGGGCCGCGATGCATGCAATGCAGCGACGCAATGCAGAGCTATACAATGTATATACCGACAATGATTTTGTGATATTCATCAATCTACAACGCTTTAGGTGGGCCAGTCACATATGCCGTATACCAGATATTCTCATTCCAAGGTATTGATTGGGAAAATAGGTATAAAATATTAGTAGGGAAGCCGAGAAATCGACGGATTGATGCCGTCGAGTTTTACGCTGTGTCAATGCTGCAAAAGCAACATTGGATAACTGCTACGCAAGATCGAGTGAAATGGAAGAGAATCATTAAGGAGGCCAAGATTCGCTAACGGACTGTAGGAATAAAGAATAAAAGGGAATCTTTAAATAATATTTATAAATATGAACATATATTGAATTAGAAATAAAAAATTTCCATAACGTAGGTAGGCTCTTATATTTCAATTCTAACAGGATTATACAATAAAGATACCTTTTAAAGTTTTTTGGACTTAATAATTAAAGAAAAAAATGTTTTACCAATTTTAATCGCAATAAATTTAAAAACCATTAAATATTATTGTACTTAATAAAATCAAATAAAATCCAAACCTCAAGATTAGATACAGTATATTTTGATGTTATCATATGTATAGACTTATGTTTGAAACATATATAAATAAAAGATATAATCTTTACAAAACCTTTGATACAATAATTTTATATATAAAAAACATTATATATTTAATATAAGATGTTCAAAAAAGGATTAAGAAGATGACACAACACAGAGATATTGTTACATATGTTATTAAATTCTATGAAAAATAGATAATAAATGAGAAACGTATCCTCAAAAACAAGAATCAATTGATTTAACCAAACCGGATGGATTTAAGCAAAAAAGGATAACTTTTAAACATTGTATTTGATAATATGTATACACGTGGAATATTGGTCTTAATATGTTTAGCACGTTTTAGTTTTTTTGGTTTTTTTTTTTTTATTAATAAATCCAACCCACAAAAATTTTCCAACTAATTCATATTGTTGGTTTTATTAAATCCCTTATATAGTAATTTATTATTTCTTTGTTTGTGTAATAAATACTAAATTGCTTTTAAAATATTGGGTTTGATTAAAAGTATTAATTAGAAATTAACTAATTGAAGAAACACGTTTCTAATAAATTATTTAGTTCAATTTTGATGATTTAATTTATTTCAAATTTATTTTTGGTTTAAATTTATTTAATTCATACCCTTTAATTTTTATTGGGAGGATTATTACACCCGGATGGAGGTATATTATCATAGGTATGAATCGGTTTAGAAGCAAAAAGTAAACCTTAACCGATCGGCCCGGCCCGTTCGGCTATCCGCACAATAACTGTTAAATTAAAAGATCTGAAATTATCACCTGTTCATTTTAATGCAGAGACCTCACCCATACTGAAATCGAGCCAGTTTGCTCGACGGGTTCGAGTAGCTCTCACCATACAACTTCCTTTGTCCTATGAAAATAACCCTATCCTTTGTAAAGCTTTTACATGAAATTTTCCCAAAAGTAGTTTAATTTTATGACCAAAGATGATACGACTGATACTTAACAACAGCTACGTCAACTACAACTACAATACAATTTAAATTTTTATAAAAGCATTAATCTATACCTAATAAATCAGATGTCTAAATTTTTACCAAACCTAATTAATCAGTTGATATAATGTTTATGCGGATTATATCGAACTCGTACTGCTTCGGTTAATACGACTAATACTTAAAAACAGCAACGCCATCGAAACCTCGTAATTTTTTATAAAATATCGGAATAACCATTTTTTAAAAATTACATATTTTCAGGCAAAATCTTGTAATTTATAAGCCTTATTATACATCAAGTCATATTGAGTTTGCTAACAAATGAAATGGAAATAGTTGGAAAATAGTTTAAAGAATAGTCAAATAAAATAAATCAAATAAATTTTAATTCGAAAATAGTTTTACAATTGTTAAAATAACAAATTTTAATAAAACTTAATTGATTTCTATTTCATTCTAATCATAGGTTTGTCATATCATATAAGAAATGTTCTGATTTCAAGCCTGAAGAAGCCAAAGCCAAACCTTTTGCCAAATTACTTTCTACATGCATAAAATCTGTAATTACAATTAGAGATGATGTGAGCAGTTAACACGTAGTCATTGTTGAGTGAACCTGTTTTATACGAAGTCTTCAATTTCACTAATTTTTATTTTAATAGTACAGTATCTTAGTATCTGAATAACTTATTCCCACCCAAGAAACAAAAACAAGTTAATAAATAAACACTCCAATAAAGACCCAAAATAAAGTAAATAGCTATTAAATTAAGAAAAGGCTTAAAATCAGAGTAGCTTCAGTCACTAAGTTGACTTACATATACTCGTACATTTTCAAAGAAAACCAAAATCAATATATAAACAAAAGATTTCCAAAATATTTTTCCAACTGTACCTGTATATGTAGGTATACAGGCAAAATAAATGAACACATGGTTTTAATTTAATTTGAAAAACGTACACAATAATTGTAAATACAAACTTATTTTAAGCTCGAATACATGATTTTCCACGTGAATTTCCAATAAACTGAAATAAGCACATAAAAACATTGAATGTATGTTATGTATGTTATGTATGTATATCCAAAATAAAGAAATGCGTGTGGGAATTTTTTTCTTAACTTATATATATATATATGCCCTTGTAATTTGTTATAGATAAAAAGCCTTAAAAGTTCTCCTTAGTTTTTTCTTTTCAATTATTTCCAAAATAATACCTGTTATTTAAATGAAAATGAATAGCTGAAGAAATGTTTTGTAGTTTGTGGCTCATTAAACCTAAACTATATAATTTAGTTTGGTTTAATTATGCTGTAAGGTAATTATTTATGGTAGACAGATGAATTTATATTGTAAGAAAATTTTTTATAACAGAATGATTAACACAAAATTCGTAAAGAATTCATTGAAACTATTCTTAATAGTTAGGTTACATACAATAGTCGTATCTAGGCTACATGGCATCATCTGCTCATTCGAGGGGTTCGAAATCAAAATCCAACTTACCTATTCGTTACAACTCTCAAATTAATATCTTAAAAAATATTTAATCAAGCAAGCAGGGAGTTCTCGAACCATGTAAAGTTATAATGCAGAAAGTTATAATATAGGGCATTTGTACAAAGAAATCTCTTTACAACTTACAAAGGACTAAAAAAACACCTCGAACTAGAAAAAAGTCAATTTTGGATATTGTGTAGATGCTTCGCAAAAATACGTTCTTGTATTTCAAGAATTAGCTAAGTTCGCTTAACAAATTACTTAGGAAGGAACCCAAAAAACCTCCGTTTTTTTTCAGGAACTTATGAAAGGAAAGTACTTGGTCAAAATCCTACTCAAAAATTAGGGTTCTTGCCATTGGTGAAAACAGTCTCTTACGTAATTTAAACTTCTCGGACAAGCCGAGAAACATCCAGACTAATTGTAAAAAATTTTTAAAACACTTTTATTAACGATTTCCTTTAGAAGAAGTCAGATTACAGAAACAAACATTGCCTTAAAATTTTTAAACAAAGCCTTGACTATATTTACCTTATGATAAGGATAGTAAACGGTAAATTTAATCATTTAAAAAAACAAATATTAGAGAAAATTGATAAAAACAGATTTAGATTCAGGGCAAAACAAAAAGCTACGAACGAGAAAAATGTCAATTTTAGAATAAAAGAATTTAATTTAAAAATATAACTCACAGATACTGAAATGACTTATTACCAAAATAAATAATTATTATGATGCATAGTTAATAGAATTGTTTCCATTGCATCCATTGAAATCGAAGACATTCAACACATATAAAAAGCCATAGTATTGCCTCGTGTTCAAATTGTATCAGAAATCATTCAGATCAAGTCTACCCATGGTAAAAACAGATTCCACATTTTATACAGGTATGGGAAATCAAGTAAGTTTAAAAATCAAAATGATGATATCTCGAGTACATAAATCAAATACATAACTCATGTACATACATTAAACTCAAAGAATTTTGTAGAAAAACGAAGGTTCCATGAATTTTTATAGCAATATATGTTTCCTTTATTAACATCATGTTGAAGAAACGTTTTATTAAAATCTGATTCAAAAAATGTGTCTGTCTGAGATCTAAGAAAATTTATTTGATGTTTTATCTTAAAGTCTCATTCAGTTTCATATTATATTTAATTCTGCACCTACTTCTTACACAATTTCTTCTTAAAATGTTTCAGTAAAAAAAAACAGGGAAACCTTATTTATGATTTCCCAGATTGACATCAAGGTCCCTTGAGATTTAAAAAAAAAACACAATAAAATAACAAAAGAAATTATTACAAAACGTGTACATTTAATGAATTCAGTATTCAATTTAAAGAAAAATTAACTTGACGAGGTCACCAATATATTCATATTGTTTTTTTAAATGATATCATAAAAGTTTTTATCCAAACCCGAAAAAAAACGAGACGGGGGAGCATTATTACCAGACCTTGACTTTTAATTAATATTTTCATCAAGAACTTATATTCAATGTCAACTTTTAAGGTATTTTGGCTAGAAATAATATTTTAAACCATTCCAGTATCCACTTCTTTTTTATTATATAAAGTTTCACAAAACTTTTATTTTAATGTACTCCATTAATTTTTATTATTGGAGAAAATTTTTAAGGAATTTTGGGATAAGGAAGCAAATTTCTGAAGACAGATACGAAAAAATTCGAATACAAAGGGTAGAGAATGTTCGGCAAGTATGATTACATATAATAAATTATATGGTATAGTAAATTTTTATTATTTAATTCAATGCTAAATGTTGACAAATACTTTAAATTTATTTTAAAATAAAATAATATTTTGGTAGTCGTATAAGTGAATAACACTTTTTCCCCAGATTTCACTCCCGAACGTCACAGAGCTTCTCCGAAGCTTCTATATCGTAATCTGTTGTGAGCTAGTTGCTTGATTTCTGCCCATGTTTTTCCACAACTTTAAATTTCCTTTAAAACGGATCTCCCCTAGCTATTTTTGTCTACCAACTTTTCTTTTCCACTGCGGGTTTCAATAAAGTGCCTAACGATTTTCGAAGTGTATGGCTTATCCATCAGCATTTCTTTTTTTTTATTCTGACAGAGTTTGGCTTCTGGCCTTGAGATATTACATTTACACCCTCCGAACTATACACCCTATTACATTTTGTATAGTTCGGAGGTATTATTTTCAAATACTTGTAGCTAGTTTGTTGTTGAGAGTTTGAGTAGTCATGTTTCGCTGCCGGAGGATTGATTGTTTAATCTGTGATGATCTCGAGGTTGCCCGCAGTCTCCCGAACGTCATTCTTGCTAATTTTATACGGATTTAATTATCTCTTTGAGCTCCTCCGCTTGTGGTAAGTTGTACTTGTGGTACTCCTAAGGTAATTTGCCCCGTCCTCAATATTTAGCGTGTCTAGGTAAGATCCCTTAATATTAGAGGGTTAGAATTTTTAGCATTTATTCTTATTCTTAGGGTCTTTGTCTTCGCTAAGTTAATTATGGGTCCAACCTACATAATCATAATTGTTAACTTTAAACTTTACAACCAAACCACTCCCATCCCATGTCAAAAGTAAAAAAAACTTTGAATTCAAAAAAAAATTTGAAATATTTTAAATTTTTATAATACAGGGTATCGCAAAACGACTGATATGGTTTGAGTGTTTAATAAATTTTTTATTTAATGGTTAATTATTATAATTATTTTTTTGTTTTACAGTATATTAATGGGGAATATTTTTAGCTTAAGTAGAAAAATTATATCTCGCATGTGGTGACCATTTTCGGCTTTGCACATTCGTGCTCTTTCCAGTACATTTTCCATAACTTTTCATAATTTTTTATCAAATTTTTATCATTCAAACCAAATCTGTCGTTTTGCGCCACCCTGAATTGCATGTAGAAACGTTTTAGATTTTTTATATTTTTCATAACTTTTCGTAATTTTTGATCGCTGTTCTGTTGTGTACTGTTCCATTTCCAATTCTCAAGTTTTCTTCACAAAATTCAAAAATAACAATAAAAAATTATAAATAAATTTAAAATGTTATTAAACATTCAAACCATATCGGTTGTTTTGCGCCACCCTTTATATTGAATTGCAAAGTTAGTGAGTTACACCAGACTGAAAATTTAAAACAGGATAATAAAACATGGTAATGAATAATTTCAAGGTCAGGACAGTTAAATGGAAATCTTGAAAAGTAATAAATAAAAATACAATTTTCATTTATATTATAGATAATATTCAATATTTAAATTTAATATTTAAAAAAAAAAAGAAGAACCTTCACACAAGCAGAAGTCAAAAAAGGAAACCTTGGTGCGCTTGAGCGCATAACAATTAGACTAATTCTAAATAAGGTCTTTTTTCGGTAAAATAATATATTGAATGAAAATTAAATAAATTTTGAATTTGCGTAGATTTAATAACTACCTAGACTCCGAAATAATGCAAAGAAACCTAAGTTAACGATAAATAGCTTAAGAAGTATTTATTCTATCATACATATTTAAAAATATTTAAGTAAATATTTTTAAATATGTATGATAGAGTAAATCTAATAAGCTAACAATAAAATATATCTTTCAAAGGATATTAGCTAATGATATGAGGAATATAAATTAAAGCTAAAGAAGTCTAGACATACGTTTAGAAATGCAACTATATGCCATTATATTAAGGCTAAAAAAATAAACATGAAAGTTTCATTTAAGTCGCTATTCCATGGAACCTAGAAGCGCTTCAATTTAGCACACACACAAAAAACAATTGCTTCTCATGAGAATCTATACAGTCGTGGGAACATAACTTAGCAGTTAGCTATAGGACACTCTATATAGGAAGAAGCTGGAAGCAATATTTTAAAAATTTAAATTTATACAGTTATGCGCTTAATCCTCGAAACTTTTACATTGGTTTTACCGGTTTTTTATATGTATATATATATGCTTCATAAAGTCAATATGCAAGCTATATTGAGTTCAATTTCTTCTAAACATTATTTTGAAACCTTCAAAAAATTGATAAATTTAAAAACTTTCAAATTAATACAGTTTTTATTTTAATCTGTTGAACCATTTTTGAACTATTATCTGTACAATTTTTTTCAGTGATTTAATTTTCAAATGAACTTTAATTATTAATCAAAATAATAATATACTATTACATAAATAAACAATTAAATCAATTAAAATACTTTTTATACATTTTAACAAAATAAATATATTAAATATTTTGTTAATATGTATTTAACAAAATTTTAAATTTGCATGTAAAATAATAAGTATCTAATTCGTTAGAAAATGTAAGTAATTTACATTTAGCATTGTTTTAATTTTTAATTGGAATTTTATATTCAATAAAATTGCAATAATTACATATACTAGTAGAAACTCTATACAATAAAAGATTTTATCACAAATTACTTACTAATTATTAATTTAATATATTAATAAGTAACAATTTATAATTGAGTATTTTTGTTATTTTAAGTATTTAATTACATATATATACAATGTATACTTTATTAAATTTTAAACACGTGTTCCCTATTTTAGATTTTAATATAAATTTTCTTACTAGAGGAAATTGCGCTTCAATTGAGAGATGGACTTCAATTTATTTACCAGGTAAATATTATATTATCCAAGAAGGTTGTTCAAAAGAAGACATCCAGCATAATTGGAAGAGAGTTAAAGTAAAATGTAGTAGAATGCTTAACATATAAATATGGCTATTGAAAACAAAGTTGAGAAAAAGAAAGAGAAAGGTAATTGAGAAATAAAGCCCTAAAATATGGGAAATAATGTCCAGGGTCTTATTACTCTTTCAAGTTGATCAACGACTTCTGTGAGAAATAATGTCCCGTCCCGAGGTACTATTTCTCATTTCAATTGAACCTGCAAAAAAAAAAGAACAAAATGGTTTCATACAACTTTTATACTTATATAAATAGAAGTAAAACCCCGGCGCTTTATTTCTCAATTACTATGAGAAATAAGACCCCAGGGCATTATTTCTCATTAAACGGGATATAATACCCCAGCGATTTTTTTCCCAGGGCCTTAATTCAATTCACTTCCATACTCCGTATATATTGATCTTCTTTTGAATTTAATTTTTTTAAAAGAATTTTCTTTAAATATAAAAACTTTCTTTAATTGCATACTTCTAGGACTTTTCAGTTAGATTTTTTCATTTTAAATAATCCATGATGTAAAAATTCAAATTTTATATTCTACTTAAATTTTTGAATTTTATAAATTTATATAATCGATTTTATCATCAAAAAAAATTAAATTTCTTATGGACCCAATTTATTTATGAAAGTATTTATGGGTCCAATGAAATTTATAATTTATATAATAAAATAGTTTGTATTCTTATCTGTTAAGCCCACTGTTATCTCGAAAATGATAATGATTTAATTTATAACATAACATTACATATAAAAGTAAATTAAATTCAACGCAAATGTATGTAATATAATGTGTAAACAAACTTTTAAAGATCCCATGTAATTATGTGTATGAGAAAGCTTTTAATTTTGATTGCTATTTAATGTTCACATTTTATATAGACTCGATTAAATACCGATGAAACGGATGATGGTGTTTAAAGTACTCCTAGTCATATCAAGATAATAAATAAACAAAAAAAAAAAAAAAACAAATAAAAAAAAATTTTGATAGAAAAAAATAACATGGAATTTTTATTTTCATTTCATATGGGAATTCACAAAATACCCATTTGCCATTTATTATACGCTTCTTTATATAGAATAAATAATTCTTTTGTGACATTTAGTATTTTAAATATATATGTATATACATGTTGCATACATATATATATATATATATATATATATATCAAATAAGTGGAATGCTCTATTTATTAATTCATTTCGCTAATTAAAAGCTTACACGTGTTTGAATTTTTTTTTTTTTTATCAACCAGCGATTTCTAAATAATGATTATGATATTGATTTTGATTGTGATGATTAAAATAATGCTTATGGTGCAAATAAAAAATAAAATATTTTTGTTTTTTTTTTGTGTTTTATTTGCTTTTTGGGTTTTTTTTTTTGGTTTCTTTATTTGGGAGGCGTTAGAATTTGCTAGACCAAAATTTCATAATAATTTGGGTTAAATTTTAATATTATAAAATCTTAAGTGTTACATTGACTCCAAAAAAAGAGGTTGGCGTTTCATTAATTTAAAAAATTAATTAAACTCAAGTTTAACTTGTGTTAGCTTTATTTTGAATTCAAATGTGGGCACATTGTTATCTAATCAATTATTTAAATTATAATAAAACTTTGTTTAATCTACGATTTATTCTGAAATTTTTTTTATCTATGTATATATATAGGTTAATGAAATTACGATGTATATTAATAAACGGATATAAATGACTTTTTGTTTTTTTTTAATTGTAATAGTTGTCTTGTTAGGCTAACGTTCTGTGTCTGTGAGTTATATATTTTAATTAAATTTTTAGACAATTTCAAAAAATTTTGTAAAAATGTGCCTACATAGCTTCACTCTGTCCGTCCGTCCGTCCGTCCGTATGTTTACAAAAACTTTTACACCGTTTGAAATAGAGAAAAGAAATTTTAACCATGGGTAGTTTTTGCAAAAAAAATAATTTCGTAGAAAAATTTTTTTCTGTAGCCCCACCTGTTACGGGGCTACAGCCCCCCAAAGTTGGAAAAAGCCCTATATTTAAATTATTATAACAAGAGTTCTGTTACATATATTTTCAATCTGAAAACGGCAAATGATAGCTGGTTTCATAAGCTTTATAAATTTTTACAAGGAAAATGTTTAGGGTTGCCATACGGTACTAAAATTAAACATTACGCAAAACTCAATTTTCGCAAAATTTTTGGCCCTAGGAGGAGTCGGTTAACAAAATTTTTTTGTTAAGCCCCCTATTTAGGAGCTATAAGGGCTCGAAAATTGAAATTTTGCTATTTTTAAACACCTGTAACTTGAATACCTGTCCAAATTTTTTTTTAGTGATAGACAAAATTCAAAGCCCTATAATTATATTTCAACATGTGTATTTAAATTGATATAACAAGGGTTCTGTTAGGTTTATTTTCAATCGAAAAACGGTATTAGAGAGCTGCTTTAGTCTTTTATATACTTTACAAAAATATGTCACTTAAATGTATAGGGTTGCCATACGGTACTAAAATTCACCATTATATAAAACTCAATTTTTGCAAAATTTTTGGCCCCACATATCTTCTAAACGGTTCAAGCTAGGATCTTGAAATTTTGGGAGAAGTTAGATCCTAAAAAAATAGTAGGAGTCAGTTAACAAAATTTTTTTGTCAAGCCCCCTGTTTAGGAGCTATAAGGGCCCGAAAATTGAAATTATGCTATTTTTAAGCACCTGTAACTTGAATTCCTGTCCAATTTTTTTTTTATTAATATACAAAATTTAAAGGTCCAACATTATATTTTAACATATGTTAAAGGTTTTTCTTAAATTTAAAAGGGGTTCCTTAAATTGAAGAAAGTGTCTCTCAGTTTTACCCATTTTTGCTTAGATAATAAAATTCTAAGTAAAATTCCAAATTTTTGTGTAATTCACAATTTAATTCCTAGAACCTAAAAAATTAGAGGATGGGGGGGGGGGGGGGTTGAAGTTAGATTCTTGAGAAATTTGGCAACCTTCCCCATTGAAGGGCTATAACAACTTTTAAATAAAAAATTTACTGTTAGCAGTAAATTTTATAAGTCAGTAGTAACTATTTCCAAGTAAATATTTAAACTCATTTCATGTAAATATTTAAACCAAAGTTAAACTCAGTATGTAATACAATAAAATTTTGAAAATGTGCTTTTTTAAAAACCCTTGGTTTTTTTTCAACACTTGTTTTTTAATGTTATTATGTCATTAATTTGAATCTAATGGCTAATAGGATGACAGGTCAGAAATCCAACACCCAGAAACTCGGCCAACTGAATTTCCACTGTAGACAAAAGTCCCAAAATAAAAAGGTCAAAAGTCACAATGGACTTCTCTCACTTTAATGAGGGTTAAAAATACAATGATACTTATATACTTCTGAGATAAAGTCCCACGGTACTTCTGGCCATATGCTTATATAAAAATGAGGTTGTATGGCAACTACTCGAACCCGTAAAGCAAACTAGCTGGATTTCAAAAGCGATGACGTCTTTTCAAAATCCTAGCTTCTTTATTTTTTGAGTTATCGTGCGAACGGACGGACAGATAGACGAACGGACATACATAATTATATTGATTTAATTTTCGATTCTGATCCGATCCCTACTTTTGAGTCCATATCTTCCCCCGTCATTCTCTGCATTAAAAACGTAATGGCAAATTTATTATACCTTTTTGACCTATAGTCATACGGGTATAAAAACTGTCAAGTACCCATGTTCATGTCAGCGCATAAATTCATTAATATATTAGTAAAATTTTTGTTTCCATTTTTTAGGAACACATAATTTAATGTAAAATTTGGGTTTAATTCGAAAAAAAGCTATGTAGGTCACCAAAATTTAATTAAGGTCTTCTTTAAGATTGATTATGAAATATTAAGAAAATTATATGCATAATATAAATTCTTAATTATTAAGATATGATTTTTGAAAGATTATTTATTTAAAGCAAAAAAAAAAATTTTAAATTTGCTGAATATTATTATCTATAATTAGGTCCCACAGCCTACTCTACTACACTCTTCCTCGTTTAAAAACTTATTTCAGATGAAAATAATAAGAATGGCCTTCTTTTTATAATAATGAGTTAGGGCACATTTTTTTTTAAATTTGTTATAGAACTTCTCTGATAATCTTTTAGCACATTTTCAAAAAAGTTTGAAAAAAGTGCCCCTTTACAGTTTCACTCTGTCTGTCTATCCGTGTGTTAACAAGTAATATACCAAACTTAAAGCTCCAATATTATATTTTATAGTGTGCCATTTGTTGAAAGTTTAACTTCATTATAAAGGAATTTTTTTACATTGAAAAAAAGTGTCGTTTGATTATTATAAAAATAATAATATTTAATTAATTGCTTTAAAAATTTAAATGTCTGTGAGTTATTAATAAGTACAAAATTTATAAAATTATGTTTTAGTTTTATATATCTTAGTAATTTTTTTTTATAATTCAGGAAATATTAATTTTTAATTATTACAATATTTATAATCAATGTACATCAAATGATCCTTGCATTTTACTTCGACTCGACTGTCGTTCTTTCTTCCTAATCTACATAAAATATATTAAACTTATCCAATACTCTTTTATTAATCCAAGAATAAATGTTAAAACGACTCAATTCTAAAATTTATAGAATATATTCGGCCTCGTTCGATTTTAAATGATAATATTTCTACTTAAAAAAAATGATACAAAACCTCTAAAATGCAATCTCTAAAGTGTTTACCATAAAATTTTTTTATATTTTGTAACAGCACTATTTTAAAACAAGCTATTAAAAATTCAGATATATTTTAAAAAATTTATGTAAATATTAACAGAATTTCTTCCAAGAACATAATGTATTTAGATAAACAATAAAATTGTTCATTGTAATGTGATTTTTATTCGTAGATATAAAATTGATGCAGAAGTTTCCAAAAATCCTAATACGTTCCAGTGAAAAATTTTTGTGTAAATGATAGAATATAAAATATTAACAATAGAACCCTTTGCCCTTATCCGATTCTAAAAGCCAAAAGCAAATCTTAAACCATTAACTATCCTTCCTGAAACAATTTTAATTTTTGAAAAAGTTTTAAAGATTTTGAGAACTTAAATTGAAAGTTTAAAATAAAATTTTCAAAACTTACATCGGCCCGCAATATAATAAAAAGGTTGATCAACTCAATATTTGAAAAGACATAAAAGAGTAAAAACAAATAAAATTTCGTATGTAAACACACGTGTTACTATTTCAATGTTTGTGTATACACTTGTAATTTACGAGAATAGAAAAAACGTGTTAGTATTTTTATTTAATTTAAGTTGAAAATATTTAAAGTTGTTTTTATTTCTAAAATGAACTTTAGAAAAAAAGTTAACATTAAAAATTAAATACAATTTATTAAATATTTAGTATGTAATATTTTAAATTAAAAATTCTGTCTTATTTTTTATATGCTAATTGTTGAACTAATGCGTTAAAAAACCTTTCTGAACCATAGGCATATGTTGTAGTTAGTAGGAAAGTAATGGACACTGACACTGGCACTAATAGGTGATAATATGATAATAATACAGAATCATATTATGGTATAACAATGCACTTATCTGGTCTACAAACATAATGTACTTTATTATGTTGCAAATAACTGGGTTAGATATTAAATATAACTGCTTTAAAATTCGTTTTTCGTTTACAGGTCCTCAATTCCCTAGTCCCTACCCAACTTTTTATTTTGTGAATTTATTTCCTTGTAGTTTCTGAAAATACTTATTTTCAAATTAACTTTCAAAAAGTTTTTTTAACATTTTTGATTCCCAGTTTTATTAAAAAGTTATAAAATGTGTATATATAAGATGTAAATAATGTATTTATATTTATTTAAACCATTTCTTTGTACAAATTTGTTATTCAAAAAAAAAAAATAAAATTTTTCCAGGAAAACCATTTTTTTTTATATACTGTGAAATGACCTTGAATTTTTTCTGTGAATTGACTTTGAAATGGTCATTTATATATGCATCAAAGGAAAATTTTACAGAATTTATATTTGGAATATAAAATTTTTTCAAATTTATTTTTAAAATTTGAAAAGTTTCAATCAATTTATAAAATCTGTATTTTTACAATGCCAAAAAATGTAAGAAATATAATACTAGTGAACGGGAAGCAGGGGGATCTTTTCTTAGCTTCGTATCTTTTGCTATGACGTAATATTATTAACGTTTG
Organism: Dolichopus griseipennis; assembly: GCA_963082915.1. NCBI lineage: Eukaryota > Metazoa > Arthropoda > Insecta > Diptera > Dolichopodidae > Dolichopus > Dolichopus griseipennis. The sequence goes on along the minus strand of OY720442.1, from coordinate 38,774,015 downwards.
TCATCTAATTGACTATACAATTTTAAAATCACTGTTATTGAATTAGAGGTTCCATTTATTTTGAAAATATCCGATTTTATTAAGATTGAATATGTTAAAACTATTGGCTACCTAAGTTATACCATACCTATGCAATTACAGCCGATTGATGTAAAAAAGGTGTTCACCTCAATAACTAATCAGCTCAATGCCTAATCTCTTGCAAAATAAATCAATTAGTCAAAATTTTAAAAAATCGAACAGAAATAATACAGCCATGTGAAAGCCTCGATATTTTTGGTGCCTACCTTAATTAAAAAATTGCTATATGGAAAATTCATCCGTCTACCTTAATCAAAAATTGCTTCTTCCCTAAGAAAGTTTAAACTACTAATTATAAAGCATACATTTAACCCATGGTGGAGTACAATTCGCACAATTGGATCTAGCGCACTTCAAAATCACGACTACGCTTAATTGGCGATCTCAGAGTCCAGACAACATTTCACTAATTCTCATAATACTCGTCGGAATATCTCTCTTTTACAAATATCTTGTATAGACAGCAAGAAATACGTGGTCTATTGAATTGAAATCAATAAACCTTTCTATCAAATAATTTTAACGCAAAACTGAGAGGAAGCTTCAAGTTTTAATTACCACAGTTTTCTTTATGTAAATATTAATTAATTGACTACACAATTTAATTAGAATTCTTCTTTCCCTTATCTATTTAATTAAATTTATTAATGAAAACTATTATTTAATTAAACTAATAAATATCATCAATGTCAATTATTTATGCAAAAATCACTAAATTGTAAAGTTTTTAAATTTACAATTTTCGAAAAAGTTATTTTTAGACCATTCAAGGCTTAAATTAAATATCTTCTATTTTGTTTTGCACGTATTCTAATACTTTACTCGTGTCCTAATAAAAAGTTAAATTACTTTGATTTCTATTTATTATTATTTTTTTATTTTATTTTTTTACTATTGTATTATTAATGGAATTTTAAAAATTTTAATATAAAATTTTTTAAATTAATATATCTCGTGTGAATAATCCTCAATTTTATTCAAAATAAAACACATGCGTGAATAAATTACAGTTTTAAATTAATAAAATAAGATATCTTTTTATTAAGTAGTAATCAAAATAGCGGTGACTTAGATAAATAAACCAAAATGATAATACTCGTGACGTTCTCGTATAATTAATAATCATTTCTTGCATACAAATAAGAAGAGATGTAAAATAATTATTAAGTTATGTCTAAATATTATAGCTAACACAAAGTGTGCGTTTAGCGCCTCTCAATGAGTTTTTAATTGAAGTGAATTTAAAAAAAAATTAACATGAAAATTGTGAAAATGGCAGTTACACACGGTAAATTGTGCCGCAACAGGTTAATGGAACTCCAAATATTTTAGACTTCTTTTTGGGTGAAAGAAGTACTTCCGAAAATTTAAGGCAATTCACTTTCAAAATTTGTTTTTCACCAATCGCCGTGCCGATATGGGTTAACAAATTCCAAGTCTATTAATAGAGTCAACCAAATTGTTAAAGAGCAATATGTATACAAAATTAGAAGTCAATCAGGCCAAATCGTTTTTATTTTAGTAAAAAAAAGTTTAAATACATGAAGCACAGCTTCAATATAATAAATTGCCATTAATATAATAAAGCAGATTTAAATTATAGATTTGAAGATCTATATATAAAAAAATATATCTAACCACCCTGTTTAAAACGATTAATAAATTCCATATTAATTCAATATCAATATATATTTTTGTATACTCCAGAATAGAGGTTATAGCCTTTAAGGTGATGTCATCACATAATTGTCTACGTTATCTAGAAATGATTCATAATATAATATATGTTTCATAATGCTATGTACTATTTAAACCTATGCTATCTTCCCTATTTCAATACTTTCCATTTTTGCTTCAAATTATAATAATAGAATCTCTTTGAAAAATTTTAGCTAAAAATAAAAAATTTAAGATAAATAACTATTATAAATTTTTTACATTTTCATTTAAAAAATATCTACCTACTGATTTTTTAATTTGGTATCGAATATCAAAAAGAATTATAAATATTTAAAAAGCTTCTGGTTTAATTTACTCAACCTTTCACTGATTTAATTTAAATTTAAAATTTATTGATTTTTTAACTATAGATCTAAACTTTTAAAGCTTGGATTCTTCCTTCTAAAATTAAACCGCTGGCGTTATTTTATCCCGCATCGTATAAACATGGTCAAATATGTAAAAATGTGTGTATTTGAAATCAAGATACTCCTTTTTCAGAATATTTATAAGTGTGTAGGCGGGATACTGAATTAGAAGAGATTTAAGAGAGTATATCCCTCTATATCATCTATATATGAGAATTAACAACCCGGGACTTTAATTCTAAAAATATCGAAAATTGGATGGAAATAGAAATAACATCCTGGAGCTTTATATCTAAAGGAGTCAAAACTTTAATTGAAAGAGAATAGCCCTCTGGAGCATTATTCTGTCATATTTTGTGGTCTTATCTCTCATTACAAGAGAAATAACACCTGTAGGCTTTATTTCGCAAGAGGTTTATTTCACAGCGCTTGGAGCATTCTAAGACATTAAAAATGTTACCTCCACGTTAAAAAGTTTTCAATTGTTTTATAATTTAAATGAAAACTTAATTAACTAATTGCATATAATTTTAATTAAAAAAAATAATAAGAAGTACAAATATTTTATTATCGTTCTTAATTTATCAAAATTTTTAAAATAAAAAAATATAAATTTTATGTAAAACAAACATTTCTTTTATCTAACAAATTTACATTGTGTAAAAATTCAATTTAATTGATGAAAATTGAACTAAATAAAAAATTTCAAAGCAAAATTGAAAAAAAAATAAAATGACAGAAGATAATATTTGCTCTTTTATTTTGTGCACATTTTAAAGCACTTGCATTAATCAAAAGCTTACAGTCAAATCACGTTGTCATGTTTTACTATTTACATTGGATATAAATTTGCTTATTCAGAAATATTTTTTTTCAACGTGCTTCTATATTAGTTAAAGTATTGTAATCGCTTAGATAGTAGTCATATTTAAATATCTTTTTAGCACATTTCCAAAAACTGATGACATATCGTTTCTTTAGTCACTCAGAAATTTACAATTTTTAAACACCTGATGTAATTTGAATACTAGTCCAAATTTATTTAGTAACAATATTCAAAATAAAATAAATTGTTTAATTCTGAAAATGTGATTTTTTAAAAACCCTTGTTTTTTTTCATTTGTTTTATATTACTATTTGATATTTAAAGCAATACAGTCGTTAAAGCGCCCGCTTACGTAATCCTGAATAAAAGGATTGCTTCTAACGAAATTAAATTGGTAATAAACATATTTTGTAAAACATTTTTCTAAACAAATTTGATTTACGAATAATCCGAGCATTTTAAGAGCAGTAAAACTGTTTTAATTAATACTTCAATTCCATATATGTGAAACTATCTAAGAAGTACTCTCCTGGTTATAGTAATTCGTTTGTTGTTTAATGAGGAATTTTTTACCATCCACTGTATTTCCAAAAGTTGGTGATTTTTCAATTTAAAAATTTGCTCAAATTTAAGAAGAATCTCAACAAATTCTTCACGAATTTACTATTTAACACCTTGATATCCTCATTTTGCCATCCCATTCAGTCACAAGTACAAAGTATCTTGAATTTCTAGTTTTTGATCTTAGAATAAAAAAAAAAAAGTGTGAATATCGAATAATAACCTTTTAACACATTTAAATGATGACTTATTTACCCCTAACTCTTGAATACTCTTCAAAACCTACTTACTTATGCAACATGTCTCTAATAAATTAGCCCTACAACAGTTCTTGTTGCCCACTTTTTCTAGTAAAAAATTCAAAAAATTTGAACAATAAAATTAAACCCCCGCAAAATCCAAGTCTATTGTATCTAGCAGTTAACACTCTCGTTCTTGTATTAATCACCTCTTCACTTGTATAATTAGTTCAAATAATTTGAACTTCTTTTGTAATCGTATATTGCATTTTAATTGATTTTCTTTACACCTTACTATATACGAAGAAGTCAAGCCTCATGTCTATAAGAGTTTATTCTTCTATTCTATAGTAAAAACCGCCCACTATTCTTCGAACTTCACAAAAAATTTTAATACCGCTTCAATTGATTTTTGTTTAACACTGTATTGTACACGATAAGTATAACAATCTATATATACATAGAGTGACCCTACATGAAACGAGCCCCATATCGATTATAGGGTGGCAGAATTTAGAACTTTAAAAAAATTTTTTATAAAAAAAATCTAAACCTTTAGAATGGATGGTTTTAAAACTGGATTGCTGGATCTTACTTCCTTTAGCTGCTCTATACCTGTATATAAATAATCGCTATTATCGCTTACTTACTAACCTACTGGATTCTAGAACTAGCTGCTCTATACCTGTATATAAATAATCGCTATTATCGCTTACTTACTAACCTACTGGATTCTAGAACCCCTGGTGAGGCATAGGGCGTCAACAAATCCTCTCCACTTTTCACGATCCTTAGCAATTCCTTTTAGCTGTAACCACGTTTTGCGTTGCCTTTCTGCCTCTTTCAAAACAGTACTTCTCCATGTTTCTTTGGTCTACCCACTCGTCGTCTGCCTTGGGGATTCCACTCAAAACATTGCCTTGCAATGTTTTCTTCTGGTTTCTTCAAGGTATGTCCGATCCATCGCCATTTTCTCTCTTGGATCTCGACCTCAATCATCTTTTGGTTCGTTTTGTGCCACAGGTGTGTGTTGGTAAAGACTTGCGGCAAACAAACTCTTAAGATGCGGCGTAGACAACGGTTTATATACGTCTGCAACTTTTTGGTGATAATGGCGGTTACCTTCCATGTTTCACAGCCGTTTCACATTCGCTATTCTAATGTTCATATAATATTCATTATTTAAAGTAAAAGTAAAATATCCATATTTATGGTATCTTTAATTAAATGCCGGTTCAATTGAATTATGTACGCTTTTTCCGCCCATGTAATTGTTATAAAATATAATTTGTTTATAAGTAAATGAAAACGTTGCACGTTTTGTTTTTTATTACATTTTAAAATTTGCTAGCATTTTTTTTTCAGTTATTCGCTATTCTTTCAAATTTAAAAGTTTACATTATAGAATTTTATTTTTTCATAGCAATTAGAGAATGCCATTCATAAAACGTGATTTCATGTCGATGAACTTGTGTTTATTGTTGATTAATTGATTTTTATCATCCTTTGTATTCTCTTGTATATTATATATGTATACAAAATTACATATATTTACCCTATAATATAAATTGTTTTGTATCAAATAGTTTTATTTAATTTATTTTATTTAATAATTAAAATAAATTATAAATTACATTTGATTTTATTTTATATTTTGCTTTTGTAATTTGAAGATAATTTAATTGTAATTAAAGATTTTTAAAATAGATTTAAAAGAATAACACCTATACATATACATAAGTTCTTTATCACTTTCCAAATCACATGGAAAATACAAACTATTTTAAAGTGGAAAAATGTTTTGTTTCATACATCACATGTAATAAAAATGCTTTTGTTTTGTATTTTATTATGAAATGTTTTGTTAGTATATGAATAATGAAAAAAAACTTTGAAAACTTATCGTTACATAATTAATTGACATTTTATAGTTATTTGTCTAAATCTGACATTAGAGAAATGTCAAAATGATATTTTTTTATTTATTTATTTTAAGTACCAGACAGACAATAGTAAATATTGCCTGATCAAATTAATCTCTGGCCTATTTGATATTTGGACTTCTTATTAAATTATTTTAATATACACTATATTTTTTTATTAAATATGATCCGACCAGGGTTTGAACCCGAGTCTTTTCGATTGAAAAGCCGCCACTTTACGATTGACCTATCGGTTTGGTATAATTTTAATATAAGACAAAACATTATATACCTAGAATTTTGCGGGAATACTAGAATAATATTTCATAAGTATAATAACTTTAGGTTTTTTGGAACAATATAATATACTGCCTTATTCCTTTTAATTTAAGATTAACGTTTATTCATGAAACAGCCTGTAAATAGGTCTCGTGATTTGCATCTTCTAGTCCTCAAAATTCATACGCGAATCCTACTTCTCATATTCAAATCTCTATGAATGTCACAATTACAATTATACCAGGGTGTACTTACAATTTTACATAGTCAATTAAGAGATATCTAGGATCCAGTAATTTCCTCTATTTTCATTTTCTAGATCTATTTCTATATTTTTAATGGCGGCCATTTTTATTTTTGATTCCTGGGGTTTATTCAATTTAATCATTAATTCTTCATGTCCCATTCTTACAGTCCCGTATTAGTAAAATAGTTTAGCTCTTTTGCTATATAGTCGCAGTCCTGTTTAAATCATGAAACAATTTTGAGGTTAGTCTCTAGTATACACATATAAACCATGTAATTTTTAATCTATTGACATTTTTAGTCAAAACTTATATAAGCTTTAAAAACATTTCATCTGCGTCTTCAATTTTCACCTTTCATTTAACTTTTACATTTATTATCTGTCCTACTTTACTTCGGAAAATGTTAGAATTAGTACTCTAGCTCCACAATTATAAAGGTTGGAAATTGAAGCGGGAAAATTACTTACAGGTGCAATTGACGGACACAATAATTTAATACGATTTCTGAGAATTAATCATAGCTGCACATTTACACTTTTAACTGAAATTATACACACAAGTACTAATTATTTTGACAATTTGATTAAAATATTTATTTATCAAATTTTTAATAAAAAATTTAAATGAAAAAATTTACCTGTAACTTTTTAAAAATCATGGAATATTTTATGATTCCATTAAAAACTTTCAATTATAAGAAAGTTTAATTTTCACTTAGTTTTCCTTCATTGTAACCTATTCAACCCAAATCAATTTTTTTGAAATTAATAAGAAATCTCTTAGCCTCTTAAACATTCTTAATTTATGTGTGCTCCGCTCCGTTAGAATTGCATTTAAATAATAATAAGTTATTGTATGAAATAAAAATTCTCTCTAAAACTCAGTACTTAAATAACAAAAGTAACCAAAAGTAACCAAAATACAAAAAAATTTAATTTAAACTCAAAAGCTTAAACACGCGAAAATACATATATACATTGTATTCAGCTACATACAAATATCTTTTGTAAACAAAACAAGACACGTGCAGAAAATAAATGTCCTTTTTTTTGAATATTTCTTTTGTTTTTGTTTTTTTTTTTGCTTTTTTGTGGGCTTACGACACTTCAAAAACACAATACGACAAAATGAAAGGCAATTTGATGCTAATTCCGAATTCGTACAAAAAAAGGGAATATACGAATAATCGTAAAAATAAACAATAAAACGAGGTTTTAACTTGAATATATATAGAATTACATTTTATATTTATACACATACATAAAAAAATATATGTGTTACGGTCAATGTACGAAATTTTGCTCAAAATATTTAGAAACTTAAAACATATTAATACAAACCATAAAAAAGGGGTGCTTATTGATATTAAGTTATTACGTAAAGTTTTGAGTTGACTTCATTATAGGCTTTGTTTTTTAATTGGGTTGTATCCGATATTTTATTTAGACTCTTGAAAAACCCACAATACTATTACGAAACAGAAAGACTATAATATATGTATGCCATCTATCACCCTATACAAGATTTCTACTATTAATTATTACTTAGAGAAGGGTTCGAACTCTAGATATTTTGATTGACATGTGCTCATCTGAGAAAAAATCATTCTTATGTATAGGAGGGGTCTTATGTATTCAAAACATAGGCTTGATTTAGGAGCGTTTGTACCAAGAATTGCCGGCTCGGAGCGGGTATTTGTCCATACAAAAGAAAAGTTTACCTACAGAGATGATCTAATGGGGTTGTCAACTATATCTCATAAAACACTAACTGTATAAAATATGTAAACATGAACAAAAATGCGAATGGATATATTTCCTCCAAGGGGTAATCATAGTAATATGGTGAATCCTCCTTTGACTTCTCCAGTCAATGTAAACTGCACATCGAATTTGGGGGTGCAGATAAATTCATGTTTAAATACAAATAGGATAAGACAATCGAACACAAGTTCAAGAAACCGGTCACGTGAAATAGTGAAAACTTTTCGCAATGTTGCAAAGTGCATCTAAAATACAACTTATGACCAAGGTCGTTAGTGGCTCAAGAAGAAGGTCTCGGGTTCAAACCTCAGTCAGATCATATCTAATAAAACGATTATATAAAAATATATACAACTCATGTTTAATATATCAGATGGCTCTTGTATAATAGCTACAGCCGAGTAATCCATATGGTGAACATAATGATTCAAGAAACTTAACTTTAGTTTAAATGACTTGGTTGATGTTTAAAAATCTTCCGAATGTTCTGCGTTTTGGTATTTACATCATTTTTGATATCGTTAAAATTTTTACATTTTAACAGCAACATTTACATACAGACATACAAGGATTTACATAAATATGTAAAGTAAAATACTAAAAGAAATCTGAAGGATAAAAAGAAAATATAAAATGTTTAAAAAGGAACCGTTTTTATCCCAAAAGGAAACATTTTTATTTAAGGCTTTTTTATTTTACTTCTTGATGTTTTTATTACTTCCTTGCTTTTTTTTTTAATTTCTGAATTATAAAAAGTTAACCAGAATGTATACAAAAAAACAAAGAAAATATAATTAAAACGTGCATAAGAATTAAAACGTGGATTTATTGTAAAATTTCTTCTTATCCTACTTGTGGTTGATTAGTATCTACATTCAAATGAGCAGATTTTGATTTAAGACTTGTATAAAATCAAATTATTAATTTAAACCGTTTTTAAGTTAAATATTTCAACTGTAAAGCGATGCAACTAACTCAGTAATACCCTGCACCTGAAAACTCAATTGAAAGTTACACGAACCAGGACTGAGCTACAATGTACCAAATTTCAAGTTTCTATATGTATCAATTTTGAAGAAAGGCTTACTTGATCTAGGAAGGTATTAAAACCACTACTTCAATTCATTTCAAAATTCAAAATAATAATTGAAACAGAATAGAACTACCATATTTCACATTTGAAGATTCTATCTTTATTAATTTTAAAGATATATTTGTTAGATTTTGAGAAATGTGTGGTACGCTTTGGAACTCCAACTTAAATTAATCCCAAAATGTTAGGGTCGCAATGAAAACACTCTTATACCAAATTTGAAGTTTCTATTTTTATAAATTTGAACTTGAGAGGTGAGTGGCACAATCATCCCGAATAATCATCCCAATCCGTCTCAAAATTCGGAGATATAATGAAAATATGAACACATTTGTACCAAATTTTAGATTTCTATCTTTATTAACTTCGAAGATATGCTTGTTAGATCTTGGAAGGAGTAAAGGCGATATATTAACAACCAATCAAATTAATCGCAAAAATCAGGTTTTTAAATGGAAATTGAACAGGGCACTCTTATTCCAGATTTAAAATTTCTATCTATAAGGTATAGGTTATAATTATTTGCATTATTATTAGTTAAGGAGACGAGACCTACACACAAATAAATGAATCGCATCAGAATCGAAAACTGGGTTGTTTTAGCTCTTTGTAGTCTTCCGTTAGTTTATCCAAAAACAAAAAGGCTATAGGATTCTGATATTTTCACAAATAACTAAGGATCTATAAATTAAATTGTGCAAATGAAACTTAACCAAAAGTTATTAAATTTGAATCATCTAGGACAAGAGGCTCAAATAGGTGCGATTTTTTTTTTTATATAAATAATTGACAGTATAATTAGGATGGGTATTAGGATGGGTACCTAAAACTTGATCAAAACAATTGAAGATTTTGAAAGTTAAGACTTCCAATCAAATTGTTCAGCTTTGGCTGAGAACTATGTATAGGTGCTATAAAAATGTTAAGTTCGTGGCTCTCCATCGTATGTCCAAAAAATAAGATTCTGTCAGTTCTTGTAATTTTTAAAACCGAACTCTACCCGTTTAATGAAAAATTAAACTTATGTTTGTTTTTAAAGCTGATTCAATTTACAAATTAATATAATATAAACACAATTGAATTATAGGTACCTAAAATCTAAATAAAATTTAAATTAAATTTTACCAAAGATTTTAATTTCATTTTCTATTTTTTTAAGAAATAAAACGTCTTGTGAATACCTATTTAAAATTTAAATAATTTCGAAAAAGATCTAAAAAAGAAACCAACAAAACTAATTTAAAAATTTCTTAGATTTTCTTTTTTAGTTGTTGTTATCACAACCACACTTCAGTTAAATAAAACAAAAAATCAAAAAAGAATAAATTTCCAAATTCTAAGAAAATCTCAATTAAACCAATTTCCAAGAATCACATACAAAATATTAAGCGGAGATGAATTTTTTACATTAAAAATTTTAATATGTTTTTCACCAGAATTTTATCGTTCTTAGAAAACTCTAAAAGAGGCTTTTTGAAAATAAAAGTTTTAGGAATTTAAATTTTGTAATAAAATTGTTAGAATAAGATCATTTTCACCTAATACGTTAGGTAGTTTATAGAAGTAGACCTTTAAGCTTTTAAAAATAGAATAAAAATAATAAACCTAAATAAACCTAAGCAATTAAGCTATATTAAAGTCAAGTTGAATCACTTCTAATGCTTAAACCAAGAAATTTATGTTAACCCATTAACTACCAATGGTTTATTCATTGATCATGTTATGGCCATAATTTCCTAGGACTATGGGTGCCTGAATGTATGGCTGAATAAATGATGGCCAGTTTATTTATAAATAAAACCATGGTTATAATTTTTTAAGGTTATGACTTGCTGAATAATTCGCTGAATAATGAATAACCAATTAATGGTGGGCAGTTTATTCATTCATCAAGCAATAACTATGATTTTTAATATTATGGCTGGCTGATAGAACTGCTGAGTAATTGATTAGCAGTTAATGGAGAGTAGTTTATTCATTCAAGTCATGACTACGAGTTTTTAAGACTGTAATTTGCTGAATGATTGGCTGAATAACTAATGAACCTAATTATTGGTTTGCAGTTTAACAATCCGTTGAATCATTGCTATCTTTTTAGGGCTATGGGTTCTTGAATGTATGCCATAGAAATAAATGGGAAGTTAATAGATTAATCTTCATATCATATCAAATTATTCATTTCCAGTTTTAATATCTTTAACAAATCCGTTACGGAAATAGTATTATAGGAAATTTATTAAAAGATACATTTGCCAGCAGCTAGAAACCAATCAACTTAATAGAACGCACAAATTTCTCAATCAGAAGCCATTTTTAAAAACTCCAATATTTTTAGCGAATACCCAATAGAATAAAATTTCGTGCTTGCTTCACTTAATAGACAAATAAATATTTTTTTTTTTCAAAAGGCGTTTTTTATATGAAATTAAATTAAAAACAGCTTATTCAAATTCAAAACACCACAAGAGTCGAAATATTTAAGTAAAATATTTTCAATTGAGCAAAAAAAAAAGAAATCCCCTTTAACTTTTTAAGCACAAACACGTGTAATATGAAAAATAAAATTAAATTTATAATATACTATTTAATTTTGAAGCAAAATGTCAACTAAATGATATTTAGATATTTATTCATATTTTACAACACATACATAACACATTTATAATATACTTAAATGTAGAATTCTTCTTTGTGTTGCAAACAATTATTTCACGCGCCTAAAATAATTAGCATTTTGTTTTTGCATTTTTAACAAACAAATAACACTTCAATTCATTATTACACGATCTGTACACACAAATCTTATGGCTATAATAATAATAAAAAAAAATGCCATGAGCTTCAACTTTTGTGTCAAAGTAATTATGAAATTCCCACAAAGTGTTATTCAAATAATGACTGACATACACTTTAAAAGAAGACAGCGTCAACAATAGAATAAAAAAAAAAATTAAAAAAAAATAAAATTAAAATTTCAAAATAAATATTTATTTGAAAGGAACAATAAAATTTTAGGTTGATCTTCTTAACTATAAGGTAACTTTAAGAAATTCTAAGCGCTGATCCATTCTTAAAGAAGAATTTGTTTAATTGGCATCTTAACATGCTAACTGCTAACTGTTATAGACTAAACAACTCTACTATCATATCGGAACATAAGGAAATATTTAATTCTTATTAGATCCCATCAAATGAATTCTACATACAATTTACATGAGATAGTACTACGCCTTATAACACTTCGAAATGTCTTAAATTTTCAATAGATACAGATCCAATTTGTTTATATTGTAATAATTTTGTATTAGAGTTATATGGTATTCTATATCTGTGAGTTATATTTTTCATTTAAATCATTTGTTTGTATTTTGTATTCTTTAATATCGTTATATTAATGCACTTTTTATTAAAAATATATAATTATTAATTATTGATTAAGCCATTTATATAAGCCCAATGACGAATGGCAGCTGAGTCAAGTCAAAAACCAAATAAAAGGTTTTTCACTTCCACTGGATTCGAACTTTATCATGAAAGGTTGACATTTTAACCACTGTACCACTGAGCCGACAAAGTTTCAAAACAAATGTTTCTCTTTTAAAAACCGGACCAAGTTCAAGTCAGTAACAAAAATTTTTCTACCATGTCATTTTAGATTTCGAAAAACGAATGTCAATTACTAGAATCTAAAAAATCTATGTAATTATCAATATATTACGCTTTGGTTAAAGAGGTGCAAGAATCAAATAAAAACTTCGCTCGACAGTTATATGAAAATTTACATAAATTTAATATGATAATAACAGCCGTATCTTTAAACAAACATTTCTAATTCTTAACCACCACATATGTCGCCGTAGATGGTTTTATGTTTCTTATACTAGAAAAAGTAAAAGGCTAATGTTCCAAGAAGCCTTTGCTGGTGAAAAAAAAAGTTTTAATGTAAATACGCGTGGTGTTGTTACTAAGCGATCTGATCACAACCAATAATTATGATATTGTTGATATATAGAAAGATATTTTTTTTGTTGTTTTTTTTTGACATATGCTATCCACACACCTGGGCTTCGCATTTAGGCATTTATTTTTTTTTATATTATATATTTTTATATTTAACTTTTATATATTTGGTTGTCAAGGAGATTTTGTAAGAGAAACTTTGCCTGAACTAAATTCCCACTTCTTTAGGAAATAAGTAATGTGTCTAACCAGTACCCTATGGCGTCGTCTAATAGATAAAAAATATCGATTCGTTGCTATGAGTTTATGTCAATTGTACTGAATTCATGTAAGAGCTTTACCAATTTTAATATAAGAAAATCATCTACCTAAAGAAATTGTAAGTAACCATATAAATGAAATTTAATGGCAGCAGCTACCCTTATTACAATAACGAAATTTAATTTCACTTAACTAAAATAAAATCTTCTTACAAAAATATAAATCAAAGGACATTTTAAAGAATAACTGAGAAACTTTATATAGGAAATATTGAGAAACACATAACCAAAATATAAATATAGAATATAAAGTATTTCTCAAAAATATTTTCAGTGAAGAAGTGTATATGTGTTATGAACAATATTCTAAATTTGTAATAAAATACTGCCCTATACTGACAGTCATCAAAATACAAGAAACCATATTAATTTTTTTTTTTCTTTCTTTTCAAACTTATTTGTGTGCACAGGTAGAACAAATTTATAACTAATTCACAATAAAAAGGTAACTTAAAATTATTATAACGATTTTTATTTTTTAATATTATTGCTTTCAGACTAACACACAAATAAAAAAAATACAAAAAAAAACCAAATCGTGACAGTGAGTGTTTTGAAAATAAGTGAGAAACAAAAAAATGGGGAAAAAACATCGATTTACAACACGTGGAGTTAAGTGAAAATAAAACAGAATAATAAAGAATAAGATCAATGAAATAACCTTTGAGTTGACACATTTGTCATAATTAGTTTTAGTAGATGTTTTTTATTTTTACTTTATTATATATTTTACTTGTCAGTAGTTTTTTAAAAAAGTGATTTAATTGTTGACATTTTTTATTTTTTTTTTTTTTTACTATTTGAATAATAAAAAAAAATATTAAATTTCAAATAAAATTATATTTTATACCTGATTTAGTTAATTTACGGATGTTATATTTAAGTGTTAAGTGCTATTTGAAATTAGTAACTTGAATAACAAGTGTTAGTTTAAACAGACTCTTTGGGTCAGTTACAAAATGATGTTAGTGAAATTTAATTGAAGTAAAGAAGTGGAATTTTTTATTTAAATTTTACAAACTTTCTTTAAAACCCGAAAACACATTTAGTCATATTCAGAAATAAGTTTAAGTGATAATAGTTATATATTTAATTTATTAACAAAAACTCAGGACTGTTACTTTTTCACTCTTGTAAGAAGTATATGGCATTCACCAAGTCTACATTGACAAGGCTTTAGTTCCTTTAATTGTTATATTAACTAAGCCATTGATTACTCGGCTGTAGCTATTGTATAAGATTATGAATACACAAATCTTAATTTTGTGCGCCATCTATTGTCCTACCCAAGAGTTATTTATATATTGATATTAAATCTCATCTTATATTGCGATATTAACTATTACGATATAATTATACAATTTTACGATATTTTTTTATTAGATATGGTCTAACCGGAGCTTGAAACCGAAACTTTCGACATGAATGGCGGTGACTTTATCACTACGCCATTGGTCAGATAAACGAGTTGATTAGATCAACATAATTAATCTTATTTTTACTAAAATTTAATTAAATCAAAAAGATTAACTAGGAAATTGAATATTCCAATAACGAGAGATTAAAAAATTTTAGAATATCTAGAGAGAATCATTAGAGCAGATAGAGGAAAATTGAAAGATATTGATTTTAGAAAAGAATTAATATTATTCTCCGAACTATCAGTAGATCTTTAGCACTTTAATAAACAAATGACACCGTATAAAAGACGTATATAAAACACCAATTCTGAAGTAACTACGAGTATTATTCATTCAACTGGATATTTGCAGCCCTGAAGCAAGAGGGCTTTTTCAAAACCGAAAATAGCTGTTACATGAGGTTCTATGTTATCTACTTATTTTAGTCGTATCTCCTGTAATGCTATTCTTCGGACATTCGAAATACAAAAATTTTTTTTTTACAACATTTACAACATTACAAAACATTTAAAATTACAACTCATAAAACTTTTACATTTCTTTGCAAAAACTTTAACAAATCAACAAATTCTTATTATTCTTTCAATTTTTTTGAAAAAACTTACTTATACATATATTTTTAATTTTATCTTATGTTTCAAAAACATTCAATGAGTCAGAAATTCCAAGAATAGGTAAATCTAATTTTTCATTAAACAAAAAAGTTTTATTGTGAGAATCAAAACATAAGGAAACCATTAATTCTTTGTAATTTAAACAACAGAAACTACAATTTGAAAAAAAAAAACTTATTCTTATTTCAAATAATTACTACGACTGTTTATAAAAAAAATAAATTGTACAGTTTCGAAAAAAACGTTATAAATATATGTGTAAAAAATATGGCGCTTTAAAATTTAAAGGCATAGTTTGAAATAATTAAGAAAAGATTTTTGTGTGATATAAAAATGTTCCTCATGATAAAAGGTTCAAGTCAGTTCTTATTTACCAATTATTAAAAATAAATATCACAAAATCTTCCAAAACGGTTTACAGATGTAGCCTTAAAAGTTCCATATAATCAAAAAAGTCTTACACAAAAACCTTTTGAAAAATCAGTTTAGAAATTTTTAATATAAACTCTAAAATGAAAGCTGGATAACACAGTGGTTGGAGTACAGAAAGTCCTGCTTCGAATTGTTCGAACCCCAGTAAAATTGAAGGAAAAACTTTTAACAGGTTTTCTAATTCCATTCGCCATTGGATTCACATTAATGGTATAACTAATAATTATTTATTTCTATATTAATAATAAAAAATACAAAATATAAACAAATATTTTAATTGAACAATATAACTCACAGATACAAAAATGCAATATAACAAAAACATAAAATTATAAGAGTATATAACCATTCGAATTCGTTTTATAACCAATAGTATCTATCCAAATCTAAAAACTTTTTAACATTACGTTTTAAGATCTTTTATTATTTCATGTAATACATGAAGGAAGAGTTCACTAAGACGAATTCTAATTAAAAAAATATAATATGTTCAGTATCTTTCCTCCTCTCCCAACATGTACCTGTTATAGGCAGAGTTGTAACCGTAATCCCTAATAGTTAACAAATGACGGTTCAGTTTTGAAAATTCTTTACAAAATCCAGTTACCAGAAAAAATCCTATATCATAATACTCCTACACTTCAATCAATTACATTATAACCTAGATCAAAACTCTTTCAAAAAGTAGTTCCATAATAAGTTTTAATTAAAAGTTCAACATTTTTTTATAACAATATCTTTAATTTTACTAATACTATACTTTTTAATACATTTTTTTCTACAAGAGAACTAAAAAAAACTATTCTTCGTATACGAGTACAATACGAATATAATATCAAAGGTAACGAAATTTTATATCTATATTCCACTAAAATAAAGTAATGATATAAGAATATTAACAATTTAATACACTTATCTTTTTTATGGAGCTTTTTTATAGTATTAAACACAAAAAAAAAAATTGTTTACATTTTTCTTTATTGTAAGCTTAATCAAAACAAAACTAAAGTTACAAAAATTGTAAACCCCAATTACAAAGTTAACTTTTTGTTTATAATGCATGTAAAATACTTGTTGTTAATGATTGATTACAAATTATATGTAAGATTCATATGGATATCTGCCTGAAATACAAGTAAAAATTAAGTCAAATTAACAACTTAACTTCAAAGCTCCAGCAATACACATTCATAATTTGGGTCATATCAAAACTTTTTTATTATCTGAGGGCTGACATATATTTCATGATCATCACAAGTCAATTGAGATATTTTCTAAAAAATTCTAATATTTTATATATTTTAATGAATTATAGGTTTAAATTTTACATACACAGATAATTTACATTACATAGATAAACTGAAATTTTCATATAAAATTCGAACATATAAAACAGATAACAGATAATCTGACACTTTCTCAATATTAAATAAAGTGTTACCAAGTTTCTAAAATTTATGACGTTTCTTTAATTACATTTGAAAATTTGATAAATTAAATATATACATTTATATATATATATACATTTGATCTCATTGATATTTAAATAATACCCAAATCAATTATTACATAATATACTTTAGAAACTTAATACGTATTTCTATATATAGACATTTTTGACAATTATATAGTTGGAGAATTGACAGTTTGACAGTTGTGAGTATTGACCATGTTATAAAATTTTTATTTATAGCTAACTTCATAAAATGACATTTAAAATAATATTTCAAAATCTGTTTCCCAAGAAAAAGCTCTATAAATTAAACTAAAGATTTTACTCTATGATATCCTATAGTTAGACAGATATTTTATATAATATTGTTTTCTATTTTATGCCTTCTTTTTTTTTTATTTTTTTGTTATTTTGATATCTAGGGCGAAATTAACCATCAAGTAGTGGCACGTGTTGCATAGTTGATAGCTATTTCATTGCGTGGAAAAAAAAACTATGAACATATAGTAGCTTTTTTTTATTTTGTTTTTTTTTTCTTTTAAACGATTTTTTTTGGCTTTTTTCATTCTTAATGGAATGTTTTTTGTATATTTTCTTTTCTTTGAAGAACAAGTAATGAAAAAACAAAGTGTTTTTTAAAATGCACATTTTCGAAATTAACCAAAGTTTCATATAACTTTTGGATAAAGAGTGATTTGAAAAAAGTTCATAATAATTTTTTAGAATTTTTTTTTAAAAGTTTATTATTTAAAAAAATATTGTAAAAAATCAAGAGACATACTACTTAAAGCTGCTAAACGGAGGGTCATACTAAAAAATTTTCTTTAAGAATTCACACTTATTTTTTAAGATCTAAATTCTCTTCGGTAATTTCAAGTTTCTAACTTGAACTATTTGGAAAATATAGGTGGCTAAAAATTGATTTTGCTAAAAACTAAATTATAGTACCGTATGGTTACCCTGTACAAATGTACATAACTTATAAAAGCAGCTGTATTTTTGCCTTTTGCAATTTGTAGAATTGTAGAATTTTTGTTTTGACAATTTAAAAACAGGGTTTTTTTTAACTTTGGAAGGCTGTAACTTCCAAGTGATTGAATTTACAGAAAAAATTTCTTCCGTGAAATTAATGTTTTTGCGACACCATCCCATATTTAAAAATGCTTTTCATTATTTCAGACAGTGTAAAGGGTTTTGTAAAATAAGGGCAGACGGACAGATTAAAACTATGTAGTGCCATTTTTTTCAAAAATTTTGGATATGTACTTAATGAATGTGAATGTAAATAAAAGATAATATATGTATTTTAAAAATTTTAAAAAAAGTTTGAATTATGAGTAAACAAAAATTTTTTTTTATTACATATTATGTTTTTGAACTTTATCGAAGTAAAGCGTAATTTGCGCTTATAAAAATTTTAGTTTTCGATAAAAAGTTGCGTTATTTTTAAATAAACTCTTATTATTTTAGTTTTTAATTATATTTATATATTTTTTTAAAAAAAAAATAAATGTTTTTGATTAAAAAAATATGTTCTTATATGCTCTTAAGTTTTATAAAAATTGTGTACTTAATATTATCATGTATATGCTAATTATTGGAGAATGAAAATAGAAGTTTATATCGAGTAATGTTACTGTTAAAATACTACAGCACACAACCATATGCGTGTGTAATGCAGCGTTAAGTTACGCATATATCACGTCCGACGAAGTATCAAAACTAATTAAAAAGTTGTTCTTAAACTAAAAAAGTTGAAGCTTAATGTGGAAATGCTAACAAGCCTATATAATTTTTTAAAAATTAAAGTCTAATTCAAAATAAATTTTTATTTTTATTTTCCAAATTTTACTATAACTTTTCGTTTATTAATTAAACTGTCAATAGTTTTTAAACTTCCAAGTATATGGTCATGCAAATTAAATTTATAATAAACAAATAAACTTAATTTGAAAGGTGAAATTAAAATAACTAAAGCTTTTGCCTAAAAATATGCAAATTTGTATTATTTTTATTTTCCGAGTATTTGTTATGATCAGTTTTTTGGGGAATTCGGTGACATAGTGGTTAAATATACCTGGCGTATCATACGAGAGATCCCCGTACATATCTTAAGTTTTTTGCAAGGAAAATTACCGAAAGAAAGGAATTTTTATAGTAATTCCACCTTGAGATCAAATATTCTATTAATAGTAAAAAATAATTAAATAAATATAATTAATAGAATGTGTAAAATCTAATTTCAGTATCCTAAACTATAATGATCGTAGTAACCAATGTTCAATATTTTAAGAGTTATAAATTTATAATATATTTTTTGTAATATTAATAAATAAATAATTGAAGGATGAGGGAGCGCAGGCTCAATTTATTTATTATATTATATAAAAAAACTTTTAATTTCATTTCAAAATCAAAATGATCTTAGTACCCGCTGAAATTAATAATACAAAATCCTATATGATTTCCAATATTAATAAAAAATTTATAAAACTCTTTAAAATAAAGGATTTTCATTTCAACACTAATATCATGTTCACACTATGCAGAAAACCTACTAAATAGCCTAGTTTTAAAATCAACCAATCAGACCATCATTATGCATGAACCTAGTATTGTTTGACGTTTCCATAAAAGCAATATTTTTGACTTTAAATAAACAAAATTGACTGTAAATAAAATAAATTAAAAATTAAAAATGAAAAAATTTATTTGCTGCTTGAAGTAATATTATTTTTACATGTTAAATTTTAATATTACGACATTTTATAAAATAATAAATAAAATTTTTCTTTTAAAATAAAAAAAAAAAAACAGCTATTTGTTTATTTTTAAAAATAAACAACAATGACATTTTACAACAAAATCACGTAGGGATGTAAAATAATTCAAACAATAATCGAATATATCAAAAAATTTTAATCAAAAACCTAGTTATAACCCTTAAACTTAAATAGGACTTTCAAAATCCTGGTTCATTTTGACATCGATTTTAATTATGAAAAACCTTGTTACAAACCACGCATAAACATGGTTTCTTTGAAGAACCTGGTTCCAGTTCATAGTGTGAACATGGTATTACCAAGCTCTAGATTCAGTAATTTGAAAATTCATTTAAAATAACCAATATTTCGTCAATTTAAAAATATTTTTCACCAATTAAAAAACCTGAAAATTTTCACTTGCATAAGATATATATATATAAATAAATCTATTATAATTAAAATCTAATTTAATTTACATAATAATGAAAATAATGAGTAAAACGTGCGTTCAATTACAATAATTTTTCAAATAAATCAATTTTATTAACAACAAAACACAAGGCCTTTTCCAATTTAAATAATTTTTTTTTTTTGTAAAAATCTCACCATTTGAATATTTTGTATTATATTTTATTTAATCAAGTCTGTTAACAATGGAAACCCTTTCGGGTCATTGAACCAAATTAAAATATTTTATAGAAAATTTAATATTTTTAGAAATACTCGTACCATTAAATAATATTATTTTAATTTTAGTATATATATAGTTAAATTAATCTAATAGTGAAATACGAACAATAAATAGTATAACATTATAAATAAATTTAAACTATAATTTACGAAATGTTTTTGCTTTTTTTTTTTAAATTATTTATTGTCATTATTATACTCAAACATTTTAAATTAATATTTTAATTAAACATAACCCTAAATGTTTAAATAAATGTTCAGAAGCCCAACATACAAACATTATCATAAATTCAATTTTCATATGACCTTCATCAATTAAACAATTACAATAAAAAAAATGTTTATGCTATGATTTACACGTTTTTTGGATTAAAAACAAAGTTTTTTTTGGTTTTTATGAAACAAAATCCAATGAAATAGTTTCCAAATATTTACGAAGCTTAATAAGTTGTTAATTTAATATCTTAAGTGTTGAATGATATATTATTTATAAAGAAAGCGTAGAAGTAAGTCCAAGGTGGAATCCAACACACCTCTCAAGACTTAACAAGCATATCTCCCAAATTGTAAGAGCTTCCCTTCATGTATAATTATGGTTTCTATTGTAAAATCTTTTAATATTTCTTGTAAAGTCTGTTTATTTTATATGGGAGCCTACCAGAACCCGTGGGCTAATTTGGCCAAGCTGAACTTGTTATTTCCGAAACTACTAGAATCTCTAGACCTCAAGAGACTTGAATCAATTGTGAAAGCTATTCTTTATTAATACCCACTGTCTATGTACCAAATTTGAACTCATTCCGAAGGTTATAACTTGAGATTTCTCAAAAAGTTCGGTGTTTTTGTATGGGAGCCTCCCGATCCCGTGGTTAGACTTGGCACATCTACGAACTTAACCTTACTATTGACGAAAAGGATTCTGTCCTTCATTAATGTCACCTTGATCACAGAATTCAGCATTCATGAATTTTTTTTCAACTTAAGAATTAATTGTAAGAGCTTGATTTCACACTATCAATTTGGAAGAAAGTTAAGAGCTATTCAGTTTGATTAGTTTGAATAATTTTAAACCCATACATTTTTTTTTCGAATTAAGATTCGTCACTACTGAATGGGAGAAGGTAATTATCATTCAATGTTGAAAATTTATCATTTGACGATTCATCTAAATAAAATTTAAAACAGACTTTTTCAAACTTTAAATTTTTATATGAAGATTTAGGTTTTTTTAATTAATCATAACTTCGAACTTATTTATTAAAGCCACTTCAGCATCAAAACACTAAAATTAAGGCGTTTATATTAGTAATACAAAAGAAACTGTTATTTAAAATTAAAATGTTGAATAAAAACAAAAAACAAATCGGCGCGTGAAACTTTTTGTGTACTTTATATGTGTATGTTCCTTTAATCAATTGGTAAATAAAAGTCTTTTGACTTTAATTTTTTCAGCTTTATCAAATATTAGTCCATATGGTTTTCTGAATTTACAAAAACAAAATTTTGATTTTAGATACAATGTTATGTACTTTAGAACAATGTTTTATTATTTGATTTCAGAAATTATGGATTAGAAATTAAATATAAACAATTTATTATACCCTACACCTAAAAAAGGTATAGGGGTATATTAACTTTGATATACCATCTGAGTCGATTTAGGTAGTTTCTTTATATTTCCGTTGTATTCTCAAACAATTTATGGTACAGGTACCTTTCACACACGTCCGAAGAACTTAAAGCATATCTTTGGAAATTAATAAAGATTCTAACTTGATATTTGGTACATTCAATTCTGTCCTTAAGATTTGGGATGAATTGGACTGAAGGTTCAGCTCCTCCCACGCATCTCCCAAGATCTAACAAACATTAATAAAGATAGAAACTTCGAAATTAATAAAGATAGAAATTTGAAATTTACCGCAAACATGCTCTTGCATGTTTTCATTATATCCCAGAAATTTAGAATGAATTGGGGTGGTGGTTTGAATACCTTCAACACACCTCTCAAGACCTAACAAAAATATCTCCAAAATTCTTAAGAATATAGAAACTTCAAATTTGTTATAAGAATTGTTCTGTTCTATATCCATTGTTCCTAAAATTGGAGATAAATTAGAGTGGTTGTTCGGGTACTTCCCACACATCTCCCAATATCTATGAAGCATTTTTTCGAAAATAATAACGCTAGAATCCTGAAATTTGAGTTCAATTGCTCAATAAGTAACCCAACCTTTTGATTAATACACCATAAGTACAATACAATGAATATTGAGAAAAGAAATACTTGAATCACATTTTCTAGTAACTCAATCCAAACCTTTCAAAATAATAAAACAAGTAAAGAAACAGTCAGTCGGTGCAACCGACTTAGAAATACCCTACACACACCTATTTGGTTCAAATTTAAGGACATATCCATAAGTCGTTTTAACACCATAAGAGCTGTTATTAATTTGATCGTAAGACATAGCTAACCAAATTAACTTTACTATACTAAAAACATTTTCTAATTACATTATCTATTAAAAAATATTACAAATTCTTACTAATTTATCTATTTAAAAATATTAAAACAAAAAAACTTGAAACAAATGAAAATATATTTATTCCAATTCAATTACTAAATGAAAAAATTTGAATTATTAAATTTTGTGATAAAAAGCTAATATATTTAATAATTAAAATTTTTCAAAATTGCAATTATTTTAAATGACTTGTTTATGTACCTATTAGAAAAGCTTATAAACGCAAAATATGCAATAAATGTATTTCTAAAATACATATACAAATTTAGACCCTTTCATATAATTCATTTAAATATAAAAATAAATTTTACATAAATGCAGCAAGTACCTTTGAACATAGCTGAATTACTACACTTAAGTCAAAATTTCGGGACACATAGGACATAGGAAATATATTCTTTGGCTTCGAAATTAAACTCGACCAGGACCAATTCCCATGGTACTTTCATTACTAGTAACCTAGAGTTTAAATTTCATCAAAATAGCGGCATTATTTTTTGAGTTATGGTGTTTTAAGATATATGTTTGTTAGCCCTTGAGCCTTTCAAGGGTTTCAGAACTCGAAACCATGGTACGATTTCGCCCATATGCAGTCCCCGTCATACTTTCAATACTAGTTAACTCTTGTACACAATTGGAACGTGTTATCTTAATTTTAAGTTACTAGTTTTATTAGTTTCGATGATAAGTTTTTACACATTGGTGGGTCTAAGAGAGGTACTGAACCACCACTCCAATTGATCCAAAATTAGAGGGACACGCAGGAAATAGTAAAAAACACCCATGTGCCAAATTTGAAGCTTCTACTTTTGTTTCAAGTTATTATCTTTATTAATTTCAAAAATATGCTTTAAGGTCCTCGGAACTGAGTGGCTGGTCCCCACCCACTACTCCAATTGGGCTCAAACTTCAAGGAGACTAAGTAAATCGAAAGCGGCACTCTGATACCAAATTTGGAGGTTCTATCTTCATGGGTTACGGAATTATGCTAGTTTGGCCTAAATTCGATCAAAAATTTCTAAGTTCCGAACTCATTATCCAAACCTCACCGTGTGCAATTGCCGCCGTAGTTTCATTACCAAAAACCTACAGCACAAATTTCATGAAGATAGCGTCAATCGCAAATTAGGGGGGCACGCAAGAGATAGTAAAGAACACCAAATTTGAAGCTTCTACATTTTTTCAAGTTGCTATCTTTATTAATTTTAAAGATATGCTTTAAGGTTTTCGGAAATGTGTCCCCGACCCCTAACTCCAATGGGGCCCAAATTTCAAAGACACTTAGGAAATAGGAAGGGACACCCTGATACCAAATTTGGAGGTTCTATCTTCATTAGTTTCGGAATTATGCTCGTTTGGCCTAAATTCGATCAAAAAGTTCTAGGTTCCGAACGCATGGTCCAATCCCGAACTTACGCAATACCCACAGAAGTTTCATGACTACAGTTAACCTACAGTTAAAATTTCATCAAGATAGCTCCATTATTTTTTGAGTTATCGTGCCTACGGACGGACGGACGGACATGGCTATATCGACTCAGGAGGTCACGCTGATCACAAATATATATACTTTTCCATATCTAGCTCGCTTCCTTTAGGTGGTTACAAACACCATACCAAAGTTAATATACCCTTTTACCTATTCTATAGGTGTAGGGTATAAAAAAACAATTGCTGAATATAAATTTGTTTTTGGTTATAACAACAAATTAATTAAATTTAATGCCTAATTTATAATTTTGAACCTCATTGTATAGAATACAATCTAAATTACAGTTAATTTAATACACGAGTAAAATCCCACTTTTTTTATATTTGTGAATAAAAGACAAAAAAAAAGAATTCTTGGATTCGCGCGTGAATAAACACATTCTCATATAAATATTTATCAATGACAGCAAGATTACCGGAAAATGATATTTTAAGCACTGATTTACCTGTTTATATTGTTTAATATATAAGCTAAAATATAATTATATAGTTTGTTGGTTTTGTTTTTGTATAAAATCTAAAAATAAATCAAATATCAGAAAAAGTTTAGTTAAAAATTTATTTTTATGTTTATTTTTTTTTTTACAGCACCATTAAACTTTAAATAAACAAGTGATGAAAAAAAACCAAGGGTTTTTAAAAAAGCACATTTTCAAAATTATATTGTATTACATACTGAGTTTAACTTTGGAAATATTTAGTTGGAAATAGTTACTACTGACTTATAAAATTTACTGCTAACTATGATATTTCCAAAGTTAAACTCAGTAAATTTTTTATTTAAAAGTTGTTATAGCCCTTTAATGGGGAAGGTTGCCAAATTTCTCAAGAATCTCACTTCAACTCCCCCCCCCCCTCATCCTCTAATTTTTTAGGTTCTAGGAATTAAATTGTGAATTATACAAAAATTTGGAATTTTACTTAGAATATTATTATCTAAGCAAAAATGAAAAATGGGTAAAACTGAGAGACACTTTCTTCAATTTAAGGAACCCCTTTTAAATTTAAGAAAAACCTTTAGCATATGTTAAAATATAATGTTGGGCCTTTAAATTTTGTATATTAATAAAAAAAAAATTGGACAGGTATTCAAGTTACAGGTGCCAAAAAATAGCATAATTTCAATTTTCGGGCCCTTATAGCTCCTAAACAGGGGGCTTGACAAAAAAATTTTGTTAACTGACTCCTACTATTTCAAGATCCTAGCTTGAACCGTTTAGAAGATATGTGGGTCCAAAAATTTTGCAAAAATTGAGTTTTATATAATGATAAATTTTAGTACCGTATGGTAACCCTATACATTTAGGCAACATATTTTTGTAAAGCTTATAAAAGCAGCTCTCTAATACCGTTTTTCGATTGAAAATAAACCTAACAGAACTCTTGTTATACTTATTTAAATATAGGACTTTTTTGGAATTTGCAGGGGCTGTAACTTCGTCACCCTTCAAAATTAAGAAAAACTTTTGACACATGTTGAAATATAATTATAGAGCTTTGAATTTTGTCTATCACTAAAAAAAAATTTGCACAGGTATTCAAGTTACATGTGTTTAAAAATAGTAAAATTTAAATTTTCGAGCCCTTATAGCTCCTAAATAGGGGGCTTGACAAAAAAATTTTGTTAACCGACTCCTACTAATTTCTGAGTATCTAACTTCTCCTAAAATTTCAAGACACTAGCCTGCACCGTTCAGAAGATATGTGTGGTCAAAAATTTTGCGAAAATTGAGTTTTGCGTAATGTTAAATTTTAGTACCGTATGACAACCCTAAACATTTGCCTTGTAAAAATTTATAAAGTTTATGAAACCAGCTATCATTTGCCGTTTTCAGATTGAAAATATATGTAACAGAACTCTTGTTATAACAATTTAAATATAGGGCTTTTTCCAACTTTGGGGGGCTGTAGCCCCGTAACAGGTGGGGCTACAGAAAAAAATTCTTTTACGAAATTATTTTTTTTGCAAAAACTACCCATGGTTAAAATTTCTTTACTCTATTTCAAACGGTGTAAAAGTTTTTGTAAACATACGGACGGACGGACGGACGGACGGACAGAGTGAAGCTATATAGGCACATTTTTACAAAATTTTTTGAAAATGTGCTAAAAATTTTGCAGTTTTTTAACCCTCTCAAAACAAAAATTAACATTTAAGTAGGTGGCAAATTGATAATCAATTATTGATTTAACACACACGTTTCATTTTGTTTGTGTGTTAGGAGATTTCATTATTGATTGAATCATATGGAAATTATTATAATTTATAAAACAATTAATTTTTAATTTTTTTTAAATATTTTAGGTGATTAGAGGCTACCAGCTTTGATGGGTAAAAATAATCGTCGTTTTTTAAATTTACTAATATTACTTTAAATGCTTATACTTTATTCATTAGAAGAAATAAAATGTCTCAGACAACTGTTTATTCCAAACTATAGTAAGGAAGGTATAGTCATTGTGAACTCTTTAATGAATGTAGGTACGTACGTGAATTACTTAAGGGGTACTGCCTAAGTTATCTTAAATCACCATTCAACGGCTGGGTGGTTAGAGTGGCGACCTTTCATACGAGAGGCCCCGGATTCGAATCCCAGTGAAAGTAAAAAACCTTTTATCTGGTTTTCAACTCGACTCAGCTGCCATTTGCCTTGGGTTCAAATTAATGGCTTAATCAATAATTAATAATTATGTATCTTTAATAAAAAATACATAAATATAACAATATAAACAAATACAAAATGTAAACAAATAATTCAATTAACCCTTAAATGCATACTGTAGCATATGTGCATCATATTCGTTTTTTCGTTGTTTCGTTATACGTAAATGGTCCAAAATCAATTCTAATAGATTTATTTAGTTAATTTGAACTCTGTTAATCAAATGTAAGTTTTCAATTTTGGTTCAGTATTATAGTTTTTATGTAATTGGGTGATTAGCAGTTGAAACAACAAAAACTGCGTGGTAGACTAAAACGCAATTTAAATTGTCATAATCTACCTATTAAAATACGTAAAATCCAAAAAAAAAAAATATTTCCTTATAGATTAGTCTGTCCTTTAGATAATATGTTTATTTATTTTTTTTTTTAAATATAAATACAGCTGCAGAATTAGATTTTATGTATGATGCATATATGCTACAGTATGCATTAACAGGTAAAAAAAACATTCAAAATTAATCTTTTGTTTTTATATGGAATATTTTTTTAAGTTTTGTTTATTTTATCTTCTGTTTACTTATTAAAAACAAAACATTACATATTATCAACAAAATTAGATAATAATACTGTTAATACTGTTAATAATAACATTGTTAATGCAAGTTTAAAGTATTTAAAGGAGTTTTTTTTTTTTCAAAAAAATCATTCTAGTTTATATATTTAAAAGGATAAGACTGGCTATTAGATATTATAAAATAAGTTTTATTATTTCAATTTGGTAAAAATAAATTAAAAAAAATGTCTAAAAAATTACGGGATTTTGAAATAGAGGAAATTATTGACGAATGGTGTGCTAGTGAAGATGATTTCGAGGAAAATGAGTATGATGTGCCAGAATTTGAACCATTTGAAATAAGAAGGTTATCTGCAGAAACAGATGCAGAAATTGATAATTTGGATGAATTTTTAATTGATCAAGCGTCAACTTCAAGAGTTGAACATCGAGATTTAAAATCTGAATATCGTGAATTAAAACAACGGTATAAAACACATTTTATAATTGGTTTTTTATTTTATTGTATTTTATAATCGTTACAAACAGGTATGGCAAAGTTTTGTGGAAGAATTTAGATTTTGAGTTTTCTGAACTATCATTTATGGGAAATATCAACTTACCATCCCATATTATGAACTTATCAACACCCCTAGCATTATGAATCTAATATTTATTCTTGCGAAAAAAAACCGGAAAATATATTTACAATTACTTCAAATGTGCTGCAAAAATATTTGGGAATTCTTGTAATGATGTCCGTCGTGTATGTGCCAGATATCAGAAAATATTGGACACCAGTCGTAGGAAACTCAACAATAATGGAAACTATGACAATAAATGAATTTGAGAAAATCCGTAAAATATTACACTTTAACTCAAACACCACTATGCTGCCTCGAACGGATCCAAAACATGATAGACTTCACAAAATTAGACCAATTTTGCATCATCTCACAAATAAATTTTCTGGTATTCCACTTGAAGAATGCTTGTCTCTAGATGAACAAATTTGTGGAACAAAAATTAGAAGCTACCTAAAACAATATATGCCAGCCAAACCGCACAAGTGGGGTTTTAAGTTTTTTGTTTTAAGCGGAGTTAGTGGTTTCACATATAATTTCGAAATTTATACTGGAAAAGATGAAACGGAAAATATTTTTGATAAAGAACTACATTTGGGGGCAAGTGCTAATGTCGTTACAAGGCTTACCCGTGTTGTGGCAAAAAATGTGAACCACAAAATTTTTTTTGATAGATTTTATACCACTGTTCCACTACTTGTAGAACTTGCCAAAAATGGAATATATTCTCTGGGCACAATACAGCGGAACAGAGTTCCAAATTGCAAACTGCCAACTGAAGCAGAGCTGAAAAAAAAGGAAAGAGGATGTAGCTCAGAATTTTTTGCAACAATTGAGAATGTTGACGTTTGTCTATTAACATGGAAAGATAACAAGCCCGTTAATTTATTGTCCACTTTTGTAAGCTGTAAGCCAATGGATACTTGCAACAGATTTGATAGAATGCAAAAAAAAAGTATAAATATACAATGTCCAAATGCCATAAAACAATACAACAAACATATGGGGGGTGTTGACTTGGTAGATAGTTTTATAGGCCGCTATAGAATCAAGATGAAGTCGAAAAAGTGGTACATGAGAATTTTTCATCATCTTATCGATGTAACGATAATAAACTCATGGCTTCTATATAAAAGGGTGCTTGAAATTAAAAAAGAAAAGACATTAAATTTATACGATTTTCGAGTAGAGTTAGCTGAAACTCTTTGCAAAAAGGGATTGGCGATTAATAAAACAAAAGAAAGACCATCAGGAAGTTCTCCAAATATTTCCAAAGTATTAGATACAAGAAAACGCAAACTTTCTAGTTCACATGTTCCACCAAAAGATATTCGCCTCGATGAAACATCTCATTGGCCGACGTATATGGAAAGTAGATTGAGATGTAAACTCCCAAATTGTGTTGGTTTTACCTTTATAAAATGTGATAAATGTAACGTATCGCTTTGTTTTAACAAAAATAAAAATTGTTTTAAACAATTCCATAAATAAATAAAATGTTAAAACAATAAATTATTTAATTTATAACAGGCTGACAAAAAATTTTTATATTATGTACGTAAATACAAAAATCTGTGAATTTAAAGTTTGAAGAAATTTAAAGATATGGTTTTTATCATACAAAAAACAAAAAATATTTTTAATTAATTTATCTTTTTAAAAAAGTTTCATTTAATTTTCTATTTTAAATTAAGAATAATTACTTTTATTTTTTTTTATTATATGTATATATTTATATTAATTTAAGTACATGTATTGAATTTTTGTTTAAAACTTAAAATTTTTAGTATATAATGTTAATATTAATTATATTAATTAACACTTGATTTAATAATAATTATATTATATTTATAATTACAATAAATATAATTATAATATACAACAATATTTTTCATTTAAAATTCCTTGAGAGTCTATAATTACATATTATTTTGTTCAAAAAAGCATAATAAAGAATTTTCTGAGAAGAGAAAAAAATTTACCTCTTAATGCATAATGTAGCAGATCTGCATCATACCCAAAAAAAGGTCCTACAGTTCTTTAAGTAGCCCCAATCAAATTTTGTTGGAACATTTGTTATTTATATTAATAAATTCTACCCAAAAACATTTTTTTATTGGAAAAGAGAAAATCATGCATTTAAGGGTTAAATAATATAACTCACTGATATAGAATACCACATATGTGACTCAAATACAAAATTATAACAATATAAGCAAAATAGAACTGTATTTATTAAAAATCTAAGGCATTTCTACATGTTATAAGGCGTACTACTATCTCATGTTTAAATTGTATGTGGAATTCATTTGATCAGTTCTAATATATGAATATATCTCGCCTGTTCCGACATGCACATATATAGTCAGGCTGTTTAGTCTATTACAGTCAACAGTTAGCATGTAAAGGAGCAGGCAAAAAAAAAAATATAAACAACTTAAGGTACCTTAAAATTACTTCTCTTAATTTGGTGATTTTCAGTCTAATAAATTGAGATAAAGTTCCAAAAAAAAACTTCCACTTAAATATATAAACATATTTATTAAAAGCAAATATAAATACTCTGGAAAAAGCAGCATTCCTGATTTTGAATCTAAGTGTGAAATCCTTCCTTACTTTTTTCTATAAATAATAAGTTAACAACAAAGCATTTAAAATAATCAAACCACCTCTAAACAAGTTATTGAAACCCGGATTTTGTTTCCATCTCTTAAGCCCTTCCTAATTTTTTTTTTATAAATAATAGTTAACAACAAAGAATTTAAAATAATCAAACCCCCTTTAAACAAGTTATTAGAAGCCTCACTAACTTTTTAACTTTCCTTACCCGCATTTCAGAATCCTCTGTCTTTTCTAATACTAAATCGTACGATTGAATATAATCACTCATTTTCAATTATCATTCTACCATTTCAGAATCCTCAAGAATTGCTTTCCATCTATAAAATAAAACTGTACATTTGTATTAAAAACCTAATTATATTTGAATTTACAAGTTTTTAAGGTATTTGGTGAAAATTTTCAAAATATAGAATTTTTATTTAGAACTTAAATAAAGTTTAAAAATAAAGTTATAAAGATTATATAAGGTTTCAAAAATTTTTAGAAGAGTCTAGATATCGAGAGTTGAAAAATTTGTCGAAACTTTGATTTTATATAAAGACGAATTTAATTTTGTAATTGCAAATTTGACATATTCAGACTAGAAGAAATCCAGTGTACCTGGAGTAATTGCCTTGGGTTACAGTAATTTAAGCCCCAGTGATGTGTAAAGCTATTATCAACCGTATTTGATTAACAAATTTATTTTATGCAAACTTTCAATATACTAAACTTCTGTACAACATTCTCGACATCACACATTGAAGAATTCCCAATACTTAAAGTGATGAAATTTAATATTAATTAGATTTATTTATCATACAAAAAACTCCTCCTCAAAGACTGTCAAAAAACAATTAATAATTTGATAGACTTTAAGTAATTTCTACAATTAAAAACAAAATGGAATTTAAATGTAAGGTTAAATCTAATGGAAATGATTAATTTTAATTTAAGAAGAAGACGTATTGTAAATTAAATGTAGGTTTAGTTCAATTTTCAGAATTTTAAATCTTTTAAAGTTAAATTATCCATATAAATCTAAAACAATAAGAAACGTGCCACCTATAGTTATTATCACCTAATTAATTGCTACCAAATATATTTTACACAAACACATTTTCTATTTATTTGTTTTTATTAAAAAAAGTTGATTAAAATTAAACACGTTTGATCACTATTTATGCCACCTCGCCTTTACTTATGCAATGAAATATTATTTTTATACCCGTATGACTATATAGTCAAAAGGTATAATAAATTTGCCATTACGTTTGTAACGCAGAGAAAGAGGGGGGGTAGATATAGACTCAAGTGTATGGATCGGATCAGAATCGAAAAAAAAAATCAATTTAGCAAGATAACTCAAAAACTAAAGGAGCTAGGATCTTGAAATTTTCGCAAATTCGTTTTTTTGCAATAGCCGTCAACGCTATTTAAATCCAACCATTTTGGTCCATGAGTTCGTGTAGCTGCCATACAACTCTTTCTTTTATATGAGCATTACACTACACCTAATGAAGCTTAGTGTCTGAAATTTTGGCAAAAATAGTTTAGTGTAATGGCCGAAGTTACAGCAAAATTTGGTTGGTCTACTGCAGAGGGTTCGAGTAGCTGCCATACAACTCCTTCTTTTATATGAGTATTGCATTACACTTAATAAACCTGTATGTCTAAAATTTTACCAAAAGTAATTAACCGGATGATATAATGTTTATATTACTACTCTACTACACTCTTCCTCGTTTTTATATATATTTTTTACCCAGTTTAGGAAATGGGCTTTCTTAATAACCTTAATTTTTTTCACCACTTCTTTTCTATTTTTTTCAAAATAAACCATTCTTCATTGACTTCAGTTAACTTCATCCCATTAATTCCATTTTTTTCTTTTTGAGTGAAAGTCAAACCAAGCAACAAAAAAAAAAAAAAAACAAAAAGATCCGTCAAAAATAATTAATAATTTCTGTTTTCCAGCCTTTTGAATAAAAAACAACAACAATAACATTACCAGCCAATGTATAATTGTTTTTAATTTTGTTATCATGTATGGTATTCCTAGAATTTCTATTAACAAAAACTTTATAATGTAATTAATTCAGAATGGTTCTATAAAATATATTTACATGTTTTCATGTTGACTTTCTCTAATGTTTCCAAAATTTTGTAGATAAAGTTGAATATAAAGAGAGGTCAATTTCTTGGAGAACTAAACTTCACTTACATAACTTTACCGTTCAACCATTACGGTTTGGTTCAGAAACTACTACAAATAAAATTGAAATTTATGTCACAGGATAAGGCTTCAGAGCGCATAGTATAATTGTGACAATTTCTGGTGTTGGTATTTTAATTAATTGGATGATTGGGTGCATAGCTGCAATAGGGGAATATCATTCCAGTAACATTATTTTGACAATGTTTTTACATTGTAAGACGAGTGGAAGTGTTTATTGCAATATGTTTTGAAGTCGAACAGTTCAGAGATTCCGGACGACAACTAAAAGACAATTAGACATTGGGTATATTAAAATTGCTCCTCCGTTTGTAACGCATCGACCTAGACGAGCTAGATATAGTGTAAAGGGTACGTATCGGCTCAGAATCGAAAAATAAGTCGATCTAGCTATGTGTGTCTGTCCGTCCGTCCGTCTGTGTGTCAGCACGATAACTCAAAAACTAAAAGAGCTACAGTTTTGAAATTTTCACAAAATATTTTTCAATCAATTTCTAGGTTCCCTATTTTTTTTGGTTAAGATCGGACCAAAACTTCTGGTAGCTCTCGAACAACTAACTTTTTCAACTCCAATATTTTCATATAAAAATTTGAAATTTTGCTATGCATCTTGTATTTAACATGAAATTATATGAACTAGTATCGCCTTATACTAGTCTTATACTATAATCTTAATTATTAAAAGGTTGTTAAGTACCAATTTTTGAGTTTTATTTCTATAGCTTAAGCCGCTTTAAAGATAGGATATACATATATTTATTGCTGTCAAGAACCCAAAATTCGAGTTAATGCTGTCCTTCATATAGCAAACTGTACTTTTTTCTAAACATTTTAGTACGATTTGAACTATGTTGTACGTATTCGGTATCCTAATTAAAAAACTCTGAATAATATGTATAACAAAATTTAAAATATCATATTTCATAAGTTCAGTATTTAGTATTATATTATATTGAAGTTGCCAGAAGTACAAATAATTATCAAGTTGACCGAAGTCTTTTTTTAAATCTCAATCTTAAGATTTATAGCAAAAAAAAAGTTTTTCAATAAATCAAAGA
Organism: Dolichopus griseipennis; assembly: GCA_963082915.1. NCBI lineage: Eukaryota > Metazoa > Arthropoda > Insecta > Diptera > Dolichopodidae > Dolichopus > Dolichopus griseipennis. The sequence continues at coordinate 38,739,545 of OY720442.1, read as the reverse complement.
ATAAATGTTTCCTACCCTTTTTCCATTTTTAAATTTAATAGCTACATAGGTAAATTTTTACTACAAATGTATGCCTATCTAAAGTTCTGAAAACATGGGAAAAATGATTCTGAATTCCTTAGTTTACTTTATACCTTTTTGTCTAGTTTATTTATTTAATATTTACTAAGTTTTTTATTGACAAAAATATATTTCTATACATGGTCATGAGCCATGACTCATAAGTTTCTTAAAACAAATTAATATTATTGCTTTCATTCCTTTATGAGGAGTAAACTCTGTTCTACTCTCAACTATTGCTAGCTACTCCAGCTCTTGTAAAAGAGTATATGACAGAGTAGATAAATAATTTCCGGCAGATGACTTTAATTAAAATTCTCTTGAATAGGTTATGTTAAATTATTTTTTTTATTTGATAACCAATAAGCACTTTCCCCCTTCCATTTTAAAAAATATTCTTAATATTCATATCAGCAATAAACTTAATTTTTTCACTTTATTAATATTTAAATATTATTAAATATAATTAACTTCTCAAATGACAGGTGGTTTTAAAATGTCAAATATATATATGACGATTAATCTGACAATTATGTACTCCTGAAACAAAAATTAGCGTTCCATTTTCAAACTACGCCTATCTAATCTTCATGTACACTTTTTGATATATAAAATTCGTTCGTTTTGTCAAAGTAAAACTAAAAATAGTTTTTTTATTATAAAAAAAGCATTATTCGATGTTGAAAGTGTGAAATAAACTTTTCAATTATTAGAATGAAATTAAAACATACGACGTACAATTTTTATACGGCAGTACGTCAATACGTCTGTCTACATATCCATTATCGGTAAATCGATACGCGCGTTCAATATTTAATTTATTAAAAATATTTATTTGAATGTTTTAATTTAGTACCTACAAAAAATATTTTTAATTTCCTATTATAGGTATTTTGAATATTTATTAATTTATTAAGATAATTTTTAATAAAAATTATTGTAAAAAAATATTATTCTTTAAAACATAATATTAGAAATATAAGAAATACCAATAATAATATTTTTACACATATTGTCAATATTTGTAAATTTTAAAAATCCGAGATACAGTACATTGCGTTACGCATATTTTCGCTGCTCTAATGTGAATTTATGTACCTATTTATTTCTCAATTTTTTGACAGAAATATACGCTGTACTCTTTTATTTAGGTTGGGACCTAAGGAACAAAAAACTTTTTTTGAGAAAGATAATTTTTTTAGTTTTGCAAACATATTGTACTGTAGGTATTTTCAATTTATTTGATAATTTGTATGTTTTAAACTAAATTATTTAAAAAAAAATGTTATTTGAAAATATTTTATTTTTAAAATTTAATCGCAGCAGCATAAGAAAAAACAATTACAATATGTATTTTTATACACTTTGTCAATTTTTAAATTTTAAAACTCTGAGGTACAGCACGTCGCGTATGCTTTCATGTAAATTTTTTTACACAACTAATTATTTTAAAATTTTTTGACAGAAACTGAATGCCGTACATGCTGATTTTGGCTGATCCATAAGAAACAAATCATTTTTCTTAAGAAATAATATTTTTTTTTTAGTTTTTGCAAACATATTATAGGTATTTTTTAAAAAATAAATATTTTACAAAGATATTATTTTAAATTTTCTTATTTTTCGCTTTGTCATTTTTTAAATCTGAGGTGCCAGTACGTCGCGTATTTCGATTGCTCACATGTCAATTCATGTACCTAACTATTTATTTCAAAATTTTCTAGAAATTTCCAGAAATTTTACACCGTACGCGTTGGTTAGGCCCTAACAAAATTATTTTTTTTAGGAAAAATTATTTGTTTTTTTTTTAACTGTTTTGCAGTCAATATTTATAACAGTCAAATAATTATTCTGAAAAATGAAGTTTAATTACTGACAGATCGCCGCTACTTAAGTATCACTAGTATATATAAGTATTATTAAAACCCATATGCAATTGCCTTGTTTTTTTTAGGCATTTTTGCTAAAGTATTTTTGCTAGCATTTATACTGTAATTTTTAAATATTTTGCAATACCGAGTTACTTCAGTCAATTTGTTAATACCTAGACTATTTTAAAATACGTTTTGTATAAATATAAATTGTTGAAATTTAAAAAAAAATAATTCAGATTTTTAATAATTTATGTTATATTTTAATAAATGTGTTATAGCAGGTGTCTTTTTAATATGGAATTCTATCCATTTAGTTATACCTACTTTATTTAAAATATATATTAAAATAAATTTAATCACTGCCTACAATACGATACAATCATAAAAAAAACATCAAAGTAGAATTTTTTTTTTTGAAGGTAAATAAATATGAACACTTTTTTAATGCAAAAAATATTAATAAAAAAAATCAAGTTTATCTTAAATTTTCGAAATTCGATTAATAAATAAAAAGAAAACATTTTCTATTCTATTCTTTAATCATGGATAAAATTAATTTAAAGGTATGAGTATTGTCATTATTATTTAGTATGTGAATTATTTATATGTAATAATTCGAGATGTGAAATATTTCATTTACATGTTGGCAAGGTTTCCCCAACTCTTGTCTCTTATATTTATTTTCTAAAGCTTTTCTAGAAAATTTTCCTGAAATCAACAGCAGTCTGCACTTGCTTTGGGCAGTCTAAAAGATTCGAAAGAGTATAATACTTTTGAAAAAAATATATCTGGCCACCATAAATAAATTCTATACTTTACAATTTTATATCACACAAAACGTTTGATCTTTTATTACTAACCACAATTTTAAATTAAAGTCTTACTTTATAAAATATATATGTATTCGAGTTAAATATATGGTTGCATTTGCAAGATGTTAACCGATGTAAGAATGGCAACTTAATAATTTGTAATTTCACACGCAATTACAATTTCAAGTGTTATTTAAAAGGAATGGAATCCTGCGTTTTTTTTTAGTATTCTTTCAAAATTCTTGCTAAAACTATTAAAAGAATAGTAATTTTTTTATTTGTTTTAACAATGGAAGGAGTTCTAAATAAATTTTTTACATTTGATCAAATTACAAATAAAGTTTTAAGAATAAGTGATTTTTTAGAGTTTTCACAATTTAAAACTGAAAACACTAATGAACGTCCAACTCGTTTTCGTCAAATTTTAAATAAACTGATCTTTTTCAATAATTTTATTGTATATTCAATATTATTTTATTATATTTGTATTGGTCCTTTTGACAAAAAAAATATATATAAAATTGATTATATTGTTTATCTTATATTTATTATTTCGGCATCTTTAAAAACAAATCAAATAAAAAGAAATAAATTGGATTTATCAGAAATGTTAATTATATTAAAGCAGGAATTTCCAAATACATTAGAGGAACAAAATTATTATGAACTTAATAAAAGCATTTATTATTTTTATAAATTTATTCAATATCAATTCAAGCTTATAAAATTTTCCTCTATTTTTCATATTCTTGTTACACCAATAGTAATTTCATATAACTATATAATTGATGCTGAACATAAACTCGTTCTACCTCTTTTTAATATTTATGAAAATGATGAGTTAGATTTAATGAATATTTACAAATATTTGTTAACTCTATTTAGCCAAATATTTTGCTGTGTTTATGTAGTACACGCTGCAATAATATCAGATACACTTTTTTTTATAATAAGTTTTATGTATTATGTGAGCTTGAAACGAATTCAATATGATTTAACATCAATTAATTGTAACTCAGGTGTAAATGCATCATCATCATCACATGCAATTTGTTATAAAAAACTTTCTGAAATCATAAAACGTCATCAAAAAATCTTACAGTAAGCTTCATAAAACCCAAAATATTTTGATACAGTATAGCTAAGTATAATAAAATCATAATATACTTCTATTTCTTGTCTAGGTTGGAAACAACATTAAATAATACTTATAAGTATACAAACTTTGTTTTATACCTTGTGTCAATATTCTCGTTATGCTTTAGTTTTATACTGATTGCAATAACAACAGATATGAAAATTATTCACCAAGCAATTTTATTAGCGACATATACAATAAATTTAAATTTCTTTACTTGTTTGTCGGGAACAATTCTAGAAAGTTATGTAAGTTTCTTAAAAGAACTTCATTTTGTTCAAACGCACATAAAAAACATTTTTTTTATATAGAGCGAAAAAATTGGTGATGCAGCTTACAATCATAATTGGATGGATTGTGATAAAAAATATAAAAAAGCTGTACTATTAATTATAATAAGATCACAAAAAACCATTTCACTTGATGGATTACTAATAAGAAGAATGAACTTTGAAACTTTTCGAAGTGTAAATAATAAATTAAAGATAGACATTCGATTTAATTATGACACAATATTAATTATTTATTTTTATTTTTAGATTGTTACAGGAGCCTATCAATTCTTTACATTATTCTATTCAATTATATTTTAAATTAAGAACAAAAGTCTACTAAAATTTATAATTTAACTTTAAAATATGTAGTTTTATTTTTGGGCACACATTCAATACGGCTGAAGTCATAATTGTAACAATTGTACAATTTATACAACATATTGAAGTACGCAACACATTTAAAAATTTTAATTAAATAAATTATTAAAAAACTTATTGTATATCGTTTTATGTATGTATAATTTAATAAATAACACCAAATATATTAAAAATGTTGTTTGCAAAATTTAAAATCTTTAAGATATAATCTTTTTGACAAACAAATATGTACAGTTAGATTCATTGATTAATAAATCAATATAAATCAATACAAATTTAGTATACTCTTTAGACTTGTTTTATGTGGGTATATGATGATAAAAGCCCTGGCATAATGCCTTACCCTTAATATATATATATATAAATATATTTATTAGGTTTAGGTTTTGGTCTGAGAGGACCATTAGTTATTTTTCCCACAACAATAGAATATGTATATGTGTCTCATATCCTGGAAACTGCTTTTTATACATTTATAGCACTTTTATTACTTTTAAAGTGTAACTGCTCTTAAGAAGTAAGAAACAATTCCTAGAGTTACAAAAGGAGAAATTTATTTTTTTATACTGTTTTTATGGCTATTTTGAAAGCTGTGTTTGCTTTTTTTAATTTTGTTTTGAATCCCTGGTTTTCAGGGGCATTTATGTTGAGTTTATACAATTTCTTCCTTTCCTTTTCAGCTATTTTTATCTCTTTGTTGTACAAATAGGGTTTGTTGTTATTGATTTTTTGGTATACTCTTGGAATGGAAATGTTTCCTGCCGCCTTCAAAATTTTCGTTAAAATAACCGCTTCTTTGTTTATATTGTCAGTGCGGAGCTGTTGGATTATTAGCTCTTCTACTTTTTTGTTGTATTTTTCCCAATCACCGCCTTCTTTAAATTTTGCTCTTCTCTTAATAGATTCGGTGCTGTTTCTTTGATTATTTGTTAGTTCAATAGTAGTGAGTATATCGGCATATGGCTGTTCCCCTGGGATTATAAACTGTTTCTCATGACGTAACTCTTGCTGTTCTTTGATCAGCTATTGTGATGTCAGGACACGTTAAAGTTCCTCTGGCGTTTATTAGCGTGCGGTTTAGTAGTGAGAGGCATTGATTGTTGTATAACCATTTTCCACGATGTCTCCTCTGACTGATGTGCTGCTGTCACCCCATATCTTGTTGCGGGCATTTAAATCGCCCAGTATAAAATATGATCCGCTGTGTTGTTTAGTGATACAGTCCAGTTCTTTTCTTGTGAGTATTCTGTTGTGATACATATAGATGTTTGTTATTTGCGTTTGTTTCATACCTGGAATTTCAGCTTCAATGCTGATGACGTCAAATGTTGTATTTATTAGTATTTCTTGAAATGTAACATCATATCTTACTAGGAGGCCGACACCTCGATTGCAGTTGGCTGATATTTTGAAAATGCATTTATAATTCTTATATTTGTCTACTGAGTGTTCGGTTTTTATGTTGGGTTCTTGCAGAGTTATTATAGCTGGTTTATGTTGATAGATTAATATGTCCAAGAATTCATTGTTACTTCTGAATCCTTTAATGTTCCACTGTAAGATTATGTTTTCAGTAACCATTGTTTTATATATCGGACATTCGGAGCGCATTGGAGCTGGATAGTGGCATCTTACTTGCAATAGCAGGAAATAGATATTGACTTCTTTAGGTGGCTCGGTTGTGTCAAAGGTAATATTGGTTCTTCCATTGTAGCCTTCATTTTGGTTTTCTTCCGTCTTTCTGTTTTTGAAGCGATATATCCTCAAAATGTTCAAATTTTTCGCTTTTAATGCCTATAGAATTTGTTCATCTGAAGGTAGTACAAGATCTGTGGAATATACATTGTATATTGACTTTGATTCAAATGATTTAAGTAATCTATTTTTACAATTATTCTCTAAGTTTGTTGATTTTCAGGTAGTTTTCTGCAATTTGCATATTCAGAACTTCCAATATTATGCTACCGACTCTATTGTATTGGGCTTTGTATTGTTGGCTTGCTTGTTCCAATAGTTTTTCTACTAGTATTATATTATAGTTTCTCATGACCTTGTTAGTCTCTCCGAGGCTTTGATAATAATAAATTTTGGTTCAATTTTTTAATACTATTTTTTGGTAACGCTGGAAATTTGAACTGTTGATTAAATATATCAAACCCAACTTCTTCTTTTCTTCATTTACCAGTCGGAATCACTGTGAAGTTACTAATTTTATTTTTATGTTAAAACGAGGAAGATTATAGTTGCCCTTGTCAACTTTTAGATACCCGTGCATACCCACTTACCGTTATTTATTTCCCTTATTCTATTATAAATATTACAAAAAAAATATCAAAAAGTATATACCTTATTATCATAAGTTTTGCTTAAAAAAAAATAACAACAAAAAAAAAATTAAATTGTTAATTTATTATAGGTACCATAATTTTTGCTTAAAAACAAAAAAAAACTCTAAAAGTTGGTCCGGGTGATGTCCAACTTTGCCAACTAACTTCCCTTATTACTTTATCTGCACAGTTTTGATTTTAACCTCGTAGCTTCATTAGATTCACAGTTATCGAATTGACAACTTGGCATGGCAGCTGCCCGAAAATGGGGCCGTAACATTTTGAAATTCCATATAAGTGCTCGATTCATTATATAACTAATCGTGTATAATTTTCATCATCGTAGTATAATTAGTTTTAAAGAAATTCATATTGGTGCAAAGAAGTTGTATGGCAGCCCCCCGAAATAGGAGCCGTAACATTTTGAAACTTCATATAAGTGCTCGATTCATTATATAACTAGCAGTGTGTAATTTTCATCCTCGTAGTATAATCAGTTTCCAAGAAATTCATATTGGTGCAAAGAAGTTGTATGGCAGCCCCCCGAAATAGGAGCCGTAACATTTTGAAACTTCATATAAGTGCTTGATTCATTATAAAACTAACCGTGTGTAATTTTCGTCTTCCTGGTATAATGACTTTTGAAGAAATTCATATTGGTTTAAATAAGTTGTGTGGCAGCTCCCCGAAACCTTGGTCTTGGTCCCCGAAACCTTTCGATTCAATAACTTTTAATCTATTGAAGCTACGATGTTAAAATTAAAATTGGGCAGGTAAAGTAATAGGGCAAGTTACTTGACAAAGTTGGACATCACTCGGACCAACTTTTAGGGTGGGGGATTTTTTTTTTTTAAGCAAAAATTATGAGATAATGAATTCAAATTTTTTTTTTTTTTTTGATTTTATATATATATATTATATAATAGCTTAAGGGAAATAAATAACGGTTTATTTTATTGTATACATCATAGTGGGTAAGCACGGGTATCTAAAAGTTGACAAGGGCAACTATAATCTTCCTCTTTTTATATAAAATCGTTTAAGAGACCATTACTCTTACTAATATTTTTTTTAAAAAAAACGTGCCAATGTAATAAATAAATATATATATATATATATATATATATATATATATATATTTATTCACACATACATAAATTAATATTTTATTTTTATTTCTACATCCTAATAAAAAAAAAATTCATACATATGAATAAACATACTTACATGATATAAAAATAAATTCATCTTAATAGACATATGGTTATTTTAATGTTATTTTCTTAATCATCTGCATGAATATACATATTATTATATATAAATATATAAATTAAACATAAATACACATGTGATTATCAGTTAAAAATTTCATCCCATCCGGATATACAAAAAAAAAATTGTAAACATGTGGTATTTTTGGCGCTTTATTTATGTAAGTACAGGGTGGCGCAAAACGACCGATATGGTTTGAGTGTTTAATAACTTTTTTATTTAATCGTAATTATTATTATTAATTTTTTGTTATACAGTATATTAATAGGGAATATTTTTAGCTTAAGTAGAAAAATTATATCCCGCAAGTGGTAACCATTTTCATTAACTTTTCGTAATTTTTTATCGCTATTCTGTTGTGTATTGTTCCATTTCCGGTTCCCCAAGTTTTCTTCACAAAATTCTGAAATAAAAATAAAACTTATAAATAAATTTAAAAAGTTATTAAAAATTCAAACCATATCGGTCGTTTTGCGCCACCCTAAATAACATGTAGAAACGTCTTAGATTTTTTATATTTTACATAACTTTTCGTAATTTTTGATCGCTGTTCTGTTGTGTACTGTTCCATTTCCAATTCCCCAAGTTTTCTTCGCAAAATTCTGAAATAAAAATAAAACTTATAAATAAATTTAAAAAGTTATTAAACATTCAAACCATATCGGTCGTTTTGCGCTAACCTGTATATGATCTTAACTTTAATGATTCATTATTTTGTTGTATTGAAAAAACACTACGTCATAACTATTATTAGAATATTAATTTTTTTATATAAGGCTCTCAAAAATGTTTTATACTGGCGCCGAAATAAAAATAAAATTCTATTTTTAATACGTTTCACGTTTTAATAACATTCATTTAATTATGAAATAAATATCTTCCATTATTCTGTTAAAGAATATTCTCATTTTAATTAAATAATATAGATTTATTAGGTAGTAAATTTGATCGCCAATTTACTCAATGATGTACAAAGGAAAATTTTATTTACGTTGTTTAACTTCTATATCTTTCTTAATATATTAAATGTCTTGCGTTTTTATTAAATAGAGATGATAGAGGATTGTTTCTTAAATAAATACTCAGCTTAATCTTAAAGTCCACTCAATCTGTAAGCTCATATAAATCACTTAAGATTTTAACGCAGAATAAAAATTTTAATTAAATCATGATTTCAATTTGTTAAAGGGGTCCGTCTGTTGATTTACACTCAGCAATTTCAATTATATTTAAAGATAAAATAATATTTAAAAATTTTAGAATAGAAAACGTTTTAAGTCCACATAACGATTTTTAATTAAGATTAAGAAATAGGGAACTAATAACATACCTGATAGAAAAGATTAATTCAGTTTTTTACTTCGAACTTTGACAGCTCAATTAATTTCTTTGGAAATGACAGTATATAATAATACATATATTACAAATATTCATTAAACTTCAGAAACTATATCACTTGGAAGTTCTTCAAAAATTTCATAATTCATTTAATGCTAAATATGAGGGAATCAATTAGTTCTAGAAACTAAAATATAATGGATTAACAATTATAACAGATCAACAATAGAAACTTTAAATTAAATATACAAAAATTTTAGACTTAAAGTATTCTTATTAGCGGTAAGTTCAAGAAATCAGAGATAAATTTTAACTTGTACAAATAGACAGTAAGTCGTTTAACATTTATCATTAATATAAAATTTATTTAAAACGGTTAAATAAAGGCAATCTGTTACAAAATATTAATACACCATTTGTTTTGTTATACACTGAAGAGCACAACAACAACAATCTTTACAATTTCAACTTCTAAGAAATATGAGCTACTAAATTTTATGAAAAAAATATTTTAAAACTTTCTTAAAACATTCATCACTTTTTTTTTATTATTTTAATTTTTTTTTTATTTATTTTATTTTTTTTATATTTAATTCATAATTTTACTTTTTATTGCATTATTTTTTTTTTTATAATTTGTGTTTTTGAATTTAAAAAGCAAGTGACAATAGAACATGACACTTGACATAACCTAATCATGTTGACAAGTTTGCAAAGAAATAAACAACAAAAACAAATAAACGAAAAATGAAATACAAACGTTGGAGAATCAAATAAGAAATAGAATTTATTTTTTTAATTTTTATTTTTCTTATCGTTTTTTTTTTTTTTTGCAAAAGAGATTTATGTTTTTAATGGCGGATTTTATCTGAAATTGTAAGGATTTCCATACCATCCATTTTCATATTGTATGAATTGAATTCAACAGAATCAAAAAAAAAAAAAACAGGAAAAATAAGAAAATTATCTTTTTGATATATAGTTTTGGTTTTAACATTTTTTGTGTGTGTGTGTTAGCGTTTTGTTTTCATCTGCTGTCACTTGGGTCTAGGGTGTTTTGTCAAGACAATAACACCCAAAAAAAAAAACAAAATAAGAATTTTTCCGCTTGTGTGAGTTTTTCATCAAATTTTTTTTATTTTACTATGAAAAGTGTGAAAAGAAATAAATATTTCGGAGAATATAAACTTAGTGTATTAAGGAATTAAGTGAAGGTATATATATATAAGTAAATACTATAGGTAAATATAATATTTTTTTATTATTTCCGTTATTTATTTACTAATTTTATTTATGTCTACATACATATATACTTATGTATATAAAATTAATTTAAGATAGATTTCAAATTTTATTATATATATACATTATATGATTTTATAATATAGTTAAAAATTAAATTGTAAATGAATTATTGTAGGATGTAGGATGTTTTATTAACATTATATTTTTTATTATAACTGTCAAAAAAATTGTAAAAAAGGAAATAAGATGATGAAATATTATGACATATTATAATAACTATGATATTTTTTGTAAATAAATACAAAAAATATTTTGTTGAAGCATTTTTACATACCATGATACCCACTCAAATAATAATTTAAGTGTAAATAAATTTAATACATAAAAATACGTTTTTGTTATTATTATATCCTATACCTAAAATAGGTTTAAAGGAAAATACTAAATTTGGTGTAGGTTTGTAATCACTACAATGAAACAGGATAGATATGAAAATGTGTACAAATATGCTTGATCAGTGTTATCGTATAAGTCGATTTAGCTTTAAAAAATAGCGTCCCAAATGAAAAAAAAAAATCTAAATATTTTGCAGAGTTGTAATAATCTTTTAGGCTTAACAATTTCTCATACTGAAAAAACTCACGTTTTATACGTATCCTCAAATATTCTAGATTTTTTATGACAGTAAATGTCCTTTATCTATTTTAAACATACGTATATATATATAACAGCATATATATGAATAATATATTTTTTCTATTAAAACAAAAGATATTTTCATTTTCTCATAGGGTCTTGGGTTTTTTTTTATTTTTTGACCCATCACACGAATTACATTGTCACAGAACAAAAGTAAAAATCAGAAAATATTTTGTTTCCGGAACCCTTTTCAAGGGTTTTTGCATTTTCTATTTTGTTTTCAAAAAGATTAACAAAATTGCTTGATTAAGGTTGACATATGGAAATCGTTTTTGGGACACTAAAAATTTTCGTAAATGATTCCTTATTTTCCTTTCAGTTTTTACAGTTATAAACTGAAAAATTCCTGATTTAAGGAAATAAAATATTCATTTATATTATTTGACTTAAAACAAAACCCCTCATTAGAATATAATACTAAATTTTTGAATTCCGTAAGTTATGAAAATATTAAATTATGAAAATAAAAAAAAACGGGAGCTTTTAATGTAATATGTAAATGAAAGCTGTCTCTCTTAGAAACATGCATGATGTCTTTCTTACAACGCGATTTATGAGGGGTTGATATAATACCCCCATATGCAATTTGTTTCGTTTTTGGACACACCCGACAATCAGCTTGTAAGACAGTGAGGGAAACCTGCATATAAAAGAATCTGTTCAGCCTACTGCAATTATAGCTTTTATATTAGGTTTAAAACTAAATGCAACACTTTGCTGCACAGGTTGAAAGGGTTGTTAAATGGTTAGAAATGCCGGTTATGTAAAGTTACATTAGTTTAAAAATATTTACTAATAGTAACCATTGTGTCTTTATCTTTTTTTTTTCTTTTATTCTATATTTACCCTGAAATATAAAATCTTATTAAGTTTTGACTTCCTTATTTCGAGTTTTTACATAAATATACTATACACTTTTAAGTATATTAAATATGATTTAAAGCAAAATTTTATTATTTTTATTTATTTATAGTTAAACATCCTGCAGACATGGTACTCGCTTTTTGTCCTGTGATGGCTTTAAGACAAAATAAAAACAAAATACAAAAGAAACATATAAGAGAAAAAGCAAAATATAAAACACAAATTTTGCACAATAAAGGAAAATTCTAAGAACTCACCACCATTTGTTTTTATTTTTAAATAAAAAAGCCTCTGGCAACTTAAAAATATTGTGAAGAATTATTTACTTAAGAAGATATATTAAACATAGTTGGTATTAAAATTTTTAAAACATTTAATATTTTGAAAAATATATTATGAAATGCCATTCTAACATTGTATAGGATATTAAAAGATCACCTATTTGAGATAAAATAAAAAAACTTTTAGTTTAATTGGGTTTGATTACTTCTAGTGCATGTTATATTTCGGAAAACTACATAATAATACGAAAAATAACATCAGAAAAATTTGAATTTTTTAACGGCTGACATGCATAATGGTCGGAATACCGACCTTTCATTCGAGATACCCGGGTTCGAATCCTAGTGAAACTAAAAAAAACTTCTCTGGTTTTCAACTCTGCTTTCATTTGCCATTGGGTTGAAATCAATGGCTTAACCAACAATTAATGTTATATATTTTTAATAAAAATATACATTAATATAACAATATAAACGCAAATAATTTAATTGAATAATATAACTCGCAGATACACAAATACCTTACAACTCAAATATTACATTATTGCAATACATAACAAATAGAATAGTGTCTAATGAAAATCTGGCGTTTCTAAATGTTACAAGGCCTAGTATTATCTTATGTTTAAATTGTATGTGGAATTCATTAAGATCAATTCTAATAATAAGAATATAACATGTACTCCCAGTTCCAACATGATATAGACAGACAAGTTAGCATAGCAGTTGAGTAGTTACCTTAAAAACATAAAATTATTTAGATTTTTCTGTTCAATTAGTATAATTTGTTCATATATTAATTGCCCCCACTCATTTATTATTCAGATAGCCAGTCATATAAAAATGACAGCAATTAATATAGCCAAGATAAACCATATGATTTAAACTATTTATTAATTTATATTAATTATATTAATTATAAGTATAATAAATAAATTATGAGATTTAACAAATCAATCAATTAAATGGCTGAGCAAAGCATTTAAGTCTTAACCATTTCATTTTTGACACATTAGTGAATGGTATATTGGTATATAAAGAAGAAGAAGAATAAGAATTGAAAAACATTTTATGGTATTGGAACTGAAACTTCACTTCACGCAATATTTGACATTTCTTTTCAAATGTCAAATTTTTAACTTAGAATAAAAAAAAATTAATAAATACCTGTTGAATTTCATTCTACTTTTAAACCTCCATCATAAAGCTTTTTCATAAAAAATTGACTAAAATTTATTTAAATATTACAATTTAATTTCAACAAAGTTAATTGAGTTTTTTTTATAGTATCGTATATAAACATTGACCTATTATAAAAATATAAAAAAAATTCTAAAAATGTTATTATTAACAATACTTTCCCTATTTAATTTTTAGAATTTAAATTCTAAATGTTAAGAACATTCTCTTTAAAATTATTATTATTATTATTCTACATATTATATAATACAACAAAATATTACAAAAATACACGCACACACTCACATAATCAAATAAAAAATAACAATAAAAAACATTAAATAGCACAATTTAATTGGAAAAAAATACCGTTAAAATTATAATAAAAAAGAAATATGGAAAAATATTCCTGTATTTTCTTTTAAAGACTAAAAATAAAAAAAAAAATAAAAAAAAATCATAAAGAAATTATCCTTCGAAATTAATTTTATAGACATTGTTATATTTACACGTGCCTATATGGTTCCTTTGTATTCACTTTTTTACTGTATACATAAAAAACAATAAATAAAAAAAAACAGAAAAACAATAACAATAAAAACACTTTAAAACGAAAAATAACTGTTTAATACCCTTAGAGAAAATTATCCTCTATAAATATTTTCTTATTACCTCAGGTGATTTATTTTTATTGTTCCTGTATACTTGACCAAAGCATAAAGTAAAAAAAAACTGAACTTCCTTTAATTGTCATCAAAAATAAAAAATGTTATAAAAAAATTATTCCGTTATTTAAAAAAATGTTCATAAAAAATTATAGAACAACACTGGTGAGAGTATTTGTGACATAAAAGTTATTACTACAATCTCTAATTATTCCTTTATCTAAATTAATACCTATTCAGCTATAAAAATAAGTAATGAAACAACAGTTAGGTAATGCAACTATGAGAGAGTAATACCTTACACCCGGAAAATTTAATTAATATTTAAAATCAATAAGTTATTTTAGATAGGAATTTTTAAATGAAAACATAAAAGATTTTGGAAATATGTATTCTTGTTTTGGTTTTGGGAAATGTGTGAAAGGTGTCTGAGAAGATGAGTCAACAAATCATCACACCATTTCGTATTAAATTTAAGGAACACAAAAAAATCAGAAAGGAACTCGCTCATACTGGATTCGAAGTTTCTATACCTTTATTGGTTTCGGAGGTATGCCCGTTTATCCTTGGCTTTGTCGAAAGGTCCCATTTCCAAGTTCCATTGATGATTGGCGAATTGCAATCTCTGCCTTATTTAGATTGTCTTAAGAGGTGAGAGTAATATTTATATACATTTACTTAACTAGCTTACATTCTTTTGATATTACCAAGGGTAATATTCCTTTTTACAAACTTCTTACTTTTGTTTCCTTCCCTAAAGAGGGTAGAATCGTCAAAAAACACAAAAAAAATCTATGAACTCTTTGGCAGTGTGCAGTTTCTAATAAATAAGATCTCCTTTTGATATCGTAATGTATAATAGTTAATATCATAATATAAAATAAATTTTGACTTCCTCACCTGAAAAGGAAAGTCAGATTCACTCATTTATTATATTGTAGGTGGTAGAAGACTGTACATAAATAAATAATTTGACGTAAGAGATTTGATGATATTCAATTTCTATATATCTTTAAGTAATAAACTTAAATATAAAACATATGCCTTGGTTACTCTTGAAATAATACACAAAATTCTCTTCATAACCAAAATTTATCTGTCTCCATAACCCGTATATAAGAGGAAGAATTTTTAACAACGAGTCCTATGTCTGAGGTCAAAGTCTATTTGTGACCAGATTTTGTAACAACATATAACTGAAGATTTTACTAGAAAACCCATTTCTTTCGTGGCAAATATTTAATGGCATGAATCTTTAAAGTGTCTGTAGCATAAGTGTAGGATAGAAATTGAAAGATATGTAAAATTCAAATTTCATTAAAATAACTTCAATATATAAACAAATTTATTAAATAACAGTTCAATAATTTTTTTAGATTTATATTCTTTATACCCGTATGACTATATAGTCAAAGGGTATAATAAATTTGCCATTACGTTTGTGACGCAGAGAAGGAGGAGGGGTAGATATAGACTCAAGTGTATGGATAGGATCAGAATCGAAAAAAAAATCGATTTATCTATGTATGTCCGTCCGTTCGCCCGCTCGATAACTCAAAAACTAAGGGAGCTAGAATTTTGAAATTTTCGCAAATTCGTTTTTTTGCAATAGCCGTCATTACTATTTAAATCCAGCCATTTTGGTCCATGGGTTCGGGTGGCTGCCATATAACTTCTTTTTTTATATGAGTACTTCTCTGTACCTATTACAGCTGCGTGTCTGAAATTAAGTAGTTTAGTTTTATGGCCAAAGTTTCTGCAAAATTTGGTTGGTCTGTTGCAGTGAGTTCGAGTAGCTGCCATACAACTTCCTGTTTTATATAAGCATTACTCTATACCTATTAAAGCTAGGTGTCTGAAATTTTGCCAAAAATAGTTTAGTGTAATGGCCAAAGTTACTGCAAAATTTGGTTGGTCTACTGCAAAGGGTTCTAGTAGCTGCCATACAACTTCCTGTTTTATATGAGCATTACTCTATACCTATTAAAGCTGGGTGTCTGAAATTTTGCCAAAAATAGTTTAGTGTAATGGCCAAAGTTACTGCAAAATTTGGTTTGTCTACTGCAGAGAGTTCGAGTAGCTGCCATACAACTCCTTCTTTTATATGAGCATTACACACACCTAATAAAGCTGGTATGTTTGAAATTTTACCAAAAATAATTAATGTTTGTAATAATAATGATATAATGTTTATATAACGGTCATACGGGTATCCCAGAGTTGACACAGTCTACTCTACTACACTCTTCCTCGTTTTAAATAAAATTTGCATTTGTATGCCTCAGCTCTCAATCTAAAATATAAAATTTATATTGTTTTATTGTATTGGTGCTTTCATTCAATTTTAACACAAATTTAATATATTAAATATTCATTTAAGTATATGAATTATGTGTGAGATATTAATTATTTCTTCTATTCACATATAAATGGCACGTGTTAACAATAAAATCATTACAATAAAAAAAAAAACAAAAAAAAAAATATAAAAAATTCTGAAATCGTTTTTTATGGATATGGGAAATATTCAAGTAGTAATTAAGTTAGCGATTATTTAATGGTTATAACTACATTATATTTAATGGCATGTTAAAATCGTGGCAATATTTTGTTGTTTAACAATCGGACTGCTTTATAATAATAAAAATCTGTAATAAATATTGTGATTGTAATCATAACGAATGTTTGTTTAAATTAATTGAAGTGGTAGAACTGTAAGCAATCATTTGATGTAGGACATTGTCCTTAATCGTAGTTCTACATAAATAATCTTATATGATTTTTGTAACTTGTTTTATTATTTTTAACAATTCTTTTTTTTAAAAACTGTAAGACTGGCAACAAATGAAATCTGACATGATATCATTTTCTAAAAAGCTGTCTTTAATTTGAATTGACCTTAGGCAGCAGTATTAAAAAGGAGCACTGAAAATTTGTACAACTTGAGCCACATTTAACTTTCTTCCAGGAACCCTCCAGAAAGCCTTGTAAAATCGCTTAAGAAATTTCAATTATATTTTGAATAAAATTTAAAAGTTTAGGCCTTGAATAGTCTTTGCTTGGCTAAATATATATATATTTATATATAGACATAATAAATCAAGAAAAGTCCACTAGAAAAAGTGCCCGAAATTTGTATGTAAAATTAGTTCCTTGAAATAGGACAGACATCACTTTTTCAGAAAAAAACATACAATTATGGTTTTTTCTATCCCTAGATTAATTGTAGCACTTAATATAAGAAGTTTTACCGCCCCCCAATAACCTAATAAACAATTTATGGATTCGTGATTTTGTAACCAACTCTTAGGAGTTTTGTCAGCAACTCCTAAAATGTTTTTATAAATACTAAGCTTAATATTACATAATTTTCGGGCGAAAGTCTCCAAACTCAATAATCAAATATAAGACCACACCCCACCACCCCCTCCGCTTATCTTTCTTTAGAGCAACAATAAAGCTTTTAATTTGGTAGCATCTTTTCCTTTCTTTGGGGACTTTTATAAAACGTGTATTTTGAGGACACTTTTTGCATAAGAAAAACGGGCCCGATTTTGGAGACTTTTTCATTTTTATTTTAGAGACAGTTGGGCTATATTTCTTTGCTAACTTATAAGATCTTATATTATTATTTTAGGCAATCTTAACAACATTTTGAAAATTTGCATTTAACACCTTTTCTTTTGATTCTCAGTTTCATACCTTATATATTTATAATGATAATAAATGGCATTAATTTTATAATATATAATAAAATCATGTTTATAATTTATAGAAATTCTCATATAAAATTGAACAAGTTGATAAAAGATTTAATTAAGATACCATTGTAAACAATTTTATCCGTTTATTGGTTATTCCATCATTTCTATTCAACCTTAAAAATGTATGATACATAATATATGTGATCCAAATATATAATATGTTAATATATGTATATGATTTGGTTTTATTTAAAAAAAAAAGCAGATATAATAAATCAATTTATTACAAAAAAAAAATTAACGCAAAGTTTTTTTACTCCATTCTATTATGTCCGAATTATTCAATAAATTTATGAATAAAGCGCTATTTTTAATGTTGATAAAGTTATAAATAACATATCGGAAAATTTATTATTAATATATATATATATATACATAATATATACTTTTATTTATTTTATAATAACTTTATTTATTAAAATAGAATACAAAAAAACCTAATCGCAGTTGCCAAATTTGAGCAATGAAAAAGAGGGCAATGAATTTTTAAGAAGCCATGTTGCCAGAAGATTTGGTCAAAGTAATCTAAAGTTTGTCTCAGGTGGTTCTTAAGTCCATTAAAAGGTAGCATTTTATTTAATTTTTAATAGTAATAATTTAATCAATCAACCACAATCGGAACAGCAACATCGAAGTCAGGAACAATCGAATGTACCGGAACAGGAAGTTGTAATTTTTAAAATAAATATGCAAATTTTATATAGACTTTATATTTCTTATTATACATTTATTTATTACATTTGGGTAATTGATTTTGTTTCGCTTCAGGTCTCAAAATATTGTTGTCAAATTATGAATTAAAAATTTGCAATATATTTTGCAAAGTTGCAATCCAGTACTATTTCTAAGGAGTCCATCAATACTCAGTTTCTGACATTTCACAACATTATATTCTACGTTAATGGATCAATAGTAAAAAGAATAGCAATTAATAAGGAGCCAAAGTAAAAGCACTCTAATGTAGATTCAATGGATATTTGAGGATAAGTCAAACAATTATAATTTTAAGTCTATTGTTTCCAAAAAAATATTTTGGCAAGTAACAGACTTAAGAATTTTCGCTACTTAATATTGCTCTCATTTTAAAGATAAATGTCTTATATACAAAAATTAATTTTTTTATTATTGTAGAAAAATCGTTAGAGGAAAAAAAAATATGTTTGTCAATTTTATAAAACGTAGCTCAGGCATTTGATAAAGTCTGGCACATAGGTCTAATGATTAAGTTGAGCAAATTACTACCACCATCATATGTTAGAATACTGGAATCATACCTTTCGGATAGATTATTTCGAGTAAAACAATAAAGTGAGTATTCATCTATAAAAGATATAAAATGCAGGGGCAGGGGTGTCTAAGGCAAAATGCTAGGACCTCTGCTTTATTTGGTATGCAATAGTGATCTACCAGTAGTAGAAAATGTAATTGTGGCAACATTCACTTATGATACTACCAATAGTTTATACTCCCTGGAATTAACGAAATAACGATTTACATAGAAATTTAAATTTGTCTAAAGTTATAGATGAGATAAAACATTATGCTAAAAAACATGAAGCGCTTGTATATAGAAAGATACATAAATATTGAAGCCTCTCAAATTCTCGAAAATAATTTTACTACAAATAGGCTTAAAAACAAGACCTCAAGAATTAGCCCAAAATGTTGATTTTTATAGATAAATCCCATAGGTTTCTCACAAACTAAAATACTGTGATATACAAAAACTAGTAGTTAGTTTCGAATTTACTAAAGTTTTAATATGTTATAAGAGAATTCAGGTGAGCTTTGAGGGTTGAAGATACAATCCCCCACTATTGCTAGGATTAATGACACTTATTATCATCCTTGCAATTTCTTTCATCAGGTTTTTAGCACCTAGAGGAAAATCAAAAATTAAGATTGAATAATTTTAAAATTAATATCATAGTATTTTATAACTTAGTAATAAATTTAAAAACCATCTTAGATCATAGTTTTTTTTTTAAATTATAACAAAAAAAAAATGAATTATTGATAACCTATATTGTAAATAATACGATCATTAATTTTTAATAGAAAATCAATAAAAAGAAAAACGCTCTTAAAAAAACAATATACAAAAAACAAAATTTATTTCAACTTTTTATTATTTAATGATTTATTTAGACACGCTTAACTTTTTGTTGAAATAAAAAATAAATATTTTAATGTGATGAATAGTTCATAAGATTTATTAAAATTAAATTTAAAAATGTCATAACTAGTTTTATATTATTATTATTATAGTAATTTAACATTTATTGTATGATTTTAAATTTTTTTTTTCTAAACAATAAAAATTTTAAATTAACATTGAAATATAATATGACTAACGAAGTATAATATTTGCTTTATGATATTTTGTTATAAAACTTTTTTTTTTAAATAAAATATAGTAAACATAATTTGAATTAATTAAATTGATTATAACCATAATATTGGATCATTAAAATTAAAAATTCAAATTGGTAACAGATATTAATTTGATCTATTACGTATATAGGAAGTGATAAGCTTTAGACTTGTCTTTTTATTTTTAACGACTTTTGTCACTATTGAAGAGAAATTTGGGCTATCAATATTTAATCAAAGATGAGCTCAAAAACGTTTCTGTGAAAAAAAATGTGAAGTACGGCTATTCTTGCTTCTTTATACATTATTCTAGGGATGTTCTTTTTCATCTCAATCTTTCTGTATGGCAATTCCCAAAAAAGTGTCGAAAGTCTTCTTTAGGTTGATAAACAGAATGCGGGCGTATTATGGAAATCGCCTTTCAACAGATTGCTCTATGATCAGATCATATTTATGGGACCTGTTTAACTATTTTTTGTACGAAGTTCTGCTTCATACCTGTTTTTAGTTCTATTGAGGAATACAGTCCAACGGCCCAATATAGTTTATTTTTTTTGTATATGGTGATTAGAATAGTCTTACTGATACAATTATTACAGTTTTCAAGATCTTTCTCGGAATATTCACAAGCTTCCATGATTTGGGAATTTTTCCACTCATCACTTAGTTTTCTAGTGCTATTCTCGTGCATCTTTTTTCGCACTTAGAATGGAATGAGTTATTTCCATTTATCTCTTTGGGCAACGTTCTCAACTGGATTCGCTTTGTTTTGGTATTCTCTTGCCATCACTTTTGTGATATTGTGATACATTTATGTAACAAGTACGCTGCTTTAGCTCTCCTTTGTTCTTCATCAATTTCCATGTTTCACTTGGTGAAGTTTATATTCACTTGTGCATATTCATATGGCGAAAGATGATAGTTACTACTTTACGTTAAGTTTTGGTCATATTTTCACCATTGTTGTTTGATCTGTTAAAATCTTGCGAATCTAGAGGGTGGTGCAAAACGACTGATATGGTTTGAATGTTTAATAACTTTTTAAATTTACTTATATTTTTTATTTTTATTTCAGAATTTTGTGAAGAAAACTTGGGGAATTGGAAATGAAACAGTACACAACAGAAGAGCGAACAAAAATTACGAAATGTTTGGAAAATGTACTGGAAAGAGCACGAATGTGCGAAACCGAAAATGGTCACCACTTGCGGGATATAATTTTTCGTACTTAAGCTAAAAATATTCCCCATTAATATACTGTATAACAAAAAAATAATAATAATAATAATTAACCATTAAATAAAATGTAAAATGTACCATGTATTACACTCTCATGTCAATAGTTGTCTAATTTAACTTTTACGTTAGAATCATTCATTGATATAATGAGGTCTGACATCCTAATTATTGTAATTGTTGTGTGGTTGATTATGCACTTGAGCATTCTCCCTTATAACTCTATCAGGAGTTGGTTGCCACATTCCCAATGAACTTTTCATTTTCTTCAAGATTATCAAATCCATATCATAAGTATTTACTTCCATTTGAAGATTCAAAATTTCTTTTAAATTCTATCTTTCTTAATTCTTCTGAAATTTATGCATTATTTAGGCATTAAAGTCGAAATTTTAAAGAGTTTCCGATTCCTATCCTATTTCCTAAGTAAGTTATATCTTTCCTAGTAAATCATATTTATAAAACTCAAGAATTGTAAATTTTTTTATTTCCTACAATGGTATTTCTACCTTCTACTCTTTTCCAACTTTTCGTATGTTCTTCTAGATCTTAGAATTATTATTTTCAAATTTTACAAATATATATATACTGTTATTTTCTTCATATTTATACAATTTTATATTTTGTGTGACTGTTTAAACACATTACTTTTGTTGAATTAAGATATTGAATGATACCAACAATAAGAATCACACGTGTTGGCAAATAGAATGAAATAAATTGTAAAAAAGAAAAAAAAATTTCAATCTATTTCTTGTACAAATAAAAATCTCAAGTATGTTAATGTTTAAATAACAGTAGAAAAAAAACGACAAAATAAACATACTAAAGTATACTTAAAATACTTGAGAACACAATATTCAATTTAACTAATTTAATATTTTTTTAATATTATATGATCTTTAATATCTATATAATATATTAAAAATTCAGGAGATGATTAAATACAATATTTAATATCATTGTGACAATAAAACGGTATTTGTAAAGAAAAAGATTGTATTATTAATAAAAAAAACGGTTTGCTTTTTTTTTTATTTAAAATTTCACACCAATAATGTATTTATTTAAGAGGCATGTGTATAATTCTGTCTCTTTAATATTGACTCAAGATCGGTGAAATACAAAAGTAAATAAACAATGTTACAAAAAAAAATTTAATAACACTTGTATTAATGTATTCTATATAACATGACGAACACAGTATCGCATCGGTTATGGTCTAAAAAATAATTATTGTTTTATTTAGAATTCATTAATTTTTTCATTTTAGAGTTTAAAAAAAGCACGAAAAGCATTTAAAGATTTAGAAAATTCTTAAACAAAAATAAGAACATTATAATCATCATTATATAAATAGGACAACATCATATCGCGAGCACCTTTTCTGAGTAAACTATGTGAGTTCATGTTAATATTTTTGTGTTATTCACAACTTTTATTTAGTTTCCTCCTGAAATATTTCTGCTCAAAGAAACTCCAGTTAATTTTTGAGAATTTATAATTTTTAAAACAAAAAAAAATATACAGTGATTAGATTACACATAACAATAATACATGATTTTTAATGCTATATATACATAGTTGTTGATCAAGACTTCATTTAAGACTTTCGAGATAAATTTCTTTTAAATAATTTCATTTTACTTCATTTTTATATGTGAATTTATTTAATATGTATTTAATATTCTTTTAATATTGTAATAATAGAATTTGTATTTTATATGAATTCATATTAATATGGGACAGTTTATTTCATTCTAGCACATAGGCCGTGCGATCCGTTTTGTATTCCAATTTCAATACCTTCTATTAACTTATAAGTAATATTATTTATTTTGTTTATATAAAATATATAAATTATATTTAAATTATATTTTTCTACGAAGTGGTTTCTGTAAAGTAAAATTTATATTTCATAAACCTACATTAATGAATGTACAGTTCAGTTATACATGTACAGTTATATTATATCAAACCATAGATTCAAACTAGAATATCAAACTAGGGTAGTTTAAATTGCTATCAGTGAGTAAATCCCATATGCTGACTAAAATTAGTTCAATATAGAGTAATTTCATTTTTCTTCACCCATCCAATACTACTTGACCCCACAGTAGGTTGTACTAGTATTGGACCATCTAGACTGCAGTGCATACACTACTTCACTCATTTTATATAATTTCACTCATTTATTCTATTACAATACTAAACTATATTTCATTAGAAATTTAAGACGTACCTTTAAATTACTTTTAAAAACCAAAATTCCAAATTTAATTAAATTTATCTTAATTTCTTAGGAATAATTGTTGTGTGATACTAAAGATTATCTTGCTAAAGATATCACAGAACGTGACTAGCCCAAAAGATATAGACGGGCGTATTCAATTATAAATACATGTAACATGTATTACAAGACAACTCCAAATTTTTAATTATAATCATCATCTGTGAGTTGTAACAAATAGATCAAAAATTTTTTCAAATTCGGTTTGGTGTTTGTTTATTATATAAATGGTTTATTATTAATTTTTAAAAATGTTAAAGGTGAAAATTTTTAATATTTTATATATTCAATAATACCCTTAAATTATAAGTGGAATTTACAGCTTCTCAAAATATAAAAATAAAAATATATTATTAATTTATTAAAATACATAATTTAATTAATTTATTTTATACCATTAAATTTTGAAAAAATACCATGTCATAATTTTTATATTTAAAATTAAATTAAATTTCAAAATAAGCTTTAATTATTTGACTATTTGGTAAGTATTTTAAATCAGTTGTTTTTAATTAATCATAACAATTAAAAGAAAAAATCTGAAATTGTTGATTATCAAAAGAAAAAATACTTTTAATTAAATACATATATATAATAAAGATAAAAGGGATTTATTGAATTGTTTTAATAATAAAATCTCTTTTTAAATAACATAACACTTAAATAATATTATTTTAATTAAATACTATAAATAGAATTATTTGATTGAAAGTGAATTTAAAGTTTATTTTCATTAAACACTTTGGAATACAAATTATTTTCTTAAAACAATAATTCTTTATGTCTGTACCTTCTCTTTAAAATAAAAATTTAAATACTTTGTTTTGAAATTAAAAAAAACACTCAGTTTCATTCAAATATCTACCATTTAGAATATAAAATCAATTAATTCCCGGAATGATTTTAATTTCATTCAAAACAGCTTTCCCTTTTTAGCTCATTTTCAAAAAATTTGGAAAATTGTGCCTATATTCAGTATTACTGGGCCAGTCGATCCGATCCGTCCATGTGCTGACAAAACTTCTACACCGTTCAAAATAAATAAAAAAAGTTTAAATACGAGTAGGTAATTCAAAAATTAATTTCGTGGAGAAACCTTTTTCTGTAGTCCCACCCGTTACGGAACTACAACCCGCCAAAGTCCGGAAAGGCTCTTTATTCTTTAACAAGAGTTTTATAAAATTTATTTTAGAAAAAAACAGCTGCTTCATTTATTAGTTGAATATGATATTTGTAAAATAATGCCATATGATACTTAAATTTACCGTTATGCAAAACTCAATTTATAAAAAATTTTTAAACCCTACTTAAACGGCTTATTTTGGAAAGTTGAGATTTTAGAACCCAAAGAAATTAGTTAAAGTAATTTAAGATACCTGCAATTTGAATTTCTGTTAAAATTTGGACAATTAAAGCAATAAACAAAACTTAAAACTTAAATATTATATTTTAACTTGTGTTAAAGCTTTTTCTTAGTTTTAAAGAACTTCTTTTCAGGTCACAATTTAATTCTTTGAACCTGAAAGTTAGATCCATGAGAGTAAGCACAAATTCGCTCAGAAATTTCAAAACCTCCTCTATTTAAAAGCTATTTGACCTTATAATTTCCATTTTTTAAAATCCAGGATTGAATTCCGCATACAATTTAAACATGAAATAGTACTATGTAGGCCTTATAACATCTAGAAATGTTTTAGATTTTCAATAGTTACAATTTTATTTTTTGTTTATATTGTAAATTTCGTATTTGTGTTATATTGTATTCTATATCTTTGAGTTATATTATTCAATTAAATTATTTGTTTATATGGTTATATTAATGCATTTGTTATTAAAGATGTATAATTATTAATTGTTGACTAAGCCATTACTTTAAACTCAATGGCGGATGGTAGCTGAGTCGAGTCGAAAATCAGAAAAGTTTTTTCACTTTCACAAGGATTCGAACCCGGGCCTTTCGCATGAAAGGTCTGCAGTCAACCACTGTGTCACGCAACCAACTTGATGGTATTGGACTTAATCCTAAGGATTTTATTATTATTCATAACTTATAATGAATTAATGAAATAAATAAATAATACATACTATCAATTTATTTTTTTACATACTTTTTTTTTTAAAAATAAACTCAGTTTAAAACATTGTGCAGTTTTCGAAATGTGCTTTTTTAAAAAATCGTTGCTTTTTTTATTTCTTGTCATCTTTTGGGTTTTTATTAACCTTCAACTTTATCTGTTAAATAAATTTTTAAACTTTACAAATGTTAAGTAATAAAATAATAAATTTTCCTTCAAACAACCTACATAATTTCTGGAAATTTAATAAAATTAACAGATGTTTGTGGTAGAAAAGGCAAAAAAAAAATAACTTTAAATCTTAAGATTTTTTTCCTTGTTTTCCTACTTCCTATAAAAAAAAAAATCCATAGCCGGAAAATTTTTTAAATGTTAAATAATTTTTTGATTTCAAGTTGATTACAACTTCCGGAAAATAGCTATATATATATAAATATATAACGTAGTCTTATAACATTTTGAATTATATTCAGTACATTAAACAAATAAAATTGTTACAATTATGAGAATATACTCGTACAACAACTCTCTTAATTAATGAGAACCTTTTTTTATGATTGATATCTTTTACCTTGAGGAACTAAAATTTTCTAATGAATGGTATTTTCCTTATTTAATTGTTAATGTTTTTTTTGTTTTTGGAAAATGAGACTTTAAGGTTTTTTCCCCCAAAAATATTCTTAAATTACCAGAAATTTTTGAAATGTTGAGATATTTCTTTAAAAAATTTAAATTTATTTTAAAAATAAGACTCTTTTTTAAACAGTAGGATCTTTCTTTAGACAGGTTTTGAAATTACCTAAAAATATTTGACAAAATTTCAATGGTCGTTGTTTTTTCAACGAAAAGTGGATAGGCGGGCATAGCTAGAACATCCTTACATTGAGCAGGAGTACAACTTCGCTAGTATAATGTCGCTTCAACAATGCGTTTTTATTAAAAATAAGAAATATATCACAAATATTACCGAAGCCGTAACTACGTATATTTGAAATACTTATATTTTCAAAGTCATAAGACTTCAGCTTAGAAATTGAACATAGTCTGAGAGATTCTCAATTCATTCGATTGATTCAGTTGAATTCGAAGACTAACTTATATTTGATGTATTCCATATTTTAGCAGTTCTCATCGCGAATAAGTTTTCATATCTAGTTTAAAACAGTTTATAAATTTTAAGAGTGTAAAAATGAACACTTGCTCTCTGATCTTACATTTGAGTAAGGTTTAAAAATAATTTAAAAGAATTTTAATAATGGAAATTTATTGAATGATGTTGATTCAAAAGACGGTCAATTCTCCCATACCCCCGATCTTATATCAAATTAGTTTATAATACAATATAAAAATATCTGCCGCATCTGAAAAGAAAGGCCAACAAACTCTCTTCATTTTATTTTTCACATTGTATTTTTAGGAAATTGTACATATATAAATAAATAAACGCTTTATATAATTATATATTCTATTTTTTTATTATACATTCTATAATAAATAAATAAAACGTTGACTATATTGTCTATAAAAACTAGCTTTTGCCTTATTCTTTAATTAAGAAGTCGTAAGTCAATACGTCTATCTATTTGTCCGACATGTCTAAAAATGTATTGTTTAAGCCTTAACTTTTGCTTTTTATATTAAACAAATTCTGACATGTGCTGTCAGAATTTCTAAGCCAACAAGAGATGAAATACATTTTTAAAATGTAACTGTTTGTCTAATGTTCATTTTAAAAGCTTTTGCTCTTAATTATAGCTCTAGCTCTAGCTTATAATTATATTTCTACCTCTTCTTAACAAAATTATAGCGACACATAACTGTAAATTTATGTATCGAAATTTTAAATTATGATATTTGATTTTCGATATTAATCATTTTCAGACTGATTGAAAACGAGGAAGAGTGTAGTAGAGTAGGCTGTGTCATCTCTGGGATACCCGTATGACCGTAACATATACATTATATCATCAGGTTAATTACTTTTGGCTAAATTTCAAATATACAGCTTTATTAAGTGCAGTGAAATATTTATATAAAATAAGAAGTTGTGTGGCAGGTACTTGAACCCTTTGTAGTAGACCAACCAAATTCTCTGTGTCACAAACGTAATGGCAAATTTATTATACCCTTTGACTATATAGTCATAAGGGTATAAAAAAGAGTAGAACTTCAGTCTTCTATAATAACTAAGGAAGTTTATTTCAAACGATACACAGAAGTTTAATAAACCGACAACCGGACAAATAGATAGACGTACTGAAAATTATATAAAAAAATTTCCAAAATTGTTTTAAAAAAAAATATGCCAAAAATAACAAAGTAATGTTCCTCATGTCAAAATTTATTCACACATCGATAAACTTTTTTACCCTCAAAAGATAAAAAAAAACAGGTAATCAAAAAAGTACATTTTCTAACTTAAACAATGTTCCATAAAAAGTTTTGGGTAAAGAGTGTATGTATTAGAAATTTTTAATTACAAATTAAGAAAAACCGTATTACACAAAACACATTCGGAACTCAAATTTTTACATACTACTTTAAAAAAAACAGGTTTTGAAATTACAGGTGTTTAAAAATTCTAAATCCTAAACAGAGGTTTATGCTAAAAAACTTTCTCAAAAGACCCATACTTTTGATTTTTTAAGATCGAACTCACCCTCAAGTATTTCAAAATCCTAACTTAAACCGTTTAATATATCGAGGTTTGAGTTCAAAAACTGAGTTTTGCATAACTGTAAAGTAAAATACCGTATGTCATCTCAATACTTATTTATTACATATATTTATAAAACACATATAAACAGCTGTCGTTTGACTCTTTCAGATTGAAAATATTTCTCATAGAAATTTTGTTATGACAACATATAGTCAAGAGTTTTGTAAAAAATTAGGACAGACCAACGGATGGAGTAAAACTACATAGGCACTTTATTTTTTTAAATTTTTTTTTAAAATATGCTAATAAAAAATTCCAAAAAATAAAAAGAATTTTACCTAACTGATATATGGTTTATTCATCATTTTAAATTCTAATAAGATATAAATATTATTTACCTTAAGATTTATTGAAATATAAATTAAAATATAGACTCAAACGCATTCAATACATATTATATGATGTATGTTTTATATTATTTACAAAAACATAACAGAAAAGTGATTTAAAAATATCTTTACATATATAAAAAAAAAAAACTTCTAATAATTTATTTATAAGAAAAACCATACCTTAATTTAGAAAGATCAATATTTTTAATAGAAAATAAAAAGAATATAAAAATAAATATAAATATTTTTTATGTGTCTATATGTAATATATATATATACCAATTGGTATATATCATTTATATTGTTTTAAATTTAGAAATTTTCTAAATGACTGCATTTTAACATGTGTTTTCAAATTAAGAACCACATGCTATAAATGTGGTCAATTCATTCGATCTAAATCCTTCTAAATCCTAACAATTTCTTTTCTTTTTTAAATTAAATTAAATTATATTTTTAGACCTCTTTCAAACGTCCAACGATTATTACAATCAATCTAAAGTATTATTTATTTATAAGTGTATATAGATTATCGACATTTTCTGAAAGTAATCCTAAAAATATGCAAAAAATTTGTAATAAATCAAAATATGTTTTAATCAAAAGATTGAGGGTTATTTTTTTTTTTTTTTTTAGTTGAACTTTTATTTTGTTATTTTCTTACATTCTTATAATAACTTAACCTACAAAAATAGTTAACAAAAAAGGTTTTTTCTTATATTAAAAATTAACATGTAAAAAATGAAGTGTTTTTTTTATGTTAAATAGTTACTCTTAATACTTATTATGAACTCTTACTAATATTTTAATCATACTTAAAAGTATGTATTAATTTCAAAATTTTAATTAATTGCAAAAAATTTAAAAACGCAATTTTAACATTTTTTTTTTTTTTTTAATAAAACCCTAACCTAACTTACCCTATTCTTACAACTAATTAAAAAACTTATAAACTAGTATGTATTATTTTAATATTAAAATAACACTAATCTAATAATTCTTTTATGCTTATTTTTTTTTTATGAAGTGCTTAACCACCAAAAATTATTTCTAATTGATTTGTCTTTATCTGGTATAGACATGTCATATTTCATATTATCTGGATTGATGTTACCTGGATCATATTCAATTTTTTTACATGTAGCCCGTCTACTATAATGAAATAGTATAGGGACATGATTTTGATTTTGTATATAACCATACTTGTCTAAGAAGATGAAATGCTCAGGGGCTATGAATCCCGTGAGCAAAGTCTTCTTGATGTACTCCTCATTGTGGTAAAATATATGCGATATTAAACCATTTTCTGGAGTATTTAATGCTCTATCATAGTGATTTCGAATTAATTTTATAATAAAATTATCAATTCTTATGATTTTTGATTCCTTGTACAAATATTTATTGGAGTAAAAATGTTTGTACTCGGACTCCGGTTTTCTATATTTATTGATGCAAACTCTTATGCACTTTCTTTCGAACATGCGGATTTTTTCCATTAGGCTTGCACTGATGTTGTACCATATGGGTACACCATATGCAAGCGTAGGCCTTATTAATGTTTGGTAGCATATTATTTTGACTCTGTTACTAATATTTTTATTGTAAAAGAGATTTTTTGCTGCCATAAAAGATTTATTACCTTTTTCTTTTGTATATTTTATATGATCTATGAAGTTCAGATTTCTATGAAGGTGAACCCCAAGATATTTAACGACTTTTTTATTTGCGAGAGGTGAAATAGGCGATTTAATGGTAAAATTTTTCCAATTTTTCCTAATGTCTGAACTTGTTTTGTCTACCGTGTTACGGAATAATACGGTTTCACATTTACTAAAGTTCACTTTTAATTTCCATATTTTGCAATAATCTTGTACAATGTTAAACATTTTTTGAACATTATACTGAATGCTGTTTACAGTGTCATTCGCAGAGTATATTATTATGTCGTCTGCGAACGCTAGGGCATAAGTATTACCCTTAACTCGGTCTAACCAAAGCAAAAGATCTGCTATGTAGATCGAGAAAAGAATTGGCGCGTTAACAATACCTTGTTGAAGACCATTTTCAATTAAAAATGTTTTGTTAGACATATTATTTTGGCTATGTACTAAAAATTTGTTATTGTATAACATATCTTTAATAAGTACTATTAAGCGTATTGGAAATTTATATTTTATTAATTTGTATATTAAACCGTCCAACCAAACCGTGTTGAAAGCCTTCTCTAAATCAATGAGGCAGGCACCAACGCCGTAGTTTTTATTTATAAACCAGCAAATATCAGAAGTTAATTTAGTTATAGTGTTAATTGTACCGTGTTTGTGTCTGAACCCAAACTGGTTATCAGGTATGAGATTTTTTGAGTGTGCAATACTCGAAATTTTATCATTTAACAGTGTTTCAAATATTTTACTAATGTTTGGCATTAAGCTTATTGGTCTATAGTTGCTGGGGTTGGTTGGATCTTTACCAGGTTTCTTTAGCAATATGGTTTTCGCTATTTTCCAATTTTTAGGAAAATACGAATTGTTTATTGCATTATTAAAAAGAATAACATATTTAGATATAATAAAGCTGCTAAGATTTTTTAACACTATATTTGGGATATTGTCGATACCAGAAGAAATTTTGTTTTTAAGAGCTTTGAACTTTGCAGAAAGCTCTACGTGATTTGTAAACTCACCACTCTGTTCAGATGATTTATTTGAGTTAGAGAAATTGGAAAGAGAAATATTTTCATCTCTCACATGTTTGATATAATTATTGAATCGTTCTACTCGGTTTATTATTTTATTATGTATTCTTCTCTCTGATGTTAATGGTATTTTGTGAGTATTTTCTAGATAAGAGCCCATTACATTATATATTTGTGATTGATCTTGTATTAAAAATTGGTTTGTTGTTGTTTTTTTCAAAGTATTAGCATTTATATTATTTTGGGAAAGCAGGTGTATATCATTTTGTTCAACATGTAATTTTAAAATTTGGTTATGTGATTTTTTGCGGAATATTTTATTAATTTCGGGAAACATATTTGAGCTATTTTTTGGAGAAATTTTTTGAAGACGGAATTGCCAATATTTATTAATTTCTATTTTTATTTGTTGTTTGATTAAGTTATTTACATTATTTAGAAGGCTTTTTAGAAGTTGTTTGGTTTGAATTGAAATATTTAATCTTTGTTTATTAATTTTATGTATGTCTTTCATTAGGCTATGTTTTTTATTTAAAAGAATTTTTAATTTTACAGAGTAGAATTTTGTTAAATTACTATGTTTTTTAGGCTTGGGGATAACGTTATCCATAGTTTTAATAATAATTTCATTTAGTTGTAAGAGATGAAAATCTATATTTTGGTTGGAAATATTACAATTATCCAAAATTTTGTTACTAATGTTTAAATAATGAGATGAATAATTTTGATTTAATTTAATCTGAAATTTAGCCCAATTTACTTTTGAGAATAAAAATTTATTCTTATAATCTGGCAACCCCAGTGACAATAGCTCTTCATTTGTTATTGTAATAGGTATGCAGATAGCATTATGATCGCTATCATATGAAAGAGTGGAGAGTTTGTTATCATTTTCAGAAAAACAAATATTTATTCTGGCGTCGGAAAAAACTAGATCAATATAAGAGTTTGCACGCGGAAGTGTTGGTGCATCAGTTAAGAGCAAGTTACATTTGTATATAATTTTGTTGTCTTGCAACCATTTGTTTAGTTGTACTCCAAGATTGAGGGTTAAAATCAAACCATTAATTAGAAATAATTGTCGGTGTACTAATGCCTCACATTTTAAAAAATCAATTTGACAAATAAATGTTTATCCAATATGAATAATGGGTTAGTGGTTAAGACGCAGCATGTTTTGGTGAAATATATCGAGTTCAAACCCAGTAAGATCAAAAAACTGGTTAGTTCATATCCAATAAAAAAATTTCGTAAAATTGTAAACACAGTAATAATAATATTGTAAAGCAAAATAAGAAATATATAATAATATATATATAACTCTTGGGTAAGATAATATATGACATATTTATAATTTTATACATTAGCTTTAGCCGAAAAGTTAAAGGTTTATAGTGTAAATAATGATTAAAAAAAGTAAAACGTTCTCTAAATTATTTGCTTAGTGTTCTTTGTCCGTAAGCAGGTGTAAAGGTCAAAAATTGTATGTACTTTAGGCAGGATATAATGCAGGGACTGGTAAAAATCCAAAATAAGATCAAAGAAGAAAACTATTGGGCTTATTACCGAAATGTTCCGGTTTCGTTTCCCATTTATTTTATACAAAATTTTATTTAAATAAAATTATTATGAAATAATTTTTCTTTACAAATCCCCTTGGTGACCAAATATAATTTGAAATATAAAAATATATAACGTAAACCAAATAATTAATATTGTAATTATAAATAAATAAAAAATATTCAATTTAAGAAGCCCAAGTGCTAAATAGGCAAAAGACCATTATAATATCAGGTAATATTTACTATTGTCCTTGACCAAATAATAAATAAATAAATAATATATACAATTATAGAAACTTTCTTGATCCTTTCTCCAACGGATTAACTGAAACGGTAAAATAAAATAATGTTAGCCTTTCAAACGAAGACTCTTGGATTAAAATTCAGATCCGACAATATCCAATAAAAAATAATAAATTAATTTTATATCACTCCATATTCAAAATTGAAAACAAGAATTACAGGAGTGACACTTCGTCC
Organism: Dolichopus griseipennis; assembly: GCA_963082915.1. NCBI lineage: Eukaryota > Metazoa > Arthropoda > Insecta > Diptera > Dolichopodidae > Dolichopus > Dolichopus griseipennis. The sequence goes on along the minus strand of OY720442.1, from coordinate 38,705,612 downwards.
ATTCATGTACCATGGTAACTTTTTTTTTACATAATTTAGATAATATAAATAAATTTTATGGACTAATGTTGTATATAATTCTTAAATTAAATAAATCTATAGTTTTTACACAATCAACTCTTTCAGAAATAACTTTTATATAATTATTACTTTAAAAAAATATTAATATTGACGCCAATTAATTTTTAATTATCAATTTGAAAAGTAAATAATTAAATTAAAACTCCCTACATATACATATACACAATTACAAAAGCTTAATTACAAATACATAACAAAAGTTTTACACGTGTTTTAAATTATGAAAAACCGTATCATACGATTTTCAATATATAAATTTCTACTAATGAAAATCTTTATTATTTATATATATATATATAAATATTTATATACACAATAGAAATTTAATTTAATTTAATACTAACATTAAATAAAAATGAGGTGTAAAATTATAAAAAAACAACATAACAAAGCAAAAGCCTGTAATTAAAAACTCTTTTATTGTCTAATTTAATATTTTTAAAAATTAGAAAAAGCAAGCGAAATTGAAGAAAATATAATGAAAATTTTATTAAAAACTAAATCTGTACTTATATTTCACTTATGCAAAATATTTAAAAAAAAAAAACAGAGTATAAAATTTAAGATAAAAAATACAATTTTTTCTAAAAAAAAAAATAATGTTTAATAAAACTTTTTAAATTTTTTATCCCAACTTTCGTTTTTCTTTTTTTTTATATTTTTTAGTGAACATCATTTTCCACCGCAATTAACCATTTTTTCCACGTATCAAACTATATACTCTAAGGAATGTAATGGAATATACACCTGCTAATATATATGTACAGTATAAAAACAGACATGTTTTTGAATAAAAATAAAAAAACCAATTTTATAAAGAAATAAAGGTTATTTAATATTCTCAAATCCTTACAATTATTCACACACACATACATAAACAAAAAAAAGCAATTTATACAACTTTTCATCCTCAGTCACCTTTTTGTTTTTTTTTATAAACTAATCCTAACACTAGGCAATATATATAAACAGGATTCAACCGCTTTTAAAAGTATTTGTATTTCAATTAATTTTTTTTTTTTTTTTTTTTTTTTATTAATAATTTTTTTTACACATTAAAATTATAATAATAACAATATAAATAAAAATAATATATTTATGATACCGAAGGGTTGATAATACCAACTGTAAGTTATTTAAATAAAAATAAAAATGAATATTCATTTAATTTGAAAAACTAAATTTCCTGATTTTTATTTGTATGTGTGTTATATAAAATTTCATTACAAATCATACAAAACTGTCATACAGCATTGTTTTTAGCACAATATATGAAATTCATATATAATATTGTCTGTGATAATGTTTTATTCATATAAGAATTTTTTTTAGAATTTACTAACTTATAACAAGGATTGCTAGAAACCACCGAAAGCCATCCAGAATCATTGCATGGACATAATTTTTAACCTACTAAAAGCACCTCTCTTTTTAAAACTATGCTTGAAATGAACCTTCAATATATCTGTAAGATCGGGATTGGGAAAGCAAATTTGAGATAGGATTAAGAAGTTATGGATTAAGTTGGAAAAAGCGAAACACTTTGAGGGATATTATGAAGATGGATCTTAATGTTCTTTTTAAACTTTGTATAAATCACCAACTATCGAAACACAGTGCATAGTTAATGATTCCATAATCGCGGTGTACGCAAAACAAACGGATTTCCATAATCTATGATTTGCCATCTTATTAATTCAATGGTGTAAGAGTGAGCATCTGTCGCACTCCTTATTTCCCATTGGAAAACCTTTTGAGTAGACATTAAATGTTTGATTTCTTATTTTTTATTATAATTGTTTTATTTCTTTACAAATTATATTAGAGCTATGGAAATTTGTTAAGGCTTATTTCAAAATATAATTATATATAAAACAAAATCAATACCAAAGCCAAATTCAACAGAAATTTAAAATTTGAAAAAAAAATTGCATACTTTACTAAGGCGGCTTAGTAAAATAACTACAAAGAAACGTGAGATTCTTTAAGATTATTTTTTAAAAATTAACTTACCTTTTTTAATTTATTTTGTAATTTATATTTAATAAAATGAAAACCATAAGAATATATACAGTCTTACCCCGGTTAACGTTGTTAAATGGTTCCAGAAAAACGCGACGTTAACCGAAACAACGTTATGCGAAGCAATTATATAATTAAGAAAAAAATTCGCAATTAAATAGAATAAAAATATTAAGAGTTTAAGAATTATGATAATACGAAAATTAGACTTTAATTCTTTATTAGAATAATATATAATAAAATAATTAATTTCAAAATATTATATACATTTAAAGACTAAACAAAAATATTAAATTCAAACTTTTAAATTATGTAAATACAAAATATGTACTACTTTACTATGAAATATGAAAAACAGTACACAACTAGCTAAATTATGCACTAACAATAACAAAAAATTCATAGCTATGTGAATCAAATGAAAATTATGTACAAAAAAAGATTTTAAAATAACACCGCTTGCTTAGATTTTTGAAAAAACGGTTTTATTAAAAAAAAACGTTACAGCGAAGCCATGCAACGTAACAGTAGGGTATGACCATAATGGTGGACCGACGTTACAGCGAAACAACGTTATTCGGGGCAACGTTATCCGGGGTATGACTGTATTAATTTTTTTATATCATTAATATATTTAAGTTTTTTATCAAAAAAACACTTTTAAAAATAGGAGTGAATACTGAACTCAATCATTTTTTTTAAATAAGTAAAAATGTACATCTTACATAATTTAATATAATTTTGAATCATACTTTAAACGTTAAAAGAAATTTAGTATTCAAAATTAAAGAATATTAAAATTAAATTATTATTCATTTTATATACTAAATTCCAAAATACTATATATTGAAACCAACCACTGTTGCTTCTATGTGTATGATATGGTATAGCATTTTTTTCAAAATTCTATATGTACAAGTACTTTATATTCTATATGTTTGTATATACATCTTAAATTTAAAGTCTTTCTTTTAATATTTACTATTATTCTTTTTTTTTCCACTTAAAATGAATTATATTTCAATACTACATAAATCTATATACACATGATATAGAATTATTTATTCACAATATAATAAATTGACGACTATCTATAACTTACACACACTGCGTATACTGTATAACAATTCAATTTATACATTTCCTTATACCAAATTATACATATATACATATTGTATAATAAATGTACGTTGCAAGTAAAAAAAAAAAAAAAAAATATATTTTTACGCATAGTCTGCTTTAATTATTATCTCTTAAAATATCGTGGCGAAAAATCTAACAAACAATAACAAAAAATAAAAATAAAATATTTATATTTTTTCGACTTCCTTAATATAATTTTTTTTTTTTTTTATTTTCAGACAAATTAGGAAGAGGATACGCGCAGTAATGTATACTTTCGATACACGTGCCGTAACTTTTTTTTAAACATTTCTTTCCTTTTTTTTTTTTTTTGTATTTTTATTTTTATTTTCATTGTTAATAATGTTATATACACTTTTATAAATTTATTTTACATATATGTGTAAATGTATAAACATTATTATACATACGTTGAAAATTGAAACAAATCTAATACACGAGTAAATAGTGCGTTACTTTACTTACTTAATAACTTTAAGAATACATAGGTACTCTTCATACAAATAAATACTCTTATATATACTTTTCATATTTTATTTGTTCTCTCTCTTTTCCTTTCACTTTTTTTTTTAAAAGCTTTTTTTTGTTAGCTTAAGGCTTTATTATTTTCATTTCCAAAATAAATATACGTATATGTGTATATATAATAGATGTAAGATGTAATATATAAAATGTATACATTTAAAAAAAATGTGTATACAAATTCAGAATAAGTATTACTTTTTATGTACCCATTATGTACATAAAAAAATATTAATGTGTAAAAAAATATAATACTAATAATACACAAGGAAGGAGAGAACAAGGATGAAAAGAGAGGAGAAAAAAAAAGAAACTTTTGATTTTATTATTGTTGTTGCGTGCTCAATTATTAGAAAAAAACAATAACAAAAATAAAAAACACAAAATTCAACTGAAAGAAGTTTTCGTCTGTACATTGACCTTTTACGCGCGTTTTTATTTTGTGATACATATACAACAGACAAAAGAAGGATATTTTTTTTTTATTGTTGTTGTTGTTTTTTTTTTTTATTATTATTTCCTTTAAATCTCAAAGAAAATCCTTAAAATTTTTGTTAAGTTAATATTGCGAGTGTGAGTATATAAATTTTTATAAAAATAAAAAAAAAACCGAATTTAAAATGAAATTTGGTAGTAGGAAATGAGAAGATTTAGTTTCAGAAACGTGTCATAATGGCGGTAAATTGTAAAATATTTTTGTTTTTGTATTTGTTTCCGTTTTGTTTATACAAAACAGTTATTATTTCGTTTTTTTTTTTGTTTATTTGTATAAGTATTAAGAAGACTTAGTGTTGAAAACAAAAATTTGACAAAAGAAAATAAATAGTAAAAATTAAGGAGGGAAAATATAATATAGGGATGAGAATAAAATAAATATAATGTTGGGATGGGTGGGAAAAAGCTTTTTTGGTAAAAATAATTTAGTTTTCTTTATAAAATTTAAATATGAAATTCATTTGAATTTTTGAAAAATGGAAAAGTTGGGTTGGGAGTTTATAAAATAGGAGTTTATTATATAAAACATATTTACTAATTGTAAATAAAAAATAAAATGGTGGTAATTAATTTAATAGTACTATTTAAATGTAAATAAGTTTTTTTGCCTGTCTATTAATATTATCTATATAGTTAAAAAAAACTTAATTGCTTTATAGTTTAAGATTCATTCTATGTACACATATACCAAAAAAAAAATATATAAAAAATTTAATTATAGAATCGGATTGAAAAGAATACTAGACAAGATATACAAGGTTAACAAGTTTATTTTAAGAGTATCTTTACAAGAGTCTATCTATATTATACTTTATTTTAAGAATATCTGTTATAATATGCCTGCCTATTATATTTACATATATTTACAAATTTTTTAACGAATTATTTTAATTTTTTTAACTTAAGTGTATAGCTTTATTAACCCTAATTAAATTTATTATTTTCAAAATATTATAAAGAAGTACTTTTCATCATATTATAGGAATTAAGAACTACTATCTTATACCATATCTTATCATACCAAGGAAGTGCTGTATAAGATATTATTTTTATGTAAGAAAGCGATATTTAACTTTTTTATCCAATTTTTTTTTTTTAATTTAAATTATTACAAAATTTATAAGTTTAAGTGTAAAATTTTCAAGTAAATATATTAATTTTATTTTAATTCTAACAATAGACTTCTAAGTTTATTCAAAAATTTAGAAGAACGAGTCCGTATGACTCGTTTAAGGACAATGTAATTTTAAAATAATTTTAAAAACCCCGATTTTAAGCTTAAATTGATGTTTTATTAAAACATTATAGTTATCAATAGTTATCTAAATCTTTTCATTAATTCCATCTAACTCTTTTAAAATACAACATTGTTATTTAATACAAATTTATTATAGAATTTTATTTTTAAATAACTACCAATAATCATTTCAACTTTGTTTATATCAATATTAAAAATTTATATCAATTTTTTTTTTAGAATTAGCTAAATAACAATGGACACGTGTATTCCAAAGAACTTTTATTTCTTTTGTGTAATTTAATGAGGACAATGGGAAATTACTTTATTGAATAAGTTTAATAAAGTAAAATAATTTCTATTCCATTAACTTTTTTTAATTTATCGCTTTGAATGAAAAAAAATAAAACAAAAATTAAATCTAAAATAAAATTAAGATAAGTTTTTATTGATCTTCTTATGGCATTATTGATTGTTTGGGGGTGAAATATAAAATATAATAACATAGAAATAAAAGAAATTTAACTAAGAAAAACGGCATACTTTTTTTTCTATATTTTCTATATAAATGTATATATATATATATTTTATTATATACATGAAATACATCTAAAAGTCTTACAATATATAAATGGATCCTTAAGGCCAAAAAAAAACAATCAAATTTTTTAAAAAAATTATATATATGTATAACATGAATTTTTTTCTTATATAAGAAAATTCATTGAACCCAATTTATGTATATAAGAACTTTACTTAAGATACATAAAAATTTATAAACATTTACAACTTTTGTTTGTACCTTTTAAACTATATATAACGATAAATAAGGAAAGGTATAAAGGTAATATATCATCATCTTATAGATCACTATTAACTTGTTCTTTTTTTTGATTTAATCAAGGTATATGCTATTGATTCCCAATTTTTTTCTAAGATTTCCCATGACCATAATAAATTTTAGAACTCAGTCCTCATTTCATAAGTTGCCTGATTATGTAACACTTAATAAAGAAATTTCTATACTGTATATGTCTTAGATTCTCACAGAGTTTAATATCTGCTTATAAATAGTAAATGAATAATAGATTTAATGAGGTTGATTTCACTCATTATATATTTCTATAACTAGAAGGATATAGACTTGTCTTGAGCTAAGTTTAGTCACTATATATCATTACACACTCAATTGTTTAACAAACAATCTCTTACGACCTGTGCAAACATGAAATTAGCACTTTCTTCGTTTATAAACTTTATGCCTAATCATTCCGCCAATAGACTTACGTTCTTGTATTTTGCAAAAATTTTAATGAATTGCATACTTCCATTTTTAATTGGTTTATTCTTTCGGCAGGATATCCCGTTATAGTATTGGATCAAATAAGTAATATTAAAAATTCAATTAACAAAACTTATCAACTTAAAATTAAATTTTAGTATAAAAATATAAAAATTTCGTTTATACACTCTTTAAACACTCTGACAAGTTGTCCACTAGTTTAATTTTGTTTACTTTTATAAAATTAAAAAAAAAAAATTTAAAATTAAAACAAAGACATTAAATAAAGATACTTCTACAAGATTGAAAAATTAAAAACTTACTTAAAAAGATTAAATTTGCATAAATATATTTTTTTAGGGTTTCAATAAGTTTTAAAATTTAAATTTAATATAAAAGCAAAATATTAAATATAGATATTAAAGGTAAATAAAAGTCTTATACAATTAGATAATAACTTTTTTTTAGATAAAAGCATTTTATATAAAATATTTATCAATAAAATCCTTTGACAATCTATACAATAAGTTAAATAAAAGAAATATTTAATTCAGATTTTTTTTTTATCTATTCAGATGTACGAGTATCTATTAGTACCAAAAAATTGAATTTTAATTCAAGCAAATAAAGTAATAAAAAGAAATAATAAGTAAGATATATATAAAGAAATGATAAGTAAGAATAATTCGTGATAATAAAGTAATTCATTGTCAATTATATTGAATTCATAATAATGAAGAATATATACTAAATTTTATTTCATTTTTTTTGTTAATAACACGTGCAAGTTTAAATTTTACTTTCCTTTTGTAGATATTTATGAATTTCAAATTAAAAACCATTTTTGTGTTTTTTACCTTTCGATCGTTTTCTGGGTCATTTTTAATCAAAAATAAAATAAGTTGCTAAGGAGTTATAGAATAAATTTAAAATAGGTTTTTTAAAATTCCAATAAGGATGAAATAAAGAATTGTTGAAAATTTTTACTAGGACTCAAATTTTGCTAATATGAAATTTTGCTCTGTAATATTATTCGGGTTATGCTCTTTTGTTGAACACACTTCCTTGGATTATAAGTTGAATACTTAATCATTCCATCAATCGGCCCCGGTTTTTCTATTTCCCAAATTCACTTTTAACAGGGAACGGATTCGCTTCAATAGCAGGTTCTAAAAAGTTTTAGTCATAAATTGCATACTTTTAGGGGATTTTTTTTATTATCAATTACCAGCACCTATATACCACTACTGTTGTTATCCATCCAATTTTATTTATAATATATGTATATATAAAAAATCAATTTTATTTACACGTTTCAAAATTAATTATAACTTTTCTTTTTTTCAATAAATTTAAACAGAAACAGGATGGAAAAAAAGGGATTCCTATCATAAGAAATAAATTATTAAACATTTTTTGATTCCTTTTTGTCTGATCCCCCCAAAAAAAACATAAATAAAAACAAAAAAACAAACAAAATTAATTTTTATTTTTTAACACATTCATACAAAATTATAAAAATAATATATTTAAAAAATTTCCATATTATTGCTGGTTTTTTTGGAATTTTCTTTTTTTAGGTGGAAAATTGATATTGAATAAAAAAAAGTAGGAACAACAAAAGAATGGAAGTGTTAGGGAAATGAATTTAAAATTGAAGTTGTTCCTGGTACAAACATTTAGATACTAACAAGTTAACAAAGATTGCCCGGTTTTATAAGAAGAACCATCAGTCTGAAAATAAATTAAGAAGAGTAATTTTTAAAAATGCACCAGTTATTGATTTTATTTGAGCAGCAGTAGTTGAAGCCATTGGAAGATTTTCCTCTTGGCAATCAAATCTACAACTGAAGGATAAACAGATGATAAAATTCATATCGGCATTGAAATGTGTAATTGATGACTAAATGTTAAGAAAAAAAAAATAAAATAAGTTGTCACTAAACCGTAAACTTACTCTAGAAAATGGGAATTTTTGTGACAATATCGTATTACCTTATCAATGAAATATTTTGTAATACTCCGTGTCATAAGTAAACAGGTTTTAAAAAAAAGGCGTTCACACTACACAACTTTTTAAGTTTTGACAGCAAATACAATTTAATTTTTTACTTTCATTTTTATTCTCGTTATGTTTTTTATTTTTGTAACCAATCATTAAAGGAATCGTAAACCAAAAATTTCGATTCATATAAAAAAAACGGATTATTGAAAACCTTAAAAATGCACTGTTTTTAAAGTAAAAATAAGTTAAGAAATGTCAAATATTTTTAAGGAATGAAATTAGTTTATCGATTAAAGCATATATGGAGTCAAAGTGCGCACAATAACTTTAAAACATTGCTGCAAATCGTACTCTGACTCCTAACCAAGCAATCTGACGAACCCGAACCTGAATCCATTTTAAAGAAATGGTTCTGGTTCAGGTTCACAAATTTCGTGTAACTATAAATGTTAACATAATTTGTTCTATGTGCAGTTCTTCCAGGGAGAAAGAAAACATTTTAGAGGAAATGTTAAAAAATGAAGTAAACGAACACGATAATTTGAATATAGATAAAGAGAAAACTATAATAAGCCCAATACCAATAAAAGTTAGTTTGGAAGTTATAAAGTTTTTTCCTAGATTATTTAATAAAAATGAAAAAAATTTTAATTTTCGGGATGAACGAAAAGTGGACACACAACTTCTATATAAAGCTGCCCAAATAATTAACTATTCCTTCTACACAGGTAAGTCTAAAACAGAACTTTTTCGGACTAAAATTTATTCTATCTTCACAAAGAACTTCTTTAAATGAAGAAAATTTAAAAAATATTGAATAATTGAGGAATGTTAGTTCAAAACTAAGCAAATCGTTTTTAAGTTGAATACACAATAGTCATGACAGCAAAATTTTATACATCTGCAGACAATCCTTAAATCAAAGGAACCCTTAAATTCCAACTTTACTCGATTTAAACTAAAATTCAACAGTTATTAAAGGCGCTTTGCAAATATATATGTATGTGTATTGCTTATAAACATACATGCCATTTTTCAAAATCATCAATTCCTTATCTTTTTACCCACACTTTTAATCTCTTTTTACTAGTGAACCTCAAATTTATATTGTAGAATGAAACAAATTGCCTGTCTTTTATAGTACAGCTTATTTCTTATTTTTATATATTATGCATGATATATGTATGATGGTAGTTGCGGCACCATATTGGTGTGAGTAAATTCTTTCTAAAATTTTTCGAATTGAGTTGGAATTGAGTATGCAAATAAAAAAAAAATTATTTGGAATTGAGTATAAGAGAGAATAAGGAAAAAACACTAAAATGAAAGTGAGGTTAAAAAAATAACAGGAAAGAGAATAAGTGAAATTATGACACCCATGAGATGAATAAATTTTATGCTATCACTCATTTTTTTTTTTTTTTAAACTTTCTTACGTTTTTTTTTTCCTGTATATTCATGCTGTGTGTTGCTTCATTTTAAGTACAAAAGTGTTCTCCAGCTAACAAAATTTAAGCAAAACTCAAATTTTTTTTTTTAAATTGAAACTTTTCACATAAAAGTAGAAAAAAACAAAATTCAAAAGAAAAATGTCATCTTAAGATGAGTTTTTTTTTTAACTATATAAGCTGAATAAGAAACACACGTGTTCAGTTTTTTATTACTTTTGTATAGAAAATGATTTGCAATTTTTTCCCAAAAAAAAAATTTAATTTTTTTTCCTGAAGGGTATTAAGAGAGCCTCCTAGTGGCAATAATAAAGGAAACTAAATGAAATTTCTTTTTATAACGAGTTTAATGTTTGTTTTTTTTTAGGATTCTATTGTATTCTATTGGGTGTGTTCCGTTGTGTATAGGAAATGAAAATCAAAAAAAATTTTCAATTTTATGAAAAAAAAGCATAATTTAATCTGATGTTGGAAATTAAGATTATAATCTTTGTCATGTTAATTATAAAAATTTTATTAAAATATTATAAAAACTTGTGACTCAATTTCCATTTTCCTTTTGTAAAGCAAAATGCGTTCAATTATTTGTACGAAACCGCTTATATAAAATATAATAAGCAGTAGGCATATTTATTACAGTAACAAGTAAGTAGGTATTTATTGCGCATCAGAAATAGGAACCTTAGATTTCTGCATATATACATTACTCCATTGCTCGAAAGACAAAAAAAACGGGTTTGTTTTGTGACGTCAGTGTGCGACAAACTTTTAGAGTCCCCTTAATTAAAAGTAAAAAAAAATCATGAATTTAGTTTAAGTCCAGTTATTTATATTATTTGCAAGCAACATAGCTGGGTTTCAAAGTGATTAGAGTGCCGACTTTCATGCGAAAGTCCCGGGTTCGAATCCCAGTGAAATTGAAAATACTTTTCTGGTTTTCGAATAGACTTAGCTACCATTCGTCATTGGGTTCAAATTAATGGCTTAGTCAATAATTAATAATTATACATCTGTAGTAAAAAATACATTAATATAACAATATAAACAAAGGAGTTCGCCATAAGTGCTAAGCACTTCTTAGAATCTGTGAATAATAAATAAATAAAAATAAAAAAAAATAATAATGTATAAAAATTATTAAATTTGAAAGTTCCAACGTATTAGTTCTCTTATTAGTCAATATTAACTATTTCTTTCTCTATTTCTTTTTTAAATTTCGTATTTTTTTTTATTTCTTTTTCACTCTTTTAAGGAGTATAGGGCATTCAACAAATCTATTTAGACTAGGCTTCAGTTTCTTTAATCGTTATATTCACTAAGCCGTTCATTACTCGGCTATAGCTATTGTATAAGATTATAAACTCACAAATGTTAATTGTGTGCGTCATCTGTTATCCTACACAAGAGTTATTTATATATTTATATTAAATCTTATCTTATATTACGATGTAATTATACAATTTTACTATATTTTTTTTATTAGATATGATCTGACGCAAGATTTTCCACATGAAAGGTGACATTTACCACTACGCCATTAGTCAGATTAATTTCATATTACGGCTCTATTAAATCTGTTTAATTTTACATTTCCCTCTAATATTTGAAGCCAATCTTAAAATGTTATAACAAATCTCTACCTACTTGTTTTTTGAATTTATTCACAGAAAGTGAAGGAGATGTTAAATACGCACAATTAATACAATTCACCCACTACATTTGCAAATAAAAAAGGGCGTTCAAAGTGGACTTGAAGAATTACAGAAGCGCATACAAATCAATATAAATATTCTGTAAAAGGCGTATAATTCTGATTTTTTTACCAACTCTAATATAACTTTTAATTATTTTTCTTAAATATTAAATTTAACAACAATTAACTTAATATAGTGGGGACCGATGTTCCAAAATTCCCCCTAAACAAATTATTGGAACTAGATTTAGCATGCACTACTAAAATCAAAAGAATAGTATGAAAATGCGGCAAACCGAATTAAGAAGTAAGTTTCCAATTTTTTCAATAAATCGTAATAGGGGGCTGCTGCCTCTGCCATTTGGCTTTATTTGATTTGACTTTATTCCAAGGAACCATAAATTCAATTTTCTCTGCGAAATTAAATAAAATGCAAACTACTTACAATTTTGAATTAACTTTCTTAAGTTGGACTCTATACAATAGATTGAAGGTCTATAAATGAATTTGTTCTTACAATATATTTATAATTATTTATTTTATTCTCCTCTTTCATTTTTTCCTAATACGAGATGGGATCCTCAACATTAGACATCCAAAAAAAATATCTTATATCTTTAATTTTTTAAAACAGTTATTCCAGGCCCTTCAACTATAGGTTATAGGTTATTTTAATGAAACGCTTCCTTTGATAAGCTTAGTAGACTGAATTAATTAATTAATTCAATTAATTGAAAATAAATAATTATTTTCTAAAATTAATTTTTAATTAATATTTTATTAGTTTACCACACACCATGATTATGTTACGATTTTAATTTCTATTGTTTTTAATCTACAATAAAAATTATAAACACTTTTTAAAGTTGTTCGTATATATAAAATTTTATTAAAAACCAGACACACGTTTTTATGTAAAATGTAAATGTAAAAAACCCCAAAACTAACACACAAAAAAATAAATTTTGTTTTTTTTTTCAAATTTTTCTGCACGAGTAATTTTTTTTTTTTTCAAAAAAAAAACAAAAACCAAATCTTCATTTAAACATTTAAAGTACTATAAAAAAAAAAAAGATTTTTATATTTATTCATTAAAAATCCCTCGTATAATTTTTCAGTCTGCGTAAACATTAATTTTAAAAAATTACGATAATAAAAAACAGAAGCAATGATTTTTTTTTATTAAACTTGTTTAAGAAAAAAAAGGATGACTACAAACACATTTACATAAAGACATAAAATTTAGATAAAGGAAAAAAAATACATTAACTTTAAGATATTTATGTATAATATTTTTAATAGAAATCTTTTGTTAGCCCCTGAAAGTATGCAATATATACTATATTATTTTCTATACTATGTTTTTTGCAGTATTATTTTATTTTAAAGGCCTCGAGTGATGTATACTTAACATGTATATGAAAGTAAGTAATCAAATTGATCTCTTTATGACCAAATATATAATCTAAATATAAAATATATATCTATATATATAAAAGTGAAAGTTTGTTTGTTTGTTTATTTTCATGAAAATTTGTATATAGAGATTTTTGGGAACGGAAAGAAATCGTGGGCTAAAAATTTTGCTCTAACGAACCCCCAAATTGGGGCTGTGATGCAAGAATTTAAACTTTTTTTTTTCTGAAATTAAAACGATTTGACCGATTGACTTCAAATTTTGTATACGTAATACTCCTTTAGAATTGAGTTGACAATATTAACAGTTTTGAAATTTGTTAACCCATGTTGGCCTGACAGTTAGTCAAAAAATATTTTGGAACCAAATTTTGTCCAGTTTTGCGAATACTACTTTGGCGAAAAAGAAAACCTCAATAAAATATTTGTTGAATTCCGTCAATCCATTGGGGCCCAACAGCTTTTTATAAGTTTTTCTGTTACTTTACTCTAAATTAAAAACGGTTTGACCGATTTTCTTCAAATTTGTATACGTGTTCCGTTTTGAGAATGAAGTTAACTATATTAACAAACTTGGAATTTATTAGCACATGCCGGCCCGACTTTTGTCAAAAAAAAATTTTGGAAAGTATTAAGTACTTCTTTGAATTACAGAAAGTTTAAAAAATAACTAAAATAAGCTTAGAAAAATTGATTTAATACATTTTAAAATTAACATTTACACTATGACTTTTTGGTGTAACATCAACTTAAACTAAACCTCCGTTGAGCGATGCAGCAACACGCATCAAGTATTAGCTAGTATAATATAATCAAAATAAATAACATTACTTATATCTTAATAATAAATAGATCAAATCCAAATGGACCATAGCGCAGGCTGTGGTGTTTATTTTTTTGCAAAATTCTATGTAATTTATAATTTTGAATATAATTAGAATAAAAATATTAGTTAAATAATAGCATTCAACGTAATTTAATAATTTAATTTTAATCAAATTAGTAATTTAATGAAAATGCAAAATCTTTTGTGATTTTTATTAGGGCTGATACCAGAATTATCGAGCTAACAAAATATACTGTCACTACAAATGTTCTTCCTGAAAATACATGAGATTCGTACAATTCATCGCAATAAAATTATATCCGTACAATAATAGATTGTTAAGAGTCACATATCTTGAGAAAAGTCATATTATGAACCCAAGATATAACGCACATTTTTAGTGTAGTCAAAGGCACGTCAATAAATCGTATTTTTTGTATCCTTCTGCTTTCCTCTAATGAGTATACGGCTTTCATCAAGTCATCAAGACTTAGCTTCAGTTTCGTAAATCATTATATTTTTCGAAATTATTTGGAATAAAGAAAGTTTTAATTCTACAGGTTTATTGCAGACAAGAGACAGTACTATTGATTTGGAACCCACACAAAATTAAATGATACACAAACCCAATGAAATCATTATACTTACTTATTTGTTAGGCACTACAAACCATAAAGGTTCTGAGCCTAATATAATATCCCCTTCCACTCATCTCGGTTTTGGGCAGATCTCTTCCAGTTTTTTAAATCTGCCGATGTCTCATCTCCCCAACCTAGGTGCGGTCTCCCTCGGCGTCGCTTCCCTTGAGGTCTGGCTTCAAATATCCTCTTGACTGGAGCATCGGTTGACATTGGCTTGACGTGACCGAGCCAATGAAGGCGTCTGATTTTGACTTTCGTGGCTACATCAACGTCATTATACAGTTCGTAGAGTTCGGCATTATATCTTCTCCGCCAGGCTGCGCCCTCGTTTACAGGACCATATATTCTTCGTAGAATTTTTCTTTCAAAAATACCTAGTGCTAGCTCAATCGAACCTTAAATTATAAAATTTTCCATTATGGATACTTATAAATGAAGAACAACTGAATTGAAATGGCGGTCCATTTTTGAAATTTATTATTAAATTTGAAATAGCGCGAACCAATTAAATTTTTCCAAACAATTTAACAGTTAAAAAAAAAATTTTCAACTTCAATTAATTTAAAAAATTGTTTAATACCGCGATATAAAAGTTTTATTTCACCTAAACCAAGTAGACATCCTCCGCACCAATTCAAATGCTATTCTAATAAAATACAGACAATAAAAAAAAGTTATTCAATTGTTTCAATCAAGTAAATGGGATCCTTTAAAGTCTATAACTGAAGATAATTTTTTCGAAATATACAGCACGTGTATAAAAAAAAAAGATGTTATAAATATTTAACTTTGTTCTATTATAAAATTTAATAAGTTTTGAAAATTTTAAAAATTTATTACTCTTGGTCCAATGATAAACAATTTTTTACGCGACAAACCAATTACCAATGTTCCTTCCAATTAAATAATTGTACAGGTAGAAAAATAACTTAACGGTATACACGTTTAAAAAAAAATTCCCAAAAATAATTTTTTTAAATAACATTTTTTTTGAAAAAAACTTTTGTAGTAAAAACAAAAAACAAAAAAAGAATACAAAATTTCAAAATATAAACAATCTGACAACCTCATTTTGATTATGGAGTCTCTTTAAAAAACTTTGAAAAGATTTTATATATAATTTATAATTCTCTATATAAGTATGTATGTATATATATAAAGGTAACAAAGTTAAAACAATAACATTTGTTTACGGTTAAATAACGTAGAAAAAAAGGATTAAAGTTACAAAATAAAATATTAAAAAAATTTATAAAGTTACGCCTGTTTTTAATTTAATATCTTAAATATATATATATATATATACAGGGTGGTCCAGATTTGTTTTATTTTTACTTATTTTAAAGAAAAATAGTTAGAAAACAAAAAAAAATTATTAATACAGAATTTTTTAATTTTTTAACGTAGAATCCGAATTTGCATCGATAAGTACCCGTTCCCATTTGAAAATCTCGATTTAGGGACACTTCTGATCTAAAAAACCTATTTCCGATCGTTTTCGGAAGTTTAAAATATCGCAAATCGATAAATCATCCTCGACTTAGTTAATAAAATTTTTTTTTAAATTTTAAAATAACTACTCCTTGCCTGCTTAAAAAACTGATACGCATGGTCTGGACCACCCTGTATGTATACTATACTGTATATCTGTTACTTATACTGAGATTTTAATATTAAAAATTATTATTAATTTTTCAATATTTTAGAAAATTAATATTGAGTTCTGAATTCAAACAGGATAATAAGATCCTGGATCCTTGTGTTTTGTATACTGACTACCGTAGGTATCTATGAAATGTAGCTTTTATGTTTTATTTAGGTTTTATAATAGAAAAATTGTTAAAAATATGCTGGTGTTTACTAGTGTTCTAAACGGAGTGATATTCGTATTATAGAGTGAAGGTTAATCTTACTAAATTTTAATTTATAGATTAATTGTATTGTAACATTTATTAATTTACTCAAATTAATCACCCTATACAATTGAAAATTTCCGAAAACTCAAAATTTAACAACATGATACGTAGCATTTGTAGCCTTCAAACTATTGTATTTAGAACGAATAGATGGCCCTCCAAGAGTTGAGTTTGTAATGAGATCACTTTTCTAAAACCGAAATCAAAAGAATATCGCATAGAGCCAAGAAGGAAATCTTTAATAAATATAAAAAAATTGGAAAAAAACAATTATACACGATTTGAATGTGAAATCCTATTTATAGATCCTAACAAATTAATGGATATTCTGATATAGAAACAGTGCAAAAAAATGATTAACCCAAAAGAACGAGGGTGGCATAATTAACGAAAAATGAAAACTCTCATTCAGGTTGTATATGAAATTGCAAGATATGGCAGGATAAAAGACTTTTATACACAAAAAACGTATTTCACAGTTTAAGGGTTCAATTTATAAAACAGTTCCTATATTTTTTCAGAGTTCAGATGAAAACTCTCATTCAGGTTGTATATGAAATTGCAAGATATGGCAGGATAAAAGACTTTTATACACAAAAAACGTATTTCACAGTTTAAGGGTTCAATTTATAAAACAGTTCCTATATTTTTTCAGAGTTCAGATTTGAAAGAACTCTAGGATAAAACCTAAATTAGACGGAGCTGCTAAACAAGTATTGTGATCATTTACCTCCACATAAGAATAAGTACAAAAATAGTCGAAGGCTACTTAATTTCAAACCAAATTAAGTTTATAAACTTAATAAAAATATAAATTGAAATATTAAAATATTGATTGACGGCAAAATGTCTAAAGAAATGAACATAAAAATCAAAGTATTCATACTATTGCATATATTTCCAAAGTAAAAATTGAAGCTCTGAATTATTTCGATACATGTTAACAGGGTTCCAAAACATGTTTTTTTTTAATTTTTATTATGTAGAATATGCCTACCTTCAGGTGACCATCTATACTCTTTTCGGAAGTGTTATACTCTTTTGAAACCGTTTATACTACCCAAAATATCCATACTCCCTAAATACAGCTTTAAAATAATATACTCCTGAAATGCTGCTTTAATTTCTAAATGGGGTTTTTTTTTATATTGGCAACATTGCAACATTGAGAGTACATTTTTCTTTGTTAACTGATCTTTGTTTGTGCTACAAAAGCAATAACAATTATGAAGGACATGAAAGATACATTGCCACAATGACTTACTTCAGTTTTTAATTCGTTGTTTTGTAAAACGAGTTAAAAACACTAGAGTTGTTTAAACTCTTGAATTGTCTATGGGTTAAGTAGACGCTTTCTAAATGAAACATAACAGTTTTATTAAAAATTGTATAAAATATCTGCAGGAATGGACGAAATTCGAAATTTTTAATTTTAAATGGATTTTGTTGTAAGGAAGCATCGTAATCGAATCAGTTATATTTATTATTAAATTCATATACTCTTCAAAAATAAAATAAATAAAATAAATAAATAATCATAAAATACTTATATATAACATATTATATGATAAGTATATTAAAAGTTAAAAATTCATAATAAATAATTTATATGTGAATAGAACATTTTATATCAAAACTTAAAGGAAAATATAAATGATAAAGCTGAAAATCATCAAAACACAAAAGACACCAAAAAATAAAATCTATGTTAGAATTTAAACAACTAATATCCACCTCCTTGTAAACCAAGATATATAATATGTATATGTCCTATCATATTATATAATGTACATGTATAGTTTAAAAGAATAAAGATTTTATTAGGGCATAGAAAAGGAAGATGAAACTTTTTTCTCACTTCAAATACTTACAATTACAGCAACAGAGTTACACAAATACAGAATAAAATTTTTTACACTATATGTCATACATTTTGATGAAGATTTATTACAGGTAGAATTTAAACTTTCATTTATATTTTTTGGTTTTATTTTTTTTTTTTTTGTTTTCCTTATGTATTTAGCACGTGTTAAACACGGTACAATGAATCGTAGATTAGAACTTATATAGTAAAAGTTTTTTTAATTTTTGTATATGTATATTTTTAATGTATACATAATTTATACATAATATAAGTTTTTTTAAATGCGACAATGTACCGTACATTTAGTAATAAACTCAAAATTTTAATATAAATTTGCATTTACACAATTGAAATGAAAATATTTACATATAAAAGTGTGCTGTAGTTTTAATAATGGGTGCATCATTTTAATTTTCTTAAAAAACTTTTCTATTTATTACAAATGCATTAGGAAGGATTCCTTTCTATAAAAAGGAATAAAGCCATGCTGAAAAACAAAAATTGAAATAAAATTATCTTGGGCAGGCCGAACCTTCTACATGATTAACTGTTTTAGAAGATGAAGAAATAGATGACCATGTCCGACAATAACAAGTGAGTGTTCATTCTATGAATAAGTTTAACAAAACAATAATTTAAGACACATCCAAAACCTAATTTACTTATCCAAAAATTTAGGTATCAAGCGATAAGTTTAAAGTGATTTGTCGACCAAAAAGTTTAGGAATATTAAGAATATATACACCCCTATTCTAAATTCCCTCGTACGGCTACGAAAAAGTGATTCTCAATTCCGACTTAACGTAACTCTAAGGTAGTTGAGAATCGCTTAAACTTTTTTTTTGTTAGCGTAGCCAATTTTTCGTAGAAACTGTACAAAGGAATTAAGAATAGGGTTGTATTTTTTTTTCTTAAATATAATCTGACTGGGGTTTGAACACAAGTTGAATGATAACAAGGGACTCTGAAAGCAGTATGTAAGCGTCGCTGGTGGTAAGTAAGAGTCACCTTCCATTCCAACAAGTTAAAAAGTTCAGTACTATTATTGTCGAAAACTATGATATCATACCATATCATTCTGAAAAAAATTATAAAAACGTTTCCTAAAATTAAAATTATGCAAGATTTTTTTTAAAATTATTATTTTTATTTTAGCAAACAAGTTTTCATATTTTGTTCGTCCCAACAAAATATTTTAATTAAAAAGAAGCTTAAAACATAATACTTTAATTAAGAAAGAAAATAACTTATATATGCAAATATTTATTATTCAAAAAAAGCTTCTTATAGTAACAAACTATTTTATATTAAAAGAAAAAAAAAACAAACAAATATAGAAGTATTAATTTAAAATTTAATGAAATGACATGTATTTCATATAATATTAAAAGATAATAAAAATAAAATTCAATTTTAAAGAAAAAATATGTTAAAAAAGAAAATAAACCAAAATATAATTTTAACTACACATTATTTGTTTTTGTACTTTTTTTTTTCAATTTCCATTTTTTATTTCATTAAACTTTTTTTAGGTGTAAAAAAATAGATGTAATCAAATATATCCCATTTATATTATGAACTTAAAATGTATTATAACAAATTTAATCTCAGTTATTTTAATTTTTGAGTGTTTACAAAAATAACATATATACATATACAGTGAACTGTTACTTCAGTAATAACATGTATATATACAATTTAACTGAAATTTAAGTGCTATTATTACTGTTACTACATACTTTAATGAAAAATAAACAAGCAGCTTCAGCTGAATTATTAACTATACTGTAAAATGTGCCTGAAAAAAAAAAATCAGAATTAAATACTTAGTCTATTTCAATTGATTGTTAATTAAAATTTTTAGATTCTCGTTAAAGAATGGAAAGCTTTGCTTACACAAAATTATTTCGAATCTTTTTACGTAACATATTAAATTAATTAACGTTTCCTTTCCTTAAAATTATCTATCAATTTTCAAATTGTACCAAATTATTTTAAATTAAATTTTTACCGTTTGGAATTGAAACAAAATTTCCTTCCTTCGAATTATAAACTTCTCCATCAATATGAAATTCCAATACTCCAAACATAAATAAAAAGTGCTGAAATTATTAATAATTATAAATCGTATATACAAAATAGTTCGAATGCAAAAAAATATTTTCTGTATTTACCAAATCAAAAGTTTTTGATCTAATTCTTGGTTTCTGGGAACCTGGTTTGAATTTAATATAACCAAAATCTTTTGAGCGTTCTTCTTTATAAAATGCATACTGTACACCATTTTTTTCAGAAATTTCCATTTTACTGATATCAGCTAAAACAAAAAAAAAATTGTTTTTTATTTAATAATGCAGTACGATTAATTGTTATATATCTTTACTTACTTATTCTAAAACTATTTTCAGCAAAATATCTTTGAATATCATCGTCATCCTTTGAATTATTCTTACTATTATTGCTATTCATTTTTGTTGAAACACAAGCTAACTCTTTCACCCAATGAAAAAAATCGTAGCACTATGAAATTAAAAACCAAAAGTTTATAAAAAATAGTATAGAAAAATTATTTGTTTTTTATGATGATTACCTCAGCACTTGAAGATTTTGTTGATTGTTCAGAATTAGTGCTTATATTACAATTTTGGGTTATTTTATTGCTTTTTGCAATAATATCATTTTCTTTTGTTGCTACCTCTTTCGATATATTTTTTTTGCCCTGGAATTTTTCAGCTTTTTTAGATTTGAGTTTTTCGTTGCTTAATGTTTTTTCACTGTTTTTATTTTCATTGGAAAGATTTTGTTTTTCTGCATTTTTATCATTTTTTGATGAGCCCATGTTAGAAAGAACTGTTGTTTCAAATTTATTGAAACTTACTTTAAGGGTATCTACTAATTGTGATATATCTTTTGTTTTAGATATAACTAAACTATTATTTGATGCATTTTGTTGTTCACTCATTAAAGAAATACCATTATTTTTAATTTTAGACTTAGGCTTTGGTTTATTAGTATTCTTTTGTTTTTCAGCAAAATGGTGTGTATTTTCTATTTCCACACCTTCTACTAAATTGGAAGACCCTATATTTTGATTATTTAAATCGTTTTCTTGTTGTTCATCTTCTTGAATTATTTCGTTGATAATTTTTTTCTTTTTACGTCTATCAACTTTCTGTTTTTTGTTATCAATTTTATTGTCTTTTAGGTTATTTTTATTTGCCAATCGGGTTTCAGATTTTTTTTGGTTTCTTTTTTGTTTACTAACAGGGTAATTATAAAAATCTTTCATAATTTTATAATATTCAATCATAGAAGGAAGAATTTCGTATTCATTTGTCGAATATTTATATATTCTACGTGGAGCGGGTTTCCTACCGGATTTACGAATGTTTGATGATAGTGTAGATTCATCATTTTCATAACTAATTAATGGAAATTTATAACTACGAGGAAGATTTTCCAATAATTTTTCTGCTTCTGATTTAAATCCGTTTTTTGTATTATTTCGATTATTTTTTATTATATTTTGGTTATTTTTTGATGTATTTTCTTTGTCTGTATCATTTTTTGAATTATCTAAACTACTGGTTTTCTTGCTTTTTGTTAATTTAGATTTTGGTGCCGGTAAAACAGGTTTTTTGAAAATTGAATCATCATTATTTGAATTAATAACTGATTGGTTGATATTACTAAATATATTTGATTTCTTCAGTTGAATGTATGATTTATTGTTACCAACATCATGGTTAAATGATGATATAGCTTCAAGATTTTCCAATGATTTCTTACTTTTATTTTCATTAAAAGAGTCTTCATTATCTGATTTTCCTTTTTCATACAACTTTCGGCGGTGTCCATCACTAGTTCTATTAAACGAGTGTGTTAAATCATTTAAAGGTAAATTCTTTGTTATATTTAAATAGGTCTCTTTTAACGTATCAACATTTTTTTGTTTTCTCGGTCGGCCTCTTTTATTTTTTGTCAAATCATTCTTCTTTGCCTCATCACTTTTCTTTTTTATTGATTCCTTCCACAGATGTGTTATAACTTCAGGTTCGTCATATACATGATCCGTATCATCATTTATTCGTTGCTGAATATCAACAATATCCTGAGAATCTGTTCTTGATGTCGAAGAAAACGAGTTATCACCACCAGAATTTCCTTCTAAAAATTTAATCAAATATTGTATAATAATAAAAAAAGAAACTAAATTATTACCTTTATGAAAATCATCTGATAATTTTTGTTTTAAAGACGGCATAGACTTAGCCTTTTTAATGCTCCTATATTGTTTCCGAAAAACACGTTTAGGTTCTGGTGAATCTGATGATGATGAATCTCCAGCATTACATCGATTTTTAACAGATTTTTTTCTTTTACTCGTTGGAAAGTATGCTGATATATAGCCTGAAGACGATTCCTGATTTTGTGGTATTTCAATCACTATTTCATTTGGTCTGTCATAAGCTTCAGCAGGTGGTAAGGGAAATTCTTCTGTATTGTTCGATTCACTATTCGATGGATTATTAAGTTCTACAAGTTCAGGTTGAAGTTCCAGTTCGCTGCATTTTTTCTGCTGATTTGTATCTAATGTATCTTTTGTTGAAACTGAACGTTTGTTTTTATTCTTTTCATTTTTGACTTGAAATTGATAAAATCTTGACAATCTCCTATTGGAACTACTTATTGGCTTCGGACAATTAATGTTGTTGGGTGCATTTATTGGTAATGTCAAATCCATTTCATTTGTTAATAAAAAGGATGGAGGATTAGGGAAAGTTGAGTTTTTTCTACTAGTCGGTTCTCTTAAACGTAAAGAAGAATAATCCGGATTTTCTTCTATAAATTCTTCTGTTTGATCTTCATCACTATGTAACAGAAACGAGGGGGGTGCAGGCAAATTTGAAATGGAATTTTTACTTTCTCTTTTTTTTTTATCATTTTTATTCAACACTTCTGTAAACGATTGATAATATTCATTTTCACGAAAAACGTTTACCAATGGAACATCAGAGTTGATTTGTATATTTTGCTCATTTTTTTTGAGTGACAATTTGGAAGTATCTTTATCTAATTTTGAACAATTGTTATATTTAATCTTATACTCCTCTGAAATATTTTTTTTCTTCAATTCATTTATGGCATTAATCCGAAATTGAGCTAAACTGGAAGAACGTCTAGATTTTGATTTTCTTAAATCCACTGGTTGTACACTAAAATTTTGTGCCACAAATATTTTACTATTATTGTTAGATGTGCTATTTAATGATTTGAACTTCTCTGCTTTTAAAGAATAATCAATCACATTACTTTTAGAAGGGGTTTTGGACAGTTTTTCTTTTATTATAGTAACAGTTTTTGGTTTATTAATGCTTGCATTAACAACCGGACTAAAATAAATATAATATATTAATACATTTTAATTTATTTTTAAAAGAAAAAGCTTACTTGTTAGAAATGCGTTTTTCCTTCTCCAAGATACTGTTTTCAACAAGGCCAGAGTCATCCGTAATTTTATCTGCATTATCATCTAATTCTTCTAAAGGCTCATCAGATTCATCTTCACTAATTAAATGCATATTTACATTATCATAATTTGTCCTGTTTTTTTTATCAACTTTTAACGAAACATTTATTCTCTTAGGAGCAACGGATATGTTTTTAGATTTATTTTGATATGAGTCAGAAAATTCAGGCGGAGGCATTGGTAAAGTAGAATTAGCATTAGATTGAGATTTAATGGAATCATTATTTTTATTTCTATTGTTGTCAATCATTATAACAACTGGAGATTTAGGAACTATTGAATTTTGAACTGCATCAATAATTTTATCCAGACGTGATGATAAATTGTTTCTATTCAAAGTTTCATTTATATTTTCTTTATTAAGATTACTTTGATTATTAGAATTGGTTTTAGGCGCTAAACTCTGAACAGAAACTATAATTGGTAACCCAGTTTTATCACTAACTTTAAACGGTGTTGCTGTTAAAGGTTTCATTGAAATTAAATTACCGGTACGTTTAATCTGAGGTATCTTTGAAGTCCAATTGCTTTTTTTGGTAGATGTAGGGTTTGGGGTTATTTTGGAAATATCATATGAGTTTCTTGGAGAATTCAGGATTTTAGTAACAATCCATTGTTGTTCCTGAGTTGCTGGTTTTGCACTGTCCTTTTCTATATTTTGTTCGATTTCAAATTCATTATTTTCACATATATCTTCATGTTGTTGTTCATTTTCAATTTCAATATTATTAATATTAGAAAATTCGGTATTAGAGGATTTTCTGATAATTGTATAAGCTCTACGTTGTTTTGACGGACTTGCTCCATTTTCATATATAGCTGTGTTTCTCTTTGAAGGAGTTTTTTTATTTGACAAAGGATTTTCTGAAATATCTGAATTCATGGTATCAATAATTTCTTCCACAATATCAACAATTTCATCATCCATATCATCAATAATATCGATATTCTCTTTAGCAACATCTTCTTTAGACTTATTTGTATTTGGATTATTTCTCAAGATGCAGACATTTTCATTATTAGAAGCAACAGGTGAATCAGTTTCTTCTAAATTTTCATTCTTAATTACTATTTCGGTATTTAGATTTGTATCACAATTTCTGTCCTCCGTAAATGAATCAGATATTGAAATTTCTTTATTATAATAAAAAGTTTTTTCGTTCTGTTCTTGAGTTTCTGGTATAATTAAAGTTGATTCATCATTTGATTTTTCATTATTCTTTTCGTTTAATTCTTCTTGAGTAGAAGGTATTACACTAAAACTTTTATTGATATTTTGATTGATTTTTGCTTGAACTTGTTCTGAATTTTTTTTATTTGCATTTTTTGATTCATTTTGCTTACGTTCGCCAACTAGCTTCCTCTTTTCGTTTTCATTTATTTTTCTTTGTAACCTTGTCATTCGAACAAAACATTCGTCTACTTGATTTGATTGGTTCCTATTTTTATTTAGAAAACGTGAAGAAATCTCCATTGAATTTTCACTTACAATTGTTTTATTTTTATCAAAATTATCATTTTCATAAGGTTTTTTTCCTTTATTTACTTGTAAATTACGTTCAACATCATTTTTATTTAATTGAAAGGAAGTTTCATCTAATGTCGAATCATCGTTAGCAAAAACATTACCAATTTCTTCATTATGTACAATTGGCGTACTCATGCAACATGGATTCTAAAAAAACAAAAAAAAAAAACAATTAAAATCACAAAATATTAAAATGTTAAGTTTGACTTACAAATTGCTTTTCTGACACTACTGTTTTTTCGAATTCTTTAAGTAAAACTCTTTTTCCTAAAGATCTTGTATTTCTTCTTAAATT
The DNA here is from genome assembly GCA_963082915.1 of Dolichopus griseipennis. Classification (NCBI taxonomy): domain Eukaryota; kingdom Metazoa; phylum Arthropoda; class Insecta; order Diptera; family Dolichopodidae; genus Dolichopus; species Dolichopus griseipennis. The sequence goes on along the minus strand of OY720442.1, from coordinate 38,679,668 downwards.
AGAGGTGTTGTTCCGCTTTGAGGGAGAATATTTAAGTTTGCTATTTTGAATTGAAGAAATTTTTTTTCTTCCTGGTGAATATTTACTTTTATCAAATTTACTTGATTTATTTTTGGTTTCGTCTTTTTCGGAATCATTTTTCTTAATTTTTTCTTCTTCTTTGTCGTTTTGCTGAAAGTTTCCACTTGATTTTCTTTTTTCAATATGAATATCAAAATCTGAACGTAAGCCCTGCGTTAAGATTTCTATTAAATTTAAATCCACTTTTTTATTGGAATTTCTTTTCTGACGAATATAATCCCATAGTTTTTGATTGTCGTTTAGTATGTCGTCTTCAATTGCGGAATTTGTTGTGGTTGAAAAACTTATTGATTCTCTTGCTTCTAAATTGCTGAAATAATTAATATTCATATTTAAAAATACTTTGATATTTTAATAAATTTAAGTAAAAATTTATAGATACTTTCATTAAAAAAAGAAAGTAAAAAAGTTGTACATATACATGTACATTTACATTTTACAAACATTTTGAAATTAGAAATTCATGAAAGCATTCAACTTACTTCTTTTTTGTTAATCGTTCTCCCATATTTATAATCCTACTAGTTCACTAAAAACGTTTAAATAGTTATTTGAAAAAAAAAAGGGTTTGAAAACAATATTAGGAATTAATTTCCAAATTTTATAATTATTACTTTAAACAACAACGAAAACTTTTAACAAATATGAAATGACTGTTAGGATAAAAGTCAAAAAATTCAAATTATATTTTATAGATAGCGCTAAAGACAGCATCATTAAGAGTCCTTAACACATACCGCTCTTAATTTACTTAGAAAAATTTTTTCCAAATTCATTACATTTTAACAGAAAAGCACTGAATCATTGTGTAAAATAAATAAATCTTTTTAAAAACTGTTAAAAATCATTTAAATAATGTATTTTAAACAGTTCACATAATAATACGTAATATTATAAATTTTATATGCACTGATGATTTTAGATTTTTAGTTAAATTCATATTTAATGACACCTTTTAAACTAGCTCAATGACACATTTTGAAACTGGCAGCATTTTTTTTGACAGTTTAAAATAGTTTTAAGTTTTGACAGTTACAAATATTGAGCTTGCAGATGAAATCTTATAATTTGTATACAAAAATAAATATTTTTAATTAAAAAAGCCTGCGAAAGTTATTTGTTTAAATTGAAAGAACTTTATGTATATAATAAGTTTGTAGAAATTTTTTACAAAACTTAGATATTATGGCTGATCGCTTAACACAATTACAAGATACTGTTAATCAAGTATGATATAGAAATTGAAAAAGAATATTATTTTATCTTAATTATTTTTTTGAAGCAAGCTGAACATTTTTGTAATGCTATTGGTGTTCTTCAACAAACATCAGTTCCAAGTAAATTTCCAGGATTCGATAGAACAGGTTCACAAACGCCTCAACAAGGTCCACAAGAAGATTTTGCTCAATTATTTTCTCAGCTAATTTCGAGATGTGCTCAAGACATTGATACATTAATTGAATCATTGCCTAATGAAGATAGTTCCATAGAATTACAAAATCAAAGTCTAAAACGACTTGAAACTGAGAATCAAATTGAAGCAGACAGATTGGAAGAAATTGTACAAAATGGAGAATTATTATTAGAAAAAATACAATCTGCATTGGAAGATATAGCTCAAGCACAATTAGATATGCAAATTCATTCTAAAACTTAAAATTGATATAAAATAAAGTAATAATTTAATTCCAACTATTTATTGACTCATAAGTTAACACTTGGCTTAACACATGAAAATATATCTAATAAATTATGTATAGTGTTTACTTTAATTTAGCCCATAAATTGTGATGAGCCACACAATGATCTAATTCATGAACATAATCAAAAAGTTCTTCAACACATGTTTCTGTTGTTTTAGAACGTCCTCTTACCCTTTCGTTACATTCTTGTAATTTGTTGAACAAGGATTCAATCTTGGCGTTTTCACTACATTTTTCCTAAAGAAATTTTTTTTTTAATTTTAAAGGTTATGTATTATATATCTCAATACCTTTATTACTGTTTGAGGATCAACTAAGTCTTCTTCCTCTTCTGCTGGCTCCTCAGCTTTTACAGAATAAACTGGAACCAATGATGAAACAATGGTTTTGAAAAAGTTTGGAATCAAGGAAAATGCAGATTCTTTTGCTGGTTCCATCACAAAGCTAATAAAGAGAAATGAATAGATTTATTTCAGTAAAACATTTTTAGTTAATTAAATTACACTATTTATTACCTGTTTTAGTTATTTTTAGTTGTTAATTGCCGAGTAAAAAGAAAATTCAAAACTTATTTTCTTTACTTGTGATGCAACAACCATCTATAAAAAGGAGTAGAATATAGGTATATATTAGATAAAAATTCAATATGTTAAATGTCAATACTGTCTGTGGTGTCTAATTTTTAATTGTCAAATGTTTTTTCTTATTCATTCACATTTACTAAAATATTTAATTATGTAGTATTTTAGGATACAATACCCAATAATCAATGGATTTAGATTTACAATATTTTAAATTTCATGGACAAATCCAATTTTAAAAGTGAAAGTTTATTTAAAATATGTAAATGCAAGAGGAACATATAAATAAAAATAAAATTTATATGTTTCCTACTCATTACTTTCTAATTTCTATTTGTATTTCCTACTTATTACTAAATTTTCTATTTGACATTTGACAGTTTTAAATGTCAGTCGTTTGTTGTAATGATATAAGCCGACTTAAACAAAAAAAAATATAAGTAAAGGAGAGAATAAAATGCCAAGCAAGACATCAATTTGTTGAGAGAAAAAAAAGGATTGACAAGAACTTGAACGACCAAGCCAAAGCACATAATTTAACAAAAATTTTTTAAAAATATAAAAATTGCAATAAAAATTGTAATTTAGCATTTAGAAGCAGTTTCAAGTTAATCTGTACACATTTGTGAAAAGATATTTTGCAAAACAATAAAATTTAGAACATTAATTTCACATTAATTACGAATTTATAAAAACTTCATGGATTTTTTCGTAAAAACATAAAATTCTCAAAATTATATTTTTATTTGGTATTTTAATCAATTTTTAAGATCAGGTGGGTATCTTTAAAACAAAGATTATATAAATAAATTGTAATTCTAAAAAATAAATAAATTTTCTTTATAAAAAATCCAAAAAAAAGAAAACATTACTAGCGATGGCCAACACTATTAGGAAACGTCAGATTTTATAAAAAAAAAAAAAAACGTAGGGGTTATGTATATTAAACATTTAATACAATATCAAAATTTAAATTTATAGAATGAACGGATCTGTAATGGAAAATAGGGGAACTTCTGTGTCAATGCCTCCAGTACCATCAGCTCACTCGCAGGCTCAACATAAGCAACCACGAAATTTCAAATTACTTTCAGATCCTCATTTGATTAAAAATGCTCCAAAAATATATAGATTTGATGGAGTTGTTCCAAATGACCCAACATATCCGCCAGTTATAGCAAGAGATCCTAGAAATCAACTGGCCCGATATAAACAACGAATTGAACCTTTAGTTTTATCGGTACCAAGGTTGGAAACCGTATTTAAAATAAAAATCAATCAAAATTAAAATTATAAATAAATTTCAGGTTTAAAATTGATTCAAATTATATAGGAGAACCGCCAGCTATTGAAATAACAATAACAAATATTAATGATAATATTGATAAACAATTCTTATCAGGTTTACTTGAAAAATGTGGGAGTTATGATGAGATGCAAATATTTTACCATCCCATTAATAATAAACATTTAGGGCTTGCTAAAGTAGTATTTGAAAATATAAAAGCTGCTAGGATGTGCGTTGAGAAATATAATCAAAAATCTGTGATGGGAAAAGTAAAAAAATTTTTATTATCTAATTCTTTTCTAATATTTAATTTCGTTTAGGTTTTAAATGTTTTTCATGATCCATTTGGTGACTATTGTAAAAAATTATTTGAAAATTTTACAAGTAAAGAAAAGCGAGTACCCATTCCAATGGCACCAGTAAAATTACCCAATAATAAAGTGCCACAAGTGCCAGTACCTGCAAATTTGCCTAAACAACAATCATTGCAAACACATTTGCCTGTCAATTTTGAATTTCAAACAGAATACTCACAAAGTAGCTACGAACAGTCAATAAATTCTAGCTATAATAATTATCATCACCGGTCTTCAGAACATGAGGAACGTTATTCTAGTTCAACATATGTTCGAGAACGTTATTCATCTACTACTAGTGTAACTGAAGACACTCATTCTAGATCTAGAGAAAGAGAAAGAGAGCGAAGTCATCATCGTGATCGGGATAGAGAAAAAGATCGTGAAAGGGTTAACAGAACCGAAAAATATGAGAAGAAGGAAAGTAGACGCTATGAAAAAGAAAGAAAACATCATCATTATCACCATAAAAGTGAGCGAGATCGCAGACGAGATCGAAGTCGTAGTCGCAGTCCAAGTAGAGAAAAAGTTAAAGAGAGATCTAAGGATCGGGATTATGAAAGAAACAATGAAAGAGATAAACATCGTAGAAATACAAGGTACAATAGAACTGAACGTGAATTTTCTACATCTTCATCGTCGACTGCAACTTCTGCTAATTCTGCACCACAACCTCATCCAGCTCCACCATTACCCTCAAATTCTAATCATAACTATCAAATGCACCCAGTACACACAAGTTATCATCATGTTCCTTCTAATACTGTTTCTGGAGTATCACAGTCACAATATATTTACCCTGCCAACATGTACACTGGACAAACAACAACATATGGGCAACATATGCCCCAAACACAACAGTGGTCTGCACCTGGAACGACGTGGAATAATCATCACCACTATCACAACTCTCATTCTCATTATTCCTCACAGTCGCATCATCAATACCAGCATCAATCGTCTCAACATCATTATCAACAATATTCTAATCATCGAGTGGAACCTGCAGGTAATATTTTTTTCTTTAAATATATTAAATTATAGAAAAAATTTAAAACATAATTTTTCAGGTAATCCAACTCCTGTTCAACAACCTCCACCACCTCCTAAACTAGATTCTGATTCTGAAAATTGGGATTCTCCTACAAATTCACCTGAAAAAATTCAAAAGTTAACATCTCAATCTAAAGCTACAAATGTAAGTAACTCAAGTAAATCAAAATTGCAAGGAAATGAAACACCAGATTGGGATGAAGAGAGTGATCATGAGCCAATCAGAGACAGTGTATCGAAAATGCAACCGGTTAGTAATATTCTGGCTACTCCACCTCAAAAGACATATAGCTCAGTTCAAAGAGGTGATGAAACTCCTGATTGGGATGAGGATTTAGATAAATGTGGAAGTAGTATGTCAGAATCTTTTGCAAGAGATGAATCAACCATAAAATCCTATAAAATGGAATACGTACCATCAAATAAAAACTTAGCTCGAAAAGGGGACATTACACCAGATTGCGAAGATTTCGAAGATAAAAAATTATTTCAACATAATAAAAATATTTCCAACTTCGGGGAAACCTCTTTTAAAAAGTGGTGCACTTCACCAAAAAAGGAAGAAAATGATAGTTCAGACTGGGATGAAGAAATTGAAGATATAAAACCAAAATTAGAAATAAAGAAAGAAGAAGTAGAACCACAGGTTTTTGTAAAACAGGAAATTACAAACAATTTTTTTAAAATGGAACCATTAAGTGAACCTTCACCGCCCCCTTTACCGAAGGTTCTGGGTGTAGATGATGAACATTCGAACGTTGATTTAGATACTCGCATAGCTATGATGTTTAAAGAAAAATCTTTCGGGACTGCTCCTCCATTTCTCCAACTAGATGAGGATGAAGAAGAAAATGAAGAAGGTGAAATTAATGATTCAAAAGGAAAACTGAGAAAGAAAAGGGAATGTAAAGGAATAGATAAATCATCCCAAGATGGAACAAGTGATATATCATCAACTGATGACGAAATTCTTGCAAAAGGAAGTTCCAGTCCTATCATTAATAAATCAAAAAAAAACCAACGAGATCGAGATGATGATCATATGTCATTATCTAGCCTATCATCACATGACGGAAAGTTAGGTGGAATTCCAGTACCGCCTCAGCCACCCGACGAACAACCTCCATTACCGCCAAATACTCCCCCACCATTACCAACTGATTTACCACCAATGCCCCCAACTGTACCTTATGGACAACCTCCTCCGCCAGGTTATCAAATGGATTCTCAATCATCATACTACTATCCGCCATACAGTGCGTACCAAACTGGAAACTACTTTCCAAATACAAGTGTACAACACTCAACCGGGTATATTCACCCATACTTTCCTGGATTTCCTGGAAATCCTGCAGTGCTCAACAGTAGTTCTTCTAATCATTATGCAACATCAGCACATTCATCTAGTTACCCCAACAACTATTACGCAAATTCATCTCACTACCCTAGATTTAATCATATGAATAGTTATCAACGTCCACCATTTGATTATAATTATTATAATTACAATGGAATGGCATCGAAATTTGAAGGACAACTTAATGATTGTGATACACCAAAGCCTAATCCTCACGAAAAATCTATAACAAAAATCGTAGAACGGGTTACTAACGAACTAAAACAAATTCTTAAAAGGGATTTTAATAAAAAGATGATTGAAAATACAGCGTTCAAAAAATACGAGAGCTGGTGGGATGAACAAGAAAGAAACAAAAATAAAATATCAGTTAATTTGTCTTCAATAGTTGGTTCAGATAATTCATTAGATAGTAGAAAAATTGATAATGGGCCTGACATTAACCAATTAATAAATAGTAGTCGTGATAATATTGATTTTAGCAATTATACGAATTTAGGTCTTAGGGCGTCCATTCCAAAATTACCTTCATTTAGACGTATTAGAAAACAACCTAGTCCAACATCGAAAAAACGTAGGAAATCATCGTCAGCTTCAATTTCAGGAACCAGTGGAATCCTCCCCGAAAATGATATTGATACAAAATTACGCGATGATGACGATTCTAGAAAACGTTCAAGTGATCAAGAGGATATGGTTGAAACATCTGATTCTGAAAAGGAAAACGATGACAGCGGTGATACTAAAAATAAAGTTGGTTTTAAAAATGAAAATAATTTAAATAATATAGGAAGAGATGATATAGACCGAAGAAAACGAAAAGGTAATTATTTAGATATCAAAATTTGTTTAATATTAATTTTATTGAAAACCCGACTCTTGTAGGAAGTTTATCCAGTTTCTTTACGACTTCGAGTGAAGATGAAGATACAAGTGACGAAGACGATGATGACGAATCATCAGCTTCTGAAGAATCAGATGACAGTTCATTGTCTGAAGCTAATACGGGTATAAAAAATTTTGCATCTTCAGTAGTTCAGAATCGTAGACCAAAAGAACCTGAAACAGAAAAAATTTATTCAGATTCGGATGATGAATATGAAATAATTAAAGAATTCTCCTCAATTAAATCAACACCAATTATTAAAAATAAAACAAAAGCTAAAATATACTCAGATACAGATTCGGATGGTGATTTGGAAAAAACTAGTCACAATAAGCAAAATAACCAGTACAATGAAATTGCAAATGATAGACCATTAAGATCTCCAGAATTTGATGAAATTAGTAAAGATAGTATTATAAGTAATGTTTCTGAAGCTCCACCAACGCCTGGAAGAGATAAGAGCAAATCAAACGAAACAGAATTACAAAATAAAGAAATTGAAAATAATGAAAATAAAAATACCACCGAGTCAGTTAAGAAATCAATATTTGAATATGATCGTATCTATAGCGATTCAGAAGAAGAACGAGAATATCAAGAAAAACGACGCCGTAATACGGAATATATGGAACAAATTGAAAGAGAATTCTTAGAAGAGCAAGAGAAAAACCGTAAGGAAATCGAAGAAGAACAAGCTAAAGTTGTGGAGGAGGAAGAAAAATCTAAGGCTATTGCAAAGGAAAGAGAAAGTTTGTTACAAAAGTTAAAAGCGCAATTTGCTAAAAAGGTAGAGGAAAAAGATGAAACTGAGGTAACAGAAACTTCTTTGAGTGATAAGGATGATACACCCCATACAATTCCTAAAGATGATCATGAAGAATGCAAAGAAAATCAAATTTCCAAAGACCACAAAGATACAACTCCTTCAACACCACCACCAGAAAATTCTCATCCGATGCATACCACGCCTGTTCCTCTTAATTTATTAAAATCAAACCAACCAAGCCTCGACATTCCATTAACACCAGATATATCAAAAATTCCTCCAACTCCTGGTGGTAATCTCATATTTACAACACCGTCATCTATATGTTCTTTACAGTCAGTTGAAAGTGCATCTCCAAGTTCTGAAAAGAAAATGCAGTATAAAGAACTTTCAGATAATGAAAACAATATTTTAAATGATGGTCCAATAGCAATAAATGGTCAATCTACTATTAGTAAGTCTGATCAAGATTTTACATTAATCGAAGATCCCCGATTGTCTCCAGCTTCTTCAGATGGTGGTTCAAGTCAAGCTAGTCAAGTTGCACTTGAACACTGTTATTCATTGCCCCCATCCGCATCAGATAGCAAAGATACTACTGTACAAAATGGTGATGTTCCAACCAGAAAATTATCAGCTGATATTCTAGCTCATGATCATGGTTATACAACATCACCAGCACCAGTGGCAAATAAAGATGAACAAACAAACAACCTTTCTGAAATAAGAACAGATGATGCACCTAAAAGTATTGAATCTAATGAAATCACATCAACACTTGCTGTGATTCCTGTCAAGGCTGGACCTGGCAGACCACGTAAAGATCCAACTAAACTTAGTATACCAAATCAAACTAACAAAAAGAAAGATGAGACAAAGAAAGCTAAAAAGAAGCGAGAAGTCGAAATGTTATTAGAAGCTGAAATCAAGAATCGAGAGATTAAATCATTCATTCCACAACAAATGTTTAAATCTCGTGATTTGAATGAAGAGTTGATGGCATTGTATGAATTTTTAACGAAAGGTATAGATTCTGAGGATATTGAATACTTGAGAAAAAGCTATGAAGGTTTATTACAGGACGACCCCAATAGGTAATTATATTTTTTATTAACTTTTTATTTAATACTTATATATTTGCTTTTAGTTTTTGGTTAAATGCTACACATTGGGTTGATCATTGTATAACGGATAGAACGTATTTACCACCACCAAGTAAAAAGCGCAAAAAGGAAGAAGAAACACATAAACATGTTACAGGATGCGCTAGAACGGAAGGATATTACAAATTAGATATTAAAGAAAAATCAAAACATAAATATCATCATGCTAAAAGCCATGCAATCGGGGGAGGAAATCTTAATTCTGAACATGAACAAATAAGCAAAGTAGTCACCAAAATGCAAGGTCTTTCAAGAGAAGCACGTTCCAATCAAAGAAGATTATTAACAGCGTTCGGTTCTATTGGTGAATCTGAATTATTGAAATTCAATCAATTGAAATTCCGGAAAAAACAATTGAAATTTGCTAAATCTGCAATTCATGATTGGGGTTTATTTGCTATGGAACCAATAGCGGCTGATGAAATGGTTATAGAATATGTTGGTCAAATGATTCGCCCGGTTGTTGCAGATTTAAGAGAAGCAAAGTATGAAGCTATTGGGATAGGTAGTTCATATTTATTTAGAATTGATATGGAAACAATAATTGATGCAACAAAATGTGGTAATTTAGCACGATTTATCAACCACAGTTGTAATGTAAGTAAATTTTTAAATTTTACGTACAATTATTTTTTTTATGTTTATTTATTTTTTATTTATTTTATATATATTTTTTTTTTTTTTGTATTTTTAGCCAAATTGTTATGCGAAAGTAATAACAATAGAGTCAGAAAAGAAAATTGTCATATATTCAAAACAACCAATAAGCGTTAATGAAGAAATTACATATGATTATAAATTCCCATTGGAAGATGAAAAAATACCTTGTTTATGTGGTGCCCAAGGCTGCCGTGGAACACTTAATTAAGCTATATAATATTATAAATAAAATTTGTCATCTTTTTAATTTGAATTAAGAAAAAAAAAAAAAACAAAAAAAAAAAAAAATTATGTGTTTTTGTAGGATTTATAATTTTAGTTAATATTTATTGTTATGTAAAGAATTTTTTTAAATAATTAATTTTATCGATTAATAACTAAGCTATGAAAAATATGCAAATATAATAAAATGCTACATTATAGTGATTAACAATTAATTAAGAAAAATAATAAAGATAATTAAAACAAAAAATTTTAAAATTTTATATTTAGAATTACGTTGTATATGTGTAAACACATTCAAAAAGAAAAAAAAAGTGTTCTTTTTGATTTTTTTTTCCCCAATGGGATAAAACAGTTTATTATACATGGGTGGAAAATATAATTTATGTACATATATACTTTCACAAAAAAAGAATTTTTGTACATAAAAATATTAAAAAAAAAGGTTGAAATATTCCCAAATATTTTTTGGTATTAGAATAAGTAACTTTTTACAAATAGTTATATCTTTAAATATATTGAAAAAAAAAGTTTTAGGATATTTTCTAAATGTTATTCGTAATGCTAAAATATTAACAGATAATAATTATAACAATAAAAAATTAAATCTGTCAATAGAATTTTTTTTAAGCTTAACTAAAAAATTCCCGTTTGATTAAAAAATTTTAATTTTGTTTTAAAAAAATAAATTATCCCGCATATTGCTTCATTTTAAAAATTAAGGCTGCCTTTTTTTTATTAAGTTTTTGAAAATCACAATTATTAAAATCAAATATTTTGCTAAAAACAAAGTAATTAAGAACTCAATTGAACTTGATAGATTCGTTATTTAATTTAATACATTTTGTAACGAACACAACATGACTTTATTATGTAATTCTTTTTATAAAATACAAAATATTTTATAAAACTTAAAAACCTTAATTAGAATCACTTTTATATTTTATTTTATTGCCGATTTATTGATTTCGATATTTTATCTAAAATTAGAATGTAAAAAAAAAAAACAAAATATTAAAATTAAACAAAATACTTGATGAAATTTAACATTAATTGTAATTTGTATTAATATTAAATAAAAAAAAATAAAAACTGAAAAGTGAACAAATGAAATAATTATAATATTATTAGTTAAATAATATAGATAATAAAAATTAAATTAGTTGAAAAATATTGTTTTCTAGTTAGTTTTTCATAAAATAAATATTTCTTTAAAATATAATTTAAAAGCTTTGTAAATATTTAATTTTTACTTTATATATAAAATTAGAATAAAGTTAAAAAACTAAAATAACATAAAATTCAATTTTGTGAACATGATATCATAATTCATAATTTCTTTTTTTATATTTTGTTTTAAATTTAATGTTATAAAAATCTTTATATCGATCGTGGATTAATTATTCTATATCAATGTTAAAGAATATTTCAAAACTAATAATAATAGTAGTAACAGTTCTCATTAAAAATAAAAAAAAAATAGCTACTTGTATTTTTCTTTAGTATAAAATTGACTTTAACCGTCATCAAGTAATAATAAAAACACGTGAGAATTATATCAAATATATGATGTTTTTTTTAATTAATATTTTATTATGAAAAAAAAATCTATTTGTATTTGCATATGCAAAACTAATTCATTAATATAAAGATCATTGAATATTAGTTTATAAAAGAATATTTAAATAATTCAATTTTTATTTACAGAAAATAAAAGTAATTCAAATTTTCAAATACCAAAGTAATATATAAAATACAATGTGTTTCAAATTATATATTTCTTCAAAAGATCTTTGAAACCAGTATGATATCATGTTTTAAATTTTGACTTGTTTTTTTTATTAGTTTTTATTTTATTCAATAAGATTTCTAAATTTAAGAGAATATTTTAGAAAATAATTAAAAAGATATTTTTTTTTTTAATTCTTAGACGTGTAAATAAATGTATTATAATAAAATTAATTAACAATTAACATAATAATAAAATGTAATGTAAGAAATGAAAATTAGATAATGTAAAAAAGAAAGAGAAAAAAAATACAAAACACTTAATTCGTTAATTTCTTTTGCTTTAATTTTTTGTCATTTTTTAAATTTTTGTTAGTTCAAATTATCTTAATAATAATTTAACAAATAACATATAGTAATAAAAATTGATTTTAATGAATTTATCAAACTTTTATTAATTATAATTTTTATTCTAGAAATTAAAATTTTCCTTCTTTTTACCCATTCACCATTTTTAACATTTTTCAAAATCTTTAATAAAAATTAAACTAAATTTTTATAATTAACATATATATTATATTAAACAAACGATTTAATGACGACGCAATTTGTTTATATATCTTATGCTGAATAAATTAAAATCAAAAAAAAATTTTATGAAAATTTTTTTAAATCTATAAAAAATATTTTCCAAGGAGAGCATTTAATGTTTTTCAAAGTGTCAAATAATTATTGGATTTTGACATTTTGACTTTGAATTTTGTCATGCGAATTTGAAAGATATTTTAGGTGATTGCCGATTGGCCTTTTAACTTTTATTTTAAGAGACTTTACATTTGATAGAAATACTAATTTTTGTTGAATTTATAAAAATAATTTGAATATTTAACTAAATTAGTATACATATTATTTTATTAATTAAACAAAAATTTTTCTAAAAAATGTTTGAAGAAGCAGATAATTTTGCAGATATTTTTCGTATTGGTATTCCATACTATTTACTAATTACACTTCCAATTTTAATAATATGCAGCTCAAATCCTGTATTAGCAACAGATTTTTCTGTTCATCGAATGTCTGAATTTGATGTAAATGGAGTTTCTTATGGTAAATAATTTTATTTAAAAAGTTAATTTTTAATTAAATTAAAAGCGGTTTAATTAAATATTTTAACATAATTAGATTAATATATTTTGAGGTTATAGTTGACCTAGTTTCATAAATATAAATTACATGTATGTAGGTATATAGGTAATTTAATTTTAAGATAATATAAATATGTATATCAATATATGTAAGAAATTTTATGAGTATGTTTTTTATAAAACATGATTACCGGAGAATTAATATGCATTTAGGATTCAATTTTGATAATAAACAAACTATACATATTTTTAAAAATTAAAACATCTTATTTATATAAATTATTTTTTTTACGTAAAAGTAAATTAATATATTTTTAGGATGCCGATCATCTGCATTAAATTTAGAAGCCAAATCATTATATACCTGGGCAACATCAAGACATTGTGTTGTAACAAGGTTTAAAGATTTATCAATTGAACAATTTCGAGAAATACGTTCCAAAGCTGGTGGGATTGTGATTCTGTTACCAAAAAATATTGAAAATTTGAGTGATGAAGAAAAAGAAGTAAATTTTATACAGAAAAATGTATATAAGATTAGATATAATAAAATATTTTTATTATGTATTTTAGCATTTGTTCCTTCTTGAAGAAGCTATGATATCTCAATCCACATCAATTCCTGTATACTTTTCAAAATATAATGAAGAATTAGATCAACTAATAGAAGATATAACTATTACTAATTTAAAAAATTCCAAGGGACAAAATGTGAGAGAATCTGCGCTCGCAGAGATCATGAATTCTATTTCAGCAAACGGATACCAAATTACTGTAACTGGTCAGATTTAATTTTATATTACAAGTTTTTAAACAAATAAAAATTTTAAATCTTTTTATTTTACAGGTGCTAGTCATGCAGCTGATAAACTTTCAAAAATACCAATTATTCAAGGGGAATTAGCACCTTTAATAAATATTAAAGTTGGAAATGATCAAGATAGTTCAAATAAATTGCCAATAATTGTAATTGTTGCACATTTAAAAACTTTTGGGCTATATAATGTGAGTGAAGAAAAAAATGAAAAAAAAAAAATATAGAATTATAAAATGTTATTTTTTGAGTAGGAATATCCAGAAAACAGTGATGCAGCAATTGCATTATCATTAGCAGACCTATTTAGTAAACTTCATAATAGTTTTAATGCAGCACCAAAATATCGTTTAATGTTTTTGTTATCCGAATCTGGAACATTATTAAATTTCCAAGGCACTAAAAAATGGTTGGATGAAAACACTCAAACTCAAGTAATTATTTATACATATTGTTGAATTGAATTTTAAATTATAGAATTAAATTGAAATATTTTTAGAATGTTGATTTTGTATTATGTTTGGATACCTTAACTGAACCTCTGTCATCGAAAACAGATGCAATATACATGCATGTATCAAAACCACCGAAAGAAAACTCACCAATGAGCGCTTTCTTTAAACATTTGAAACAATCATGTTCAACTTATGATAATGTCACAGTTGAAGGTGTACATAAAAAAATTAATTTAGCTGATACTCAGTTAGCTTGGGAGCATGAACGTTTTAGTATGAAACGTTTACCCGCATTTACTTTATCTAGTTTAAAATCACATAAAGAAATTTCAAAAGTTACCAGTTTTAAATATAGCAATGATATAATTCTTGGAAATGCTCAAAGAAACGTAAAAATTCTAGCAGAAGCATTGGCTAAATATATTTATAAAATAGAAGAACCTGGTGAAATATTTTCTGGTGTTGTTGTAAGTTGGCTGTGTAAATCATTGTCGATTTATTTTTAAATAAAATTTTATTTTTAAGGGTATTAATAAAGATTTAGTAAAGCCATGGTTGGAAATTAAGTCTGTATTACATAATAATGATCTTAAAAATGGTTTTGAAAAATATTTAAAAAATGTTAAAATAATTTATGAAAAACCCGATTCAAGAGAACCAGACTTTATGTTGTATGATGGTCAAGAAGCCGTATTAAATTTTTATAGGTAAAATATGAAAAAAAAAATTGATTAGCACTCATTTTTTTAAATAATAATTTTATTTTCAGAATTAAACCAGCAGTCTTTGATTTATTTTTAACAGTTTTAATAGCAGCTTACTTAGCTAGTTTATATTTGATTATACAATATTTCCCGAAAATGTATACAACGGTGTGTCAAATGAGTAAAATTGAAAAAATTAAATCAAATTAATTTACAAAAAAAAACCAAACAACAAATAAAATGTACCTTGAAAAAAAAAAAAACAAAAAAAGAAATTAAATTATTTTGATTTTAAAACGAATTTAATTTTAAATAAGTATAAAAAAAAAACTCAAAAGTTTTTAAATATTTTCAAAGTAAAATTCAGTTCTTTTTCGTTTTTCTTTTAAAAGGAAAAAACTTTTTGTTATATTATAATTTATAACCGTAATAAAATATTTAGTTAAATAGAATCAAAGAAATCTTAACTGTTTTCCAAGATTTATAATAATTGTATTTTAATTTTAAAGTCGGAAAAAAATGATTAGAATCGCATTTAAAAATTATTTTGTTACGTTTTTTTTTTATTTTTTTTTAGTACTTGGGTTTTTTTTTTTTTTGTAAGTTCCTGCCAAGCAACTATTTTAACGAATGAATACTGATTTAGAATATTAAGTTAATTTTTTTTTAATAAGAATTATCGATTAAATATTTTCTTTTAATTTGATCATGCAGTTGGAGTAATTGTTTGTTAAATGTTAAATTATGTTAAAAGTTTCATTCATTTATGTAAGAAATAACTCATTAAAAAATATGGTTATTGTATAATTAAAAAAATTTATTTAAACAATAAAATAAAATAGTAAAAAAATTTATTTGCTTATTTATTTATTTATAAACAGTTCCCTTCCTCATACAAACAAAATATTTTATAATTATAAGATATTCTTTTCCAGTTTTAGAAAATTTTTAATTTTGTGAGAAACTTCAATAACTTCCGTAGAGATAATACAATTTAAATTAATTTACATTATAATCATTCTATTCTGAATTACTATTAGAATTATTACAAAATCATAACATTATAATCACCCCTATTCTGAATTACTATTAGAATCAATTTCCGTAGAAATTTCTACGTAGTATACTTTTTTTTTTCGAAATTCATAAAAAGGCAAGTCTGAATTCCTACGTAGCATTAATGAAACGTCAAAAATCTACGCAAGTTTTTTTTTAACTTGTTACTAAGAATTTAAAATTTTTCAATAAAAATTCACCGAAAAACTTTAAATTTTTAAACTTCGAAAAAAGTATTGGCCATTAACATTAATTAATCTCCCCGGCGTTATTCAGAATTGCTAAAAAAAATCCGACTTAACGTAGCTAATTTTGCGTAGAAAATTTACGTAGGAATCCTGAATATGGGTGAATGGGTTTTAGATTGGCAATGACGTCTTACAACTTCTTCAAGTGCACTTTAGATTTAGTTTATATATTATATTTACTTAACTAGTGTAGATAGTATTTACACCGAACTTAAACGTGAAATATAAAGTTTAGAATTCTCTATTTTTTGTTTACACAAATAACTAATATTTAATGAATTGTGTATTTTATGTATTCAAAGATTTGTAGCTACTCAAATGATTTACATTGAAAATGATTTTTTTCATCTGACTACATTGTAGTACAAAGTACTGTAGATATACTGTACTTGTACGGAATTTTGAAGTCACTCTATTTTGAATAAATACATACTTATTAATTGCTAAAAATAAGCCATAAATACGTTTGATTTTTCTTTTTTAATTTAAATACAGTAAAAACTGGTTATAGGCACATGAAAAATTTCACAATATTTTGTGACTATAAGTGCAATGTGCCTATAAACGAACTATTAGAATTAAGGTTTCCTGTTAAAGAAAAGTTCAATAAAATTAGCTTTTTATATATTTAATACGTACTTTTTATGTAATTTACTAATAAAATAACTAAATTAAAAACAACTCAATAACAAACAAATAAGAAATAACAAAAACAAAAAGAAAACAAAAAAATAAGAGATTTGCACTATAATCCACAGCATATGTTACGTACATAATAGAAATTTACCAGAAAACCAAATAAAATTCATAAATTCAAATCTTTTACATACAAAGCTAAAACTACATAAAAATTTACAAGACATATGTTTGTAAAAACAAACATTTATTTACAATATTTCTCATTAAAGTCGCTGGGAATTAAAAAATTTTTTGAAATATTTGCCGCATCAAAAAAATTAAAAAAATTGATGTGACATCTGAATGTGACAATAAACGATATCAAATAATATGAATTTATTAACTTTTTACAAGAAAAAAGTGTGATTATAACAGATTTGTGACTATAAACGAAAGTAAATACAAAGAGAAATAATAATAAAGATGTTGCCAATAAAATATTGGCCTATAAGCGAATCATGACTATAAACAATAGTGACTAAAAGCGGTTTTCACTGTATTTACATTATTATGTACTTGCATATGCTTACCTTTTAACTTGTATTTCATATCATTAAATGACTTAATTCGACTCTGATTAGATAAAAATAGTAATGAAGATATCAGCTTTACCTTTTTTTTAATTTAAAAAAATTACAAATGGAAAAGTTCTAAAACAAAATTTTAGTTTTCAAATAAAAGTATATATATAAACTTTTTGTTTATAAACTTTAAATGGAAAGTTGCATATAAAGCATTTGTATATACTCACCTACAAATATATTTTATTTAAACAAAGTGCCTGACACTTAAATTTATTTCATTCACGGAGAACAAAAATCTATTCAGGTAGTTACTAATCGAGCTATACTAGACTTTAGGCCAGACAAGGGTCTATACTAGACCGGCTTTATGCAAATAAAATCCTTAATTTTCAATTCCTTTTTAATAAATTAAAGAAATTCATAAGAATACAATCATCATGCTCTTAATTAAAAATGTGTTATTTGTACGATAATTAATTCTCACTAATGGTCCTCAATCGCTGTAAGCGTCCATGTTCCTGAAATTATAGTTCTGTAGTTATTAGTTTGCTAACGTTGTAATCAAAAAGCTCAGACAGTGAGTTGGTTTCTTTTTGCTCTTAGAATTAAAAAATAAAGATATATTAAAAAGCTCTGCTATCCTTAAATTGTTCGAATTTTTCTTTAATCTCATTTGTTTTATAAAAAATTTGGTGAATAAATTCAATTATGGATTTAATGAAAATAATTAAAAGATATTTCCGATTTCGTGATATACGGACATATCAAAACTTCTTTGAACCAGCGCATAAATGAAGCCAAATGTGTGTGTCGGGTCATTCATGTAAATTATATTCTTCTAAAATCTAAAGAAACCATTCATTTACCAATTGGATACCATGAATGAATGAATATGTTCAAAATATATAATTTATTTAACGAGGATGAGTGTAGTAGAATAGACTGTGTCAACTGTGGATACAAGTATGACCGTAATATAAACATTATATCATCCGATTAATTACTTTTGGCAAAATTTCAAACATACAGCTTTATTAAGTTTTATGGCAGGTACTCGAACCTGTTAAAGAAAATGGCTGGATTTAAATAGCGATGACGGCTATTGCATAAAAACGAATTTGTGAAAATTTCAAAATCCTAGCTTCTTTATTTTTTGAGTTATCGTGCGGACAGACATACGGACATAAATAGCATACGATTTATTTTTCGATTCTGATCCGATCCATACGCTTGAGTCTATATTTACCCCCCTCCTTCTCTGCGTCACAAACGTAAGGGCAAATTTAGTATACCTTTTTGAGTAATAGTCATACGGGTATAAAAAAATATTTCGAGAAATTGTTAACGCTTTTGTTAACTTTTGTCAATTTATTTTATCCAAAATAAATTTAATAAAAAGTTATGAATAAAAACAATTTAATTTTTAAAAAGATACAAAATTTATGCACAATGGTTTGTATAATACAGAAACAAAATATTCAAATATTTGTTTATTGTTTAAAACAATTAATACAAGTAGATTAAATTTATTTAATTAAAAATATTCTAAGATATAAATCTCTCAATTGAATTCAAAGTTTTTGAAACATAAATAAATTATACAAGTTGTTATTTTTATTTTAAAAAATGGAATTAAACAATTTAAATAATTCACTATTTTATACATTCATTTATTCAAAAAATATCATCAGGAATCTAGTTAGAGTTTAAAACGCTAACACCTTACTCTCTTATTAAATTCAACTTTAGGATTGGCCCTGGAGCACGAATGTCAATTTTGGTTTTGAGAATAATGAGGACGTAAAGAGAATTAGTTTTGGAACACAGGTTGAGGGTAAT
Organism: Dolichopus griseipennis; assembly: GCA_963082915.1. Lineage (NCBI taxonomy): Eukaryota > Metazoa > Arthropoda > Insecta > Diptera > Dolichopodidae > Dolichopus > Dolichopus griseipennis. The sequence goes on along the minus strand of OY720442.1, from coordinate 38,660,361 downwards.
GAGGCAACAAAAATAGAAAAATGGAGATGGATAGGTCACACAAATGGAAATATTGTCTAATTCAACCAATTTAAATTTTAATTGACCCCTCTGTTCCAACATGCAATTATGGTATAAGCAGGCTTATTAGCCTAGCAGTTGAACAGTTAGTACATAAAAAATTAAATCGATTTTATTTTGTTTTTTAAGGGTGTGTTTATGTTTTAGCTGTGAAAAGTGAAAAGATCGTCGATAAGAGCATCGCTTTGATCATCGATTAAGTATATAAATTTTTTACGTTATGCTCATATCGACGATCTTATCACTTATCGAAGCTCCAACATAAACGCACCCTAAGTCCTATATACAAAATATTAATTTCACTTATCAGGAGATAGATCCAAGATTTAGATTTATCATAGATTTCAAATCATTTTTAGCCCTATTATCTATTATTAAATATATGGGGTTTACTTTTGGTTTTAAATTTTTACTTTTATACAGTATAAAACAAGGATTTTTACAAAGTGGTCTGCCATAATTATGTCATAAGTTTATCCCTTGGACCGAATTTTTCCTTAGGCCAGACAAACATTAATGATATTATATGTTACTAATAAATTATATTTTCTAACTTCTAACTTTTATTCATAAAATGTTTAGCAATAGAGCATTTAATATAACAAGACCTGATGCTCTCAAACCCTCCCGCAATACAAATCATTAGGTTCCTGATTTTGTAACAAGTTTTAAGACCTAAATTTTTGTCATAATATATTAAATGCCCCATCTCTTCTCTCTTGTCTAATATATAAAGAAGAAAATTTGTTTGTTTGTTTGTCTAGGATTCACTTGAAACCACTGCTCCGGTTGCCACTTTACTCTATAAAAAAATTTGTTCATAGAGTCATTATACAATATTTAATTAAAGAATGTTAAATATTTCAAAATAAATTATTAATGTACAAATTATATAATTTTCAAAATGTGCAATATATATATATATATACTTATTATTAAAATATAAATAAATTTGAAAATTTATTTCATATTAATAACCTTTGTATCAATTTTGAATATAAATTAATCAACAATAATATTATAATTTAATGCAATAAATAAAATTTTATTGAAAATTAATGAAAATATTTCAATTAAATAGTTTTCAAATAAAATTTATATAAATTATGACTTTAATTATTTGATCCCAATACTTTATAATATATATATATAAGTGTGCTTTCATATTAACACTATAGATACATATATTTTTTGAAATATTCAACAATGAAATGTTGAATATGTATTATTATAATATTTAAGTTGTTATATGAGGATGTAGATACATATGTACATATAGTATGTATTATTTTATTGTTTATTTTATATATAGTATAATTATGTATTAATATGAATATAATAAATTAAATTATGAAAAGATTTAAGAATACAATATATCGTATATTATCAAATTTATTATTAAGAATTATTATAATAATGGGTAATCCATTAAAAAATTATTCTGATAATGAATTTAAATATTTTTACCATAATAGTTTCTTGAAGTTTTTTAATTGAATGCACCCATTGTGTTATCCTCCAAAGAATTTGATTCTGTTATTTGAATCCTAATGAATTCAAAATGAAAAAATATACCGGTGGCGTTGAAGTTGGGAAGTCGACCTTTCAATTGAACAATCGAGCGGTTGGGACCTCGGTCTCAAGTTAAAATTCTGAACGCATCATATCGAATTATAATTAATAGCATAATATCTTATATCATAATGTAAAATATATACCTGCCAAACTTGAAAAAGTAAGCCTGAATCACTCGCTTATCACATTGTATGTGGTAGGAGATTGTTTATAAGTAAATAAATGTATAAATAATTGCTTATGAAATTTTTAAGAGCAAAACTGTAAATTAAAATCAAAATGTACATATCAATATGCAAATAAATGTTTTAAGAAGAATTTTTATATTTTTCTTCTAAATAGCGTATCTCGCCCAACTTTCCCCATCTCTAATAATCTTAAATTTTTTAATTCCAATTCTAAAAAACTCTTTTTTTATATCTTATTCTTGAAAGAAACTCTGAAAATTTCTAATGAAACATTTTGGTACAATCCAATTTCAAAAAAAAAGCATATTATTCCATCAAAATGTATTTATTGTATTTGTACATATTTTTTCAGTAATATATACCGTTTCTGCAATTATATTTCTGTGGATACTTACAATGTACTTTTTATACACTATACTTAAAATAGGTACAGGTATATTTACTACGGTATTTGTTACCACCAAATGGAAACAAGGTAACACTAAGCTAAACTATATATTTTTTCTAGTGTCACTTTCTGAGTCGATTTAGCGATATCCGCCTATTCCAAACGACAACTCATAAAATAATGATACTATCTTGATGAAACTTTGTTGTAGGTTACTAATGACAAAAGTACAGCAAAGTTTCCAAATTGGTGAACCTTAAACTTTAACCTTAAATTTTAGAACCTTAAAATTTGATATAAGGGTGTTTCTTTATGTTTATCTTGTGTCCCTAAAGTTATAAATAAAGTGGAGCGATGGTTCGGGTACCTCCCACACATCTCTCAAAACCTAACAAGCATATTTTCGAAATTAATAACGTTAGTAACTTAAAGTTTAGTACAAGATCGTTCTGTCCTGTTAACAGTATGCTCTTGATGGTAACAGTATTGAATTTCCTTTTTCAGTCGGCTTGCTGTTTTAATTTGGAGCTTTCAAAGAATCATGGATAATATATGAACCGGCTTATTCGGTCACAAAATATCCTGTTGCAGCTTAATTATTGGCTATAAATATAAATAATAATTTCATTTCGAAAATTTTTCTCGAGTTTTAAGCGCTTTGCGACCCTAGTTTTGCATTAAAAGCATTTACCTGCCCATATAACTGTCTTTGATTCTGAAAAATAAACACTAACGCTAATTAAACAGTTATTGCAAGTCAACTCAGGGAATCATAACTTACTGAAAACTTTTCAATACTTCCGGACAATCCCATTGCAATCGAATAATTAGATGGAATAATCTACCATTATTCTACTACAAAGGCGAGTAGTATTGACTTTAAAGCAATTCTATCTTAACATCAAAAGTAGAATTAAACAAGTAGAATTATTTTAAATACATTGAAGATTGCCACTTTCTTTTATATTCTGTAACAATTTATTAATAACATTACATACATACATACAAATAATTTTTGTCAATAAATTTTTAACACTAATTATATTTGAAAAGTAAGGTTGCAAAATTTCCAAAATATTTTTTTAATAAAAACTTTCAAATCTTAACTTAAAAATATTATTGAAAAGGTGTTAAAACTGTCTGGAGAAATTTAGAAATTCCAAAATTCTTATGAATATAAAATATTTTTAAAATAATTTTAACTTTCTTATTGTTCGTACTAAAATGCATATTAATAATGCCCATTGATGTCAAAATAATTTATATCTTTTAATTGTTTTGGAATAAATAGAATTGAAAAATTTAATTTTTAACATTATCCTTAATATATATGTATAAATGATATAGTACTGAGTACACATATGTATGATAGTGTAGAATATGATACGGTAACAATTATAATAATAAAAGTTCTTACATATAGACTCTGTATACTTTACATTAATAATCATATATGATTTGGATATACATATACATATATAGTAACATTTATATCGAACATATAAGTCGGATCCTTTTAAATAAATATTTTTCTTATACAAAGGATTTTTTTTTCCAACTTTACAGTGTGGAGAAAAACACATTTAAGTTGTATGCAAAACGGACTATAAATACAGTTATTTCTTTGTGAAAAAGTTTGTACTACACCTCTTTGAAGCCAGTTTGTTTTAACTTTGGATAGAATTAAAAGGAGCAAATAAATTAATTGACAGGAGAAAATAAAACCCTAGAGCAATAAAGCCTAATATGGTTTTGGAATTAGAAATAAAGCCTAAAACGTAAAATTCTGCGAATTAGACTTCATTATTCATTTCAAAGTAAAGTAAATATTTTTTTTTTTAAATAATGGAAGTAAAGCCTAATTGCTGTTTATTATTTCATTAATAAGATTTTTTTTTAATGCTTGTGTCTCATAATTTAATCCAAATGTTTCAGTTTATTTTAATAATAAAATTTGTGGAATTGGTTACAAAATTAGGATACCAGCTATTTCCAGAATTTTTATATAAATAATCGAATAAAGGACAAACCTGGTATCGTAACCGCCTATAAAATTCCCTGAAATGTAGATACATATATTGGAAATCATTATTTTGAATAATCAACCGCACATAATAAAATTCATTAAGTTACCGCGACTAAAGACGCTAGTACAATTTGGCAGGCGTGGTAGTAGAAGAAGATCTAACATTTCTTTAAGTGAAACGCGAGGAGAGAAGATCAAGGGGAAATCTGGGGAAGGCCGAAGAGTAGCTCGCTCGAAGATGAAAGAACAAGGGTCACACGGCTGACTAAAAAATAGAAAATTGCTTGAAACTTGTTAAAAATATCAGTCGACTACTAATTTGGAATTGGAATAATAATAATAATGATTTAATATTTCTAAAGTAAAATAAAGTGTATTAGGCCTTATTTCTGAACCCAGTGGTGTAATAAAGTCTATTAGGTTCTATTGCTCTAGGCTTTATATTTCCCTGCCAAATTAAATATATATGTACTATTATTGACTATAGTTTACTTAGACCTTTGTGAATCTATTAACTGAATTTGAGGAACTCAATTTTTGTAAATAGATTTTTGAATATAAGCGAACCTTAGACCTCATTTAAAAAATGCATTGAGTTTAATAAGATCTTCTACAAATTCTAATAATTTTAATACTTTTTGTCTGCTACTGTTACAAAAATACATTTGGCCGTTATCAGTTAAATAATAATCAAATATTTTTCTTAAAAGGATATTGCAATAAACTACACAAAAAAATATTTTATTTTTAATTTTCCGCAGATGAAAAGCGGGTAAAAAATGGTGATGATATTTTTTTCTAAAATGGAGAAAAAAAATTCTTTGATAAAATATTTTTTTTTTTTAGTTTTATTTTAATTTTTTTTTTTCTTATTGTTTATGAGCCACTGGTATTTTTCGTAATAAATAAATTCAATGCTCAAGTGTTTGAGACACTAAAAAAAAACAAATACAACAATAGAAAAAAAAACCTTAAAGGATTCTGAAACTTTTAGGAATTTTTGAATAACAAAATAAAAAATTATGATTTTGAACATTTTTAATTCTTATAAAAGCTTTGTACAATCATTTTTTTTTGTTTAACTGATTTTTATTATACATATATATTCCTAGTACTGGCTTAATGAAAAAAGTTCCTAGGAAATTCTACCAAATGGCTATGGAAGGAAGTCCGAAATCAAAAGTATATTTTATTAGAAAATGGCGGTTAGTCATAAATATTTAAACCTCAGAAAAGTCTAAAATTTCTATAGAAAAATTAGTTTAACTTTAAAGTTTCCCGCAAATTTAGAATCTCACACATTCTTTTAAATATATAATGCTATAATTCTATATAACATGAATGTGTACCTATACTTATATAAAATTCGTTCGCGAAATTAAATATTAACAATTTAAGTTCTTGTGTTCTAAAATTTCCATCTTATTTCTCTATTTTGAAAAGGACTTTTTGCATATGAACCCAAACTAATTTTGATTTTGGAACTTTTTCCCAGCCCATCCCTACAGCCTACAGTCCTCGAAGTAAAGAAAAAAAATTTCAGATAAATACAATTAAAAAAAAATTGATCAAAAGATAAAATTAAAATTTTTTATTTTTAATGTCCTTGCGAAATTGTCCTTTTTTTTTGTGTACTTGAAAAATAATTTCATGAATTAATATTTGTTTTACTATACCATTTATAGCTATTATTTTTTTAAACTACTCTTTGTTACTAACTGTTGGTTGGAGGAAATAAATTTTGTCCAATAAAAAACATATTTTTTTTTGGTATCCACTTGGAATGCACTTGGTAAGGATGCGACCATCAGTTTTACAAAAATTATAAAAAATCAACTATTTGATTAATATGAAATTTCAATATTGGAGGAATTATTAAAGTAATATTTATTAAATTTACATATAAAATACACTTTTGTTGCTATATTTGCTTTAAATAACGAACTAAAAGATTTTTAAATTTCTCATGATTAGAAAAAGGCCGATTTTAATTATAAATTTATATTATTGATATGTAACAATTGCATTAGTAGACTTATATTAAGACAGAAAAACCAAATACTTAAGAAATTTTTTAGGAAATAGAAATTCTTACATTTAAAATATTTAACATAATGAACAAATGGCTACCTTTTATTTCTTAAATTGTAAGAAACTCTTTTATAATATTTTATCATTGTATTTGTAATTAATACCCTAAGGTCTGAGACTGAATAGTTTGAAACTTAATTTATCAAATTGCTCGTTATTTTATATTTTGTTCATAAATTACTGGGTGGCATAGTGGTTTGAGTGCCGTCATTTTATACGAAAGGCCCGAGTTCGAACGCCAATTAAAGTGAAAAACTTTTTCTGGTTTTCAACTTGACTCAGCTACCATTCGCCATAGGGTAACAATATAAACAAATGCAAAATATAAACAAATAATTTAATTGAATAATATAACTCACAGATATAGAATAACATATAACTCAAATACAAATTATTACAATTTAAATAAAAATAGATTTTTTTCTATTGAAAATCTTAATCGTTTCTACATGTTAAAAGGCCTAGTACTATCTCATGTTTAAATTATTTGTGGAATTAATTAAGATCAATTCTAATAACACCAACATAATATGATCCCCTATTCCAACATGTGCCTATGGTATAGATATGCTTATAGATTAGTCTAACAGTTGAACAGTTATCTCTTAAAAAAAAAAAGAAATATATATACCAACTATATATACCGTTTCTCATAAATTTGGTCATTTTTAAAATAAAAATATTCTTGAAATTTTCAAATTAAATTGGTCTTTTTTTAATCGCACCCAGAATTGGATCCCCATAATTAAAAACAGATACTTTTAGTTTCGATTTATAAAATTTAAAACTATTGGGAAATTAGAATTTTAAAAAATGCGAATTACATCTGAAAATTGATTTGAAAAAGGAATAATAATTATCATTTGAATACATTAAATCATCAAAAACACCAAATTAATGTGATAATATTATAGATTATAGAAAATATGTTTTAATTTTATATCTTTAATAGGCACAGCTGATTTAATGCAGAAATATAAACTAAAAAAAGAAGAAGGAAACTACCCGATGAGAAAGGTTTTGAAATCCAACCTATATGGTGTACGTAGCAGAGGCAGACCAAAACTAAGATGGAAAGAAGGAGTAGAACAGGGCTATCGAAATTCGGGTTTGCCGGGTTTATGGAAAACAGCTGTCCAGGATAGACCAATGGAAAAAGTATCTGAAGCCGGTCGGAGACTCTAAAGTCTCGTAAAGCCAGTTATAATAATAATAATAAACTAATTAGTTACTTATTTTATTTATACTGTCAAAACCAAATTTTTTGAATGTCAATTACATCACACTGGTTCAAAAAATATTTTTTTAAAAGTTTAAAAATTTCAAATTTTTAAAGAATAAAATCATATTTCATTTAAAATAAATATATACATATATATATATATTTCTATATTAAAAATTATTATTATTATTATTATTATTATTATATTATTATTATTATTTATTAATATATTTGTCTACAATGAGGTGTAACAAACGCATTCAATTAAATGTGTTTTGTTGGATGTGTTCAATTATAAAAAAATAAAATATTAACGTTTTGTTGGATGTGTTTTATTTTAGAAAATAAAATATCATAAATTATCATAAGCAGGCCAAAAAATATTTTATTTATTTTTAATAAAAAAAAAAAAATTTTTTTTGAAATTAAATTTACTTATTAGTTTATGAAAAATTTCATTTCAGTTTTAAAAATCACAGAAGATTTTCTGGAAATTTTAAATATATAGTAAGACATTTTGTAAATAAAAACTAAGAAGACAATGCTTCACAGGAACATTAAGTCTTAATAATTTTCAGTAAAAATGAAATAAGGGCGAAAGCCCAATTTATGCTTTGATGCATTGCTTGGTTTGCTTAAGCAAATAAACCAAGCAATGTATTAAAGTAATTTCAAAGTTTCCCCTCATCTCGCTTTCAACTCTACCTCATTTATATCTCATCCCTTCCTTCATAACTTTTTAATTATATATCTATTTATAAGTTAAAATGGAAAAAAATTATGTAACAACTGACGGTTGGGAAAGTGGGTTCAGGTATACAATACCTCTGAGCTCAATGCACCATAAAAAACAGACAAAATAGATTTTAAACTTAGTTAGGGTTAGGTATATTAAAAAAATTTTAAATAAAATTTATAATTTGAATTTGATAATGCAAAACTCAATTCAAAAATCAACATTTATTTAATACAATTTCACGTACATATAAATAGAAACATTATTTAGCATGTTGAATAGGTACATTATAGAACGGTTAGCCTTCAAACAAGTATTTTGATTTGAATCTAAACAAAGGAAACAATATAGAATGTATAACAACATTTTTTAAAAATGTATATACAAAACATTAATAGTTGGAGAAATAAATCATTATTGAAACAAAATAAATCTATTTCACTTCTCTTATTAACACAAATTTATCGAACTTAATTTTAAAAAGTACGTAATTGAATAAAAAAAAAAATATTAATTGAAATTAAAAAAACATTTCACCAAGAAGGGATTTGAACTCACAGCCCCAAAATTTTATCAAATTCAAAACATAAAAAAGGTAGACTAAATAAATTATTCATCTTCAAATTTTTAAGATACAACAACATATAAGTTTTTGTTTTTTTTGTACATAACTAGAATTGAAGCATAGTCTGTATTACGTAGAATGCAACGGTTACCATTTTATTTAAGAAAATGGTATTGATATATAATATATGTATATGTAATATATGTAATTAAATTAGAAATAGTTCTTAATTAGAAAAAGTTCTTCTTTCAACTGACCTTCCGTCATTCTGTGACGGGCCAACAGCTAGTATATTATAATAATCATAATTATTAAGAAATAAATTTTTTTTTTTTTTTTAACTTTTTATTTTTATTTTATTTCATTTTATTTTACATTAAAAAAAAGCCTTACAAAACTAATTTTAAATTAAAGTATCTTACTAACCTATGGTTAATTTTTTTAGTTTAAAAATCTAATTGATTATTTTTATACATCATTTTTTTTTTCTTTTTTTTATATGGAAAATTAATTTTATTTTATTATATTTAAGGAAAAATTGAAAAAAACCTAAAATTACTTATTTTTTATTTTGTTAAAAACTTAGAACTAACTTAACCTAGCCTTAAAACTAAACCTAAAACTTACCCTAAAACCTATGCTAACGTTAGATTTAATATCTATTTAGTATGTTTGATTATTTAGCCACCAAATGTGATTATTTTGAATTTTTTTATCCCTTTCGGGGATAAACATGTCATATTTAAATGTATTTGCCTCTATGTTATGAGGATTATATACGATACATTTACATCTAGCCCGTCTATTATAGTGATATAATAGGGGGACATGTTCGTGGTTTTGAATATAACCTTTTGAATCCAGATAATTAAGAAATTATTATTATCAATTATTGATAATTGGCCTTATTACAAACATCGGTATCGGCCGATAAACGATTCTTTATCGTAAAAATATTTGTTTTATATTACAAACATCGGAAATTTTTATATTTTTTCGTAATAGAAAAAGCTTTTTTTTTATCGGTTTCTTTATATTGTAGTCGTGAAAACGGTATTATGACATTGATAAATTGTCGGTTTTTTATTATTTTTAAATCGGGTTCAAATTTCTTACCGATAAAAAAAATTTAACAAGAATTTTTTTTTTTAAATTAAAAAAAAAGAGAAAATGTAAGTAAATTTTAAAGATAAATTAAAAAAAAATGTAATTAATAAGTTATAAATTTTTTAAGGAGTAAAATTGTAAGTAATAAGAGACAAATAACTAGAACGGTTGAATTGTTGGAAGAAGATCTTAATCTTGCAAGAAATATATGTACCAAGGTTGTAAGTACTAAAAAATGGCAGCGTATAGCCCTATCTCTAATTTGCCTTCTTATAATAAATCTTCCATTATGTTCAATTTCTTCTTTATCATCAAAATAAAAAAATTGGTTCGACATTTTTTTTTTAAATAAAAACACAATTTTTCAGTTTAAATTAAAAAAATTACTTTTTATTCAAAACACTTTTAAAACAAACAAACTTCAACTTTGAAATACAAAAAATATAAAAAAAAAATAAGTGAAAAAGCTTTATAGCTTTTATTTTTATCGTTTGTAATAATTTTATCGGTTATCGGTTCGTAATATACAACTTACGGATTTCCGATAAATATGTTCAGTCGGAAATCGGCCGATACCGATGTTTGTAATAAGGCCGAATATTTTATAAACTCTCGGAGTTTTAAACTTTCTCACATATAAAACAAAAGTTTGTAGAATAAATAAGAAAATTTAAATGTCATTTTTGGGACTTTAATTAATTTTTGGAAAGATCAATATGTTAAACGAACGCTTGAAACGCTATTGCTTCGGAACCGTGACTTTAATTTTTAAGAGCATAAAACTTTAAGAAGTTAATTAAATTCTGACATTGCTTGTTGTAAGCAGATTATTTTTTCTAAATGTATCTTTAAATACATTTAAGATAAATTAGTTAAGTGTCCTGGAAATAATTGATATAGAAATATAATGGAACTCAAAATTTATTCCAAAGTATATATTTATGCAGAAAAAGGTTAGTAAAACGAATTAATAAGAATATTATTAGAAAAAAATGTAAAAGAGTATGAAGCAAGTTGATATATTTATAAACACATATGAAAATTACCAAGTTAAATTTGTTTTTTTATTTTAATTTTTCTTCTTTTTATTGCTTTCATTCTTCAGACTTCTTCCCATTTTCATTTTTTTCACAATTTGTTGTTCATTTTGTGGCTTTGACATTTGGTTGTAACTATTTTTCAAGTGTAATCGTGCGTTCATCCTATTTTTTTGGTTCAGAAACTCCCAAATTGAAAAAGAATCTTTTTCCAAAGTGTTCAACGTTGTTCAATGCAAAAAAAAAGTTAAGTTCAAAGTAACAAAAAACTTAAATTTTGTTGTAAAGCAGAATAAAAAAAATTTAAATGTTTTTGACACTCAATATACGAAGTTTAGTGTAAATAAATTACTTTATACTTTAAGAGTCTGAAGTTTATATTTATCTTAAAAAATATTTTAAAGTCAATTTCATTCTTAAGGCAATAACTATCTGGAAACTGTTATGTAATTGTAATTTTATTCACCATGTGGTGAAAAAGTGGCCAGGTGAAAAGGAAAGGATTTATGAGAGCAAGAAATTATAAACTTGAAAAGGTTTTTTTTTATTCAAATTTTATAGTGTAAAGCGCCCAAAATGACTGAATTGGTGTGGGGAAACATTTCCGGATATCATAAAACTTCAGAACTCTAACTGGAGAGAAACTGCCAGAGATTGTACAAAATGGAAAGATGTGTTGAGGCAGTCACAGAACATTCCGGGTTGGTAGCGACCATTAAGAAAGTAACTTTAGGGTTTTTTGAAAAGTGGAATGAGAGCTGTCGCCAAAAGTAAAACCTTTTGATAGTAGCACTCCATTATATTCTAATGACGATTAAATATCTTAGAACGAACCACTTAACATAAATTATAATGATTTTTTTTAAGCGGCTTTGTCATTGTTTTAACTTAATTAATTTAAGTTTATTTATTAGAACTTAGAAGCATATATTATATAAAAGTAGTAGAGATTATTTAAGGTGTACTAAGGATTTGAATTTTTACATAACCCATGGGATTCATGGAATTTTACTAGGAAATAATACATATGATTAGTCGGGTTATTAAACTAAATATTTTGATATGGACTCTTTAAGTAACATATAAAATTTTTGGAAGTTAATCAAATATTATTCAAAATCAAAATATTAATATGGAATATAATAAAAAGATATAAATGTAAAAATCTGAAAAACTATTTCATCACCTTTCTTCTTTCTCTTTTTACATATTTTCGTATTTTACCACCCATATAAACATAGGTCAAAGGTTATACTAAAATTGATATTACGTTTGTAAGTCCATGTTCGTTGGAAAATGCTGGTGTAGGTATAGGCAGAGAATCGAAAAATAAATCGATTTAGCTATTTGTGTATGTACGTCCGTTCGTCCGTCCATCCACACTATAACTCAAAAACTAAAGGACTAGGATTCTTAAATTTTCGTAAATTCATTTATGCGTTCACTGTTCCTCGATTGATTTTAATTTGAATAATTTGAGACAATAACGAAAATTCAAATTTTTATAATGTTTTAGCCAGTTTAGTAGTTAAATGTATTTTAGCTTCATGAGTGCTTCATACAGTACAGTCAAATGAATGAAGTTAATTTAATTACTGTCCTAAGAGACAATACTGACAAATACTGTCCTAAGAGACAATTGTGAGAAGAATAAATGCAGTGGCAAATTTTGTGATGGGCAAAAAGTAGTTCTATTCCAAGGAGTATTCTAGACAGGGAGAAGGTTTCCAATAATTCTTTAATAATTTCTAAAACTAAAAATTTCAAAATAATTTCTAACTGTAAAACCAAAAGATACAAGAATATTCAAATTTGAGGTAATTTTGATCCGACTTCTTCCGATATCCTATAATTTCATGTTTAACTAAACTTAGATATACTCATCAGTATATTATTAAAAATAAGTTGTGACTTATTTTGTTTCCTAAGACAGAAGAAAAGAAAGAAGGGAAAGTTGAATAGGAGAGGAAATTTTTTGATAAAAACCTTGAAAAATGAGAGGTCATTAGGTTGACAAATAGGTTTATAACAAAATGATGAAAGCAAGTAGGAATAATAAAAAAATATTAAAATTATTGTAAGGGTATACCACATCATTGTTATATTCTTCCCATACAGGATCATAAGATTGTATTTATATATTGTACATTATGATATTTCTATTTATTTATTTGTTTTAGTAAATGGTAAAATATATTTTGATTTCATATTTGGTTCATTTCATAAATCGTTTTTTTTTTTTAAATTGAAGTTATTTATTTTTAAAGAAATTCGAAATATTTTAAAAAAATAAAAGAATATTGTTTGTTATTTATATTTAATTTTGTAAAATTTTCACTTCGATTGAACGGTTGTAGTATGCATCATTACATTTTTTATTGATTTTTGTTATTATTATTTAATTTTAAATATTTCAATAAGTCAATTATGGAGTATAGTCATTTTACATAATATATCTTTAATTTAATTTATTGTAAAATACCGTTTAAGTCAGGTGTTGTTATATATGAAGTGATTTTTTTCTGGCCTTGCATATTTATAGGAGAACCAAAATGAACATAAAATTGTTTAACAAATATAGGTTTATTTAGGTGGATCTGTTGTTTTTCCCTTTTGATTAACTAAACTAGTTTCAAATGTTTTGAAAGAAACTTTTAAATTAATACTCGTTTTTGAACTTTTACATTCGGTTCCCATATTTGTAGGGTATATTTGGAATCGAATAAATATGTATTTTAATTGGGGTTTAGATTTTTGATATTCGTACTTAAATTAAGTGAAAAATTTAATAAAAAAGGAGTTATTAAAAAGTGGATAATCAAAAATAAACGCTACAAAGTATTTTTTATTTATAAAAGTAATTCTTGTATCTAACTAGGCATATCGTAGCTCATATTTAAATAAATTTGTAACAATCAAAGAAATATCCAAGTATATGGACTATTATAAATAATATTATGGATTTAAGATAAAACTTTGCAGCAAATTACATATAAGTGATCAAATTTCAAAAATTAGGAAATTAAATCAATTTTAATAACATAGACTACTTTTAAAAATTTTTAAATTGGTATATTAAAACTACTCCTCCGTTTGTTACGCATTGATCTAGACGAGCTAGATATAGTGTCAAAGGTATGTATCTGATCAGAATCGAAAAGTAAATGGATTTAGCTATGTGTGTTTGTTCGTTCGTCCGTGTGTCAGCACGATAACTCAAAATTTAAAAGAGCTTTTGTTTTTTGGTTGAAATCGGACCAAAACTTCGGAGCTGTCATACAATTTTTTTGAACCAGTATGAATTTCTTAAAAACTAATAACATTGGGAGGATAAAAATTACACACGGTTAGTTATATATGTATAATGTTACGGCTTCTTTTTTGCAGAGCTGCCATGCAAAGTTGTCAATTCGATAACTGTGAATATAATGAAGCTGCGAGGTTAAAATTAAAACTGGGCAAGTAAAGTAATAGGACAAATTACATGGCAAAGTTGGAAATTACTCGAACTAACTTTTAGGGTGGGCCAATTTTTTCTTTTATTTTAATTTGGTTTGTTTTTATGACTTGATTGGCAAATTTGAACATTACTCGGACCAACTTTTAGGGTTGAATTAATATAAGTAATAAAAATTTTATATTAAACATGCCAAAAAACATGTCACAAAACATATTACAAATGTCATAACACATTTCAATATTTTCCGCATTTATTGAAATGGCGCTACATGTACTTAAACAAAATTAAGAAATGGGTTATGCGTTCTTATTTATTTATAGTGCTCTTAAGCGGATTCTACTGTATAATAACTAATATATCTAATATTTTAAAGTAAAAAAAAAAATATTTTGACATTGTTCAAATCCTAAGATCCGTCAAAATTTTAACTCAAAAAATTTTAGTTTATTTTCAAAACTTTCTTAAATTTTGTTTTGTAAAAAATTTTATTATTAAAAATGTGGAGTAAAATTTTTGTAAGTTATTAAATTATAATATTCATTTAATATTCTTAGTACTACATATAATAAACATATGATTAATTTTTATTTATTTTAGATATAACCGAAAACATTTTATTTATATCTCTTGTCTCCATCTTACTAGTAATACTGTTGATTTAAAGAATTTAATTCGAAAAATTCTGATACATTTTCAATTAAAACATAATTATATTGAAGTTACAGTTAAATAAATTGATGGTGTGTTAAATAAAAAGTAAATCCAACAAATATTTAATGTTAGTTTTTGTTTGTCTTCTTTTGAAAAATAAAATTTAGAATTTTTTTTTATTTTGATTATAATATTTTAATTTCTAATATACATATGTATATTATTCTGGTATAGATAACCCTTAACTAAAGAGTTGCATTCCATTTTGTTTTTATACCCGTGCATACATATATGAACATCGGGTATATTAAAATTACTCCTCCGTTTGTAACGCATCGAAATAGACGAGCTAGATATAGTGTCAAGGATACGTATCGAATCAGCATCAAAAAGTGAATCGATCTAGCTATGTGTGTCCGTCCGTCAGCACGATAACTTAAAAACTATAAGAGCTAGAGTTCTGAAACTTTCACAAAGTAATTCTTAGAGAATTTGTAGGTTCCCTATTGTTTTTTGTCAAAATCGAACAAAGGCTTCGAGTAGCTGCCATACAAGTTTTTCGAAATTATATGAATATTTTCAAAATTAATAACTAAAGAGAAACCAAATATAAAAACAAACAAAATGTAGTTAAATTACTAATCGATTCATGGTGTAGTGGTTAGGATATGAGACTTGTAACCAAAATGTTTCGGTTCGAATCCAGGCTGGGGCAAAATTTTTTTTTTTTTAAATTCATATTAAAACTATAAATTTTTATTTTTTTTTTAAAACATTTTTAAAAAAATTCAAAACAGTTATTCAAAACAAACAATTGATACCATAGCAACTATAATAATTTTAAAAAAAATTGAGATGAACAAAAAATCGATGGCTTAGTGGTTAGGACGTCGACCTTTTAAATGAAAAGTGTGGGTTCGAATCTCGTTCAGAGCATATTTTTTTTTAAATTCATCTTTTTTTTTAATTAATTTTTTTTTTTATTAATTTTTTTTGTACATTAATTTTTTTTAACAAATATTTTGAATTTTCTGTCAAACAGTTCAATTGCAATATATGAAGTTCTTATTTATTTAATACATATAACACAATAGTGTACGCACGGGTATCTAAAAGTTGACAAGGGCAACTATAATCTTCCTCGTTTTTTCTAAATTAGAAAATAAATTAAAATGTAAAATGTTCATTTCAATTTTTTTCTTTTAACCTTAACAACCTTTATATTTAACTGAAATGGAAACGGAATATATTTAATAGATACATTTTTTTTTTACCTTTTTAACATAACATCAACTCATCATCGCATTCTATTTAGAATAATTATATATACACACATATAAAAGGTGAACCCTTTCTTCGCGTTTTCGGCATAGTAGAAAAAAAATGTACATTTTGTTTAATTTTTTTATTTTTTATTTACAAAATAAAAAAAAATGAAAAAAAAAACAACAAAAATAAACAAATAAAAATAACAGAAGTATGTATATAAATAAAATGTTTACAGAAGCGTTAAGTGTTAAATAAAAACACATATTCTTAATTACAAAAAAAGGATAACATTTTAACAGATTTCATTTTTTCAACCATATCTTAATTGTAATTGTAATTTAAAAAGCCAGGTTTTTTTTTTTTTTGATATTTTTATTTTAGGTGTTTTTTTTGTTGTTGTTTTTTAATTTAGCAAACACCTAAATAACCATAATTTATACATACACTGTTTTAAATTAAAAAAGAAAGAAATTATGTTGAATGAGGTGATATGTTAATTGTTATTTTAATTTAAGTGTATAAAATTGTTATAACTAAGCTGTAGTTGTCTTTTGAAGGATTTCTGAATGGAGGTGGTTCTATTTTGGCAATTAATAGCTAAATTAAATTTCGTTTAACAGGATCTAAGAGCCGAATCTTGGACTTGTCAAATTTTAAAATTATTCATATTGAAGCTTATATGATAGTAATTGACTTTAAGTGAAAAAAATTGTCAAAAGAAAAATCTAATATTATCTCCTACTCGTACAGGGTGGCGCAAAATGACCGATATGGTTTGAATGTTTAACAGTACCTAACAGAACAGCAATTAAAAATTACGAAAAGTTATGAAAAACATAAAAAATTTAAGACTTTTCTACATGTTATTTAAGGTTTCGCAAAATGATCGATATGGTTTGAATGTTTAATAACTTTTTGAATGTCCACCCTGAACTTTTACCTTATTTTCCGAACTCTATTTTTTATATTATTCTAATTTTTTTATTTTAATAAATATTATTATTTTTTTTTCCTCTTAATTCCAGTCTTAAAATTATTTAACCTAGAAAAGTTTATTAACCATGTTTTTATTTGGGATTGTCACATAATCTCGTTTTTAGAAAAGCTTGTTTTTTTATTGAAACACCTCGATTTTTTAAAAAATTTTTTAAGAATTTTATAGTTGAATACAAAATTATCAGCCTTTCCAGAATATAAAAAACCGAGACGTAAAAAAAAGTGATTTTCTAAAACGAAATTTTTTAAAAACAAGATTTTTTAAAAGGGATTTTTTGAAACGAGATTTTTTAAAAACAAGATTTTTTAAAAACAAGATTTTTTTAAAATGAGATTTTTTGAAAACTTGATTTCCTTAACCCAGATTTCGACTTCAACTCCTTTTACTTAAATTTAATTCATAAATTTGAACTAATATATAGTTATATATTCTACTTAGCTAACAAAGATATTTTTATGTAAGGTACCCTTGTAGGGGATATAAGTATGTTCTCCTTGTTTTGATAATATATTGGGGATATTTAACTGTTCTCAGGAGTTTTGAATGCTCTTCCAAAATAATTTTTATCTCAACTTTGTTTTAAATTTGTCAACAAGTGCCATTTTTGACTCAGAACTTATGTAGATGTAAAATATAATTTAGACTCCTAAAAGTATGCAATTTTTTTAATTAGGTAGTTTTAATTAAAGTCGAAGTCTTTAAGTGAAGTCGAAGTATTGGTATTGTAATTCTTTATTTTTCCATAAGAATCCCGATCTCCTACACTTCTAATATTAAATCCTGATGTTTCTAAAACTATAATGACTGTTGGACGTACAGTTCTAAACAATCAGTACAATTTCTTGAAATACAAAAATTAAAAACAAAAAAGGCAAATAGAATAAAAATAAAATAGTAAAATGATATAAAAAATGGGGTATTACAAGCGCTTAAATAAAAAAAAATAAATAAAAATTACTATTCACCATTTCTGAGAGTCAACAATTAGTAAATAAGTTCTTAAAATAACAAAAGAAAAATAAGAATCCATTTGGGTACAATCCGTTGAATCTTCACCTTAATGTTAGTTTTACGAATGAAAAAAAAATTTAACAATAAACTAAATTGTTATTTAAGCATAAAAATAATTTTTAATAATAAAGTTTATACATGTTTATAATTTATATAAAAAAGGGATATGAATTCATCACTTAGCAACAAGCGAGTAATAATGTCTCATACTACTTTTTATTTATTTTTTTTTTATTGTTTACAAAAATTAAAAATACAATGTTTTAATTTAAAAAAAAAAAATGGATAATAGAAAAATAAAGTTTACCGAAGGGAAACAAGTTTTTGGGTAAAATAAGTGAAAAACTAACTTATATTTGAGCCCCAAGCTCTGCTCCCCTATATAATGCTGTAAATAGAATATCAAATGTAATGTAAAATCCATTTCCTTTGTGAAAATGGCTTTAGAAATCTGGAAGCTCAAATTCCAGAAATCTGTAAGCTGTAGTGAGCCCCAATCTCCTTTGTGTTCATGTCAATAAACAGGTACTCGAAATCCATCTCCTTTGTGTTCTTTGGAATTTTATCTGAAGATGATTTTAAAAATCTGGAAGCTCAAACAATAGAATATGCGTAGTTTAATTATATATTTGTATTAAATGTGTATTTGTTAAAGTCAAAGATTAAGTCAAGGTTAAGTCAAGGTCTAACACAGAAATTTTTAATTTTTTCGTTCATGGGCTTGGGCATAAAAATTTCAACTACTTTTCAATTTCGTTAGACTTCCTTCCATTACAATAAATTCGGTTTACATGGAAGTTCGATCTACTTCTAAGTGATTGTTCTCAAAATTTCCTTTCAAATATTTATTTTAATGAAATTACTACTTTTTACCCTCTAGAAATTTGTTCTATAAAAGTTCTCTAATTCCATCAAATTATAATAAAGGTCTCTTGATGCAACTTAACTCTTATTTATTTTTAATACACATTCTTGCTTTTGAATTTATTTTAACTCCACCTTAAACGTATGTGGTAGTTAATTTTATGTTCCTTCATCCATGGTATTAATATCTCAACCCTTTATCTACACAATTCTTTTACAAATTTAGTAATTTATTTCTCTGCTTTTATTTTGTTAAAAAAACTTAAAAAAAAAAAAGAGTTAAAGAGCATGGAACTGCTTTTACCGGGGAAGGAGAAAGAAGAAGGATATAAATTCTTTCTAAATTGTTTTCTAGGCTCAAAAACATTCAGTGAGCATTTATTGTTGAATTGATTGCTATTTTTATTATTTCCTACAAATTTTTTTTTATTCCAATATTAAAAACTAGAATATATACATATTATATATATATATGTGCATAATATATACATACATATTTTATTTTTTTATAATACATATAACAGGAGTAAAAATAAAAAAAAGGAATAAACAACAAGTTAGAACATTTAATACCAGATTAGTTAATAAAGATCTAAATTTAACTATATTAATAAACTAATTAAGTAGTTTAAAGCATCCAAGTTGTAGGATCCAAGTTTTTTAAAAATATAATGTAAAAGTTGCAATAACTAACTGTTTCATATTTCCAATTAGCTATAGTAAATGCTCAACTTTTTTTTTTTAAACCTCATCTAGAATAGGGACACTGCTTTTAGTATTTAGCACTGCTAAATAGTCGGAAATTTTCTTGACAGTTTTTGATTATTAACAACCAAATTTCTAAAATAATCCAAAATCTTTCCATATCCCCATCCCTGTAGCTAAACTTTACTTATGTATCACATGTCCCCTTCTATAAAGTTGGCTCCAAAAGGGTGTAGTTTTGGTGTATTAAAGTCGCACACTACCAAAAGAAACAGCGTACAGTTTCAATGGCTGGCTTTCGAACTTTCCACTCCCTCTTAAAAACAAAAAAAATAAAAAATTGCATATTTTCTAAATCCAACTTTATATAAGATCCTAAATCCAAATGGGAATAGTTTAGTTTTGATGATGTGTTTTAATGATAGTACTGGGGTTCATCTTCCCTAAAAGGAATTTTGAATTACAAATGAAAAAAAACGTTTTCCCTTAAAATGATATTTAAATAAAGATACAAATATTCTTCTTGAACTTAACTATATCATAGACATATGAATTCGAAATTACTTTATTACTTTACATTTTGAAAAACATCTCATGCTAAATTACATTTTCAGATATGTTATCATCACAGAATTAATTTACTCAAATTGTATTTTTTGAGGAGGTTTAATTAATATATACAAATATTCATTTCCATATTGTATAAGGCTTTGTAAAGCTACTCTTAAACTGTAAACTACTCATAAAAACTTATACGTTATAAGTAGCTTTGATACGAATGATTATATATTGTTGTTGTTGTTTTGATATGAGGAATATAGCATTTGTCATCCGAGCACGTAAACCTTGCAGCCCGTTGTGCACCCACTTTCAATACTTTCTATCAATGTATAATTAGTATTATTTATTTTGTTTGTATGTATTATATACTTGTATATTTAAACTATATTTGGTTACCATGGGGATTTGTAAAGAATAATTATTTTTTATTAATAATTGTTTATAAATTAATTAATTATTAAGAATTTAATTAAATAAATTCATGACCAGTGAATGGGATTGGAACCCGCACCACTTCGGTTAGTAAGCCAAATGATTACCCACTAAATCAAAGAGCACCCTGTTTGTATCTTAATATTATATTTTTTAAAATTTCGTTTTTCAAAATCTTGTTTCTTAAAATCTGTTTTTTTTTCGATTTTTGGTAGTTTTTCTGATGTGACTTTCGAAAATTTTTAGAAATAACATATAAATTCCATCTTTTATTAATTATATACCTTCTTTATTAATAAATATTTTAATTTACAATTGTATTTTCTAAAAAGAAAAGAAATTTCCAAGGTTTTTAAAAAAACGAGATTTCGATAAAAAACGTGATTTTGATAAAACGCGATTTTGAAAAACGTGATATTCATAATTCTAAAACTAAATACATAGACCATTAAATCAATAACAAATCCTAGAATAAAACCCTGTTTGGTGTTTACTAACACTACAATTCCATTATTTGTTCATCCAGAAACATTATCCATTTTAAAACCCAGAGTTGGAGTTATACAAATGGTTAATTTCCATTTTGTTAATGTTCATTAAATTTATATTTTTTTTTTATCTTCCATTAAAAATTCTATCTTCAAAAAAAATTTCAAACACTTTTAAATCCTACTTGTAAATGATCGTATTCTTTCACATGGAAATAATTAGTTACTTTTTTTAAATTTTTTTTTAACTATTAAAAATACTACGAAAAAAAAAAATTAAATAAATTTTAAATAATAAAAAATCAGAGTATATACAAATATTTAAAAAAAAAACTCATTATTTTAGGCTCAACTTAGGGCAACATTTGCGGAACAAAATATTTTATGAATATTTTTTTCTAGACTACTGAATCATTTTGTTTTGATGATTCTATAATATACAGAAACCCACCCCTAGCTAGTAGCTTTAAATTTAAAATTTAATATACAACTTATAACATATATTGCCTTTTAAAAATTTTTCATTTGAACTAATTCAGTGAATCTACTAGTATTTATCAACTTTTTGATTATTTTCCTTTATTAACTCCGTTTTTTCTCATAACAAGTAATGAAAAGAATCAAGGGTTTTTAAAAAAGCACATTTTTAAAATTACATAATGTTCCATATTGAGTTTTGGGTAAATAATATATATATAATAATAAAATGATAATATTATAATTTTATAATAATGTTATCCATATTTAGAATATAAGCCTAATTCGTTTAAGAAAACCTTTAAAAATAGGTCGAAATATAATGTTAGAGCTTCATTGTTATTTCCAAGGTCCTAAGTACTGATTCTTAATAATAAGAAATTTTTTTAAGTATTAATAGCCTTTTTATCAAACTAATTCTCATGGACCTAACTCCTCTTCCCCTTCCGAAAATTTTCTGGTTTAAAGAATTTAATTGGGACTTGCATCAGAATTTGGACCTCTTCATAGAATTTTACTTATTAAGCCCTTTATAATTCATAAAACCCTTTAACACTTGTTAAAATATAATATTTGAACTTAAACTTTTGTGTAATACTTCAAAGTTTTTGTACAGATAGATATTCAAGACACAGATGTTTAAAAATAACTAAATTTCCATTTTGGACCCTTAACAGCTCCTAAACAGTGGGGGTCAGAAAAAAATTTTTTTATATCACTTTTACTAATTTTTAAGGATCTAACTTCTCTCAAAATTTTAAATTTCTAACTTAAGTCGTTTAGAAGATATGATATAGATTAAAAATTAAACACAAATTTGATTTTTGAATAACGGTAAATGCTGAATTCTGTATATTAATTTTACATATATTTATAAAACTTATAAAATCAGCTGCATTTTACCGTTTTAAGATTGAAAAAAATACCTTATAGAATTTTTGTTATATCATTTTAGGGCTTTTCCTGATTTTGGGAGACAGTAACTCCGTTATGGATGGAGCTAGAGAAAACAATTATTGTTCAATGAAATTATTTTTTTTTGTGATATCTGGCTGTAGTCAAAGTTTTATTTATTCATTTCAAATGATTTAGAAGTTTTGTCAGCACACGAAGGGACGCATAAAATGAAACTAAATAGGCACATTTTTACAAGACTTTTTGAAAATATGCTAAAAATGAGGAAACAAATCCTCGAATGGAAATATGTATTCACATTTATATAAAATGAAACTTTCCACTGCTTTATATACCAATTTCTTAAACAGTCGTCGTTTCTATTTTCTGAAGCTGTAGATGAAAGATTTAATTTAATGAATTATCTCCAAAAACGAATACTATTCTTATAAAAACTAATTTGAAGGAAGATAAATACAAAATAGTTCCTAAATCCAAAAGTATAGTTGTATGTTTATCTCACATCATTTTGTTACATTCGAACTAAATCGTGTGAATTAAAAAAAAAATTGTTTTTTGTTTCAGTTTTTTCTTTCTTTTTTATGTTCTCTCTTTATCTTATCACTTACTTTCCACATCATTAACTTAGTTCAGTTTTCTTCCATGTCTTTGATTTCATTGTTTTTTATTTGAGAAAAAATTGGTAAATAAGGAAGATAAAGGAAATCACCAATTGGGTAAGCAACAAAATATAAATGGTAATAGCAACAGTAACAATAACTTTAAATAAAGTCAAGGCTACTTTTAAAAAGGAGAAAATATTATATATATATACTATATATATATATGTATGTAAATGTATCATAAATCTATGAATGAAGATAAATATCTGGAAAAACATTAGAGTGCAGACATCAACACCAAATTATCATTAAATTATATCTGGTCATGATGGTATCAACAGTTTTTTTTTTATTTCTAATATAAAATTTTTTTCGAATTTAATAAATAAATATATATAATATATATATACATAAATTATATATATATTTAAAAAAAAACCAGTTACGCAAAAAAAGAATCATCCTTTTTCTTGATGATTCCATCAGAAAAAAAGACAAAATAAAAAAAGGAGAAAACATTTGTCCTTTTGATTACTTTTGATCGTCTATTTATACATATAAATATATATTTTATACGAATTACGTACGTAACGTACGTATATATATTTACATATTTTTTTTTTTTAAATTTTACTGATGAAAGCTGTACGCTTATGGTGGTAAATCTATAAATTAACTTTAAATAAAAAAAATAAATAAATAGTCATATCATATACATAAGGGACTTGTGTTGAAATATTATATAAAAAAAATATTTTATGATTATTTTAATATTTTAATGTTTTTTAAAATATTTGTGTATTTAACCTATTGATACAGGGTGTTAAAAAAAAATTCAATAGCCATTGGATTTATTTCCTTTTGAATGAGATTTTATAACACTAGTTTCATTAAAATCCTACGTCTACGTTTCATCTAAATTTTACGTAAAATAAGACGTAGAATAACCAATGCAAGCCGTTGCTACTTCGGTTGTCAAAACAGCTTGGTTCAAAACTCCTATCGCGTAATACTAAAGTGCAACAGTACAAAACGCTCATACTCCCAGTTCTGTTGTACGGTTCAGAATCATGGACACTGCCAAAAACAAGAGAGCTAGCACTAGGTGTTTTTGAAAAAAAATTCTAAGTAGAATATATGGTCCTGTAAACGATGGCGCTGTCTGGCGGAGAAGATATAATGCCGAACTCTACGAACTGTATAATCACGTTGATGTAGCTACGAAAGTCAAAATCAGACGCCTTCATTGGCTCGGTCACGTCGAGCGAATGTCAACCGATGCTTCAGTCAAGAGAATATTTTAAGCCAGACCTCAAGGGAAGCGACAGGGAGATGAAACATCGGCAGATTTAAAAAAAACTACATATCGAGAATTGTAAGAGATCTGCGCAAAACCGAGAGGAGTGAAAGGCGATATTACATCAGGCCCAGAACCTTAATGATTTGTAGTGCAACAAGTAAGTAAGTAAGTTTCATTAAAATGAGGGTCCTTTATTTAATAATATTTTTTTTTAATTTTATAAGAGATTTTGGAATGAGTTGAGTATGAAATTCCAAAAAAAAATCAATTTCCGAAATATCATTTACATATTTCCAAAAGAATAAATTCCAAAAAAAAGTTCCAAAAAAATAAATATTCTGGAAAAAACTGCAATTCTGATTTTGATTTTAAATCTAATTGTGAATCTCCCTCTCGCTCTTAATTGTGAATCTCACATATCATATATAAATAAATATTCAGTGAAAGGTGTATATCCCTGTTATTGAATCCAACTCCAAAATCCTTGGTTATTCCGAACCTCATGTGGAATTTTGTTTTTTGGAACTAATTTTTTCAATTGTTTGAAATTTTGTAATTATGTTTTTTTTTTTTTTTTTTTGGAATTAAAACAGCATCCCATTTAGAATTTCTTACATTAGTGTTGCCACCTTTTTTACATATTTATACATATATGTATTTGCGAGATTCTGAACATTTCCAATATAATGCAACCAATGTTGACTCATGATATTGTGTTTTATAGGTTACTTGTAGGACTTTATTTATTTTTTTTAATGAATTAAGTTCTACAATCTAGTGGAATTAAGAGTCGTGGGTTTAAATTAATAGGAGAATTATCTATTTAACAACATGAGATAATTAATATCGGTTACCAAGGTTACCTCTCCGCGGGTTAAGATATTGCTTTAAAAAATCTGACATCAAATTAGACATGTTCATTCAATAGTTAAGTCATTGTTTGTTTAGCTTTGTACACGTGACTGTGAATTTTAACAAGTTCTTATTTTAATGTTGCACTAGGAATATTTTACTCAAACGTTAGATTTTTTGATGATTTCTCATTCTTAATTCTCAAAAATACTTCCAAGTTCAACCTAATTGTAGATTTGTATTACTGTTCCCTCCCTAAAGTTTAATCCAAAACGGATTTGATTTTGGTGTGTTAAAGTCGCACTTTACAGAAAGATACACCGCACGACTCTGTGCTATCTCATCCTCGCTCTTATCAATTATCGCAGCTCCAATGGAAACTCACCCTATCAAGTAAAGTAATTGATTGAAAATATAAAAATATTTCAATATTCTTTCGAACACCCTGTAAAATTTTTATTATAGCTATTATATATTTAAAAAATTAAATTTTTTATTTTCTCTGGGATTTAATTTATAACAAAGTTGTATGATTTGACGGTGTGTGTGTTAAAATAAAATATGAATATTTAATAAAATAAAATATCATTTTTAATGGAGAGATTTATATCTCGTGTTAAAATTGTACGGAAACAGCAAATGATAATTTTTTTTTTTTATTTTTTTATTATAGATTTATTTTTTTTTAAAGATATTTCGAAAATATTAAGTTAAATATTTAAATTTAAATTTAAATTATAAAAAAAAATAAAATAAACAGAATCTGATGTAATTCGGTTTTTTTTTTCGTTTTAATTCTCTGTGTAATTCACGAATACTTTCAAATCAAAGGCAGGATGATAATAAATCATCTTTAGATAATCAGATAAAAAATATTTAAAAAAAAAATATTCTTTGTATTGTTTTATTTATGGAATTTTTTAAGACCAAATCAATACAAAGGCCATTACGAATATCATTTTTAATTTTTGAAGGATTCTTTTTTGAAACTGAAATTATTGATTTATTAAAAATTATAATATTTCTTTATATTTAAATGCTAGCAGAATATTGAAAATTTAATTATTTTCTATTAAATGATTTTAAATTTTTAAAAAGAGTGCTTGTGCTAACGTAATCCATAATGACCGTATACTTGGTATTGTTAATTAATTTATAAAAGAGATTGCAGTAAAGTGAAGTCAAATTTGCTCAAAAATCTTATTTTGGGGATATTCCAAAAGTCAAATAAATTTTATAAAAAGGGGCGGGTTAAGTTCTGGACTGTGGAGGTTGAACACCGTTATAATATGTCATCTTAACTAGATCTAGAATATAAAATAACTCATCTAACTCATGTAACTCGATTGGTGAGTCATGTGAAAATATAAAATTAAAATTTTTTTAAAGCGTCTAAGGACATAGATCCTAAATTACTTGGGTCGTTAAGAAATCTTACATATACCTTCTCACATATGGAAAAGGAGGGCATTCGGGATATTTCTTTTGACAAATTCAAGATTTTAGTAACGTTGCTAATGGAAAAGCTACGAGGAAGAGAATAATTCTAATATACGTTCTAATAAATTGGATGGTATTAGTTCAGGTGAAGAAGAAGAACATTGTATTCACCAGAAGATATACATAAGCACCAGAAGAGTATACATAAGCTAAGTCCGTTACATAGTACGGCACCAGAAGATATGCATAAGCTAAGTCAGTTTTAATATCTAAGTAGATTATTGTAGATTAAGACTTAAAAAAAATATTTAATGATCTTTGTTTTATTACTTTAGGTCTGGAGTAATTCCAAAATTGATCAGTACTAATATTAGCAAATTTTAATGCAAACTTCTTTTACTCAAAGAAGTATTTATTATACGATTTCTGCATCTTATATTTTATTATTTCGTTTTATTTCGTAATTTACCTTTGGGTATAATTCATTGTAGAACAAAACTGGGTCCTTCATTAGGCGCATGTGGTATTATATTTTCTAAACCACTCCTAGTATAAATTTTAAATGAAAACCTATTGCAAAACTTAGTATATAACCATTAAGGAATTAAATTGAAATTCCTTTACAGTATTTGATCAAATGATCTTATAAGTTTTTACAAACTTTAATATCCCACAATAAGCTGGATCAACTATATATTCATACATATTTTTTTGAAAATATTTTCTTTTTAAAAATTGGTTTGATGTTATTAATTACAGAAAATTTAACAATAATTATCATTGTATCATTATTTAATGTCAAATTAAATTTAATTTCAAAAAAAAAATCAAAAAAACAACCAAATACAAAGAATGGGTAAAAAAATAAACAGGAGTAAAAGGGCAAAAAATAAGAGAAAAACTTTATTAGGTTAATGTCAATTTTAATTAAATATTTCCTTAATGATGGGTATCTTGTATGAATATTTAATACATAATTTATTAATGATTGTCAATTTTAGTCAAAAACCATTTAAATTAATTTTCAATTTTTATAATAAATAATATTATATAAAAAATATATTTAATTTTTTTTTTTTAATTAATTGGGTTTATTGACTTAAGTGTCTAGTGACAATAGAAAATAAAATTAATTTTTTATATTAAAAATTCAAAAAATTACAAAAAATACCCAAATTTAAGTGATAATTTAATCTCAGTCTTAATACTAATATTAAAACCAATATGAAATTAAAGAAAATGAAAGGTTTTTTAAAAACAAGGAAGTATATAATGTAAGAAAATGACACCCTTCTTGGAAAAAACACCTGACTTATTTCGAAAATGTCTCAAATTATACAGAGATTAAAATTATCTTAAAATTTCCTTTAAAATCTCGTTACCTTTTATTTTAAGTTCTAAGTAATCAACTGTTAGTGGCCTATGTTCAACTGTAAAAAGCCTGTCTCTACCATAGATACATTTTGGAACAGGAGGACATATTATATCCGTGTTATTAGAAATTATCTTAATAAATTCCACATACAATTTAAACATGAGATAGTACTCGGCCTTATAACATATAGAAACGTCTTAGATTTTCAATCGATGCAATATTGTAATAGTTTTGTATTATATGGTATTCTATATCTGTTAGTTACATTATTAAATTAAGTTATTTGTTTATATTCTTATAGTAATGTATTTTTTTTAAAAATATTTAATTATTAATTATTGATTAAGCCATTATTTTGAACCCAATGGCGAATAGAAGCTGTGTCGAGTCGAAAACTAGATAAAAGTTTTTTTACTTACACTTGGATTCGAACCCGGAATTTTTAGTTGAAAGCTCAGTACAATTTTGAATTTTCTTAGTTGTGTGAGCGTAAAAAAATTAGCTAAGTCTAACTCTTAGTTACTCTACCAAGTCTTCTTTGTTAATCCTAAAAGAAAACCCACATATTTGTACTTGATAGTCGGTTTACCGTACCCTAATTTGTACTTTAATATTTAAAGTATTATAAATGACATTTCCCCATATTAAAAATAAAATCAATATTTTTTTTTCAATTTTATCTAATAGAAATATCAAATTTATTATCAATTTTTCAACTCAACTACAAATATTCTCACATATGTTGTGCAGATTAAGTGATTTACAATATGAGTAAAATATCATGTTATCCTTTTTTAAAAATTTGTTAATAGTTTATAAAAATCTAAATATACACATATATTTTTCTTCATTTTTTTATTTTAAATAATTCAATTCCAGAGTTTTAAATTTCTTTCAAATAAAATAAAAAAATCTAAAAAAATAAAATTATAAAATCAAAATTGTTTTCACAAATAATAAAATTGTCCCCTTGGGGAAATTTTGCTTAGAGACCACCCTATATTTGTTTTGTTGATTTTTTTATTTTTGCCCTTAACTTATTACCAAAGTATCGAGTTTGTGTACACATTTTTTTTTTGAATGGCATTGTATATACAAATATATGTATGCCTATATATGTGTATATATATTGTATATATTTACCATATCATTTATTTATCCATATATTTAAGTTAAAAAATATGCCTTTTCCGATTGGGAATAAAAACAACAATTCTAATATAGAGAGGATCATAACATACTGATACTGGAGGGTGGAAAGTGAAATGATATGAAAATGACTATAAAGAAAAAAAGTTGGAATTTATTGGATCGTTTTTCCTCATAAAATATTAACTTTCTTGACACGAATTTTGATGGCTTATGGAAATATTCTAACGATTTAAATAACCACACAGTCAAAATGTATATAGACATTCGCATATACATATGTATATATATTTAATCTAAAATTCAAATATATATAGAAGAAAAAATAAAACAAAATAAATTGTAAAATGTAACCATTTTATTCATTTCACCCATAGCATCTATACATTTATGATCTTTTAACTTTTAACATGGAATAGGAAAATCATCAATAACTCTCAAAGTTTAATGTTTCAATGTTTTTGACATATTTTGTTTTTTGTGTTATGGTTGTTTATGTTCTGCTTTTATATAGATATGCTTCCGGGTTATATATATATATATATATAAATTTAAAAAATTATATACAGTGGGGTATTGTAAAAATAAACATAAGAACATTGTCAAACAAACTTTGATCCAATGCATAAAGGAATTGGTTTGGTCTACTGCAGTGAGTTCGAGTAGCTGCCATACAACTTCTTATTTTATATGAGCATTACTTTACACCTAATGCAGCTGGGTGTCTGAAATTTTGCCAAAAATAGTTTAGTGTAATGGCCAAAGTTACTGCAAAATTTGGTTGGTCTACTACAGTGGGTTCAAATAGCTGCCATACAACTTCTTATTTTATATGAGCATTAATCTACACCTATTGAAGTTGGGTGTCTGAAATTTTGCCAAAAATAGTTTAGTTTAATGGCCAAAGTTACAGAAAAATTTGATTGGTCTACTGCAGAGGGTTTGAGTAGCTGCCATATAACTCCTTCTTTTATATGAACATTACATTACACCTAATAAAGCTGGTATGTTTGAAATTTTGCCAAAAGTAAATAATGCTTATAATAATAATGCTATAATGTTTATATAACGGTCATACGGATATCCCAGAGTTGACACAGTCTACTCTACCACACTCTTCCTCGTTTTTATTAAAATAAAGATAGTTACAAAAAAACTGGTATAAATCTCACTTGTAAAGCTTATTTTTTATTAAAAAAATTAAGAATTATTTTTATTTTTTTTTTTCAATGCAGCTTTCAATCTTTTATTGAATACTCTTAAATTAGGGGCATATTTTATATTGTTAGGAAGGCTATTGAAAATTTTTATACCATTAAACATGACGTCTTTTTTACCTCTTTCGGTTCTGGTTGCTGCTAGCTGGTAATGTTCTCCACTTCTTGTGTTGTAATTATGAATTGAAGCATTTGTTCGTAGTTTTAGGTTGCTTTTGATTAGGTTATTTAATAATTTGTTAATCAATTTACAGTTTTCTAAAAATATTGTTTGTTCAACAGAACGTAGGTTGCTAATAGAATACAGTTGAGAAGTCGGATAATCATATGGTAATCTATATAAAATTTTTATAACTCTATTTATAAAGATGCTTATTGAATTAATAATGTATTTACAACCCTGGCTCCAAACTGGAATTAAATACCGTATTTGAGACTGAATGTGAGAGTAAAAGACTAGTTTTGCTACATGTTCGCTTAATCTAAGACATCTTCCAATGGCCTATTACTGACCTGTTAGTGGCATTATTGATTTTTTTAATTTGTCAATGTGTATTTTCCAAGATAGGTCTTCATCAATAAATAATCCTAAGTATTTCGTGGATTTTATTTTTTGTATTACTTTTCGTATATCTTTGTATTACTATTTGTATTATTTTTTGTATTCCTTGTTTACTTCTTTAAAGCTGTTCCGAGAGAGTTAACTTTTTGAACTTTTAAGAACAATTCAGAATAGACATGTGAAAGGAAACATTGGATAATTAAAAAATCTGTAATTGACGAACATGAAGCTATGGTATATAAAGAGGCATATTATAGCCCAACAATTGAACTTTTAACGCTTAAAAACAAAAATAAAAAATTTAGCTTTAATACCGTATGTTTTTAAAATGTTTTAAATTTTGTGGTCCATCAAAGTGTTTCAAGTACTTAACAAATTGTACTCACTGTATTTTATGGTAATTCCTAAAATTTTTATAATATTGTGAAATATGAAAAAAATTTAATACTTTGGTGGTTTATTTGAATTTTTTTTTTATATTATTTATATTTTTCTCCACATTGTCCCAATTTATTGTTTCATCACTTCGTTAAATTAGAAAATGGAAATCAAAACACAAAAAATTTCATTAATATTATCATATACTCGCGAATTTGTAATTTTTTTTTATTTTTTGGCTTGGGTAAATATAACGAGCCATGATACGATTAAAGAATATATCTTTATGAATAATGAATTCATGGTTTTGATCATTGCTTTGTTCTCATCTTTATTCAATTATTTTAATGGCTAATTATAATGAAAAAATATTTCTAGGCAATTAAATCACAAAAATTTGTGAAAATTTTCTTTTTAAAACGACTCTTAATATGACTTTAAAAAATGTGTTATTTAATTTTCGAAGAAATTTTTGAATAAATTCTTACGAAGAATACCCTAAATAGGAGTCTACCCTATTTCCCAAATGGGAATATATCTAATTATAAAAACTAAACCTTTAAATTTATACTATGTTTACTTTATTCTCTGAAATTTATTCTCTGAAAGCTCTACAACACTACAACCAATACCTTGGAAGCATATCTTTAAAATTCTATCTGTACAGTGTTCTATAATGTACAAAAGTAGGGAAGATGTATGGTAGCTACCCGAATTAAAACAACAACTTTAGATCGAATAAAGAAAGGAGGGGGGTAAACTCGGATAACTATCATATATCTCTTGATGCAAGATATTCATATCTCTCTAAAAATTTCAAATTTAGTGCAAATGTATTCTACCACAAGTTTTTTATGTTCTTAAAAATAGAAATGAAAATAGGAGTGTTGCTTTGCATAAGCTTTAAGATGAATTTAAGTAGTTGCTTTGGTAACTATTAACTACAGGTCTTCCAATAAGGCGAAACAAAAATTTCTCCTTCACTAGATAAGGCAAACATTGTTTAGCTATTGGTCAAACAAGCATTCCTTGGAAATTTATAAAAAGAGTTCTAGAATATTGGTTTGTAGAAAATAGAAGAAACTTATAATTTCATTTGCAATTTAGGAGAGTTTTCAAAATTCTTAAATATTATAAAAAAATTTTACAGACAAATTTGTTGCTGGACATTTATTAGAAACATGTAAATAAATAGATGCATATACGAGTAATATTAATAAACTAAAATAATTAATTGTATCTCAAGGATAATAATAAATTGTAATTTATTTTATATTTCTTTATGTTTAGGGAAAGGATAACCACAAATATTATTTTGAAGATATGTTATTGACATTTTATGTAAAATTGTCTATACAAGCAAGTTTCTGTGTTCAATAAATATAAATTTTCTTTTAAAATTTCTGTTAAAAAGCATGTAACAAACCTTTGTAATGTCTGACGTCATGTTCTTTTGCATCTATATAACTTTTGAACTTGTAATCAATAATTTTCGATATTTTATGGATTTTTACATAATATGCATATGTTTGCCTCCTACATATTTTTCACAAATACTTTGCAAGGCCTTTTCAATTTTTAATTGACAACAGAAACAAATTTACAACATTTTGTGTATAGGAGAACATTCAATTAATTAAAAGTTTGTTGTTTAAGGGGTTTCTTTTTACACATCTTTTGGGAATTTCTTTATATAATTTGAGTGTCTGTATGGGCTCTTTATTTAATTTGAGGGTTTATATAAAACTGTTAAGATGTAAACTTTATGAGGCTGTTAAATGCAACAAATTTATTCAGAATACTTTAAAACAATGTATTTAGTAGAATATTTTATTTTATTACTATGACATTTACTAAATCTGGGCTGTATGAAAAAAATCCCCATAATTTATATGGAACTTTGGAGTAATTTTTCAAATGTAAAGGATTTCATAGGAAAATTAGGGAAATTGATATTTTTCTTTTATTTTGAGAACTTTTATAAAAATTATATTTTGTCGACTTTTTACATATGAAAAAAGTAACAAGCATTTTCTTTTAATTTTTGATGTTGCGGGCTTTTTCGTTGGTGGTATTTTATCATAAAGACAGTATTTTTATAGAATATATATGACAGTTAGGTTTAGTGTGTTGTGCGACGTAGTGGTTCTTTAAAAACAAGATGGCTTGTATAAATATAAAATAATTAAAGTTTTTCTATCCCTATTGATATTATTAATGTAATGGAAACACTGTTAACATTCAAACCTCAAACCCCCGCTAAACAGTTTATTGGTATCCTAATTTGCATACCAACTCTTAAAGCTCTTTTTCCTATAAAAAGCGATTCATATAATAAGGGCACCCGCTCCCAAAATCCAACTAAACATATTAATAGAACCCTGATTTTGTACCTAACTCTTACAACATTTCAAATAATCTCTCACAATACCCGAATTTGGGAACTTTTTTAATTTCTATTGAGGATTTAAATTGTATTTAGTTTTAAATATTAAGAAAAGAAATTTAAATATTCAATTTATTTAATTCTTATTTAAATAATAATCCCCCCCAAGTATTTTCTACTTAACCAAAATTATTTCCACAGGTATTTAAGAAATAAAAGAAGGGAATAAGGCAAAACTTCCGCAAAGGGGTTGTGAGCTATCAAGATGACGTCATCACATAACGGTACTAAATATCTCAAAGTTTCCGAATATATATACCATTAGTGGCGATGGCGCCATCTAGTGGTCGAAAAATGCATTACAAAATGTTCCTAAGATTTTGTAGCATTTTAATTAAAATGCTATATTTTTCCTGTAAGACCATAAACTAGAACCAACATCATAAAATATTGTAGAGAATGATATTGCCTTTCATATAAATCCGGTTTCATCTGAATCGGTGCTACCGTTTTTAAGATAATGCAATTTAAAGTGAAAATTTAAAAAAAAAAAAAAAAAAAATCAAACTTTCAAAAAAACTACTATAACTGTGAAATTTTCAAAAACACCCTGTATTATTATTATACCATTAGAAAGGTCTCTTAAAACTCTTTCCAACGGTATATAATAAGTATGGCATATGTTGACAAATAGCCCCACCAGAGAACATAAATGCAAAAATGACGCAACAATTTTATTAAAAAATACATTTTCATACTTTATTTGTCATAAATTTATTTTGCCTTTTTGGCAAATTTAAAAATGTAAGAATGCATTTTAGGTTTGGATACAATATTGAGTTTGGTTCTGACAATTTGTTTTGAGGGATTTTGGAGGTGACAACCTCAAAGTTT
Organism: Dolichopus griseipennis; assembly: GCA_963082915.1. Classification (NCBI taxonomy): domain Eukaryota; kingdom Metazoa; phylum Arthropoda; class Insecta; order Diptera; family Dolichopodidae; genus Dolichopus; species Dolichopus griseipennis. Next base: position 38,625,381 of record OY720442.1, on the reverse strand, counting down.
TAAAATTTTTTTTATTTAAATATGTATGTAAAAATATAATTAGAAAGGCCCTTAGGCTACAAAATCAGAAGTAATTTTATTTGTGAAAATAGAAGCAATTTAATTTTCCAAACTTTTTTATTTAAATAGTTAGGAAGGAGTTTTAGAGTTGGTTTCAAAAGCAGGGTTTTACGCTTTTTCCAGAATATTTATATATGTGTATATGTGGGATTCTCAATTAGGAGGGATTTTAGAGTTGGATTCAAAACCAGGATTGCCCCCTTTCCCAGAATATTTATATTTATTAATTAGGGTTGATTATTTTTTGTATGAAATAGCTATGCCGAATTCTCATACCATTCTTTTCATTATAGTGTTGGATTCAAAATCTAGTTTCAATAATTAATAAAATTGAGTTAGCGGGGGTTCGGGGGCGGCAGCCCCCGTAATGAAAATATAATATTATTTAACATGTTTTATTACAGTGTATTAAAAAAATTAGAAACTTATTAATTTTTTTAATGAATTAGGTATCCGAATTCTTATACCATTCTTTTCATTTTAGTGTTGGATTCAAAATCTAGCTTCAATAATTGAGTTAGCGGGGGTTCGGGGGCGGCAGCCCCCGTAATGAAAATATAATATTATTTAACATGTTTTATTACAGTGTATTAAAAAAATTAGAAACTTATTAATTTTTTTAATGAATTAGGTATCCGAATTCTTATACCATTCTTTTCATTTTAGTGTTGGATTCAAAATCTAGCTTCAATAATTGAATTAGCGGGGGTTCGGGGGCGGCAGCCCCCGTAATGAAAATATAATATTATTTAACATGTTTTATTACAGTGTATTAAAAAAATTAGAAACTTATTAATTTTTTTAATGAATTAGGTATCCGAATTCTTATACCATTCTTTTCATTTTAGTGTTGGATTCAAAATCTAGCTTCAATAATTGAGTTAGCGGGGGTTCGGGGGCGGCAGCCTCCGTAATGAAAATATAATATTATTTAACATGTTTTATTACAGTGTATTAAAAAAATTAGAAACTTATTAATTTTTTTAATGAATTAGGTATCCGAATTCTTATACCATTCTTTTCATTTTAATGTTGGATTCAAAATCTAGCTTCAATAATTGAGTTAGCGGGGGTTCGGGGGCGGCAGCCTCCGTAATGAAAATATAATATTATTTAACATGTTTTATTACAGTGTATTAAAAAAATTAGAAACTTATTAATATAATATTATAATATTATGAATTATAATATTATGAATTAGGTATCCGAATTCTTATACCATTCTTTTCATTTTAGTGTTGGATTCAAAATCTAGCTTCAATAATTGAGTTAGCGGGGGTTCGTAATGAAAATATAATATTATTTAACATGTTTTATTACAGTGTATTAAAAAAATTAGAAACTTATTAATTTTTTTAATGAATTAGGTATCCGAATTCTTATACCATTCTTTTCATTTTAGTGTTGGATTCAAAATCTAGCTTCAATAATTGAGTTAGCGGGGGTTCGGGGGCGGCAGCCTCCGTAATGAAAATATAATATTATTTAACATGTTTTATTACAGTGTATTAAAAAAATTAGAAACTTATTAATTTTTTTAATGAATTAGGTATCCGAATTCTTATACCATTCTTTTCATTTTAGTGTTGGATTCAAAATCTAGCTTCAATAATTGAGTTAGCGGGGGTTCGGGGGCGGCAGCCCCCGTAATGAAAATATAATATTATTTAACATGTTTTATTACAGTGTATTAAAAAAATTAGAAACTCATTAATTTTTTTAATGAATTAGGTATCCGAATTCTTATACCATTCTTTTCATTTTAGTGTTGGATTCAAAATCTAGCTTCAATAATTGAGTTAGCGGGGGTTCGGGGGCGGCAGCCTCCGTAATGAAAATATAATATTATTTAACATGTTTTATTACAGTGTATTAAAAAAATTAGAAACTTATTAATTTTTTGAATGAATTAGGTATCCGAATTCTTATACCATTCTTTTCATTTTAGTGTTGGATTCAAAATCTAGCTTCAATAACTGAGTTAGCGGGGGTTCGGGGGCGTCAGCCCCCGTAATGAAAATATAATATTATTTAACATGTTTTATTACAGTGTATTAAAAAAAATTAGGAACTTATTAATTTTTTGAATGAATTAGGTATCCGAATTCTTATATCATTCTTTTCATTTTAGTGTTAGAATTTGTATCAATTTTACTATATGGCTTTATTTCGTAAAATTTTAGAAAATGATATGGCTTTATTTCGCATTCAAATGCGAACAACCTGTTCGCCCAACCAACGAAAGGGCCCAACGAAAGGGCTAAATAAAACGTTATACAGGTTGTTGGAACAGTATAAGCGTAATTTTATATCCAACTCAAAACCCTGTCAATCTTCAAAATCTTAGTATATAAATATTCTGGAAAAAGCGTATAATTCTGACTTTATAACCAACTCAACTCAAGGTCCTTTCTAATTATACTTTACATGCATATAAATACCTCAAAAATCTTCTAAACAAAACCCAACTCAATATTGTATCAAACTATAAAGTACATTCTTAAATTTTAAAATAAATATTTCAAATGGAAAACAAAAAGGCAAAATAAATTTATGACAAATAAAGTATGAAAATGTATTTTTTAATAAAATTGTTGCGTCATTTTTGCATTTATGTTCTCTGGTGGGGCTATTTGTCAACATATGCCATACTTATTATATACCGTTGGAAAGAGTTTTAAGAGACCTTTCTAATGGTATAATATTAATACAGGGTGGTTTTGAAAATTTCACAGTTATAGTAGTTTTTTTGAAAGTTGGATTTTTTTTTTTTTTTTTTTTTTAATTTTCACTTTAAATTGCAATATCTCAAAAATGGTAGCACCGATCCAGATGAAACAAGATGTTTATGAAAGACAATATCATGCCCTACAATATTGTAAGATGTTGGTTCTAGTTTATGGACTAACAGGAAAAATATAACATTTTAATAAAAATGCTACAAAATCTTAGGAACATTTTGTAATGCATTTTTCGACCACTAGATGGCGCCATCGCCACTAATGGTATATATATTCGGAAACTTTGAGATATTTAGTACCGTTATGTGATGACGTCATCTTGATAGCTCACAACCCCTTTCCGGAAGTTTCACCGGGAATAATTCCTAAATAGATTGATTTTCTCCATAATATTTATATTCTATTAATAGAAGTCTTTCATTTATACTTATGTACATCTGAAATAAAAAATTAAAGTCAAGAAATCAGGAAATTCAAGTTTATTTTTTATAATGGACATCACCACTATTAAATCAACATATATCACTACGAATGTCCTTATATATATCCTTATAATCTACTACATATATGTCTACATGGCTCTTCTTTGTTTTTGTGTAAGGATTTCTATTCAATTTACTTGAATGCACAAATTACGAGTTTACGATCCAAGAAAAATTAATCAAAATCATTTAAGTAAGGTCCTTTTAGACATTATTTACTATATATTATATATGTATATGTGTGTGTGTATGACTGTATCTGATTGGTACGGTTCGGTATGTAAAAGGTAAAGTAAAAGCAAGAAAACATAATAAAAAAAAGTCCTGCTGCTATTATTAAATTTTACAACTTAAAAATGTCCTCATCTTTAATATTTGAATTAAACGCACATAAATACAGTAGTGTACTTAACAACAGATACAGGTATCCTTTTTTTTTTTTTGCAAAAGTTTTATATATTTTTAATTTTATATAATTTTTTTTTAATTTAAGAAAGAGATTTGGTTCAGTGCAAGGGTTAAATCCCATTTTTTACAAAATCAAACTAACTTCTATTATCAAGGAGAGAGTCGTAGTCGAAGTCAGAGCTGTATACAAATAAAGCCGACTCCAAAAAAAATTAACAATATTTTATGTTTAATTAAATCGCTTTTATTTTTTAATTAAAATTAAATTTAAAAAAAAAATAGCTAATAATTCTATAAAAATATAAGTATACTAAATTTAATTCCCATAGTTAATAATCCTAATTTATTTATAAATGCCTAATAATTATGCTTGCGTTCCTTTATAAGGAGTAAACTACTCTTTTCTACTCTCGGCTAATCCCAGCTACTCCAGCTCTAGTAAAAGAGTAGAAGCATATAATTAAAAAATTTCTAGCAAATGGCTTTAATTTAAATTTTTCATAATAGATGGATTTTCATTTGAATAAGTTATGTTAAATCATATTTTCTATTTGATAACCAATAAGCACTTACTTCTTCCATTTTAAAAATGATTATTTATATATACAGGGTGTCCGAGACTCAAGTACGCGCACTACACTCAGTGATTGGGGGCATTAAAACAAACAAAAAATTGTATTGGAGGGGGGGGGGTCTATTGTGAACCCTTTTCGAGATATGAGGGATTAAAGATTTTTAGGAGACTTTTCATAAAAAAATCAATAACTTTTGAACAGCATCCTGTAGAGAGATAAAAAAAATCCGTTTTGTAGAGTAAATTGTCAGCTTTAATTTTTGTGTACTACTGATCCCCATATACCCAACATTTACAAAGTTATGTAGGTTCAAAATGATCTAAAATGAAAAAATTATGTTTCAAACTCTATTTTCTTTTGAAACACACTGTATTTGGGGTACTTTTTATAGCATATTTCAAGACAACTTTTCAAGCCCTATAATTAGTACATAATAACTTTTTCTCTATCTCTTACCATTTTTGATATAAAGAATAAAAAAGTGTGTTATTTTCAATCGGTTCAAACAGAAAAATTATGAAATTTTTTTTTTTATCTATTTATTTTTTCATTAATATTTTATAAGAAATTTTAAATCATTTTGAACCTTCATAACTTTGTAACTGTTGGGTATATGGGGATCAGTAGTACACAAAAATTAAAGCTGACAATTTACTCTACAAAATGGATTTTTTTTATCTCTCTACAGAATCCTGTTCAAAAGTTATTGATTTTTTTATGAAAAGTCTCCTAAAAATCTTTAATCCCTCATATCTCGAAAAGGGTTCACAATAGACCCCCTCTCCAATACAATTTTTTGTTTGTTTTACGGCCCCCAATCACTGAGTGTAGTGCGCGTACTTGAGTCGCGGACACCCTGTATATCAACAATAAACCTTAATTTTTTCACTTTATTTTCAATATCTAAATATATTAAAAATAATAAATATCTCGAATGACAGATAGTTTTGTAATGTCAAATATACGTTTGATAATTTATCTGACAGTTATTTACTCCTAAAACTAATATTAGCGTTTCATTTACAAATTACTCCTATCTACTATTCATTAATTCTTTTTCTTCATTTACTCTCAAAGGAATGCATGCAATAATACATTCATAAAGCAAATACATTTTAATATATCATTCAAAATAAAAAAATAACCAATTAAATATTTTATAAAAATTAAAACGATTAGATTTTATTATTTTGCACACCAATGTTTATATTTATTATTTGCTTTTTAGTAATTTGTATGTAGTTTGTGGTAACAATTGGCTGCCATCAAATTTATTGTTATTTTGATTTTTTTTTTTTTTTGTTTTTTTTTTTTTTTTGTGTTTTTTTCTTGTGTGGCTGGCGATGGGCTGCAAATAATGAATGTGATTTTTTTTTTGTACGTTGACACACCATTAATTTGGTTAACAAAAGAATTAAAATAGGGGTTGAAGAATGTAGAAAATATCCGTTTACTCTGTTTTCTTGTCTTTTTCTACTATAGTGTTTAACTGTAAATTAAAAAAAAAAGAAAAACTAAGAAATAAATATGTGGTGAAAAAGAAAACAAAAGGATATTAGTTTAAAGAGAGATTTGAAAAGAATGATTAAAGTCTTTTAATGTATAATCTACCACACAAATATATAAAAGTCATATGCATAGATAGTTGGTGTGGTTTGGTGTATACAGAATAAAGAGCCGAGTAGAGTGGGAAAGTTAAAGTAGGAATTTCCATAAAAATAATTTTCCTTAAGAACGTGATGTTTTTATTTTTTTCTTTAATATTCTTCTGGTACTGATCGCATATTAAAGTAAGTCATTAAAGACACACTATTTTATTGTGTGGTTTTTATAGAAAGTTAAAGCGTATGTCTGGCATTGTATAAATTATAAAAGAGGAAAATTTTGTGGTATCAATTCCGCTTGTGATGAATAAAAAATATTTTTTTTTAATATTATCCGTATCATCTTTAAATTAAATTAGTATCATAGTGAGTATAAATGGGAGTTAAATCAAGGAAATATTTAAAGATTATTATTTTAATAAGGTGAAAAAAAAAACTTCTGATAAAATTTAACAGATTTAGAATGACTAAATATAATAAATACACTATTAAAGGGGTTAATTTTTTCCGGTTGTATTATCTTTTTACATTGAATTACCAATATTAGAAAATAAGGGGAAATATTCCAAGGAACACTTTAGCTAATTTTAAAATCAAAAGTGATAAAAAAACGGGACTAGTAAATTTCTTGGTTATTACTTCCTTATCGGATGTAATAAACAAATATTATGTGTGTAATCTATATAATTTAAATGTATTTATTTAAATACATATGTATTTAAAATACCGTTCACCCTTAATATACTCTGGGTTGAATGAATTAAGAAATCATTCCTTTCATAGGTTATGAAGACAAGGACATCAAAATTGAAGATGTCAAGCAGATCTAGCATGTCGGGATATTTTTAAAAAAAATTTTGCATTTTAATGATTCATAAACAAATGTTGATCTAACGGAACCCTAACTTTGATATTTTAACTCTAGCATGGTAAAAGACACAAGTTGAATTTAAAGTTAAGTGTAAGGTTCAAAACGGAATTAAAAATTGAGTCTATTTATTTATAAGTGTGTTTGTCTCTCCATCCGTAAAAAAACTTTAAAATTCCAGGAGTCAAGGCTTTAAAATTTTCAAAAATTCATTTAAGTTTTATGTTAACGATTTTTATAAAATTGGGTCAGCCCAGACATGGCATGGGCGTGAAGATGTTCAACATTCATGTTTTCATAATCAATCTAGAGAACTATGAAATTTTGCAGAGTCTTCTTCTCTCATCACCGTTAGAGTTGCAATTTTAAATTTTGTTTTTTTATTGCTTTTTTTCTTTGCCAGCATAGGATATCTAATAATAAGTATCTCCATCTGACTCTATTCGGAGCAGTTGTTTTTGCTTCCTCCAATGCTTTTCCATTTGAGGTCAGTTCTTCTAATATAATTCGCCTCCAGGTGCATAAGTGCCCTCTTTTGTTTTTCCTTGTGAGTTCCATTCCAGTGCTTTCTTTGCTATGCATTCTTGCGGCTTCCTAAGTGTGTGCGCTATTCATCTCCACCTTTTTATTTTGATCTCTTTTCCAATCGGTTTTACTATGACAAACTTGCCATGGTCATTGTTACTTATTGTATTTAGCTATTATACTCTGCATATGATTCTTATTAGTAAAAATCTGTAGTTTCTGTTTGATGTTGTTCGTAACTAACCAGGTTTCACCTTCATATACATATATTCATATATATTTTACGTTGGTCTTTACGAGTATTCCGAATATTCTCAATTTTGCACCCCTGGACATTTCTGCGTTTTTTTCAATATTGGCTGTAAGCGACCAATCTTCCTGGCCTTCTTAATTCTGTTAAACTTAACAAATTCCCATTAAAGTTTTCTAAGTAATCTATGAAAAATAGAAGATAATGTAACTGCCTGGGAAATTAAAATAAAGAATTATTTTATTTGTTTAAGTTTATTTAAATACAATTTTATGTATGTTTATTATTTATTAAATTATAACATAAAGTAGCAGAAACTATAAGTAGATAATAAAAATATTCATAGAAAATTCAATTAAATAATAAATAGCTCATGTGCAATATTCTGTTAAATTTAAAAAATCCTTCAGATGCTTAATACATGTTCGTGAAATTTAGTTAAAAAATATTTTGTGCTTCTTCTGTTGGAAAATTTCAATTTGTCTGTAATTGAAATTGGGTTCTGATATTTTGCAATTTTTAAATGTTTCAAGATTCGTTTCAGTTGAAATGAACTTAACTTCATTACAAACAATTTTATTTAAGTTAAAATTTAATTTTCTATTCTAAGAAAATTTTAATTTTATTTTCCAGTTGAATTTTCTTCTCAAAATTATTTCTAAAAAAAAATGGTTTTATGAGTAATGTCATTGGCATAAGACTTATTTTTTAGAAGTTTTATATACTGTTGTTGTTATTAATGGATGAAATTCGTGACAAGGCGTATATGTTTTTTTTTATGTTAAAACATGACTTGATGACATTGCATTGCATTTGGATAAAGTTCATATGATAAGTATATAAAAAAAGAGACAAGTAGCAAATTTTGTTTTTAAACTTGATGACATGTTCGTTGTCCTTTTAAGTTGTTTTGTTTTTTTTCCTAATTTATTTTATTTCGAAGGGCAATCTTATTAATAATGTTTGTCTCTTATTTTGACATTTAAAGTTTTATTTAATTAAAATTTTAATGTTGTAATTAAGATTTTATTAGCTGAGTCCAATGATGTCCAGACTTATTATACCCGTATAAATTAATATCAAAGAGTATACAAGATTTTCCAATACGTTTGTGACGCAGTTAAGAAATGGGGGGGCGGGGGGTGGTAGTATGGATCGAATCAGAATCGAAATGTTAATAGATCATGCTATTTGTGACCATTCGTCAGTTCATCGCCTGAACGATAACTCAAAAAACAAAAGAGATAGGGTTCTGAAATTTTCACAAATTCGTTTACATGCAAGAGCCTTCATTGCTATTGAAATCTAGCCAGTTGGTTCAACGTGTTTGATTAGTTCCCATGTAACATACCGTTGATGTCTTTTAGGATTAAAAATATCCGACTTGTTCGTGGATTAGTGAAACTTGAAATATATGGGCTTCGTTTAGATTCAAGAATTTCGAGACCGATTTCGATCCATGAGATTGTTCCGAACATTTTATATTTCCGAATACACACTATCCAAATAAAAAAAAGTTTTTTTTTGTTTGTACGAAAAGCATTAGAAACTTAACGATTTCTGTCTTTTTGTTTTTTTTTTTTTTGTTTAAAAGAAGAAGGAAGTTAAACATAAAATAAGTTATTAAGTTATTTAAATGGTTTGAGAGTTTTTGTTTGTTTATTTTTTTTTTTAAGAAATTTTGCATTCAATAGTGACTTGTAAGTTTTTTTAAAAAAAAAATAAAGATAAAGAAAAAAACTATCATCAACTTTGTAATTGAAAAGATTAAGTCAGGAAAAATATGTCAGAAAAAGTCTTTAAGACATTCAAATGAACATCACTCAAAATAACTAATTTGTAAATCAATTTTTATGATATATTTGTAAAGTAGAGGGGTTCCAAAGTATTTTATTATAAAATTGGTTGTAAAGTATTTTGACGACTGTATGAAATATTTTAATTAGTAGATGATTTAGAATTTAATTAATAGAAGATAACATTAAATAAAAAAACGTAGAATTAAATTCAAGATGGATAGTATAAGCTTTCCTTTTTGCATAATGTAGTTTGCATTGTAAAGTCTCTAAAATCTGTTAATAGATCTTGTAAAATTAGGTTATTTAGTATGGAAGCTTTCAGATCCCGTGGTTCAATTGGGCCCATTTATTAAGCCGTGCTATATTTTAGCAAAAAAAAAGGATTCATACCAAATTTCGTTGAAAATGGTAGTATTGATATTAAAGAAAAGCTAAAGTTGTTTTCAAATCAAAGTATACTGAAATTTTCCATATAATTTTTACTACTCTAGAACATCAACTTGCCTCCTTTTTTTCATCTTAAAGTCCGCCCATTTATACACAATTCAATCGTTTTTTTGTTTTTGATTGCCGGTGTTATAGAATCTATCCAGTCTTCTTTGAAAATTCGATTATAGGGATATTCTGGTTAAATTGATTTTTGGTTTTCTCAGAGAGAAAAATTTATAAGTTTAACAGTCTGCAAACTCTACTTGAGCATTTTTCTTATTTGTAAGTTTCACTCTCATATAGAAGCGTTAACATTAAACATGCTTTGAATATTCTTATATATGATCTTAATTATTTAGCAACTCCTCCATTTATGACTTACTTCACTAAAAACTACTCTAGCTCTAAGTAGTCTGTTGTTGACATTTGCTTCTGTACCTTAAGATTAGTTTATATATGTGGGGAAACACGGGTCTCTCTCATACCTGGGCCTTGCGACCCTTTGTGCACTTCTGTTCTCAGAGTCGCTCGTATTTACTACAGCACCTCGTTGAACTATTCTATACCCTTCATGAAACTTATCAATTTACCCTGGTCTAACTCTCTTACAGTACTGAAGTCATCCCAGTGTCTATATATGTATGTATTCGTATTAACATTTTTCTGAAAATAACTGGGCACTGAAATGAAATGGGTTAATGGCTCATGCATACGGTATTTATAGTGCTCAACTTGTAATCTGTCACTCTGGTATATAAAATGAGAGCGAGTTTCCATTAAACAACTTCCTCCTATTAAAATACAATTTCAATCAATTTAAATAATATTAATTTCAAATAATTGCGTGTGTACCACCAGTTCTACTTATTGAAATTCACAAAAATAATTTTTCCTGAAATGTAAAAAACACATCCAAATAAATTAAAATGAAAATCTCATAAAGAGGAAAGTCATCTTTCAGCATGATTAACGCTTTCACACTAGAAACATTTAAAGAATAGTGTTGAAGTATGAGTAAAAAAAATTTTTTACTATCTTTAAGAAGAATGATTATGAAAGATACAATTAGATGAGAGAGGGCTTTCTGATTAATGATTTTTGTCCATTGTTACACGTGCGGTAATCCTATAGTTAGTATATATGTGTAGTGTATATAAGTTTATTACTTTTTTTTTAGAAAATAAATGACATTTATCTTTCAGATATTTATTCAGTTTTATATACTGTCTCTATTTTTATATTTTTTTTTCATTGTGTTTAGACTTTTATTTTTGACACAATTAGGGTGATAATAATCTTCACTTTATAAAAAAATAAAATATATGAAACGATTCTTAACAATAGGAATTGTAACTTTTATCAAAGTTTTTTTTGGTAAAAATTTATTTTTTTTCTTATAAAAGAAGTTAGTTTTCTTCATTTAGTTAGATAGGTCTTTAAAAGGTCTTTATTAAAAATTAAGCCCCTGGGGAATAAAATTTAACTTTTCTTTTCAATGACAAAGAAATCTTGTATTAGTTTTAAATATGTCACATGGAATGATATTTCTTTATTATTTCTTAATGAAAGTTGATTTATTTTATATTTTGGAAATCTGGGAAATGTTGGTTTATTTGAATTTGAATATGCAGTACATTTTTTGTGACTAAAAAATAATGTTATATTATGTAGTAATGCGTTTATGTATGGCTTAAGTGTTTTAATTAAATATAATGTTATACCTTTATCATGTATCATGTATTATTCTTTCATTCACATCAATCAACCAATTTTTAACGTGTTAAGGTAAGTATAACTGTAAAATATTTTGAATTACAGTAAATGCTAAAAAAGTTAAAGCCACAAAAAAGGAAAGACGTTTGAATCTGCGAAAAATAACTATGTACTAGTACATCTCTATATTCCGAAGGTATCTGTCCATCACACAATGGAATTTAATATTTTGGCTATCAAGGTAAACCTAAAATAGCATGCAGTCATTATAATATTTGTGGTATAGATAAGAATCCATCTAATTTTTTAGATTTCTTGTATTGCTGCTAAACTTTCTACACAAAATCCTTCCTCGTCAATCAACTATAAACACTTAATAACATCTTCGAAACCGGAGTAAAAGGCACTGGCGAAATGTACAAGAATAGTTCAAATAAGCACACTCTTCATCTGCAATCACTTAAACAGCTATGGGATATCTCTACCTAATGTTCACTCTATTCAACCATCGTCATATTGTAAGTTTGGGTTTCAATGCTACCACTTAAAGTTTCCCAATGAATCTCATGTGAACATGCTACTTTTTTTCTACCTAAACTAATCACCTTATTTTGAACCTAATTTCGCTGATCGTTTTCCCTCCTTTACCATGGAAGCCATACTATACATAGGTGTCATAAATCCAATGTTAAATTTCTGTTTTAAAAATGTGTTAAACAGGAACAGGAACAGAGTTTCAATGCTTTCCAAAATAACTAAATAAAATATGTCATCAGATAATTGAAGACACGAGTGAATGAAGGCGTTATCTTACTAAATTAAATTTTTGGATTACATTGAGTTGTTTTTACTTGAAAAGTTTTTTTATAGAACTTTTCTGAGTCTGAGTATGAAACTTTAAAAGATTTCAGACTTATAAAGCTTAAATTTTCTGGTATCCGAGACTTATACATAAAAATTTAATTGGAAAACTTGTCAGATATAGATAAAGCTTTTTCCACTGGTGTTAATAATTTTAACTTTAATATTAATTAAAAAAATTGATAGAAGAGAAGTCTTGGGAAAAACCTTCCAGCCATATTTAAATCCCTTAAAAATATTTTAAGTTGAATTTAACTTACTATAGATAACCACAAACTTATTGTACTTCATAGTCATTATATTTTATTATTTAATTTCCTTTTAAAGATAATAAATAGCTGCATTTAATTAACCCTCTCCCAATTTAATTAAGATCCAAAATACATTCTTTTTACTATTTACACACAAAATCTTTTTAATTTATAAAACAATACCTTGCAATTAAAAGATGACTGAAGTGAGATCCACAACTTTTATTTTTTTTAAAAATATTTGAGCTTCAGATATAATTTTATCATATTAAACACTACTCCCTCTTCCCTTAAAAGAAAAATAAAAATTGAATTATAAACATTTAAACCTGTTCAATAAAAATTTATCATATTTGTATGTACTAGTCGAGGTATATAAATATATATATATATATATAGATTACAGAACCATATAATTCAATTTATTGCATATATTTCCCATTTTTGGATCATCTGAACCGGTCGAACAGAGGTGATTTACCAAATGTAAGAAAACAAATAAACAATAAATTTTCATCTTTTAATCACAATGACAAAAAAATAAAATTAGAAAATTCTGGCTGAACCGCCTTTTACATGTAACTTTTCAATTCAATAATTATAAGTAGATATGGCTAGAACAAAGCATTGATATTGATAATATTGTATAATTATAATGATTACTTATTATGATTATTTTGTTTCATTTTCATTGTTCTATTTGGTTTATTTTATTTAACCATAAGAATTCCATCAGGTATATGTTCTCATCGAAAATTCCCCCTAGACCAGCAAACCTGATATTTTGATTTTATAGACTAAAAACGATTTTCTTTAATTCCTTTGAAAGTAAGTACAGTAATGGTCAAGTAAGAATACAGTTTTTAAAAGTATTTATAAGTAGAATAGAAAAATTTATTTGACAGTTTTAGTGATGATTTATAGGTTGTTCACAGGATTGAAAGGTCAATCATCAAAGGTATCGAGTCTTCAGCACAACAAAAAGGCATAATTCAAATTTTTTTCTATTCATAAATCAAATTTTATATTTCTTTACACAAAAAAAAGGTAAAGATATTGATTTTAAAAGTTAAAAACTAGTTTGTTTCATTATAAGTCTAAGTATGTTTCAATTCAAGTACTTCACAAATTTGAAATGCTTTTTTAAATATTATAAAGTTTTAATTAATGATCTATGCAAGGAGCTGGAGCCTTATTTGCTGTAGAAAAAAATCCTCAATATCTTGTACTCTTCTTTTGTGATTTAAAATCTTTCTACTTATATTATACTGTCGCATTGCCTTATTTTATAATAGTCCTTTGCCTATTTGGCATTTGGGCTTTTTAAATATTTATACTTTAAAGTATTTATACTTTCTATTTAGTTATAATTACAATATTTATTAATTTGTTTACGTTATAAATTTTTATACTTTAAACTATATTTGGTCACCAAGGTGATTTGTAAAGAAAAACCAAATGCGTTTACATTGGAGTCGCGATAAGTTATTAGAGCATCTTTAAGACGATTAGAAGTGATTAGAGCATCTATAGCGTAGAAAATAATGTACACGATTTAAATAGAGATGTTTATATTGGAGTATCCTTTGATCAATGTTAAACGATAAGAGCATAGAAAACTCTTTATTCAAAAAGCAGAACGCAAACCCTTTCGCTTGAAGGGTCTCCAACTAAATTAATGAACCTTTAGTCAATACAAAAAGTATAAAACTTATTTGCAAAGTTTTGTTTCATACATTAATTCAAATATTTTTAACTAGCGTCACTTTTATATTGACCATCACTGTATTTGAATTTTATTTACCCAATATTCTGGCTTTTTATACTAGTTTAACTTAATATTCCTATGAAGTTGTATGAAATAAAATATAAAAAAAACAATTGAAATGAATAAAAATAAAAATTTTTATATTTTTATTGCATAATTTTTTGTTTTGCACTTTTATTTTGTGCTGCTGTCCAAGACAGACGTTGTACGCTTTATAAAAAGCAAATTTATGTTCATAAATGTCATAACTTTTATGTGAATTCATAATTTTTAACTGGCTTTTGTTTAATTTTTTTTTTTTATTATGCTTTGGTTTTAATTCTGGGGAACACATAAATGGTTTATAACATAGAATGGGAAGAATATCTGGAAGCAATTCAAGTTTTCTGTTTTTAGGAGGTCTTCAATTTTTAATGTATACATATAAGGGTAATTTTAATGTAATGGTGGTGGTTGTATAATTCTTTTTTTATATTTGTTTAGTTTTAATTCTACAAAATTTTGTGTGTAATAAAAAAAAAAATTTTTGTAAATTTTCTCAAGAGATTTATAGAGCAAATAATTCTCAGGGAACACTATAAAGTAAAAATAAACAAATGAGACACTGAGAAAGCGCAGTTTTTAAACACTAATTGTAGAATAGTATTTTTTCATAGTATTTGCAGTAATTTTTTTTTTAATTTATTTTAAACTGTTGAATTCCTTTTTGTCTCCTGGTTTTTGTTTTATTTATTTAATACGGATATCTTTTTTTTTTTTTGAAAGTCAACTATTTAGTTAATTAATTAGGAAAAAACTTGTTAATTAATTTTTCTATTTTAAATTTAAAAGAATTGGTTTTTATTAATTTTTAAAAAAATTTTAAAATTTTGATTACAGTAATTGGAAATTCTGTGTTTTAAGTAGTATCCGCGTAGGACCAAATGACTATATATAAAAGATAGCTGGTGTTGCCAGCTTTCAAAAAATATATAGGTTTAATGGTGCATATTATCCTTTAAGGACGAAAAGGACATTTGACAGTGGATAAACATGCTAAAACCTCAGAATAGGCCAGCAATTAATTAATGCAGTAGTAGTAGTTTTTAGTTGAGGAAAATTAAAGCCTCCAACAAAATTTAAGTTCATAGACCTTAACCCTTATCTAAAAGTGTAATAAATTCCATTTATTTTTTTCCATTTAAGTTAAGTTTAAGTTGGATTCTAACGGCCCTTTGAAAAGGTATTCAAGTCCGAAATCAAAAACGGATTCGAGTATCCGTATATGCATAAATATTATACGAAAGCACATAATTCTGATTTTGTATCCAATTCTTAAAATTTTTCCTATCAAATTTGGGGCAGACATTTTTAAAACCCTGCTAAATTATTATCTGTCGAAGTTAGGAAATTAAAACTTTAGTATTAAAATAATAATAAAATATATCATATGCAGTTTAGAGTGTTCAGATCTCTTGGAAGGAGGGAAGTTAAAAATATTTTTGGAACGGTTTTTGGGATAAAATAAAATTTAAATAAATTATTAATAATATAGTTAAATAAAAATTATATATGAACATACTGTGCGAATCTACATTTCTAAAATTGCACCCAAAAAAAATGAAAAGCGATCACAAAATGTTGGGCGTTATAACCCAAAATAAAAATGAAAGACGAACCCAATTTAATTTTATTTTGGAGGTTATTAACTCATAATAAATTTTGGACCCAAAATGTCCATAATAAAAGCCTTATTTCATACAAAATTATGTGGCCTTTGCCATTTTTTCTTGGTCTCCGTACGGTCGTCCGGTATTCACACAGTCGATTTAAAGATATGCAGACTATTGTATTAAAAAGCAGAACACCCAAAATTGC
This sequence comes from Dolichopus griseipennis, assembly GCA_963082915.1. Taxonomy (NCBI): domain Eukaryota; kingdom Metazoa; phylum Arthropoda; class Insecta; order Diptera; family Dolichopodidae; genus Dolichopus; species Dolichopus griseipennis. The sequence continues at coordinate 38,609,190 of OY720442.1, read as the reverse complement.
ATGGGGTTATAAAAAAATTTAACATTAATTTTAAATGTTGCCTCAAAAACGAAATAAATATTAAGAAGTTAAAAATCATGATGTTATCGCAATTGGATAATTATTGGGCGAATAACTTCCGCTCAAAACTGTTCCTATGATAAATAAGATATAAGTAAAGAAGTCCTTTAAAAATTAGACATAATTTGTTTAAAAAGTAATTTTTAATAAATTGTCGTATTAAGAAAATCGCCAGACTATTGTTAGAGTGAAAAGTAAGTACTGTCAAAAGTTAGCACACTTACAACATTTTCTGTTTTTTTTTTACATACAGACATTTGCTGTCAACTTTCTCACTTCTACGAAGGTTCATTTCAATCAAATATACCGAGTACCTTTTTCTAGCGAACATATGTAAAAAATTACCTTGCCAGGTATCTTTAATATATTTTTCAATACTTTTTAAAAATATATCGTAAATAAAATCTTTAAAAGTAAATAACAAAACAAAAGATTGTCAATATTCAAGTAGAATTTAAAAAAAAAAAAAATGTAAATGATAAAATTTAAAAATATAAAATTCAAGTACTAAAAAATTTTTACATAAAAGAATAAGAACATTTAAGTGCTATTAACCTTCCTAGCTTGTTATAAAATGATTCTTGATCCTATTTAAATGGTATTTGGTAAATATTTACAAGATTCTCATTTTCAATTTTTTTTTTTTTCATCTCATATAATATTCTTAACAGTATCACGCTTATTATTTATTGATAAGCATTTAATAATAAGTATATATATATATATGTATGGTGTTCTATTTTCAAGCATTCGTTCAATATTAGGAATTTTTTAATATGGAAACTTAAATGTCCCAAAAATATTAAAATCGAGTGTATTTTATGTCAAGTGTAAAACAAAAATAAAAAGACGTTTAATAAAAATGATAAATAAAAAAAAACGTAGAAACATTTAGCAGATCTCCTTCTAACAACCATGTAAACACTTATTTCTTATCTGCATAGTATTCTTCTGAATTTCCGAATCAAATTTTACGTACAGTCATTAAAAAAGATTCTTATATAAAACGGTTTATAATATATTCTAAGTACCTGTATAATAAATATGTGTGTGTGGGAGAGTGTGTCAGACTTTTTATAGTATAATTTTATTTTTATAATATTCTTACTTAAAATAGATATTTTTTTTAACATTTATAGACTTTGATGTGTACTTACTATCACCTCTTCACATGTGATAAATTATTTAGACTTACATATACGTATATAAATATATATTGAAATATATATATACAAAATAATGAGGTAAATACAAAAATACCTGCTATAATTATGGTAGTTTTCATATATACATCATGTATAACATTTGAAGTATATTTTATATTTAAACTAATAACTAATGCTTAAATGTCTCATAATAGTTGGACTTACTCAGGGAAATACCATTATCCTAACATATTTTAATTCCGAATGCATAGTTTTACTGTTTGAGTGCTTAGGTTCTTTCTCTCAAATTCTTTGCGAACCTGTATATTTCAAGTACCAGTACACTTACCAGTACACTTACCAGTACCATTACTAGATACTCAATACTTTTTCAAGTACCAGTATTACTTTGATTTCGATACCTTCATAGTTTAAGTACAAGTAAATTGGATATCGATACTTAAAATATTTAAGTATAAGTAAAAGAATCTAGTAAAAATACTTGTAATTACTTGGTTTTCGATACTTACAAAATTTAAGTATAAGTAAAAATACTTGTAATTCCTACAAAGTAATTATAATAAATATATAAAAGTAAGTATAAGTAAAAGCATCAAGTAAAAATACTTGTAGTTCCCAAACAGTAATTAAATTTTGAGTTGGATTACTTTTGAAATTATTTTTAAATATTTAAGTATTTTCGAGTAATTTAATACCAAGTACCAAGTTTTATACAGTACTCTTATATTTTAATATTTTATACTTAAGTACAATTTTATACAGTATTTATACAGGTATGGTTCTTTGTGTTCTATTTATAATGTCTTGTATTACAAATATTTAATGAGATTAACTTAACTTATAGCTGCTATATATAGAGAAATTTGAAATTCAATGTATAAATAATCATAATGACTGGAGTTTGAATATTATGCTTATAGGCCTTTTGTAGTCCTTGAAAAATTCACAATTTAAAAAATCCCAGAAAATTTAAAATCTCAAATTTTGTTAGAGCCTATTCACAAGTAACCACTTCCTAAAACTCAAATATTTGAATAAATATCGGAACACCTTGGGGGTAAAACAGCTAGAAAAAAAAAATTATAAATTTAAAAAGAATAAGTTTTCTTCTCACTTGTTGACCTTCTATTTTTTAGTGTTCCGATTTGAATAGTTTTTTCTGTATATAAATGGGACTGAATTGCGGGGATTTTTTCTATCTTTCTTTTTAGAACAAAGTCCTTTGATAATTCTTTAACTATTCGCTTTCGTTTGTACGAAATCCCAAGTACTATGTAGTCATTTGAGACTTAACGAATAATTGCCCTAAATGTATGCAATATAAATACATATTACAAATTTATGGAAACTTCCTTATTATATACATCCTTCATAGACTGTATTCCATCCTGACTATTGTCCTTAATAATCTTTAATGATTTCAATAGAATAAAAAAATATTCAAGAATATTCAAGAGTGACAAACAAACATTGGCTTTCAAGTACAAAAAAAAACGAATCTATAAAAAAAAAAGTGTCATCTATAAAATGTTTAAGTGATAAGTTTATATATGAACAATAGAAATGCATAATAGGCAATAATTATATCTCTGTTTCATGTTTTGTTGTGCTGTGTATAGTAAACAATAATCACACCACAAGGATTAATTCAATTAGGTAAACATATTATATATATATTCTAATTCTACATATACACATTTATTATTATTATTATTTATATATATTTGTACATATAAAAAATTCATTCATATACATTTTATATATCTATGAGCTTCATTTTACTGTTATTATCCTTTATTTTTTTATTTCTTTTTGTATTGTTTTGCTTGAAAAGAAAATGCGATTTTTCAATAAATAAAAGAAAAGGACGGGAAAACAAAAGAATGAATTAAATTTAAAAAAAAAAAAATGAAAAAGAAAATGTCGAAGAAAGAAAAAAAAAAAAAATCAATTCAAGTGGCAAATAAATTTCAAGGATTTAGAAAGTTAATTTGAATCCTTATAGTTGGTGGGTTTTGTTTTTGTTATTTTTTTTTTTTTGTTTTTTTTCCTCTTTTTCTTATACTTTTTTTTAAACAAAGAAAATGTGGCCTCAGCCTATATTCAATTCAATTCAATTGTTATATATTTATTTATATTTATGCATTATATATATCTGTATCAACCACTTTTATTGAGAAAACAATTAAACAGGGGCGGAGTTAAGTAAACAATTTCAATATTTAATGATTACTTGTAATATATTTTGTCACTTTTGTAATTTTTTAAAAAACCAAATCTGAAAACCGAAATATGTAAGAATGCTAAAGTTTATTCAGGAGTCCAGGGTCTTATTGCACCTATAACTTATCTCTAATCAAATAATAATATTTTGATAAGTGAGTGTATTTACTAGTCAAACTTCATTGTTTTTTTTAAATTATATTGTTTTGGTGCAACAAACATTTAACAAAAAAGTGATTATTTGATTATTTTATTAGTGATAAGTTTTTGATGCAATAAGACCCAGATGCCAATTAAGTAAAAATTTTTTTTAGTATTCGATTTGTTTCAATTTCCATTCACAATTTGGTTCAAATTAATTACACATCTATAATTAATATTTTTTTTTGAATAATATCATTAAACCATTATAAAATTTAAAGAATTTATTTAATTCAAAAATATAACTCACAGATATAAAAAAGATTAAAATAATGCAATATAAAACAAAGGAATTATTACAATTAAAGTCTACGATATTTTATGTCTGCCGAGGCCTAGTATTACTTCATACAGAATGTGGAATTCATTAAGTATGTGGGAATTGATTAAGAATAATTCCAACAAAAACAATACTTTTTGTCTTACGGTAGCTTTTTTTAATATTTATTTTTAACACTTCATCTAATATCGCCATATTTTTTAAGATTACTTTTAGCAGCTAGCCAGCAAGTCTAATAATCTCTAACTAACAAAATATTTATTAAAAAAACATAAGTTAACTTCGATTGTCATTTATAAATGTTGAAACTGTTTTAAACCCCTGAATTGTATATTAAAATGTGGTTAAAAGGGTTAAGGGAGCAAAAATCAAGAAAAAATTAATAGTAAAGTACTGTAACATTACCCAATATATCAATTTGGAAGTCAAATCTATTTGTTGTTCAAAGATTTTATTATTAATAGTAATAATAAAAATGAAATTACGTCTGGCCCTCCACTGCTCAGTTTTTCAATTCAATTTAATCTGAAAAAATAAAAACTTTTTCTATTGTGATAAATGGTTGTCAGCATTAACCTTTGAAAATTGAACTTTTCAATTTTCATGGATTTTATGGAATTTTAGCAACAATACAAATAAATAAAAAATAATTATTTTATTTGAAAAAAGGATACAAGTGGCATTTTTTTTTTGAATTGTCCTTTTTTTTTAAATACTTTCTCAATTTCTTTTTTTGTGATATTAAAAATAAAATTGATTTATTTTTTTTTTCCTATAATGGATGTGGTCTACCATATACGTTTATTTTATCTCATCATTTTCCATTCTTTGGAAATTTTTTTTTCAATTTGTTATTGAAAATGTGTTAAGATCCTGGATTATGGAAAATGTGAAAAAAAAAATTAAAACAAAAATGAAAATAAATATTAGACCTTGCTAAATTTTAATAGTCATTATAGTGTGAAATAATCAGATAGAAATAATATGAATAGAAATTCTAAAAATTAAATAGAAATTTTAGAACCCTTTTTCGAACGAAAATAGCTTATGTTTGCAAAAACGAAGAAGTTGTATAATAAGCTTTTTACTTTATTACTTTAAATCGCGATTATACTTAAGAATAAAAAACGCACCCAATATGATTCTAATTTTGCACAATGAAAATTTCATTAAAATGATGAACTTTTTTAACGATCAAGATTGATGAACGAGCAACTAAGGGGTAAATAGAGTTCTTTGAAAATATTGATAAGGATTTATGTTACTTTAAATGTTTTGATATGTTAAAAGATGGATGATATCTAATACCACCAGCCAGAAACTGTAAGAATTGATTAACAAATACCTACGTATCATATGTGGAGAATATTTTAGCCTGCCGGAATAATCAATGGAGATCTATAGCCTGATAGACCATACGCTAAGAAAAGATCAAACGTTGCCAGTAAAATTTGTAATTTAAGGCAGAAATTAAGTTTTGAGAATATAATATTTGTGACCAGGATCATTAAGGAAAGTTTAGATTTGGACAATAAAGTTAAATTATTTTAATGCAAAAGTCCACATTTTTTTTTGATAAAAGGGGCAGAATAATATGTAGTGTTTCCTTAAAAAAATAGAAAATGCATTAAAAGAAATTTTTTGAAAAAATAGCTATCCATATATTTCTAAAACAAACATTTTGTCTTCATTTTATATATCCTGTATACAAATGGGACAACCTGTACTAAATATAAGATGTATATACTATTTTAAAAGATATTTTCAAATCTACTTTTTTGCACTAAGTTTAGGTTGTGAGTATATGAGCATGTACCTCTTTTTTTAAATGACAGTGTTAACCCCAATGCCATACGGGCCATTTCCGTTCCCCTCATAACTCATGTTCAAATCGCAAACATTTTGTTACGTTCTCTGATTGTCACCTATTCCAATTTCTAAGGTGTTCTTTATTAAATTTTTTAAATTAGTTTTCCCCAACTTAAAAATCATTAAATAAAAAAAACTCAATATAATGCATTATCCATTAAAATTTAAACTTCCGCCATCTATTAAATCTATAAAATCCTCTTGTGTTTTTATCTTCCATAAATTGACATTATTCAAAAAAAATTATTATCTATTTACACTCGATTAAATGATTTTAAATACTCCATTTTGTTTTTTTTTATTAAATATTTTAATAAATATTATCAAACAACTTTTTTGTTTTGTTTTTTAATTTGTTAAAACTTGATCAAGTGTAAAGGAATAGTTTTATATTTATGTTTATTTGTTTTCATTACTTGGCTCATGTATCCGGTATCCTGTAATTTAATCCTGTTATCATCATAGTTTTTGGTTTTTGGTCAATAGATTCCAAAAAAAAAAAAAACAAAATGGAGATGCATATGGTGAAAACATCCTTTAATAATAATTTTTGAATGACCACAAAAACATTATTTTTATCTTCTCCATGTTAACAATATAGACGCAATGCAATCCTGTTAATCCCTTACAAACATTTTTAATTATATAAAATAAATTTATAAAGTTAACATTTACAACTGATAACAGTTTTTTTTAACTGTTTTAACTGGAAACATTGTAAGTTACCCTTTGTTCTTACCCACGTAAAATTCTTGGTAGTTGTTATATCATAATTTTTTTTAAAATTAAATTTTTTACTTTACACTTGAGTTGATCTTTCAATGTCTGCTGAACGGTATCATAACGTTTTATCTTATAAATTACATTGTATTGTTCTACTATAGTTTCGTTAGTCCACAGGTATTTTGTGTTGTTTTTTTTTGTTGTAATTGCATTTTTGTTAAAATGTTGCGGGAAGTCATTTAAATATTCTTTATCTACATAGTTGTTGTTGGTTCATTTTTAGTAAGTATTTCTACTTTAATGTCTTTTAAAGGTTAACTGAAAATATCTGTGCTCTAATTAGCGGAAATTCTGGAAGATATAATTTTTCTTGGAATTTTTTTTTGTTTAAATTTTTTGGAAAACTTAACAATTTAATTCTTGCAACCATTCACTGGTTCATTCTTGAAATTTCAATTGCAGATAAGAAAAGGATTTTAGTTTTTTTTTAGTTGGAATCATAGAATTACACAATTGTATTATAGTTGTTTCTTAATTAAATTTTTGAAATTAGTTTATTGTACAAATTCAATTGGAAGTAACCTGATTTTTTTTTTGGAGAAGATAAGGTATTTTTGAAAAATTAACTAATTAAAAATTAGTTAAAATCAAATTGCATATTTTTAGGCACATTAAAAATTTTGTTATATTATATGACACTAGCTGTTGCAACTTATTTTTTGCCGATAACCAAATTTTCATTTAATAATTTAGTTTTTTTCAGCCAATATAATTATAAATTACTCTAAATTGTATAATTAATACACTTTTTGCATTTGTTTTTTAGCTTCAAATATGACTTTAATGAAAAAAATGTAGAATTATAAAGTACCAATTATAAAGTAAATCATTAAAACTGTTAATTATAAACTTCGTAAATAAATAAATTAGTTATGTGTTGTCCCTAACTATCTCCCTGCATGACTATTAATTTTTCAAAAGTTTGATCTTATATACAAACATTTTTATCTCAAGCTGAGATGAAATTAATTTAATTCAAGTAGAAATAGAGGTAGAGTAGATGATTGTATAGTAAAATAGATGATAATAGTTCTAATATTTTAAGTTAGAAACTATGATAACTTCAGGAAACTATGAAACATATTTTTAAAACTATACAATGTTAATTAGGGGTAAAAAGTTTCTGAAATTTTTCTGAACAAGCTTATGCTGATTTTCAAAGATCTAACCTAGCTCTCTTTGCATTACATTTTCAGTTTCAAGGAATTAAATTGCGAATTGCATCAAAATTTTTTGGATTTTTTTTTAGAATTTTATTGCAAAGGCCAAAATATGCTTAAAAACTAGGAGACATTTTTTTCAATTTCAAGGAGGCCCTTTAAAATTAAGAAAAACCTATATAAGATATGTTAAAATATAAAAATTGAGTTTTAATTTTTGCATATACCTTAAAAAAATTTGGACAGGTATTTAAATTTGTTAACAGGTGTTTTAAAATAGCTAAATTTCTATTTTGGACCGTTCTATTGGACTAAGGATCTAAGTTGACCTAAAATTTCAAATTTTTAACTTAAGTTGTTCAAAAGGTGATGTGAAGTCAAAAATTTTTCTCTTCTAATATTAAATTCTAAATTCAAAAACTTTAATTTTAAATCTAGAACTTAGTCTAATTTTTTTGAACTTAGTCTAAAGGACGAACATTTTTTTAAATATAAATTACTTGTTTTTCCTTTAAAACGAAGGCTTTTGAATTGAAAATTCTTAATCAAATAAATTCTGGTTTTAAACAACTTATTATTTATTGGTATAACCATTTCGATAATCTGTTATAGTTTAATTTACCAAAATTAAGGCTGTAAAAGATCTGAAACCTTGTAATACCTTAATCTGCAAAATAGAATTTATTAATAACTTATATTTAAATTTTTCACAAAATCTAAAAATTGTTCATAACTAAACTGAACAGAAAACTACACATACATTTTCTAATATACCAAAGAACAATGAAAACTTGTTACATAAATTCTTAATTTAAGCTTAAGTTTGCCTTAAGTAAATCTTTATTTTTTTTCAAGTATCCTTTCACAATTACGAATCCTTGTAAATGACAATTTTTTGTTTTTTTTCTAAGTTTCATTTTCAGTTCCTTTCAAAAGTTTTCAGAGAAAACAAAAAAAACAATGTTTTGATTCTTTTCATGAACTTGCCTTTCTTTTACTTAGTATTTGCCTTTCTTATTTGTAACTATTTAAATGCATCTAACCATCAGCATCTTAAAAAAACAAGCAACTATAGTGAAAAATAATGTTTTACTTTTTCTAACTTAAATAAAACAAATAGAAAAAAAAATAGGAAGAGTTCAGAGCTTTGTTAGTTTTAATATAAAAGGTTACAAAAATAAAAAAAATAAAACATGGAAAAACAAAAAAATTGTAAGGGAAGTATAGAACAGGAAGAGAAGAGAAATGAATTTACAAAAAGATTCTAGTAAATTAAAAAAAATCTTTCTGAACTAATTTTTTTAGCTTGTACTTCGCTATTCAATTTTTGTACACTGGATTCAAAAATATTGTGAACTGTATTAAGCATTAATCTAATAAGTTTATGATTAGTTGTAGTAATGTTTAAGCTTAACTTTAAGTAACAAATGGAACTGAAGTTAGTGGCCAAATCTTTAAAGTGCTTCAAATTGGGAGACTGAAAGCTGGTTCCAGTTACAAAGATTAGGTTTTTTATGTGTAAAATTTTAAAAATAATAAAAATTAGAATTTTATAAATGTAAATGATTATTAAGCCTGCTCAGGTCACAACAGTTTTTAGTTCGAAAGAAAATTACTGAAAAGGCGAAAAATCAAATACCGTTCTTGAGAACACATATATAATTTAAAAATATACAGATTTAGTACATAATGTTATGTATAATACTAAATGTATACTACTACCACATCGTGAAATGAAAGGCATACTTTAATTCCTTATTAGATCTGATTGAATATGGTAGATAGAAGACAAGGTACACCTAAATTTTGAAAACAATCTAGTAAGAGTGCCCCATATCATATTGCATAAGTGTTTTACGGATACTTAGATGATATATTGAATTCAGATTGTTCGTTTAATTACTCTTATTCCAATTTTTTTGAAATTTTTACTTCCTTTGTAACCCTACAGAATTTTGATTTAGATTAAAACCAATTATTTTAAAGTGAAAAAGTTTTTGTTCTTTTTTGACACCAATTATGTACCAGATTTTAGGCGTCTTCCTAGATCCATTTGTGTCAATTTTTTAATCGCTACACCTGCGTAATTTTTAAGTTAATATAATAAGATTACTTCCCTTGCCGGCCATGAAGGATATTGGCTAAGTAATAGAGAAAAGGGGATATTAATGCGGAAACGAGTTTTGTCAGCGGAATTTTAAAGAGCCCATGAATCCACCTATTGTACCTAGTTGTTAAAGTTATCAGTTGCATTTACAACTTGCTGTAGCATATACCACATTTATATATTGTGTTTGCTTTATTACCTACAATTGTTTCTAACTGATTTTTGGTAATTTATGTATGAAGTTAATAGAAACCCGAGTTTTTTACAATTTTTTCAAAGACAAGTACTTCGTCTACGACATGAAGACTTCTCAAGTTCTTGTACACGATTTATTTATAGGATCTTTAAGACAACCAAGCTTACTATTCAATTGATTATATCTACTACTAATTACTAAATTATATTGTCTTAATCTAAGATTTCAAATATTATAAATAGTTTCATCATAGGTTATCGTTATACGTTGAAGTGTGATACATACGGGCGCCAAAGATGTCAAAGAGTTGAATCGTATCTATTCTATCGAATTTTTTCCTATCAAAAGGAAATTACCCGACATTTTATTTACTTCGTATACATTTCACTCAAACGTTCAATAACGGATTAAATATTCAACTTATGGATGTTTCTTATCATGTTGACTTCAATTAAACTATCTGTATTATTAATTTGCATACCAGTGTAATAAATATTTTTTTTCTAAATGACACAAAACAATTTTTTAATGACTACAGAACGGAAATAGTGATATTTGAAATATATATATATACAACAAATACAAAAATTACAAATAATTTGGAGGATTCGTTGTGTATTTTAAAGATTTTATTCTGTTTTTATTTTTTTCATATTATCACAAAATGTTGAAGAACTGAAATATTCTCATCTATTGATGTTCTAGTTGTTGTTTTATGAACATTTTAGATTATAAAATGTTGAATAAACACAATGACTGCTAAAAAAAAACATTAGACAAAGTGGCACATTGACACAGTGCAAAATTGAATGGCTCTAAGGCACCGAAAAAATAAAAAAATATGGAAAAAAATTATTATCAACTGATAATGATGACGGTAGCATTTCCTTCTTGTTTCTTATACCTTCTATCCTCTACAAATATTTATACTTATTTTTTTTTTTAACAATTATTCTTATTTTTTATTTAGAATTAAATATTGATTTTTTTTTTCTTATTTTTTTCTTATTTTTTTATTTGTTTACAATTATTTTCTATTTTTTATTATTGTTTTTTTCTACTGTTTATATGTTTTTTGTGTTCTCTCAATGGCTTTTAAAAATATTATATACCTAAATAATAAAAAATGAATAATAAAAAAAAAAACAAAACAAAAAATAAAAAAATTAAATGTATATTTTAGCACAATGACATTGTTGTGCCATTTTTAATAAACATCAGAACATCAACATTTTTGTTTATTATAGAGAAAATTGCAAAATAAATGAGGAAAAGCTTAAAATAGGTACTGGATTCATAGTACTCTAATGATGTTATGAGATGTTTTTTTTTAAATGTCTAACATATTTTTTTTCAATCCAAAAAGTTTTAGAAAAATTGCATATCGCTAGTACGGTTTCTGTTAATTTGAATGATGTTTGATGAATTGGGACGTTTCCATGAAAACTGTTAATCGTGTCATAATTCGAGTAAAAGCAGCATAAAGCCTGTTTTTTTAAACTGTAAAGGTCAAAATTTATAAGTGTAGGACCAGAGTAGTTGTAGCAGATTGGTTAGGATCAAAAATAGACATGTTTTAAATTTTCTTCTTTAACAATATGTTTTCCTTTTTCAAAACTTCTAAAAGGTCTGTGAATTTCAAACTGAATAATAATTTTTACTTTCTTTTTATTTCTTTTTTAATTTTTTAGGGAATAAGGTATTTACCCAGTCATTTAGGCAAGACTTCAGATTCTTTAATCGTTTGAAAATTACTAAGTCGTTGATTACTCGGCTGTATTTATTAGATTATGAATACTTTTTTTTTTTTTTTTTTTTTTTTTGCGAAGGTTGATGGAAAGCATCGAAAGCCGCCCAGAATCACTGTACGGGGTTCATCTGGGGAGTGTTGGACTTTAACCAACTAAAACCACCCACCTTTTTTTAAAACCAAACTTGGTATGGACCTTAAATACAAATGTATTGTTTGGTTTTTAGGATCGGGATTGCGAAGGAAATTAGGATTAGGATTAGGATTTAGGAGTTTGAATTATGATGGATAAAGGAATTAATTTAAAGGAAAGTCATGAAGATGGATTTTAATGTTCTTCTTAAACTTTATTGGATCGTACATATAAAAACTACCAACTGTTAAATGTTAATTAAATGTTAATTTTCAGCGCCATCTATTATCTTACACAAGAGTAATATATATATACATTTTTATATAATCTTGTTTTATATTTCGATATAATTATACAATTTTACGATATTTTTTTATTACATATATGATCTAACCGAGGTTTGAACTCGAGACCTTCACTTGAAATACAGACGTCTTAAACACTAAGCCATTAATAAGATTGAATAATAATACATAAAATATATAAAGTTACCAATGCAATTTTCTTTAAATCTCTGCATTGAGGCATAGTACTTTTCCCAATTCAATATGGGAAATATGTATTATTCATTTTCAAAAAAAATATATACGCAGATATATGGAAACCCCTCATTTTTTGGAAATTTTTTTTAGAAATGAGGGGTTTTACAAAATACTTTTATAAAACCCTCTACCCTTTATAAAAACCAAAATTAAAATATTAAAAAATTTTCTTAAAGGAATGTTTACAATAAGTTATTAATGATTACCTAGTTTTCAACTAGTTCACCTTTTCTTAAAGCACTTATACAATAAAACAATTTGACTAAATATTGAATATTTAGGTAAAGGTTTTTAATAACGAATTGAATTTTCAAGCTACAATTTTGTAGTCATTCTCATATATTGCTATATTTATAAATATTTAAGATTAGATATAATTTTAAATCAATTAATGGGATAAGTACCTAACCTGCTTGCGCAGTATAATGGCTTATGAGTATAACGTCATCAGCAAAGCTATGAATTTTGTTAAAAGTCATGGATAGAAGATCATTTGATGAAAGGAACTTGAAAAAAACCTTGTAGGACACTAGTATTGATTACAAACTTTCTTGAAATAAAGCCAATTAGCATAGGATCTGACGAAATTGTTCATTCGCTATGGAAAATTGTATGAATTTAATTTTGAGGTTTGAAACTTTGTTGAAGGGGATAGATTCACAAAAGAATTTAGTAAAAAAAAATGTCATTAATTATACATTTAAAATTCACTGTTTTTTGAATATTTGAAATATTTAAACTCTCCATTAAGTTTTTCCAAACTAATATTACTTTTTATTTTTAGTTCAAACTCAATAGCAATTGGAAATATTTTGTTTTGTTAATTGTAATATTTCTTTTGTTTTTTTAATTTTGCCAAAATTATGTTTTTTCCCCCAAATTTTTATATATTTGAAAATTTAAATGAAAATAGATTTTAAAATTTATAAAAATAAAATATTACAGAATTGTTGAAGGCCAGAAAATTAATGAGACAATAAACAAAATTGAAATGAAACAATTTTCAAAAATATTAACAAATAGGTTTTTCTGTTATGTTTAACAGAATATTGTAAATTACATTGGAATTTTTGTTTTTTAATTAAAAAATTTCTGTTATTAGTTATTATTCATTTTCTAATTAAAAACAATTTTAGGTACGTACATATATTATAGCAAATTCAGGATAGGATGAATATTTTTAGAACTTTTAATAGAATCCTCGAATAATTTGACAGTTAGAGGGTTAGAGGATATTTTGTTTAATTAAATAACATTTCTATTTTCATAATATTGTCCTTTGTACCAAGGTCTAGAGACCCGTTATCAGTTCTTTATTCAGTTTAAAAGTAAAATAAATTTTAAAATTTATGTATTTGGTCTCCGTGGAGATTTTGTAAAGAATAATTACTTTTTCCAGCAATTCGCATTGTCCTGCACAAGATACTTTGTGCTTATCTACTACATCCAATCAGATTAAAGAATTAATTAGGTATTATTCGAAAAACTCAATTAGATGTTAAAATCAACTAAACTATTGTTTCATTAGCCATCAGGAGCCATCACTCCAAATAATCTCTAATGTTCAGAACATAATATAAACAGGAGAGATCTCCTTTGTACTACACTTCAGGTTTCTATTTCTATTAATTTCAAAATTATGATAGTTAGATTTTGGGAGGTGTGTAAAAGGTACTTGAATGAACACTCAAATTAATCCCCACTTTAAAGGACATAATTTAAATAGCACAAAATAAACATTTACATTAAATTTCAAGATTGAACCTTCATTAATTTTGAAAATATGCTTTTTAGGTTCTCAATCCAATTCATCTCAAAATGAAGGGGCATAGAGGAAACAGGAAAGGATGCTCTTGTATCAAATTTATAATATTTATTTGCTTCGAAGAATGCTACTTTGCTCTTGTCCCGTTCGGACTAATTTTACTATTTTCAAAATAAAAAAAAAACCTTCATACATTAATGAAACTCTACAATAGAATCAGTTTAAATACAATTACAAACACAATATTACTTTAAAAAATGAAACTTATGTTACTAAAATTATACAAAACCAACTTAAAAATTTTCCTTTTTCTATATAGTTTTATGCTTAAAACATACCTCATATGTGATTAATTACTTTCACGTGTATTTAAAATATCCCTAAATCAATCAATCAAATGTTGTTTCAAAGTTATATAACATTGGACAATGATAATAACTAATCCACATCCGCATCCATAGAGATAACAAAGAAAAAACAAAATTCAGTTATCATTATGCAATTTTTAAACAACACATTTAGATGACTTTTAATGTTATCATTTTTGTCATATTAAAAAGAAATGAACGACCATTACCTCACTTTTATATCATCATCATGGATGAATGTTGTTGTATCTTTATTTCATATAGTTGATCGTATATAGGAAAAAATAAAGAGAATAGAACGGTAAAATACCAGAATGTAAAACTTTATAATATCATGTCTATGCTGTTACCTTAATATTAACGGTAAATTTTATGATTTCCTTTTATATGAAAAACCATTCCATATAATATGAACCTATAAAATAGCCTAGACTAGACCAGAATATATCTATGGAAATAAAACGTATCATCATTAATCATAAACACCTGCTAGAATACGTTGTATGTGTTATATAAAAAATGGACATATATATAAATCTGTTTACATATGTGTGTGTGTGTAAGGATATAATTGTTAATATCCTTTTGAAATTCAAATATATATTCTATATATAGTTACTTAGGTTTTGGATAGATTTTACTCAGAATATGTAATTGCATATGTATTCAATATTTAGTCATAATTCCATGTGGTGGGTTATACTTAATTAGTATCTGTACGGAAAACTAAACGTAACGTATTAAAGAAACAAGATGTTAATTTCATTTTACATATCAAAGTGATAATGTAAATGAGTTTTTTGCCTATTAGATAAGGAGTTCTTAATTTCTGAATAGGAGTTTAATTTAACGCAAAATTTAACCTATAGATAGTTTTAAAATGTATTTTATAACGAAAAAGCTCATAGATAATAACAGACGAAGTAAGTTTCAGATAGAATATCAATTAGAGATGAAACATAAAAGATGAAAAAATGAAAAATCTTAAAATTTTCAGGGATCATGGGATAAACATTATTATGATCTATTCGAATCAGTTTTACAACCACAGGACTTTTTTAAAGAAACTCTATGACGTGAACAATTTAAAAAAAAAATTATGAAACTGCTTTATGGATCATGACTAACAGAGTTTTCAAAGTTACATGTTTTAAAGTAAATTCTTTTTTGAAACTGGCTATTTAGAATAAACTTAAAATTAATACAACCATGTCAAAATATTAATTTTTTTTATACCAGTACGAATGTAGTTCCGAGAATATTAGCTGTAAAGGGGGCGGGATAGATATGGACACTTGTAATGAAACAAAATAAGTTGCCTATAAGTTCAAGAAAATTTTCTTTTTCAGTT
The DNA here is from genome assembly GCA_963082915.1 of Dolichopus griseipennis. NCBI lineage: Eukaryota > Metazoa > Arthropoda > Insecta > Diptera > Dolichopodidae > Dolichopus > Dolichopus griseipennis. The sequence goes on along the minus strand of OY720442.1, from coordinate 38,593,236 downwards.
GGTTTGAGTTCGAGTATTTGTCATAAATTTATTTTTTTAATACTAGTACAATTACAAATTTAATAAAGCATAGTTGCCTAAACCCTAAATACTTATAGCTGAAGTATTATGACCTTTAAAGAATTTCAAATAGGCGCCACACAACTTTTGTTCTTTTGTACAATAATCGGAATTTAATTAATTTATGTATCTGAAACAATGCCAAAATTATCTTTAATGATACGTTTAATTTTATAGGTATAATCTAGTCTAGTCTAGGCTATTTAGTTGGTCTCTAGAACTACGGGCTCGTAAAGGAACTATTAATATTGTAAAATTCATTTAGGTACTAATAATGAACTTACGTTCAAATTTTTTTTTGTTAAAAGGTAATCAAGTTCAAAACTACTATTAAATATGTTGAGTCTGATTAAACAGCTTCGAGAAGCTGGTACATAACTTTTAAATATTTTAAGAATTACTCTTGTTCTCTTAAATCTTATGTTTATATCACGTTCATACACGCACTCTATACTTTATTTATTTATTTGGAAACCTAGGAAACATTTTTTTAAGAACAGATATAAAATCTATGACTTTTATACATATTTTAAGGCCTAGTACTTGTGTATCTCGTGCGTGTATTAATTGTAAGTGAAATATATTAAGGTTTGATTTATTCTTAGGATTGAATCAGAATATAATATTATATCTAATAACTTGCCTTCTATCCAACATGTTCCTGTGGTATAGACGCTCATTAGCACAACTGTTGAACAGTTAGCACTTAAAATAGAATTGATGGTTTGATGAGACGAGAGGAGAAGAAACATATTATATTCAATTTTGAAGATCTTAACAGTCTGAATATTGAAATAATAAATTACAAAATGTAATGTAATTAAGCTCTCCACAAAATACACATAACTTAGTTTGAACATGTCATGTCTTTGAAATAAACTCACCAGATTGTCAAGCAATTATTTCATCTTTTAACCACAAAAAATCATCATTTTAAACTTGCAAGGCTTCTATCTGTTTCCTTTAAATTTTTACTTATAAATAAAAAAATCCTTCAGTATAAAATAAAGTACCGTTATGTGCCTTCATAAATATACATATATATGTATTCAAATGTTTACTTTGTCCATTTTTTTTATAATATAATTTTTTTATAGTCCATCAGAATAATTAGCCATTTCATATGCACATGTTATAATTTTATAATGTCCAGTCAGTTTTTCATTAAAAACCACAAAGAACCTTTTTTTTTCTGTTTGTTATTATGGTTTTTGTTTTTTTTGTGTGTTTTTTTTAACAGTCATTACATAAAAAATTTGTAAAAATGGAAAATGAACAATGATAATACCGTTATTAAATAATTTTTCTCTAATTATTTTCTTTTTACAATTTCTTTTTGTTTTTGTCTTTGTCTTGCTTGTTGAATTATTAAATAGTACTCGTATATTCGACCACTAATAAGCGTTAGCGAGTTACTGCATGTACAGATTTGTATTTGTATGTAAACCACAATACAAAATACCAACAACTAACAATGTTTATTTTATAGATAATTTAATGGAAACACATATATAGGTCTTTATGCATAATCTTATATTATATATAAATTTTAAAATAATAGATTATTATTTTATTATATTCAAGCTGTAGCTTTATTAAAAGAGAATGTTTACCAACCGCTTATATGAAATATATTTTAGTAGTAGGTAGTGATTTCGCACCAGAAATTGAACCTTGAAATTTTTGCTTATATGAATTACTCTGGTGTGCAAAACAGCCAAGCAGAATGCTTTCAAATTTTATATTTAAGATTTTGATGTTAATATCTTAAATTAATAAGCTTTTGCGAAAATTACCCGAAGGGGAGTAAAAAGAAGAGCGAAGGATAATTTTAAGGCGTTTTTCAAACATTTCATAAAAAACCTATTACATAAAAAGAACTACAACATTGCCATACCAAAGTTTTTTGATTCGACAAACTTTAGTGTTCTTGAATTAAATTAAAAAAAAATTTTGCATTTCTAGGATTTGGATTTTTCTATGTCTAAATTTAATGTATAAAAATTTGTAGATTTGCTCTGATGATGACTCATTGTTGATAACGCATTGCAATATTCAACCTGGAAAAAAATTAACCTTTGATACAAAAAAATGTTTTTTGTGTATATGTATTGGAATTTTTCAAAAATCTTGTTGGAAATTATTAACACAATAAACAGTTTCTTTATCTTAAATAAATAAATACCGTTAGATAAAGTTAAGTATGATAAAAAAAAATTATAACTATTAACCCTTAATTGCTTTGATAAAAATTATTATATGTATGCAATAGTAAACAATCTTGGAAAAATTAATCACATCATGATTTTTCTATAAGAGCGGTTAATTCTGTAGTGGACACAGCTTATTTATTTCTATTAAAATTTTTTATAAAAATTGAGTTGCATAGTTTTTTTTTTTAGAATATAACATCAAGGCTATTTAAATAAGTAATTACTTATTAGTATGAATTGTTTTGTGTATATGTATACTAAATTTGATTATTGAAATATTAACTATTGATTTTGGAATTTAAAATAGGACGAAAAAAATATGAAACAATTACAGTTAGATTAAAGGAAAATATTAATTTCACTTAGTAAAGCAATAGGAAATTTTTCAAGGATATTCAGTATTATTCAAACACAAAGACCTTATCAAAATTTCTTTCAAGTTCGAATTGCACCATCAATGATCACAAGAAATTGAAGAATATTGGCACCCAAAGTCCAAGAATACTTGTTGAATATCAAATGCACCCACTTAGATTAACAGTGCAACTTGAATAACTTTAGAAAGGATTATTGGACAATATTTTTTCGAAAATTACTAACAAGTTGCGATTAATATGAATGACAGCGGTAAAGAACCAAAATTGTCGTTCCAACAAAATGAAGCCACATGTCAGACAGCTTGTTCAACTGTGGGTGTCCTGCGCGAAGTTTTTGGTTTTTTCTGATATTAACTGGCCATCGCATCGCGTTCACCCGATTTAACGGCTTTTTTTCTTCCGGGGAACTCTATTGGTTGACCAATATCCAAAAACAAATGCGGTGGGACCTCAAATTTTAAGAAAAGTTACAGAAAATACTTTGCTAAGAACAGTTCAGGCAATATTCGCAAGATATTACCTTCAAAAAATTATGTGAACATATTCACAAACTAATAATCATAATTTTAATAGAAGCCAACGTTGAAGTCCAAGTTCTGATTCACTATAAACTTTTGCTGTCATTTCACTTAGCACAGAAAACTCAAATACAATACCATAGCAAAGCTTATGTATAGTTTGGAATGTTATATTAATTTAGCAACCCCAACAGAACTATTTAATAATATTTTATACTTGTTAAATTTACAACGATTTTAAATATCATATTTTTAACTGTTTTCAATATGAACTTTTCTCTGAATTCATTATAGTTTTCCCCTAAAATTTATTTACATTAACATATTGCTTATATATATTAAATTATTTTAACTGCTTTTGAATAAACTATTTCGCTAGTATATTAAAAACATAACTTTACATTTAATTGTTTTTGAAACAACAAAATTTATTAAACATTTATTTTTTCTCGAAATTAAATTTTTTATTTCAATTTTACATAAAATTAAAAGTTGTAAATTTGCCAAAAAAAATTTTTTTTAATAAATTTACACAAGTTTCCCTACAAGCAGACTTTTCATAATATTATGTACTCTCTTGTATTATTCATGTAATTAAAAACTAATAATTTACTTGCATATATATATATTTACATTTGCTAAATACTTGTGCTTCAATAATAACTACTTGTAATTTTGTAAAACATTGTGTTGGTACGCACGTACAGTGATTTATAGAAAGTCTGGTGTGTATTGAAAATTATGTGAAGAATCTTTTTTATTTAAAAAACTGGTTGAACTTGTGAATTAAATTACAATTATAATTTTTTGAACTCTGAGATCAATTAGATTTTAATTGCTACAGTCTTCGGTTAAAAGAGCCCAATATATCGAACAAGCAAAAGTGATGTAGAGCTATTTCTTGCCAAAAATTCCAAATAGAGTTCTTATGATTCTGACAAAAGGGAGATTTTGGTAAAACTTAAGAGAAAACTTAAGCAAATAACAATTATAACTGAGGAATTATATTTCTTTTACTGAGTATGGCTAGGCTTTTATTTCAATAAGATTAAATGCGATATTCCAAGTTTGTTGGAAATTCCCCATTTTTAATATGTAGATAATTTGATAAGTCTATATTGGAATAGTAGAACAAACATTACGATATATATCCTGCGTTAATAACGAATACCATTAAGAATAAGCTGAAAGTCTTCGTAAATAAACACTTGAGAATCATATTCAGAATTTTTTGGATCAATAGAATCAGTAACAAAGATCTTTGGGACTTATCGAACGAAGAACCGCTTGTAAAGCAAATAACCAGAAGGAGATGGAACACATTGGACACACATTGGAAAAAGATAGTTTAACAAGAATTTCATTATGTTGGAACCCACAAGGCGACTCTAGAACCAGAGGTAGATCGAAAATGACATGTTTTTTTTTAGAGTTTTAAGTTTTAGAATTTAAGGCTACTATGACAACGTACGCATTTGATTCAAAAATTGATTAATTTTTCATAAAACTATTATAATGTGCAACTTCCGCTAGTTTGGATTCCTTTATTTGCAGATAAAAGTGATAACATCCTTTTACATGAACCTTTTGAAATGAACATGCTTCCATCTTCATGTTCTCTTTTATTTACAATTTTAAATCCGGTCGTCAATGGGTTAAATAAACAAAAATAGTTTAACACAATTTTATATTATTATAACGAATTATCAAATCCTTGTTTTGAATTAAAATACAACACAAATCCATAAATCCTTTTGGTGATAATATTGAGTGAATTATCATAATGATTGTAATAAATTGTAAAAATAGTAGGTGGGATTTTTAATCAAATTGTTTCTATTATCCAGTACTTGTTCATAGTAATTTATACGTTCCATTTCAATTTTAATTTCTAGTGAAAATAATTTGTAAAATTTTTTAGTGGTAAAAAACTTTATAATTATAATGAGTAAAAATGAAGTACTCATTTATTTTTTGAAAAACAAATGAGTATTTTTTTACTTTTTTGCACTTAAGTCAATTACTTGAAGTAATTAAAATTAAATTATGGAAACTTTGTTAGTTTTTTTTTAAGCTTAATTAATTGTTTTTATATGATAAATGATGTCTTTAATTAATGCGTCACATAGTTTCTAGAAAATATTGGTGAAATAATATCATTAGTAATTGAAAGTTGCTTGTATATCATGATTAAAAATTTTGTAGGGATTTTTGTAAAAAATTCAGAAGTAGTAGAACCACCAAATATTACAAAGCAATGGTAAGTAAAGTAATGGATTCCCACTTTTGGAACTTCAAAAATAAAATTAAGCTAAAAATTATTTTAAACAGATGTGGGGCTTTAAAAAACACAATTAAGATACAGACATGTAAATGCTTTTAACTAATTTCTCTCATGAGTTTCGAGAAGGTTTGGAATTTCAATGGACTCTAATAATATTTCCATTTACATATATTTCATAGAATTATATCTCATAGTTATACTATGGCTGATTAGGCTATCTTGGGGAAAGATTTTAAGGGTTACCAAACCCAAATGTAAGAAAAAGCTATCTAGTACTGAATGTAATCTAATTCAAGGGTAAGTATTTCGGAAAAAAATTATCGATATATATCAGATATCTATGATAAATCATGGATCATTCAACTGAGATGATAATCTTTAAAAATTCCTGGACACTAAGAGTTCACTTTAATAAAGTTAGCACATAAAATAACGAAGATTTAACCCTTACCACAGCTTCTGAGATTAGCAGAAGACACAACAACCGTTCGTTAAATATCTGATGTGGAACAAATTTTCTCAAATTTAAAGTAAATAACTCAAGCTATAATAAACTGTAAAAGTACTGTGAGAGAGGACTTCCAGTTAAGAGAACATTCGAAAGTAGCCAGCAAAAATAAAACAAGGTTATCATTTTCATAGCTCATGAATGAGCAGAAGACGCAATTATCCAAGAGTCGTTACAATAGAAGAACTCCATTTTAAAGGAAACCATACTAACCATCACCATATTAATATCCACCACAACTTGTTTACCAAAGATGCAGAATCTACGATCTAAGAAGATGTGCAAGAAAAGAAAAAGCTCCAACATATGATAAAATGATTCCTGTTTTTATACCCGTATGACTATATAGTCAAAGGGTATAATAAATTTGCCATTACGTTTGTGACGCAGAGAAGGAGGGTGGGTAGATATAGTCTCAAGTGTATGGATCGGATCACAATCGAAAAATAAATCGATTTAGCTATGTATGTCCGTCCGTTCGTCCGTCATCACGATAACTCAAAAAATAAAGAAGCTAGGATTTTGAAATTTTCACAAATTCGTTTTTATGCAATAGCCGCCATCGCTATTTAAATCCAGCCATTTAGGTCCACGGGTTCGAGTACCTGCCATACAACTTCTAATTTTATATGAGCATTACTCTATACCTATGGAAGCTACGTGTCTGAAATTTGCCAAAAATAGTTTAGTATAATGGAAAAAGTTACTGCAAAATTTGGTTGGTCAACTGTACAGGGTTCGAATAGCTGCCACACAACTCCTTCTTTTATATGAGCATTACACTACACCTAATAAAGCTGTATGTTTGAAATTTAAGTAATTAACCGGATGATATAATGATTATATTAAGGTCATACGGGTATCCCAGAGTTGACACAGTCTACTCTACCACACTCTTCCTCGTTTTTATATGTAGTTAGTTTTTATGATATTTTTTATCTTCTTTAATTTATCATTTAAAATAGATAATTATTTACTTATGTTTCCTGTTTTTGTTTTAATCGTTGAAAGATAAATCCAGGATAAAAAAAGTTACATCATTAGTTATATCCTAGATTTTTTTTTTGTTTTTTTTTTTTTTAATTTTTAACATATACTGTTATACCAATATACCATACATTATGAGTTCATTTTAAATCTCATGAGTTTTTTTTTTATAATTTTCTTGTATTATAAAAGCTACCTACAATTCATTTCAAGAAAATAATTACTATTTTCCTTCTACAATAACAACAACAACAAAATTAAAAAAAAATTTAAACAAAGACAAAATATCTAGAAAATAAAAAAAAATAAATGAAAAGATAAAAGAAAAGATATAAAATTAAAGAAGATACAGATAGTTAAGTGAAACGTAAAATAAAAAATGGTAAATTGTAATTGAAAATTGCATCATAACTTTCAAAAAAAAAAAAAGAAAGAAAAAAATAATAAGAAAATTGTCGTTGTTTTTTTTTTATTTGAAATCATTCTCAAGGATTAAAAAATAACGGTATTATTGTAATAGTTATGGTTTTTTTTTAATAAGAAAATTTTTGAGATTTTTATCATATCAATTTTGTTCTTATAAATGTTATAAAGTATCTGAAAGTACAAAAAAAAAATTGGGTAGAGTAGAAAAATAACTAGTTGTACAGGTAGTCATACAACAAGATAATTTCTTTATTCTTATTTCGTATTTTATTAAGTTTTGTTTTTTTTTTTGTTAATTTAAATTAAATTGCAGAATTTATTTATTTTTAAATAGATATATACCATCTACAGTGATCGAGATTACTCTAAAATCATCGATGCTAGAATAAAACGTTACACTATTTATATTAATATTTATTATAACCACTTTGCATACTATATCGTACATCACATTAGCTGACTTTACTTTTATATTTGTTATAACTACAATACAATCTGTGCATCACTGACTTAATTTATATAGTACAAATTGTTGAAGACCTGTGGAGTAAAATGAGCTGATATAAGCTGGTAACTGGTATTACCATTATTCGACTATAAGTGTTCTGTTTTCAATTCTTAAAATCAAAATGTACATTTGTAATAAAGGTCTAATTTTTATATTTTGCTAAATACATAATTTTAATAAATATTTCTTTTTTTCTTTAGGTGCTACAATTCCGACAAATGACATTCCAAAGTGGGTGATCGTTATTTCAACGTTAAAAAAACACATCAGTTCTCTTAAAACATATTAAAGCTATATATAGTCACACCAGACTAACCATTTATTTTTTATGTTTTAGTTTGTGCGAAACTTATAGGATATCTCTAGGAAATCAATATTTTGTTCTAAATCTAAATTTCTTGCTCTTTTAAACTTGCGTGTATTTATGTGTCTTTCTACAAGTGCTTAATGTTTTTTAGTATAATTTTTATTTCATCTATATCTTTAAAAATATTTAAATCCCTATGTAGATCCTCATTTCGAACAATGAATATTTTGGCACAACCCTAAAGTTGATTTCTATAAAGCCATTTATGTTTTATGACTTGATTGTAAACTAAAACTTTAAATATACAACTTAGACTTACCTACTTAGTAAGTCCATTTTAGCTTGCCATCAAATATCATTCCTATGATATATCATTAGCTGAAAATGCGATCGGTATGTCTATATTATTTAAATTGAGTTTTGATGGATTAGCTATTTTTTTATTAGTAAAGTTCACTTGCACGGACTTCGTTTCATTAATATTGATATACCACTTGTGAGTTCATTTAATAATTTTTTCACATCCTCTTTGTTGCAACTTTCTTGTGGACTCTTCGATATTTAATCCTATTGCTAATATGATAATAATATCAGAGAATTGCCACAATTACATTTTCTACTACTGGTAAACCACTATAGTGTATAAATAAATACTGCTTCCAGACACACCTGCTTCTATTTCTTTTAAGGATAAATACTAATATTTTTGTTTTATTCGAAAAAATCTATCTGAAAGTACTTCGATATATGGTGGTGGTATGTAATATAATGGTGGTAATAAAAAAAAAATTAATTAATTTTTAATCGGAAGTATGCAATACCTTTTAAAGTAAGACTTAGAGCTTATATTAGTACTTTTCAAGATATTTAAGTGATAAGTGATATTTTTTTCCCCAAATCTTAAAAATATCATTTCGATAAAATCAAAATATTTTATTATATGAATTCGCTTACATTTAAAAAATTAAAAAAATTTTACTACTTTTTTCAAAAGAACCTTTAGAAATTGTATAAAATTTTAAGACTTTAAATAAATTTTGTTCAGTGTATGTTAAGAAAAAGGAAAAAATGAAGGATAAATAAAAATGACAATTTTTTCCTCTCTAACTGCGATTGTTATTTTTTATTATTGTACATATGTATGTCAAATTTGACAAAATAAAAATGTGCCATGACAATTTATGTCATAAGGGGGGATAACATTGTTTTGTTTTATAGTAAATGCGAAATTAAATGTTAAAATTAAAAATAAGATATAAAGGGGTTTTAATATTTTTTTCTAAATTTAGTTAAAATGTTTTATATTTTCCTTTGACATAATTATAGTCTTCATTATCTAGAAGTTTTCTTCTTTTTTTTTTTGTTACAGTCATATTAAATTTTTTTTCTATTTACAATCAGTTAAAATTTTAATTATCCGGATCATAATTTGTTTGTCTAAAAGTTTCTGTAGGGAAAATGGTTTGTAATAAAAAAATTTAACTATAAATATTATTTTAGAAAAAAGAATTATTAAATATTTAAACGTTGATACAAAATTAATTATATATAATTAATTTGATATTAAATATTAAAATTGGGACCTCAGTGAATTAGTGCGTTAGTATTTGGCGTAGTAACTGAGGGGAGCGGATTCGATTGCCGTACAGGTCTTGAAATATTTAATTGAAAAATAATTTTTCTCAACAAAATCTTCTTGGTGACCAAATATAATTTAAATTTAATAATAATATATAAAATAAACAAAATAAATTAATAATAAGTATTGGACATGGGACATAGAACACAGAATAGCAAAAGCTAGAAGTGCCTTCGGATAGTTATGAGCAGTATGGAAATCAATATACATACCACGTGGAACTAAAACAAGAATCTTCGAGGCATGTGTCAAATTCATACTGCTATATGGAAACGAAACATAGCTTGTATCAAGAATTAACATACAAAAAATTACATTAATTATATGTCGCATATTCTTGCCTAGGCGAATAATTAAAGAAGAACTCTGGTTAATGACGAGGCAAGAGCCGATATGGGTCCAAATTCGAAAAAAGAAGTGGAAGTGGATTGGTCACATTCTAAACGGCCAACAACATCAGTAGCACGCCAAGCCCTAGATTGGAATCCTCAGGGTAGGAGAAATGTGGGAAGACCAAGAACAACCTGGCTAAACAGAGACACTTGGAGAGGCTATGTGGAAACCATATGTTTCCTAGGGAAATAATAAAGGACAAAAAATTGTAAGTGGGATGAACAATAGGTTGTCTATGTGTTATGATCTAATTTAAAATATTTTTACAACCCATTCCGTTACTACTCCCTTTTAGAGCGCACGGTTTCAACAAAGCTTTTTCACTTACTTCTTTTTGTGCAATTACTTTCATTTGTGACCATGTCTATTCATTTGTGTTATTTCCATCTGTATTGTTCTAAACCAAGTATTTTTAGATTTTCCAACCTTTTTCTTTCCTTGTGGGTTTCATTCCAGTGCCTGCCCTACGAGTTTGGAGAACTAAGATTAGGGAATTAAGCAGCGATTTAAGTTTATATCAAGAATTTTGAACTTATCTTTATCCCGAATTGAGAAAACTTCAGTTAATGATCAAACATCAGATTTTTCTGTAATTATGTGATTATGGAATTTAAAAAATTAAATTAAATTTAGAAAAAACGAACTGATTATTATTATTCTTGTAATAATTGTACTGAATTGGATTCTAAAAAAATTTAGCAATCCTTAAATAAACTACGCATTTTGAAAACCTTGGAAAATACCATCAGCCATTTTATATTAGAGAAAATTCTATACATATGAAATACCCAAAAAAAAACCTGATACAAAAAAAATTCTTTGAAATAATTGTCTAAAAAAATTTTAAAGTTTTCAAAATAAAATTTTTATACATCATTTTTTTATATAAAATTCATAAATTTATTTCAGTCAAGTATTGTGTACAGTTTTATTATAAGTGTATATTTCAATACACTACAATTTTTTTTCCCTTTATATTTTTATATGTTGGGAACTTCGCGATTCGCGTGATTCGCCAATTTATTTTAATCCGCTATAATTAATCATATAAGAAAATTTCGCTTTTCTTTTTCTTTAGTTAAAGTTCGTTCAAAATTTGGTGTTAATTCAAGAAAATATATATTAATTTCTATATTATATATGTATATTTTAAAGCAAAAACTTAAAATAAAAAATAATAAAAATAACAAAAAATTGAAGAATATAATTAAAGAAATTCTAATAAAAGATGACATCAATGACTATAGAAAATAATAATTCAAATGATTTCTATACAAATAATCAGGAATCAGGATTATTAAATATAATAAGTAAGGCATTTCAATGTCGTACATATGGAATATTTAATTCATTAAAAATTTGTGATGGTTTAGAGAGTTTTTTTGGTGTTATGACCAATTATTATAATAAACCAGTTGAAATCAGTATTGTATTTTATGGTTTTATGATAACAATATTTATTGTAATTTTAATTGTGTATTTAACAGCTTCAGTCTTTACAGTTTTCATAGAAGATAGAGAGGTAAGATACTTAAAATTGTTTTAAATATTTTTATTTAATAAATCCAAATTCGCTTGAGTTAACATTTTGAGATAGGCGATTTAATAATGTTTAATTTAAAATTAATCTAAGTGCTAACTATAAAGCTGTTAGGCTAATATGCCTATATATACAATAGGTACATGTTGTGTTGTAATAGGACATAGTATATTTCTCCTATTAAAATTGATCCTAATAAATTCTGCATACAATTTAAACATGAGATAATACTAGGCCTTATAACATGTAGAAACGTCATAAGGCGAAAGCCCAATGAACGCTTTGCATGCTTCGCTTGCTTCTAACGCTTTGACGTCTGCAATAAAATACATTATTTCATATGTAACTAGACCCAATAAATAAAGCAAGCAAAGCGAATAAGCCTGCAAAGAACGAATTTTGATTTCGAATGTAACATAAATGTAACATATAAAGTTTTATTTTCATATATATATATATATAACCTATATATATATAATACCTACTTGTTTCCCCACTTGTAAACAACCATAAAAAAATTGATTTATAAAATATGTCAAAATGTCTGTTTTGAAGTTTTCATTGGGACATAGTTGCTTCGCTTGCTTTTCTGCTTCTGCAAAAAGAAGCATGCCAAGCAAGCAAAGCTTTTACCTCAAGATTTTTAATAGATACAATTCTATTTTTGTTTATATTGTAATAATTTTATATTTGAATTAAAAAGTATTTTTGTATTTCATTGTTATGTCATCTCATTTGCAATTTTATACGATAATTCAAACCTATTATTTAAGTAGTTGACGCGGACCGACCTAATATATTTTACAAACAGAAAAAAATTTTGTATAATTTTCAGATATATTTTTTTTATAATTAATTTAATTTTGATTTATACAACTAAATAGGTTTATCTGCGTACTAAAAAAACTTCACAAAAAATGAAATCTTTATAAATTTTCAGCCCGAAAACTGTCTGCGTACAGGAATTGACTATTAAATTTTAATTACGTAACACACTTCCTCTATAAAGTTTTAGACAGTAAATTTTCACCTGTTAAAACTTTGTAAATTAACAATTAATAAATTTCAAATTAAAAAATTTTTGAGAAAAACGTGAAATCTTACTCTTTTCTCTCAAAAAATTAGTCGGAGAAAGTACGCAGACCTAATGTACAACTTTTTTCACTAAATGTCTTTTTTTTAAATGTTCTTTGGCTAAAATTTCAGTATAAATTCTCGACTCTCTAGCAAAAAAAAATAATTAAATAAACGAATTAATCAAAATTTCATATTATATATTGTGAGGTTTTGATTAATAAAAACAGTCACTTTCAAAGAGTAATTGTACAATTATTTTTTAGTGATTACATGTTGGTGCAAAAAAGCCCTTCTCCATTTTTATATTTAATGCTAACACTATTTTAATTTTAACACTATTTTGTTTATCTTTAAGGCAATCAAATTACTGTATACAAAAGTAAAAATATCCAGTGATTCGATAATAAATGTAATAAAGGCATTATGGACCATAAAACAATGTAAAATGATAAATATTGAAATGGAGAAGGAAATGAATGAAGTTTTAAATGAAGAACCAAAAAATGAAATGTTGATTGCTCATGATGAAGAAAATGATTTAAATGTAAATTTACCAAATTCTAATATTAGAATTTTTAAATATCAAGGGAAAGATAAAAAAACTCCTGAAACTAAATCGGCATTACCAATAGTTTTAAAGAGTACAAAGACACCACTTGTAAAAAAAGAAAGTTCATTTTCCAAAACCCCTTCAAAATCACAACAACAATCAAAACCTACCCTTAAAAAACCGAGTTCAAGTCCTAAATCAAGTGCAGAAAAGAATCCTAGCAAAACAAGTAAAATTTCAAAATCTAAAATATCTGAATCGTTAAGTTCGACTAGTAAAACTAAAGTAAACGTAGTAAAAAGTTCACCAAGATCATCAAACCCGAAATTAATAAAAAAAAATCCATCAGAAAGTAATAGATCAGATTCTACTAACGCTTCTCCAAGAAAGTCGTTGACAAAAAATCGTGTTGATTCACATTCTGGTTCTACTCAAATGAAATCAGATAGCAACGATAATATATCAACAACAAGTAGTACAAATCAATTGGAAAGACAAAAATCTTCAGGTGGTATACTTGGTATACGAAAATCATCAAAACCATTAAAAACTCAAATAAAATCTCAATAAAAAAGCAAAATATTTAATAAGTTTCAAAATTTTCGATTTTCATATTAGAAATACAAAAAATTAAAATTTTAAAATTAAAAATTATACAAAATACTCCTTCTACTTATTTGTATATTTGTATTTATATATTTATTTTATAATAAATAGGAACAATTATTAAAATTTGAAGATAAAATTATTTGCTTACTTTTCAGGTTCATTCACACGACTAAGGTAAAGTTATTAAGAAAATTAACTTTAAAGTTAAGAATGCCATGGAACATAAATCGTATTGACAAAAAAGATATGTTAACAGGGGGTAGAAATACAGAGTGATCTAGATACATACATTCTGTTCAATTTAATATTTTAATATCCCATATTTTTCCTCTTACTCCTCTTGGGGAGCATAGGAACTCCACTAGAAATTTTCAACGAACTCTGTTAGATGCAATTGTTTTTGCACTTTCCCAGGTATACCTATTGGGGTTAGCTCAATGTTATTGTTTTTTGCAGCTTTTTGGCAATTTCAAGGGCAATTCTCGCTACTTACCTCTATTTTTATTCTTTATTTGATGCGCTATTGGTTGCTCTCCACTAAATTTCCATAAATTTCTTATTGTGCTAGACCAGAATATCCTTATTAGTCAAACGCATTTATTTATGAAGACTCTGTAGTCAAGTTGGCCTTGGTATCGATACCATACATTAGGATGCTTTTTACATAAAGGCTACTCCAGCTTTCTTTAGTCGGTTATGCATTTCCTGCACTCCTCTACATGATATAGCGTTGCCAATGTAGCTAATGTTTTTGACATTACCCTTTTTTAAAAAGGTCAATGAAAAATGCGTAAGACTTCAGACATCAATTCACGCAGCTTTCTTTGATTTTAATAAAGAAAAAATTAAGAAATATCATTTAATTCTCATTCGAATACAAAATGTCTCTTAATTGCTTTACAGCATAAGTGTATATACAACAAAGAACAATATCTTGCTGCACCATTCAATGGTTTTTGATTTATTAAAAACTAGAAATGTAAATTTAAATAAAAGCCATATTAAAGCATTTCTACGATAATTCAATAACATCCGAAGCATCATCACAATATCCTAAGCGGGCATTGCTTGCAAATAGAAAAAACAGGATGTTTGGGGTGCTAAGCTAAAATTCATTAGAGTATGAGTAACATTAGCAAGTTTTTTTCATTGTTTATTAAAAAATTTCAAAATTATAAAAAATTGTCAAATATTTTTTCAATAAATTGCATATAAATATTTATTGAACATCACGTTTGTTACTTTAATTCAAATTGCATATTTTTGGGCTATTAGTTTTTTTCCCGTTATCAAATTACTTAATAAATTTATAAAAAATACAAAAAAACAACAACAACATGTCAATTTATTATGACATTTTAGTTTATCGATTATTAAAAGTAAACACGCTTCAAAATCAGTTAAAAAAAAAAAATGTAATATAACTGAATATCAATTTAATTGGAAAACAAAGGGTGGTTTTAACTAACATTTAAAAAAAAAAAAAAATGTTTACAATTTACAAATAAATATACAAACTGACAAACAGGATTTTTTTTAAATAAAAAATATTGAACAAACATTTTTTTTTTTTCTAACTTATCAATTTGTATGCATTGTAGCGAATTAATAACATTCAGGTTAACAACAAAATTCAACCGAATAAAAACATGACAATAACAATGAAATTTTAAAAAGCACATGCAACATAATATGAATTTAAGTTGAAAAAAAAAAACGGTAAATAACTATGCACACGCTTTTAACTTTATTCTAATCTAAACTATATGTAAATTAGAGACAAAAAATAAATTTAGAATAAAATTACAAAAGAAAATTTATCAAATTGAAATTTGAATTTTTTTTTATATAAAATCCACGTGAAACGTGTAAAAAATTTTTTATTATTCAAATTGATCCGTTACAATTAAAAACTATACAAAATAAATTCGTACCTAAATCATACTGTTTTTTAAACCATTTAATTAAAAAGGGAACCATTTAATGACATTTGATCAAATGCATAAAAATTAGCTTGAATCTAAAATCTAATTTTTCTGAGCTTGTTGTTGTTTTGATATAGGAAATAGGCCTTGCGGTGCGTTGTGCATCCGCTTTCAATACTTTTTATCAATTTATTTTTTTAAATTATATTTGGTCACAAATACCCGTGTAAAGAAAAATTATTTTTCAATAATTTTTTTCAATTGCTTACCCAATAACCGACCGATTCACCGTGCATTTTAACCTCACTTTGAGTAAAACTAGTTTAATAAGAAATAGGTTTGGCTCAAATTTTCAAAATAAAACTGGGCAGATTCAATTATTTGAACTTGAACTCAAAGCTCTATTTAAAGACAAATATATATATGTATATTTATTTTAAACATGTCATCTTAACGTAATTTCAAATTTAGAATGATTTTCACAAATTAGTAAATATTAGATTTTACTTATTTTATTGAATGATATATTTCACTAAAGTAGAAAATACAAAAAGATTTAGTTAGTGTTGTCGTTATGCAATAGTTGTAGTAAAACAAGCAATTTTTTGTAAAGTACTTATAATTCCAGATATATTTCTCTATCAACCATACAGTCTCGAGCATATTAAAAGGGCATCCCTGCATTAAGACCCATAGAACTAGATATAACAGATAAAAATTTAAGTGATCAAATTATAGCAATAAAGAGATTTAGCTATAAGTCTCTATTAGTCCTTCCGTTTTTGAGATTTTAAATTTTTCTGATTCCTTTTATTAGCTACTATGCACAAATTTAAAGAGGCCTCAAGGTGTTGTTAGTATATTTACCTCGATATATGTGTATTTGGCTTATTAACCGAGGGAGAGCGATTTTGATTCCCATACAGGTCATATCCATTTAATTGAAAAAAATTGGATGCAAATCGGCCGCCAGATCTAGATATTAGGACAGCATTGGCTATCTTCGATAAAAAATAATAAGAACAACATAAGTTCAAAATTTTTAATGGATACATTTCAAAACCCTCAAAATATTAAAATTTCTTTGGGATAGATGCTAGACAAACTTCTGAAACCGTTCGCTTCCGAACAAACTAAACTATGCTAATTGTATTTGAAAAAAAAATAAGATAAACTAATCTTTATGTTGAATGTTAACAAAGTTCGATATTTTCCGACCAATGGATTTTAGTAGCTGAAAATTAAATTTTTAGCCATAAAAATCTCATATTTAGAATTTTCTAACACTTTAATGTGCTTAAGTCATTATATTAAAGATTCTTCGACTAAAAAACTTAACCAATCTTAATAAACACTTCAATGTGCTTCAAACCGGACCTGTGTTCGATTTGGTCAACGAAGTCTTGCAGGAAAAACACCCCCATCGAAACACTTGCTGGTACATCTATTTTTTTTAAAGAACTGAATGTATGATTGAATACAAATTTTGACGAAGCGTTGTTTCTTAGAAAAGAATTTACCGAATGCTTTTTGTAAAAAAATGACAATTGTTTTCCTTTACTCCTTTCGTCATAAGTTATAACATTGTTTAACACTAAATTACTCATTACCATTCACAAACAACGACAGCACTGAATTTGCTCTTACGTTTTTTAAATATAATAAAACGTTCTACGAGTATATAGAAAAAAAACGAATCATAACTAATAGAAAAATGACAGTAAAGTAAAAATAGCAAAAAAAAAAATAAAAACACAAAATTTTTCACGTTTTTTATAAAATTTTTCCGGTATTTTCTTTTAATTTTTATTTTATTCTGCATTCATTTTTTTATGCGAAATATTGTGAATTTAAATTTAGAAAAAATAGATGCTATTTTTTTTGTGTTGTTGAAAATATTCAAAAAAATACTTTTATTCCTTTATGACTTTTAATTTTTTGCAAAGAAGCGACGCATCTGGGGTTCTTTTTTTTCCATAATAGTTTTTAGATACAATCTTTCGTTTTTTCTCACTATAAGTCCCCAGCATAGTATATACAATTCACCATAGAATACAGTTTAGTGTATAATAAATGCAGGTGGGATGATGATATTTCATTAGCATTGAGAATATTCTGATATCAGAGTGGCATACAAGAGGCAAACCAACATCTTTTGTACTTAAAAAAAAAAATTGCATTATTTGAAAGAAAAAAAAAATTTTTTTTTGTTATTTTTTTTTTGGTTTTTCTTCTTAACTGTGATGAAAATGATATAACACGAATCTTTGCAGTGAAGAACAGGTTATAAAAAAAGATGTCACCACTAAATTTCATTTTATTTTTGTTTTTGTATTTGTTGCAATTAAATTCACTAAAAAAACATTGACAACAAAATTTTACCGATGTTTTTAACAAGCATTGACAAAAAAAAAATACTTTGATAAAAATTCAAGAACTTCAAAAATGTATGAGTCATTCACGAATAAGATAAAAAGAATCACGAATCTGATAAAAAAAAAAAAAACCAAACCACATGATTTGATAATTTTTTTTTATTTTTACGTAGGTTGGAATGGAATCTTCAAAAGACACAATGAGCCCCGTAGCTTGACATTGCGTGTGGGATTCTTACCCACTAAACCACACCTTTCCTCTATTGCGATCTAGTCCGATAGGGCTAATGAGCAATTTTTCTTCTGGCTTTATTTTAGTTTTAAATGTAGATTCCATCCAGCGATGTCTATCTAACTGTTTCTTTCTCTTATTATAGCTACACTAACTCAAAAGGCTTTACTCTTTTGAGTCGTCTGGCTATATTTGTATTATCCAGAAGCTGGACTACCTCGACATTTACATGGTTTTGGAGTCTTTTTTCGTGACTTCTTGCAAAATTTTGGATTTCTTTATCTACAAATTCTATTTGCATATCTCTATGTAGGTCATAGTTTCTGATGAACCAGGGCGCGTTCACAATATTTCTTAGAACTTTATTCTGGAACCTCTGAATAACATCTCTATTACTCTTTTTGCTGCATCCCCATAGCTGGATGCCGTATGACCATACTGGTTTCAATATTTGTTTATAGAGCAGAAGTTTGTTTTGTATTGTCAAGGTAGAATGCTTACCTATGAGCCAGTACATTTTTCTATAACGGATTTGTAACTCTTCCTTCTTGTTTTTGATGTGGGCTTTCCAGCGAAGCTTCGCATCTAATGTCATACCAAGATATTTGGCAGTATTTGAATAAGGTATTTCTTGACCATTTATATATACTGGTTTATGGTCAATTTTTTTATTTGTGAAATCCACATGAATTGACTTACCTTCATTTAATTTTAGCCTCCACCTTTTAGTATAATTTTGGATTTTTGTCATAGCTCTCTGCAGTTTTTCTGTAGATTCTTCATTATTTTCTCCGACAGCCAAAACCGCTGTATCATCAGCAAACGTCGCAATTATATTATTTTCAAGTGCAGGAAAATCACAAGTATACAACAGATACAGTATTGGACCGAGTACACTTCCTTGAGGAACTCCAGCACTGATTTCTTTAAGATCGGAATATTCTCCTTCTTGTTTTATGTAGAAGTATCTGTCTGATAGATAGCTTTCTATCATTTCCGAATGCTCTTTTGGAAGGATTGTTCTCAGTTTACAATTCAATCCCTTGTGCCACACCTTATCGAATGCCTGAGTCACATCCAAAAAGATTGCTGAACAGACTTTCTTCTCCTCTAAAGCTTTTTCAATAGTGTTTGTTATTCTGTGTACCTGGTCTATTGTTGCATGTTTTTCTCTAAAGCCGAATTGGTGGTCCGGAATTAGATTCTTCCTTTCAATAATCGGTTTTAGTCTTCTCAAATAAATTTTTTCAAATAGTTTTGACATTATAGGTAGCAATGAAATTGGTCTATAAGACGTTATCTCATTTGGTGGTTTTCCTGCTTTGGGTATCATAATGACCTCGGCCACTTTCCACAATTTCGGCACATATTTCAGATTTGATAATGAATAAAAAAATAAAATTTATTTTGTTAAATTATTTATGAATTAATAATAACGAGTTACAACCGAGTATGAATTACCTTTCTACAGAAAGTCGGCATCAAATGTTGGAGTCAAAAGCCACAACGTTGAGCCACGTGACCATTTTATGTTAAATTTATAACGGGTTTCCCCTGACAAATCGCAAAGTCTAAAAAAAAATTTTATATTAAAATGAAAACAAAAACCTTTAAAGTAATGAAGTTTTAACAATGGGTAGGTATTGCAAAAAATTCCATTATAGAGCTCCAGCTTCCCAAAGTTAAAAAAAGCCCAATTTTTAAATTTTTATAACACAGGTTATATGAGATATATATAGACCAATCCGAAAAAACACCAAACAGCAGCTTTTATAAGCTTTAAAAATATGTTTTAATTGATAATAGATAATAAATGTTACCATTATACGATATTTTAATTTACCGTTATTCAAAACTAAATTTTTGTAAAATTTTTCACCTCTCATATCATCCTAACGGTTTAACACTTGAGAGAAGTTAGATCCTGAAAAAAAGTATAGACAAGTTTTTTTGTACCGCCCGTCGTTTAACAGCTTTAAGGGGACATTATCTGAAAATTCGGTATTTTTAAACACCTATACTAAGCTATAACTGCCAGAAGATGTACAAATTTTTGTTTGTGCTATATTTATGTATTTCTTTTCGTTTATTTAGTATTTTTCTATATAAAATTAGTCTTTAGCTTTTCATTAATAATATTATAAATATATTTTCGCACTTTTCGGAGTAAGTAGGTTAGTTCCTTAATATCTAATTCTTCCATCACATTTTGTAGATTTGTTATATTACATTTCATATCCATTATATTTAAGAAATTAAGGCCTTTATTCATTATTGTACTACAGTGTTTAAGATGACTTGAACAAAATCTCCAACTAGTAATTTAATACCTTATTTTGGATAAATTAAATCTATTTTAAACAAGTTTATATATTTTTGAGGGACTCTTAACTCGCTCCAATCTTCCGACAAACTTTCACTATTTTTGAATGGCATATACAAAACCACTATCTTATTTTAATTTGATGCGAATGGTGCTCTAAACTTCTTATGATAGAAAGTTCTTCAAACTCATCGTCGTTGGTTATATTTTCAACAGGATACCAGCAGGGAGCCTAAGCTTAGTCCTTGCCTTTAATCTTTTATTTTAAATGCATAGTTCAAATGGAATTTTAAGTTCTCCCAATATTTTACCTTTGTCTTCTAACAGCAGTCAAATGTATTTTTGAGGTAAATAAATATGAAAGCAAGACATTATAAAATCAATTTACGCTTTTATTATCTTTCCAAAATTCCGTCCAAATGCGTCCCTTTAAAGTGTAAGTTTTTCTGAAAATAGAGTTTTTAATACCATTTAAGTTAAAAAATAAAGCCAATAAAGTTTTATAAAAAACAACTTAAAAAAGTCTGCTTCTTCTTCTTAGTATTTGTTTCCATTTCAATTAGTTTTTTTGGAGTTCGGATTCATATCCAACTTTAATTTAAAATAATTTTATAAATAAATATAGATTATTATTTAAAAAAAACTTTTTTAACTTTAAACTTCTATAAAGTATTAATTATTAGTGTATAAAACTTTTCTTAAGTAATTTAAAAAGGGGGAACTTGTTCAAAATAATTTTATTTAAATTTAGTATTGCAACATTATCAATTCTGACGGGATTAAAATAATTTAAATGAAACAACTCCAATTATTGAAGTTATTATTATAATAATAAAAAAAAAAACTTTAATTTGAAAGTAATTGAATTAAACAGATGGGCTCTACCAATCCTGTACCATAATAAGGTCATAATTTACACAAATTATGAACTGTAGTATAAATATAACCACTAACCAAAAGGAACCATATTTCAAAATTACTTTAAATTTGTAAGGCTTAGTATTTAATTTACATGACATTTATACCCTAATAACCTGGTATTGTCTAAAAGTCTTTATTTCCAATTTAACTTTATTTTATATGTTCTAAATTCAAATTAAATATACATTCTCTCCAAATTTTTATTTAGATAATAAAAAAACTCATTAAATATAATTTAAAAACAATTACATGTTAATATAATAAAAATAAAAGAAACACAAAACTCAGGTGTTTTCATTATTGAAATTATTATAAAACTCATCAATTACACAATGTACAAAATATAATTTAAAACAAGTGATGAAAAAAAACCAAGGGTTTTTAAAAAAGCACATTTTCAATTTTATATTGTATTACATACTGAGTTTAACTTTGGAAATATTTGCTTGGAAATAGTTACTGCTTACTTATAAAATTTACTGCTAACAGTAAAGTTTTTATTTTAAAGTTGTTATAGCCCTTTAATGGGGAAGGTTGCCAAATTTCTCAAGGACCTAACTTCATCTACCCCCCCCCCCCCCCGTCTCTCCATTTCTAAAGGTTCTAGGAATTAAATTGTGAATTCCACAAAAATTTGGAATTTTACTTAGAATTATACTATCTAAGCAAAAATGGGTAAAACCGAGAGACACTTTCTTCAATTTAAGAAAAACCTTTAACATATGTTAAAATATAATGTTGGACCTTTAAATTTTGTATATTAATAAAAAAAAAATTGGGCAGGTATTCAAGTTATAGATGTTTAAAAATAGCAAAATTTCGATTTTCGAGCCCTTATAGCTCCTAAACAGGGGTCTTGACAAAAAAATTTTGTTAATCGACTCCTACTCATTTTTGAGGATCTAACACATATCCCAAAATTTCAGGACCCTATCTTAAACTGTTTAGGAGCTATATGGGACCAAAAATTTTGCAAAAATTGAGTTTTATATAATGGTAAATTTTAGTTCCGTATGGCAATCCTAACAGAACTCTTGTTATATCAATTTAAATATAGGGCTTTTTTGGAATTTGCAGGGCTGTAGCTTCGTCGTCCTTCAAAATTAAGAAAAACCTTTAACACGTGTTGAAATATAATTATAGAGCTTTGAATTTTGTATATCACTAAAAAAAAATTTGGACTGGTATTCAAGTTACAGGTGTTTAAAAATAGCAAAATTTCAATTTTCGAGCCCTTATAGCTCCTAAATAGAGGGCTTGAAAAAAATGTTAGTTTATACTAATTTCTGAGTATCTAACTTCTCCCAAAATTTCAAGACCCTAGCTTGAACCGTTCAGAAGATATGTGTGGCCAAAAATTTTGCAAAAATTGAGTTTTGCGTAATGTTAAATTTTAGTACCGTATGGCAAACCTAAACATTTGCGATTTAAAAATTTATAAAGCTTATAAAACCAGCTATCGTATGCCATTTTCAGATTCAAAATACACTTAACACAACTCTTGTTATAACAATTTAAATATACGGCTTTTTCCAACTTTGGGGGGCTGTAGCCCCGTAATAGGGCTACAGAAAAAAATTCTTCTACAAAATTATTTTTTTTTGTAATAACTACCCATGGTTAAAATTTCTTTACTCTATTTCAAGCGGTGTAAAAGTTTTTGTAAACATACGGACGGACAGAGTGAACCTATATAAGCACATTTTTACAAAAAATTTTGAAAATGTGCTAAAAAGAATGAGAAGAATAATATTGGGTGAATTTTAGTACAAAAGTATTTATCAAAATTTAAATACTAATTCATAATATAAAGTCCCATGTTTTTTCTAATTGGATACTTTTTTTTTTATTTTAAATTTATTTAAATTTTATGAATCATTATATAAAAATTATTACCTTAAGATTTAAAGAAGTTATAACTTATATAATAATTATATTATTTCATTCTTCTTCTATACTATGTACATTTATATATAAACCTTCGTTCGTACTATGCGTTTATATATTAGTTTTTCTAATTTTTTTTTTTTTTTTTTTTAACAGCTTTAGAAAATTGCGTATTACTTGTGAATTTTTACTTAAACTACACAGTAAAAGCGTTGGGTACATTATGAACCACAAGAAACGTTTAAAATCATAAAATTTTTAAAATAGTGCAGAACAATATACATATACATATATTTCATGTCCACTAGGGAAAAATTATTTAAAGTTTGAACAGATTTTTGTAAAATATGGCTATACGAAAAAAGTCCCCAAATAAAATGCTTTGTTGCTGACATATTATGTATTGAGTTTCAGAGTTTGAAATAAGGGGTTCGAGGGCGGCTATACCATTATGTTTTATTGCTAACTTAGTATTAATGAAAAACAGTTAAGAGTTGGTTACAAAACTCCTAATAAGTTGGTTACAAAATTAGGAATCCAATAAAAGGTTTAGCAGGAGCTTGGCTGCCATCCCCAATCCACCAAATACTAAATGGATTTTTCTATTCCTATTTTCTATAGTAAGAAAATAGGAATAGAAAAATCCATAATGTTTTACATTTTCTGGAAAAAGCAGGGATCTCGTTTTTCCCAGAAATATAGAAAAAATCAAGTTTTCCGCACAACCAACTGAATCTAGCTGTTATATAATACTTTATAAACTTTTTTCATTTTTGATTTTGTGATTTTTTTTTCTTGAGGACTTTTTTCATATCATGACCATTTAAGTATTATGTCTAGTAGAATTCATTTAGCCTTTGGACTTTTTTTACCGTGTTTGTGATATTTATTAACCATATGTTCACTTTTATTTATAAGATGTTAAAGTAGTCCCACCAATCTTAAAGGTAAATTTAAAATACGTTCAATTACTCTATATCCAGACAGCGAAATTTTTTAATGCGTAGGTTTAAAAATGAATTCTAACTTAATTATGTGAACGAATGTTGATGTATTGAAAAATTTAAATTCTATCTTCTAATTGCATTAATATTACATATAATATAGAATTCCTTATCTTATACTAGTAACTAACAACCCTATGATATATAGTCGTATATTCATAGTTATCTTATAGTTGTTTTATACAGATGTTATTTAAAAATTGACGTGATTTGAAGTTCCAGGTGTGCCCTACATAGTTCTTGATTTAGTGACATATCAAGTTTTATATATATAATTATTCTTATATTTATGTAATAATATTTTTTATTAAATTTTATTAATATAGTTTTAATTAAGTTTTAAAATATTATATTTCTTGAATTTATTAGTATGCAGCTATATATGTAAAAATCTGTATATAAATATGTAAATGTATAATATCCATATTACATTTAATTTAAATAAAAAATTTGTTATAATTAAATTATAAGTAAAAAATATTCTGCGATAATTAATACTATTAGGGGAAATTTATGGTATGACTAAATACGCCCTATTAATAAATAATTATTATATAATTTATATAAAATAAATAAAGTTGCCAGATACGCACATTTATCGTTCAGTGATAAATTTTAACCAAAAAACTTCTGAATTTTTCATTAGAACATATTCAAATTAATTATCTTATGAGCCACCCGATTAAATTGAATAATAAAATAATTTAATTATTGGTTATTAATTGTTATTATATAATTATTCATATACAGGGTGTTTCCTAATTAAGTGCACTGCTATATACCACTGCATAGATACTTATGAGTAAATAAATTTTGTGTATGGAAGCTAAGCTAGGTCTCTTCTAGTTTCCAAGATATGGGGGCTTAAATGAAATTTCAAAATTTTTTTTTAGTTTTCATAATTTTACTCTTAACTCTGTTTCTTGACTACTAATGAATATTTTGTAAGGTGCATTTGAAAGCTATATATTTTGTAAGGTACATATATTGTAATCCTTGTTTGATATACCTAACAATTAAAAATGAACAACTGTGTTAAATTTTAAAAATGTTGATCAACAAAGTAGTTATTCTTAAAACAACTACTATACAGTGGTGAAAATTAGAATAGACTCACTTGATTTATTTCTAATATTTTAACAGTTAGCATACCTATTTGAAAAATTGTACATGTTATGATTGTCTTTATATAGGTACTTCAATATTTTATTAAATTATTTTTAGGAACTTTTACCGTTATTTTATAATATGTTTATGTTTTTGTAAAATTAGTACAATTTTCAAATGTAATAGGTTAGGTACTTTAATACTTTTATTTTTTATTTGTGTGATAACTCATAACATAACTCTATAAAAATATTTGTGTTACACTTATTTTTAACCTTGTATTTGAAAGAATCAAAGAATTCAAAGAATTGAAAGAAACTATAACGGTATAATATTTAATTATTAAAATAACAGAAACAGATACCAGTATTTTGTCAAATCTTGTAAAATATAATAAATAAGATACTACCTACACATATTATTATGAGGATGCGATATGAGGTGAAAATAGAAATAATGTGAAAAATAGAAAAATCATATCTTGCGAATCAGAACTTGGATCGATATAGTTAACAAAACCCCCCCTCCCCCACCTATTTCCTAGTAGAATTTAAGATAATAAAATTATTCGGCTTTAAAGCTCATTCCAAATAGCGAATAAAAATTAAGATTCCACTCTTTGGGACCTTTCTTAATTCTTTGTTTCATTATAAGCCGCTATCACAGATATTCAGATTTTTGAAATAGGTACCAAATTCCATTAAAGATTTTCAATTAAAATGCGCATTAAAAAGAGATAAAACCTAATCATCCAAAAATATTGTAATTGGTAAGTTTAAAATTACACATTTAAATTATAATTGTTTAATTTATAATTAATATTTAAATCTTATTATTTTATAACATTAAAATTATTAAAACGAATATTAAATATTCGTATACAATTAATTTTTTAATTCAACTTTTCTAAGACAAAAACCTTTTAAAACAAAAAACCAATTATGTATTTGTAAACAATGAAGTGGAGAATTAATTTTTATGTTTATATTCATTTGTTTATAAACATTTTTTTTGCAAATACATCACTAAATGGATATTCATATTTCATGTAGTAGTGTAAATATAGTATCCAAATACAACAATTTTATATTTATTTACAACAGCGCAGCACCCAACATAACTGTTATACTGTGTTTTCTGTGCTTGTAAATGTTTGCAACATTATATTTTTCATCAATACTTCTTTTTCTCTCTCACTATCGTTAAGTATTAAAGTAAAGCCGTAAACAAATGTGTTTATGAAAATGTAGTATACATTTTACATACATATGGGTATTATTAATATATAAAATGTACATATATATTTAATAAACAAAAAGATTGTCAAAATGCATAAATAAATTATATGTATGAAAAGAGCATATGGTGTGGTGAAATTATGAAAAATAAAACAAAAGAAAAGGACTGTCATTGTTGTCAAACTCAAATTCTAAAAGCCGAAACTGTTATACAAAACAACAAAAAAAGTACTCCAATTAATTTTCAAATTCTTATTTTTTTTTTATTCTTATTATTGTGTTTTTTTTCGATTCAAATTTAACACAAATACTATTAAATTTTTTTTTTCCAAACTTCTCTTCTGCTCTTTTTATCTATTATATTTTCTCTCATATTTTTAAATTTTATTCTCACATCTCACCTCACTCTATTTTAAAAAAAAAAGTTTGTATGTAATTTAATTTGTTAAATGTTAATGTTATATTTTTGTTTATATGAAAATGAAATGTAATGTAATATGTAATAAAAAATGTAATGTAACAAAGAGCATAGAAATAACTGTTCTAAATAATCAAAACATTAACGACTCTTCTATTCACAATTTTTCTATAATATTAGAATTTAGAATCCAATTTCCATTTACAATATTAAATAGATATATTATTTTAACTACATATCTACTACATATCTATGTATATAAATTATTATATAGTGTATATAATACTTTATTCTAGACTATGTAATAAATTTTGTATTAAATTTTAACATATAAATTTAGGGGAGCAAAGCAATGAACAACAATTGAGTGAGCATTAGATAGAAAGAAAAGCATTTTTTTTTTTGTATAACAGTTTTAAATAAAATAATTATAAATTATACCATAAAGTAACATATATATAGAGTATTCACGTAGAACAAAATTCGTTAGTCATTTCTTTTTAAAAATCCCGTCCCATTTTACTCAATATCCAGTCCCATTTTTACTCAACACTCAAAATTAATTTTAAAACTCAAATATTTTTACATAAAAATTGAGAAGAATTTTTTTTAAGCTCTAGAAAAAAAAAAATTCTTCATAATTTGAGTATTATCATATGATATTATATGAAGAGTATATGTATATGTATGTACATATTCACATATTTACATTTTTATGCATATTTTTATGAATGTTAAGAAAAATGTATGTGTGTACATATTTTTTTGTAAATGTAACTTTTTTTATGTGATATTTTTCTCTATTTTTTTTTTGATGTATTTTTTATGTATTCTTATTTTGATATTAAGAATTATAATAAATTTAATAAAGGCGCGCATTTTTAAAAGTGTCAAGTGTTTATTTTGTTACAAGTGTTTATTTTGTTATGAAGATATTATTAAGTATTAAAATTTGAATTAAAAAAATTGAGGAACAAAATTTACATGTAAGTATTAATTTATAAATTTTCTATTAGAATAAGTATTATATTTTAGACAAAAGCAATTAAAAAAGAAAAATAACATTCGCTACATGACAAGTTATCACTATTAAAGTAATTACATATTTTTGCGAAATTTTTTTTTTTACAAAATTTGAATTTCCAGTTAAAAATTTTTTTTCATATCCCCCAAAATTTCGTGTAATTACGAGGTATAACTTGTCACATCATAGCTTATTGCTTTTACTATAGCTTTTCTCTAAATTTCATTGCATTTTTCTTATAACTTATCATGCAAGATGTTACATTAGAAATAGTAATCATAATAATATGTATGTACCTACATACATGTAAAAAAAAATTTGGATTATGAATTTTAAAAGTAAACTTAATTGCTACATTTATTTAGGAATAAAAAATACTTTACTCATGAAACACCTTGCATTTTTATATGTTCTAATTTTCTTCATCTGAAACAATGCGGTATATTTTTATAAAGCCATGTAAAAATTTTGTCTATTAATCTTCTGAAAAATATTATAATACTTTATGTCTTTTATGTAATAATCTTATGATTATTATGTATTTGATGTATTATTATAAAATAATAAACTTTTTTTTATAAATATACTTAAATTTGGTTAAATTCTGAACATCAAATTAGCGTTTCGGCCTGATAGATATATTCCGCATTGTCAGAAATATCTATTTTCTCTGCTTATTCCTTTTGTCATTCCTTCATTTTCTTTATGCATGTTTTAAATGAAGAATGTTTAAGGACGTAAAAGCAGATTACCGTAAGAATGGTACCCCTTGCATAGTGTGCAATAGAAGTAGACGTAATTTTGACGGTAGGCTGTATGAATTTCCAAAAGAGAAAAATTTATTCGAAATGTGGGTATCGGCATGTAGTGTAAGTATAGAAAATTTAAAAACAAAAAAATTATTTATTTGCGAAGACCATTTCGAGAAAAAATTTTTAGGGAGAAAACTAAAAAAGGGAGCTTTTCCAAGTTT
Source organism: Dolichopus griseipennis (assembly GCA_963082915.1). NCBI lineage: Eukaryota > Metazoa > Arthropoda > Insecta > Diptera > Dolichopodidae > Dolichopus > Dolichopus griseipennis. Next base: position 38,563,813 of record OY720442.1, on the reverse strand, counting down.
GTGTTTGCCACATAATAATATTGAAATCAATCCTATAACTCCACTATCTAATTTAAACTTTCAGTCAAAAGAGTTTTCAAATTTTAATAAAGAAAATATTTTTTCTAAAACATTTAATAATAACTCAAATATTAAAGTTTATAGTCAAAAAAATTTAGAAAATTTAAAAGTACCCTTAGAAAACATTCGAACGGTGTCTCCAAATGAATTGTCGATTAATTTTTGTAGGCATTGTTTGAAATTCCAAAAAAAAGAAAATTTTTATTTTAAAAAATTTTCCACATGTCATAAAACATTAGGTCATATAAAAAAAAAAAATGTTTATTTAAAAAAAAAAATTATGTATTTAAAAATTCAGAATAGGAAATTACAATTAAAAATAAAAAAGGAAAAGCAGGATTCTTTATCTAATACAATTGATAGGCAGTCTCATTTAGCAAACGATGCCAAAACTTTTTTAAAAATGAATTTCAAAAATGGAAAGATATGGTCAAAAGATGAAAAAAAGGTAGCTTTAAATATACATTTTAGTTCTCCAAAAGGTTATTTATTTTTAAAGAATGCGATAAAGTTAAATTTACCCCATTTTAGTTCCCTTAATAGGTGGATCCCTATTAAATATTTAAATGTAGGTCTTAATGAAAAGAATATTAATGAATTAGGGATTATATTTTCAAATAAAAATTCTCTTGAAAAGGAAGCAGTATTAGTTTTCGATGAAATTAGTATTAGAAGGGATCTTAACTATAATAGTGCATTGGATCAAATTAGTGGTTTTTCGGATTATAGCTTTAAAAGAACGAAAAGCGTTGCAAAATACGTTTGTGTTTTTCTCCTAAGGGGATTAGTACATAATTGGAAGTATGTTCTTAGTTTTTATGCCACAGAGAAGGGCATTAGTGGCGAAGATCTTAAAAACATTTTATATATTAATTTAGGTGCAGCTTTTAATTTAGGTATTAATGTTAGGGCCGTCATATGTGATCAGGGTGCTAATAATAGGAAGTGTTTTAATATGTTAGGCGTTTCAAAAACAAAACCCTTTTTTTATTTTAACTTCAATCAAGTAGAAAAAAAAATTTTTGCTCTTTACGATCCAGTGCATTTAATAAAATCGCTTCGCAACACCCTTCTTAAATATGACCTTAATACAGATGATGGTGAGGTTTCTTTTAAAATTATTCGTTGCCTCTATTTCCATGAACAAAATAATAATAGAAAAATGTGTCCCAAACTTTCAAAAAAACATATCTTTCCTAATTCATTTGAAAAAATGAATGTGCGATTGGCTACTCAAATTTTCAGTAATTCTGTTGCTGCTGCAATTAAAACTCTAGTTTCAACAAAAAAATTTACTGATAGGATTTCTTGTGCTGTATCAACAGCAAAATTTGTTTCAAAAATTAATAACTTATTTGATTGTCTCAATAGTAGGAAATTATATGAAAAAAATCCATTTCGTGCAGCATTGCAGCAAGATAATCATATATCCAAATATCTTTTAGAAATGAAAAAATATTTTCAATTAATAAGGCCAATCACATCTAAAAAAGTTTATTGTATCGACGGTATGCTACAAACTTTAACAGGCATTACGGAACTAAGTTCCGAAATATTTTCAACTTATAATAAACACGAATGTTATTATTTACTGTTAGCTCATTTAAATCAGGATGTTTTAGAAAATTTATTTTCTTTGATTCGGTATAGAAATGGATGTAACAATAATCCTTCCGTCCATGAATTTAGTAATATTTTAGCAAAATTAATGTCGGTTAAGTTAATTAATTATAAATTTGAAAGCTCTAACTGTGAAGAAGATGACGCTGAATTTTTAAATATAGACGATTTAAAGGATTATCAATTAGAACAAGATGATTCGGATTCAAATGATCAAATTGATGACGATTTAACTAATTTACTTAATAATTATTTAGAGGGATTTCAATCTAAAATTTTAGAGGATAATCAAACTGAAGAGTTAAATATTGTTTCAAATAACGCCGAAAGATACATTTGTGGCTACGTTATCTTTAAATTGATAAAAAAAATTTCTTGTGATCAATGTACTTCTTCATTTTTAAAAAATTCTAATGATATATTATTGCTTGATTCGGAGCAATTTATTTATCAAAAAAATTATAAAAATGAATCAGAAATCCTGAACTTGAAAGCTCCAACCGAAAAAATTTTCGAAATTACACAATTTCATATGAGCATATTTGATCACTATTTTTATGAAAATTATCATGAAAAAAATTTAAGGAAAAATATATTTTTATGTTGTTTAGAAGCCACAAAAAAATCTGATAAATATCCTACATGGTTTAGGGAAAATGATGAATGCTACACGCATAAAATAAAGTTTTTAGAGTTACTAATTAATCTTTTGCTAAAAAAGCAAGCAAAATGGTTAAGGGAAAAGCTTTTAAAAAATGACGAAAAAAAAGCTGAGAGTAATCAAAGTAAAATTAAAATATTAAATGCATAACTTATTTTTAATATATTTCATAATATCCGTCTGTCTGTCTATTTGTCTGTTTATTTCCGTCCGTCTGTCTGCATATGTTTGTACGTCTGTCTGTCTATTTGTCTGTTGTTTAAAAATTTTTTCTCATTATAGATTTAGCAAATAAATTTTTGTATGTAATTTGTAATACTTATTTATTAAAATAATTTTTATTTTTTGAATAATTTACTTGATACCTATATTATTTTCTTTTCATGAACGAGAAAATTGGATGAACACGATTGAAGTACCTAATCATAATATAATTTTGTAAATATTGAATGTAAATAACTAAATTTAAGTTAATGAATATTTTTGTTTGTTTTCGATAATTTTTTTTAGTCAATGAATTGTTTTGTTTTGTTTATACCTATGTATATATTTTATATTATATTTTTTTTTTGCTATAAGGGTTTTTTATGCCGAATGGAATATAAAATATTATATATTTTTCAATAATGTAATGCAATACTTATTCCATTTGGCTTTTTCCTTTATTAACTAACTTAAGAATTAATAATAAAACAGAATTATTTAAAAAAATATTGAAATTTTATTAAATTTTATATTTTTACCTTTCATGTCCATTTAAATTTTAAAAAAAAAAATTTGAGTCAATCAAAATAACGAACTAAATTCTTCTTAAACGTAAAATTCTTATATATACTTATTAAAATGATAAGATTATTTATGATTTTACAAGCCATACAACTTTTAATAATAAGCTTGTCTGTCGCACATTCATTCAACATTAATATCAAAAGTTACAAATAATAAATATGAAAATAAATTTTTCTATTTTGATTTACAAGAAGAACGAAAAATACACTTAGCTGTTTTAATTTCATATTTCACACATGCATCAATAAAAGATGTAAAATCTCTATTTAGTTTTTTTAATTTCAAATCAAAGTAACGAAAAAAAAGTAAAAAGACCTTAAATATTTTATATGTGTTAATATACCTATACACTATGCATGCAGTATAGATTTAGCTTTTCATACTTTTATATGGAATAAGAAGAATAATGTATAAAAATAAATATGTATGTATGTATGTATATACCCTTCATATAGTTTTTTAAAGGTATATTAATAAATACTCAAAACAAGAAATTGAGAAGAATTTTTTTTTATTTATGAGTTTAAAAACAAATTATTCTCAATTTTTAAGTAAAAATAGTTGTTATGAGAATAATTTTTGAGTACTGAGTAAAAACGAAAAATATTTTTTAAAAAAATTGGTAAAAAAATTTTACTCTACGTGAATACTCTATATTATATGTTACTTTATGATTATACATAATAATATAAAGTCTACAAAATTTATACAACAATTTATTTGAATATATGTATACATAAAAATCCAAAAACAAATTTCTAGTTGTTGAAAAATTAAAAGATTTTCGTTCGTTCGTTTGCGTTTTTCATTTTTTTATCTTCTCCTCATCTGTTGTTTTTTTTTCTTCAATTTTTAAAATTCAGTCTGGTTATAACCGTTATCGGGAGAAGTTGAAAATAAAGCAAATAAATTTTTTTTCGTTCTACATGGTGTGGATTTAATGAAAAATTACAAAATAAAATAAAAAATATTACATAAAAAAAAGTCAAAAATTTTTTTTATTAAAGTGTTTCCGTTTCTTTTACTATAAAGCGTTTATCAAAAAAAAAAAAAATTGAAATATTAAATCTTCTAAATGTGCATGCAATCCTCTTCTATTGGATAAAATATAAAATATTTAAAGAAGCATTTGAAGAAGAAATTTTAAAAGAAAATAACAACCAAAACACATAAAATAATTTAATAAAAGATTTGCATAAAATAAAATAAATCTTTTTTATTGTATCAATCAATAAAAAAAAACAAAAAAATCTGAAGTAATAAAAGATTTTATTTGGTAATAAAATCTTAAAATAAGTTTTTTTTTAAGAAAAAATTGCAATTTAAATTAAATTCTAAATACCAAGAAATTATATGAAAAGAGTTTTTAGAATAAACTATTCAACTACTTTAAAAAAAATTGCAATTGTGAATGATTTTTTAGCAAGCAAATGTGAATGAAATAAGAAAAATCAAAAAAAAAAAAAACAAAATAATATTCTTGTGAATATTTTTAAAGTTAGACAGTTGCCGCATTTTTTTTTTCTTTCGTAAAAAACACTCAGGATATCATTAAAAAAATATTTTGTATTGGAAAGGTGAATTTAATTATTGAAAAAAAGGTGAAATTGAATAAAATAGTTGATTTTTTTTTATATTTCTTGCAAAAATAATTGATGAAATGTGCTTTAAAATTAAAAATTTAACACAAAAAAATTGATTTAAAAGAAAGTGTTATTGCAAAATTTATTACAAATTTAAGTTTTTTTAATTGTATACATTTTTGTCGTCATAACAAATACATACATAAAAAAAACAAAATTTTCAAAGAAAACAAAAACAAAAAAAATTAATGAGAAAAAAAACAACAAACAGAAAAATTATATTGCTTTCCTTTTTTCACATACACGTTTTAACTTAAGGACATAAAAAAGATAATAAAATTTTTTTGATTTTTAAAATAATAAAATTCATTATTCTGAGAGAGAAATATTACATTCATCTCTGTTTATCCTTTGCAGTTTTGCATAAGCATTTATTTTCTCTTTGTGTTTGTGTGGGTGTGTGTTTTATTTTAAAAGCAAGCAAACTTTATAAATGTGTTGAATATTTTTTTTTTTACAAAAGATTGTTGAAAAAAAATCCAATTGTATCCTATAAGAATTTTTTAAAATGTAAAAGAGTTTTTCTTAGAATCCATTCTTATTTTGAATTTTTCAGTTTCTTTTTTTTTCTCATTACGATTAATATATGTATACAAACACACACACATTCATACCATTGTTTATATTCTATTCTATTCTGTTGAGTAGAAAATTGTAAAATCGGTATATAATATGTTATGTACAATATATATTACATAAGTATATAAATATAAATCTATTCTATGTACCTAACTAAGTTTATACATATATAAAAAAAAAACAGTATGGATATGGAATTATAAAATTATAACAGTTTTTCAATAGAATACTCTTCTCTACTCTACTGCTCTTGCTCTTAACAACTAGACTCTACTCTACTGCTCTGATTCACTTTACAATTGAACAAAATTCAACAACATCGCATTTTACAAAGTAAGAATTCGTTTCGCGTCTACCACAACGTTTTTAAAAATAAAAACAGGCCAATTTATAAAAGAATAATTCTTTGGATATCATTTTTAATTCTAAATTTAAATAAATGATTAAAATAATAATTATTAGATCTTATTTAATAAATAATTAAATTGAATAAAACAATATTTGAAGAACAAAGAAGTCTTAATTTAAAAATATTTGTACAGTTTGTTGTTACAAAAGAATGAATTAGAAGAGTTTAATTTAAGAACGAGGTGATTTTTTTTTTTTGTTTATATTTTATAAAAAAACACACATGTATAAATTATTATATATTATATGTATATAATATATAAAATAATTTTCAGTTTACTTGACTTTTTCAGTTCTTCCAATTCCTTCAAATTCAATCAAATCCAATTCAACAGAAGAAAAGAATAATAATAATATTTCAAGTGTGGTGAATTACATTTAGTATAGAAGAGTTTCACAGTTTCACTGTCATTTTATTTGTTTCTTTAAAGAAAACGAATATATACATAAATAAAAATATTATATATTTCTTAGTATATAAAGTAAAAGGTACCTTAAATAAAGTGAACGCTTATATCCAAAATATATATATGTACATACCTACATATATACCTAATAATATAAAAATATATACTTTGCAAAAGGAAGAAAAGATTTTATATTTAACAAATCTATCGAATGTCTGCAACATTTTTCTACATCTTACAAAAGAACTTTTTAAAATGTTGAATTGGTAATAGGTACATCATTGTTTGGGTAAATGGTATTCTATATAATTTTCTATTGAAATCTTTTAAATATAAAATTATTTTTTTTCTATTTTAAGTGAATTTTATGTTGAATTTGTTGGTAGCATATCCATACATTATACATTATTATATTGATGGAATGAAGAAGATTGAAAACTTGTTTTAACCCCTTTTTTAGTTTTATTTTATTTATTTTTTTCATTTGTTCTTGAGAACATGTGAGACAATTCTTTTGATTTCATTTTGTGCCATTGAAAAAATTTCGAGATCATAAAAGAATTGTGAAGAATCCATAATTATTATTATTATTTAAAAAAAATTTAAATGAAATTTGAACATGTGTGTGAAATTCTAGTGAATCCAAAAAAAAAACAAAAATAATACAAAAAACCAGTATTTTTTATTTTTTATATTAAATTACAGTAAACAAAGGCCATGCATTGTTTAAAGAAATTAAATTTCAATATTTATAAAAAAAAGATTTATTTAGTTCTATTTGATAAAAGTGAATGTGAATGAAAATAAAGTTATAACAATTTTGAAAATTTATTTGTTTAATCCTATATATTTTTTTACAAAATTTTATAAATTTAAATAAATATTTAATAAATTAGAAATTAAATTTGATAAGTTGATTTTCAATAATGATATTCAATTGTATATACCTACCTAGGTTACTATTAATTAAATGCCGGTAATTTATTTGTTTTTATAACACATGCATACAAACGTTTTGTAATTTTTTAATTAATTAAATAAAGAAAATAATTTATTTTAATAATATTTGTATGAATATCTAAATAAGAAATTGTATATTTAATTAAAAAGCACGGGAATGTAAACAAAAAAACTAATTTATAATGACATTCAATTACAATAATTAATTGAAAAAATTTTAATATTCAATTAAAATAATTATAAATTACTTATAATTGGATTAATTTTTACATGGTTAACTTGTTTTATAAAAAAAAAAATTATTTAAAAATTGTTTATTTGTTTGTATGTAGATAGTTGGGAAATTATAAGTCGGTACATATAATAAATAGGTACCACCTATCTATATACCAATATATTTCAAAATGTCATTTGTCTTAATTTAAATCCTATATTTCTTAACTAAAATGTTTAGTGATTTTAAAATGTGATAAAAATTATAAATAATCAGTTCAGTTAAGTCAGTTAATTTATAAAAACATAATTTATTTTTTATTTATTAGTGATAAACTAGGTATTATAAGTAAACCAACCTCTATTTAAATATTTTAAATTTACTTAACTGTTAGGATTGAAATGAGTCATTAACTCATCAAAAACAATAACATATAAACAACGTGTTTAAAAAATAAAGTATGTTCCTTCCTCAATCAACTAAACTATAACTGATAAGTATAAAATAGCATTCTACTAAATATTTTTCTTGAAATCGCATATTTACTGATAGGTATTCAAATTTCAATATTAACAATTTTTACCGGATGTTGCAATTTAAAATTATTAAGAAAAAATAAGTTTGTCTGTAAAAGATTTATATGATTGTTGTTTTATATTCAACCTTTTGCACGTTCATTATTTTTATTTAAAATTTTTTTATAAGTCTGTTGTTTTTTTTTTTGCGACAAATTCATAAATTTGCATATTCAGTTTTTTTTTTTTTTACAAATTTTGTTAATAAAGAATAAAAATGTTTTTATACCTTTGGTCACATTTAATTTTATTTAAATAAATATTTTTATATCTATTCAAAAATTTTTAATTAAAGTTTGTTTACAAATTGATTAAATTATTTTTGATTAGTATTGGTTTTTTGCATACCTACTTAAATTGTGTTCTAAGCGAACGCCAGCAGTATTAAAGTATGTCCTACACAATTAATCAAAATTAAAGTTTACTTAAATTATGTAAAATAAATATTTGGCTTTAAATTATATTTCAATATTTAGTTATACATATATACACGAAGGATAAGAGCAGCTCCTAATAAAAAAAATACTTTATGGTACATTTAATATACTAAGCACCAAATAACAAAACTTAACGCCTGATTTCTTTCAATACAATTCTAAATCTAAAAATTATTAAAAGAAAATATGTAATTAGAAAAAAATAAAATAATCGAAAATAATTATGATTTTAGAGTGAATTAAAAATAGAAAAACCATCTGCCATATTTTTATTTAAGTAAATAGGTAGCTAACATTATATTATGTTATATCGTTAAATTATACATAATTCAATTGAATTTTACACTGAAATCAGTTGTAATTTATTGCAGCTGCACTTCCATACTATATTCTGTGTATTAAAATTAAAATTATTTATTCTTTAGATAAGAAATGAAGTTACGTAGGACGTAATAAAAGTATAGATTCAATGACGTAGGAGTATTTTTTGATTATTTTTTTATATTAACTAAATAAGTACTTACTTTTTATTATAGAACAAATGTATCTCATTATTTCTAATTGAGGACAAGTAGTAAAATTTAGTACATATACATACTTACACTTACACTTTTATACCTTGTGCAAGTTGATAGATATCGGGTTTAAAATTATAATTCCCAAATCCAGATCCTATTTTTTAATGTAATATATTTTTTAGAAATTGGATACTATGAACAAAACTTCTTTTTGTTGCGCAGGTATTGCGACTATGAACTCGTACCTTGTTATCTTTTTAATTTCTAAAGAAATATCTACTTACTGTTCGTCCAAGAGAACACTGGAAAATCATTTGACTTTCATTTAAGTAGTTTAAGTTTCATTTATTTTTAACGAATTCTTACTGTTCAAATCAAGCCTGTACTTACTTAATTATCAAAAAATTTAAATATTTAAGACATTTAAGTTTTTTAAACACTTAAATAATATCTTTCAATTTATATTCAGTTTATTTTAACCACAACAACGAATAAATCAGGAAAAACTTTATTTTTTTCTGTGACACTTTGTGACATCTACCATCAGTTTTTTTATTTTATAATATTAAAAAAATTAATCTCTCCCATTTTCTAATAGAAAACATCTGGTTACATGATTCCAGATTTGGTACATAACATTGTTAAACAATTTTTTTTTGTATTTTTTTTGTTAAATATCAAATTTATTTCATTAATTTTCATACCGCGTTTCCTATAAACTTATAATGATCCAGAAAAAAAAAAAAACTTAAATTTGTTAATTTTGTTTTATAAATTTAATTTCTCATAAAAAAAAAATTTAATTACATAATTTTCTTTTATTTTTATTTTTTCTTGCAGATAATTTCCTCGTTTTTTATTATTTTTATGAAAAACTAATCAAATAAAACTTACTTCGTAATAAGTATATATTCAGAATCTGGATTATCTTTTGGATAGATTTATAATATTTAATCTCAACAGTCACTTAAAATAAAAAAAAAAAACAAAATAGTGTGTCATAAAAAAAAAATTTTTTAGTGGATACTTAAAGAAAATATACAAGGAATAAAAATAATAAAGTTATTTAATAATTTAATAAGATTTAAGTACACTTATAAAAATTATATTATTAAAAAAAAAAAGTGTATTAAGAGAATGAATAAGAAAGTTAAATAAGAATTAGAATTAAAATCTTGATTAATAATTAAAAAGTATATTGAAAATAGAAAAGCAATTTATTTTTAATTTATGATAAAATAAATTAAAATACAAAAAAAAAAAAGTAAATAAAGAAATAATAAGTTTAATTAAATTATATTAAAAAAATATATATATATTTATAAAATTAAATCATTAAATGCTTTTTATGGAAATTGTGTAAATTTATTTAATATATTTAAATAAAAATTATAATTAAAATAAAAAATACAAGTTAAAAATAAAAAAAATTAAATTTATGTGCTATTTAAATAATATATATCTTCCATTTGTTCTAAAATTTAAAATAATATATTTTTAATCAATAAAAATCTATATTAAGTAAATATATATATATCAATATATTTATTTTTATCAAATATTTCAGTTTTAAAATTTTGAAATATCAATTGTTTTATTGAAGTAATAAAGAAAATTATTATCAAAAAAAAAAAAAAAATATTAAATAAATATAAAAAAAAAATTGAAATTAAAAATAAAGTGAATTACTTAAGTATAAAAAAGAAGCAATTATTAATTTAATTTTTGAATACAAAAAAAAAAAAAAGAGTAGTTATAAATTTTATAATTATATCTGCATATATATATGTGAATAAAATATTTTAAATATTAAATTTAAAATATTTTGCATACAATATTAAAAGAAAAATAAATATATTTTTATTTTTAATTTTTTAAATAATTTTTTTTCAAATATTTGGGAATATTTAAAATTAAGCAAAATTAATCACCACTACAAAATGTTATTTGAAAATCCAGCTGTTGCTGCTAAGCTACCATTTCCATATAATGTACCGCCGCCGATACAAGCTGCTGCGGCTGTTCCAAATATCAGGTAATTAATATAATAAAATATAATTTTGATATAAATTAAAAAAAAAATTATTATTATTTATCCGATTACTAATACATAATATAAGTTCGCAAATACAAATTTATTTTACAAAGAATACATTGTATACGTTGCGTTGTTCAACTCTTCATTTTGAAATAAAATTCCCAGTACAATAATAATTAAACTAAGTGCAATTTTATGTACATATATTGATTAGCTTTCTAAAATTAGTAACTATAGGTATTTTTATTAGTTACACAAAAAAAATATTCAATTAAATAAAATAAAAAAAAAAATTAGGCAAAAGAGCTACTTAAATACTTTATGAAAAGTACTTTATGGAAGTACTTATGAAAAAAGAGTTTACTTAGAAAAAAAAAAAACCCTCAAAAGATGATTACTTTACACTAATTAAAAAGGTTGTTTAACGTCACTACATTTTTAATAAAATTTATTAATTATTACATACAGTACTTAAAGAGTTTTTTTTTTATTAATTATTATAAAATTATTAATTAAAAAAAAATCGCTATAAAAATGTGATAAGTAGGTATTGTACTAATATATTTTTTAAGGTAATTAACATCTTTCCATCGTATACTTATTTAATATGGAGATCATATTGGCAGATTACTGCTTTGCATTGAGATTTAAGTTTCAGTTAATGTTTACAAGTTTTACTTGGAATTATAAACAAAACTGTTTGGCATTATAAACAAATTAGTTTTTTTGTGACTAATAAAATTGACAATTTACATGTACACATATGGAATTTCTGTTTGTTAAATTAATTATTAACGGAAATGAGGACGGATGTTTTAAGACAAATGGAATAAAATTATTTATAAGATAAATAAACAATAAATATAAGTATTGTTTTAGTTAATCAAATTGTTTGATTTAAATACATGAACCATATATGCACTATAAGAAAAGTGTTTAAAAGATATACTTGAATGCTAAACTATATGAGGAGCTCAGATTTAAACTGTGCAATGTCCATATAAGAGAATTTTGTTAGTATTCATTATTCAAGAAGCTTTGAGATGCCTCTTAATATTAACAAGATCTTAAAAGGAAAAGTAAAATTATTTTTAGTATAGAAACCCGACTTTAAGCTTTTGAATCGCAAATTGAAAAAAAAAGATAGAATTTTTAATTTCTTGTAAAAATCTATCATAAAGTCAATTTGTCAGAATATGGACATTGCACGTTTTGAATCGGAGCTCCTCATATAATATACCTTTAGAAACTTACCCATTTATTTACATTTAAAAATGTATTAGTACCTACCTGCTTGAAAATTTTTGATTTTATTTTTATCAAATCTTTTACTCAGTTTAAATTCACTTATGACTTATGTATGAGTTATGTATGATATACCTATCATTTTTAAATTTAAAATCAAAGTAAGGCAAAGGCATAATTTAAAAAAAAAAACAAATTGAAAATAGTAATCTTCTTCTGATAATATACCTATAGTTTCCATACAGAGCTACAAAAGTACAGAATTTTTTTTTTAGTTTTTAATAAGTAGGTATTTATTTTACTTCCGAGACCTAAAATACCAAGAAACTAGTTGGTTATTTGCGCCAAAAAATGTGAGATAAAAACCTGATTATCAGGAGTATCAGAAGTAATCATATATCAATTACATAACTAACTTTACTGTTCTTTATTGTTAAGTTTTAAGTATATACGTAAATTCCTTACGAAAATAACTTGTTTAAACTTCATCAAAAACGTCATAATTTCCTCAAGCTTCTTTTCAAGTTTAAACCAAAACGGTTTAAATTCTATAATATCGAATAATTAAATATACATATATAAAATTCAATAAATATATAAAAAATCCATACTTCCTATAAATTATTACTTATTTACAATTATAGTTACAGTTATTAAAATTATTTAAATTACAAAATGTCTAGATTGGATTTCCTTAAGTTAAATAATTTCTTAAATTCCATAAAAAAGTACGATACTATAATAACTGTATACTTAAAAAATAATTTTACTTACGTAACCATAGTAACCTATAATGACATCAAATGCCTAGACATGAGACACACATTTTATTTAATTTTTCAATGAAACCCTTTGGCATTTTTTTTTATTTTGTTTATGTTTTAACCCAAAATTTTAAATTTTAAAGTTAATTTTGAATTTTTTCAAAATGATTGCATAAAAAATTTAATTTAATAAAAATATAGGTAAGATTTCTTATTGATACTTCAGACTTTAGAGTCAATTTAATCGAAGCAGATTGCTAATGGCAATATTCCAATAACCCATAACCTTTTTTGTTGTTATTGTTGTAGTTGGTGTTGTTGTTATTATTGTTGTTGTTGCTATTGTTGTTGCTAGTTTTTTTTTTTATTCCGCTTCATTTAAAGTATTAGTCATTAAGTATTTCTTTTTTTTTAACCGTTTCTTGTCCCTGTCTAAAATATACGCTTAAGTTATCATTTACCATTATTGAAATTACTCTTATATACTCTATCTCTTTCTATTATCATTTTAAAGTATCCATTATACTGGTTGCTACATTACCTGACTGTTTAAAAAAAAACAAACAAAAAAAACAAAAAAAAAAATAAAAATACAAGATACAAAACAAAACCTTTAATTATAGATTAAAAAAATTCGTTTGAATGGTTAACATTTTGTTGCGCTGGTTTTTGTTTTTTTGTATTTTGGTATTTTGCTGTTTTTTAAAGCTCCATTTTTTATGGATTTTTATTTGGTTTCAAATCTTCTTTTAATTTTTAATTTTTTTTTACCTAAAAAACAAAAAAACCAAAACAAAAAAACTTAAAAATCTGTAGATATTTAATTTTACTTTAAGTTCATTTTCAATTCGGTGTATTTTTTGAAGTTCGTTTCGTTACTTATGATCTTGTTGTTGTTGTTTTTTTTTGTATTTACACGTTGTTACTTTGTTTTTTTTTTTAAAAAAAAAAATGTGATGCCTCCTAATTTTTTGCTTGGTTTTTTTTTTGACTTTTTTCAATTTAAACAGAGAAAGAGAGAGAGAGAAAAAAAAACATTCAAATTAAAATCAGGTGGTTTTTTTTTTATTTTTAGCTTTTTATACCTTATAAATTTAAAACTTACCTTTAAAAAAACAAAAAACCCCAAAGGTATAATAAAAAAAAAAAAAATATTAAGCTCTGAAAAGAAACAGATCTTTGTTTTCATATAATTATAGGTTTGTTTGGTAAATTATCACGATGATGATGGTGTGGTGGTCGTGGTGGTGGTGGTGATTGTGGTCAGCAGACGTCAGAAATTCAACATAAACCAAAAAAACAAATATAAAATAAAAAGAACATCATCTTCTTCTCCTCCTAGTCTTTGTTAATTTTGTATTTTGTTTGAATTTTGTATTTTTTTTTTGGGTCAGTATTTTATTTACTTATAATTTCCCTACCATTTTTTTTTTTCCAACTTCACTAAGTATGCCCAATTTTAATTTGGTTAAAAATGTTTAAGATTCATAATTTAAACAGAATTTTGAAAAAAATAAATTAATAATAAAAACTAGGAAGTCAACGGAAGTTTGGAAGGCAAAATGTCCCAAAATAAAAAAAAACCCCCTGAATAGTAATTAGTAAAGTTACATACCAGGTATATTTGAAAAGATTTATTAAATACTTATGAGAGATTATAACTTCTAAGGGATTAGGAGCTTGAAGTATTTATCTGGGAGTATTTATTAGGCATGATGTGTGGTATGGCATGCGGGACTGCATTTTTGATATGATATTAGTCCCAAATGTTTTTTAAAAAAAATTTAAATCCCACTCGGGTTTAAGAATATTGAGGTTTACCATGTTTATCACAATTGTGGAACCGATGTTTAAATATAAAGGTGGCGTTTGAATCTAACTGTACCACAGAAAGTAACGGTGTTTCAATTTCGAGGCCAAAATGTTGTAAAAAAAATTATGGTCCACTTACAAATCCCTAGCTGAAGACAAATGAAAATGGATCGGATTTGCTACGAATCTATTAAGAGATATAAAAGTTTACTTCGAATCTATTAAGAGCAAAGAAATGGGCAGACTTACAAAAAAATAATGCTATATGGTTATTTTCCAAGGGTGTCAGAAACTTATCTGCGTACACAAATTACAGTATCCTCCGTTGTTAAGTGGCAGTCCAAAAAAACCTTCGATTGGGGTAACTTTTTAGCCTTGAACAAAGTACTTGCAACGGAAGGGTAATCATATAAAGAACCAATGCAATATATTGAAATCTTTGAATAAGAGATTGTTATAGAAGACGTTCAAGTTCATCAGAAACTCTTAACACAGTTTGATTATGATAATTATAAGCTAATAATTAGCATAAATTTAAGCTAATAAAAATGATAAGATCATATCATATTTCCTACTATTACCTTGACCATTAAACGTTGATGGTTGAATACAAATTGAAAAAACCTAAGGTTAAAAATTGATAAAAATAAACAAAAGAATGCGCGCTTACTTTTTTTTAAATTTATTCACAAATATCTGGTTTAAAATGTTCATAACTTCATAAGCATAAGTTTTTTAAAAAAAATATAACCGTTTTTACTAAATTTAAATATGCAAGAAAAATTGTTAATTAAAAGCGGTTTTATTTTGATTTTGCTTTCATTTTTTTTTTTTATTACTTTCTATTTCTATTTTTTTTTTCAAAAGAAAGTGAATTGAATAAATTTTTATTAATTTTTTATTAGTTTTGGTGTTTTTTTTTTTCAAATCATGTTTTATTGGAATCTAAAACAGTTATTTAATGAAGTTTTTATTTAATTTATTTAAATTTTTTTTTTTAATAGGTTAAATTTAAAAAAAAAATCTGGTTATTATTGTCAATGGCATTATACTTTTAATAATAAATAAGTTGTTTTCATTATTTAAATGTTTGTTTGTATATATATATGTAAATATCTTGTGTTTCATTCATTCGTTGTTTTTCGTTTTTTAATGGGTTTATCGTGCTGTTTATTAAAATTAGTCACATGTCTAATAAATACTATAAATAAATATATTTAACATTTTTTTTTTTAAATATTATTGAATATAAAGATTAATATTTTCAAATAAATTTTAAAGTAAATTTTTATATTGGACAGGTAATTGAGAATTTTTGCATCAATTAATTCAATTAAGTAATTAAATAAAATATAAGTAATTACTTAAAGTCTTGTTAAATTTATTAAATATTTAACAGATACTCAGTTTTTATTAGTTTTTATTTATTTACATATTTAAAAACAGTTCTTTACCACATATAATTTGAGAAGCGAATGGTTCAGCCTTTCTAATTCGGTAGGCCAGATATTTCATTTTAACGCAGTTGAATTTCTAATAACAAAATAAACTATTAAGACATAAATTAGAATTACTTATACGAGTATTTTGTGATTAGATAAGATCGGACCAGGGTTTGAGCACAAGACCCTTCGGTTGAAAGGGTTCACAATCTGTAAGTTATTTATACTATAATGACCATTTATAGTATAGAGTATTTTTCTGATTATTTTTGCTATAAAACCATATTTTATAGTAAAGTACTTCTCTGAGTACTTTTCTGATAATTAATTTAGTATCTTATTAAATTAATATTTAACTTGGTATTTATTGAAGAAATTTTATAATTTTTCATTAGAAGTATTTAAGATTTTAAAAACTCCACGCAACTTAATATACTTACTTTGTAACTTATGCATTTAAGTATATTATGATAGTGTGATTGCTTTTGATCTATTCATAAATTCAGAATTGATGTTAGACATATCTGAGATATTGAATACTTACTTCTTATTCAAAAGTTCTAATATTTAGATCTTTTATCTGACTGTACTTAGACCTAAGATTTTTTAATCTATTTCACATAATACTAATTTATTATTATGTATAAATATTTGTGCATAATATTATATTCCTTGATTTTTTATGGATAAAATATTTCAATTATTATTATATTTTAATTATATAAAATTATTAAATTAAAAATAAGTTTAAATTTTATATGTTCAGCCTGTCATATAACCTCAATAACTATACTAAGAAAGTATTACTAATTAATATACTTATTATTAAATTTTAAGTATATTTATCTCTATTTCCTAATTTTAATTTAAAAAAATATTTCTTCTTAATTACTAAGCAAAATATCTGCAGAAACGTTTCAAGAAACAGCTGATCCGTATTATTAATTCTAAAAACTCTTAAAAATTAAAGACTTAATGTCTCTAAACTTCATTCTAAAATTTTGGGACCTGTTCTTGTGTGTTCTATAAATATTTACTTGGTGACATTAAAAGTAATACTGATTTCTTCTGAAATTAAAAATATTATGCCAAAAATTCAACATTACGGCCTTTTTCTAACTAGAACTTTGAAATATTGGATGCTTTTTTTAAATCGTACCTCCAAATTGTGCAACCCACTACCACTTTGTGTTTCCTTTGTATGTTTTTATAAATTAAAAAAATTCAAGAAAAATGTCAATTCATTTCTTCGATGTTTTCCATTCAACCCTTACATTTTGTCTCATCATTACTTTTCAGCCATTAAGTATGTTGCGCAAGTAAGCTGAGTGCTTATCCCATTATTTTGTCTGCGGGGAGATACTTTTTTTTAATAGATCTAGAATCTTACACTCCTAGGGGCTTAATTTTTCAGGATGATTTTGAAGTCTTAACAGTACTTAACCTAAAAACCTTTTTAAAGAATCAACAAAAGTAGTTTTAATAAATTATTTTCTAAAAGTAATCATCAGTTATTTGCAAAAGTAATCATCAGTTATTAAAGAATTTTTATACCAATAATTGTTTATAAATTTATTTAATTAAATTAAATTTGAACAAATCTCAACTAACTATTTTATTCATCTTAAATAAGTAATTGCAATATGCTTTACATACACATTTTCCTCTAAAATTTATTAATAAATTTTTAAACATATTAAATAGTGCTACTTATACAATTTCTTTATACTTTTAAATAGAACCGCATTTTATTGAAAATTTAAAACTTTGTTACATAAAATAGTTTAATCGAAACGCTGATATAAATATATATATATAATATTTAATAATTTTTAACCAAAATAAAACTTTATTCCCAATAACTATAAAGTACTTGTAATTCGAAACTTTTAACCGCACCAAACAGATTACTTTAAATAGAAATCAAAGCAAAAAAATCAGCTAAAAAATATGTTAGAAAATAAAGTACAAAAGTATAGTTAGTAAAGTAAACCACAATTACAGCGAATAAGAGTATTAAATTTCATCATTAATGCATAACTGTATATAAAAAGCAATAAGTACTTTTATAAGATTTGGCGCTTTCTTCTCACTGAATCAGCGGATTTTTTTCAATTTTTTTTTTTAAATTTTAAAATGTTAACGTGTCAAATATTCCATATAAAGTGAGGTTAGTTTGGTTTTTTTTATTTTTTTAAATGAAAGAATTATAGTTTCTAAATTTCACCCACATTCGGTTTTTTTTTGGGTTCTTTTAAGTTATTAAAAGCGTTTAAAAATAAAAAAAATTTTAAATTAAAAGCAATTAATAACGCATAAATCTTGAGGTTAAATTTAAAAATTTAAAAAAAATTTTATTAAGTGTAACGAAAGTAAAACTAATTGTAGTTTGATTTTTTTTTTAGCCGGAGAAAAGCAATTTAAAAAATAATTGATTCGATGATTACTTATTTTACAGTTTTTCATTCATTCATTCATTTATAATAGAACTAAGTATTCTTTTGTTAAATTTAGCTTTTATTTAAATAATTTTCTAACAAATTACAAAAATTTAAAGAAATTTAGAGAAATTTTAAATATCTATTAAGACAACGATTAGGCAAATGTATTCAAAAGAAAAACCCCCAAATAATAAGAAATTGATAATTACTTAATAATGAATTTTTCAAAAAAGATTTTCATGAAACAAATTTAAAAAGTTTTTAACAGCCAAAGTCAACAGTTTTAACTAATTATCACTGGTTTAAATCTAAGATTAAGAATAAGATTTTTTAAAGCACTTAATGCATAATGAAGTACTTTATGTTTCTATAAGTTAAGTAAAACCCTTATTTTTTCAAAAGAACTACCAATATTGAACTGTAAAACCGGCCTCAGGTAGAAAGTTCAGTACTTAAAAGTATTTATTTAAGAGTTAAAAATGATAAAACTGTTTAAAAGTTTAAAAAATCTCCAGAACGTCAAGTAATTTCAATTATTTTTCTCTATGAACAAATAAGTAATTAAAAAAGTACTTAGTATAAGTTCGACTAATAAGTACTTAATATAAGTTATTTATCTCTGAACAAATTATGTAATGAAATCTTTATTATATTTATGTAAAAAAATTATAAATTCTTATAAGTACTCAATTACAAGTATACAGTTCTAACATTTTATATTTGTAATTCTTATTTTTAAAATACTTAATAAGTACTTATAATTTTATTAGCTGTAACTAAAAGCTTCTATTTAAATAAACACAAATTATTTTTAATTAAGTTTGTTAATGTTATTATAAATAATTGTTTAATAAATAATTGTAAATAATTTAAGTACTTACTAGCAAGTAAATTTGTTTAAATAAGTACTTTAAGTACAATTTTAGATAAGTACTTAAGTAAGATATATTTCTTTACTACTTACTAATATATTAAAATTAATTTTGCTTATAATATTTAACAAGAGGTTTTTTAAGATTTAAATATTAAATCATAATCTCATCATCAGTTTAATAAATTAGTATAAGGTAAACGGCTATATTATCGTCCTATAATTTTTGGTCATGGCACAAAATGAATTAATTTGACAGGTTTTCAAAGTAAACTTTATAATGTTATACTATTTTATGAAAGTTTAGGCTTTATTTTTTTCAATTACGTTTTTATTTCGATAATTTTAATAAAATATATTAAAAAATTATTAATTTAAAAAATTTGGGTTGCTTGTACATAATTTCGTCCGTTTGAAAATTTCGTGTTCCTATTATCGTCCTATTGCTGTACCTAATTTCGTCCTATCTTAAAATAGACATGAAACAGTGTTTTTTCATATATTATTTATCTATTTATGTAATTTTTCATAGCTATTTAATATAAAAATTGAAAATAAAAAATAATTAATTAAATAATTTAATAAATTAAACCATAAATTAAAAAAAATAAATAATTAATAAAAATCAGAATTCATTAAAAAAATTTAATGTTTCCGTCATTTTTTTATTACTTACGAAGGTGGAGACAATTTTTCTCCTTTGAGATATTTTCTTTAATTATTTTTTCATAAAAATTATCAAAAATAAGTATAAATTGCAATATTCCTAAAATCGTTATACTCAACCTAATATGGTCCTATTCAATTTACATTAAAATGTTCCCAATATCGTATAATTCAAAGTACGTCCTAATATCGTCCTATTCAATGTACGTAAAATCGTCCTAAACTTTCTTTTAATATAACTTTAAAATTTGAGAAAAAAGTATAGGACGATAAAAGGTTTTTATATTATATATTAAATTACCTATCAAATGATGTTAATAAATAAAAAAACGAAATGATTTAAAATAATAAAATGTTAATTAATTAAAATCTCTTCGCAAACCTAATTTCGTCCTATAGGACGATATAATGTGCATTTTTTAAATATAATGTCCATAATTCCGTCCTAATTTATTATAACTATAGTAATCACAATTAGTAACCAAATTTAAAATTAATGAAAAAAAATTATAGTTTAAACTTAAATTTATTGACTGTAATTAAAAATTTAATTTTCCAACTTTTATTTCTCTCACAAACACGAATTTTGTTTTTCTCTTAAATTTAGAACTTTTTAATAGAAATTAATCAAAACAGAGCTGCATTAGACCCTTGTCATTTCAAATTGAATTTTAAAACAGCTAAATTGTGAATTTAATCGCGATATTTTAATAAATGACAAAAGAAATAATAGAAAATATTTTGCGTAGTCTAATTTTATTGTATTTCAATTTTTAGGGAAGTTATATTAAAAAAACTGTATTAGGACGATAATACCGCCATAGGACGATAATATAGCCGTTTACCTTAAGTACTTTGCTAATAAGTATAAGTATCAATTTCGTTATGCTGAACTTACTAGATATATTATTATATTAACTATAAGTATACCAAATCTCTTATCCGTGTAACTATAACTAGTTAATAGATAAATTTATTTAATTAGTTAAATTAAACAAGAGTTTATATCTTAAAAACTTTTAATACTGCAATACTAATTATTTTACTGTCGGGACTTAGTTTTGTCAGCAGTTTTGCATAGCATCGTATATAGACATAAATTACTAAATTTAAAACATATCCATGCAATAGTATTTAGTCGAAGTAATAACTTGAAATATAGTATAAGCTACATACATACATACAAGTACTTTTAAAATTACATAATTTTTTATGTGCTAACTACTTTGTGCTAACTACTTAATAATGCAATTTAATTTACTGCAACAATCTATAAAATAAATCATATATAGTTAGCTTTCGTTAGTAAAAGTTACAAGATGTATATATATTTATATATATATATAAATATATATATATATATTTAAAATAATAAATCAAATAAGTAACTATTTGCATAAAGTGTAATTATTTATTTATATATAAAATTATTGGCATACTTAAGTACTAACTTATAATAAAAGTGCAATAAGTAAATATATAAAATAATATTAAATACATATATTAACTATTCTTTTAAATTGTAATAAATTTTTAAAAAGTAGAGAAAGGAAAAAATTTTAAATAAATTATAAATTTAGCAATTCCTCAAAAATTTATTTACAATGAAAAAAAAAACTCTATTTTATTCGAATATTCTTTGGAAATTTTTTGCATTTAATATATTGCAGACCACAGTCATATTCATATTACATATACTTAGTACATATACTATACATAGTATACTTCGTTCAAATTTATGTATATTTCATACTTAGTTATTCAATTTTACATTATTCATATATTTATGTAAAAAGTTGTTAAGAACAGTATTGTAATCGTAAAATTATAGGTGAATTAGGTATAAGTACATTACACTAGTTAGTGGTTAAGGAGTACAACATGTCATTACAATGACAATCACAATTAAGTTTTTCATCAAGTTTTTGGAATAAGTCCGGAGACTTAAAGTTAAGTTTTTTAGTTAAACTATATTAGAAAAACGTAGTACTTATTGACTCAGACAAATTTTCACTTAGTGATGGTAATTCATGGTTCATGGCTTAGTACAACTTATGGTAATTATCGGACTTGATTATGTAATCTATTGAAAAAATTACAAGTCCAGGTTTATATTGGAAACTAGAAAACTATAAATTGCAGTTTGAAATTCTAAGCTTCAAAAAGTTGAGTACTTAACTAAAATCAGTTTGAAAATCAAGCGGTTCTTTGAGAATTCCTATTCTGATCTTTGAGTACTTCTTTATAAGTACTTACATACTTATATCTTTAGCATTTAAAAAAATTCTTTTATTAACCTTCAAAAACCATGTAGGATTAAGAACATATTTTATATAAAATTATTTATTTAATTAAACTCCTGTAGTTCTCTTAACATATAATTAAACGAAAGAGTTAAGGCGGAAACACTCCTCCTTATGATATGCAATAAATTCATAGATTGTACTCATGAATATTTTTATATAAGAATATGAATTCATTTGTAAATTATAATATACTAAAAGTTATATAGTTACTTATATATTTCGTTATTTTATATATTTGTTATGATTACATAAGAATTGTTTTTTGCTTACTTTATTTAAAAAATAAAAATGAACTTACTAATAAAGAAAGATATTGAATATCATCTAAAAAGATAACAATAACATCAAAGTGTTGAATTGTTAAATTGATTTTGAATATATTGTTTACAGATATATACATATAGTTTAATACTTATATTAAATAATATATTGGAATTGATAAAAAATCCGTTTAAATATGCATATGTATATAGGAATTCCATATAATGTTCTTTTAAGTTACTAAGCAGGAAATAATAAATTGTGAATGAATTTCTACTGACCCTTCGGGATAACAGTTTAACATAACTAACACTTAACTAAGTACTAGGGTTGTTATTTGTTGTATTGTGCTGCTATTATAAACCTGCCTTAATTTCATTGTAATATTATAAAAAAATATTAAAAAATTTGGCCCCGAAACAAAGGGTTTGCAAGGGGTTGCAAAGAGTTGCCAAACTGGATGAACATATGAGCAACCTTCGTATATAAGCTTGCATCGAGGATATTGACTATCGTCATGTTTGATTATAGGCTTAATAAAATATTTTATAGTCTGGCAACAATCTTTACACGTTTATTAATTGCCATTATATACATTTAAATTTTATAAAATTGTTAAATTTTTCAAGGTATTAATGTAATTATTTTATAAAGTTTTCAAAGTGTTCCTCTAAACATTTTTTTAACCAACTACTTAATTAGAATATTTTAATTTTACCCCTGAAAACCCGAATTGAGCAGTTACGAACAACCACATATAAATGAATTTTTACACTTTTATAGAAAAAAATAAATGTCTTTGTTCAATACTGAATGGTTTATATTAAATAGTCTGATTTTCAATACTGAAACAGTACTGAAAAGAATTACACTATTAGTGAAAAAGTACGGGAAAAATGCTAAAAAGAACAACTTCTATTCAGTACTCAAAAGTCATGAATTTTTTTCATCATTCCTACTGATTTCAGTAGAAAAGAAGTGCTTCCATTCAGTATCACTACTTCTGCACTACTTTTGGGTTTTTCAGGGACATTTTTTTATTTATAAGTTTTGATAAATTACAATGATTACTTTTAGAATGTACTTATTTTAGTTATAAACATTTGGATTGCTTTAACATTTTTCCTTATTTTGAATTCAAATATGGCATTTTGAAATACATATACTTATATGTTATAAATATATAAAAGTATTTGTATATATTTTGTACTTAAGAAAGTGCTATATAGATAAACAAAGTAATTCTTCTGATGAATTCTGATCTTGAAAAATTGATTGGCAAAGTAGAACTAGATACCTCTTTACCTATATTTAAATCAAAGAAACTCGTATTCTGGATTTACAACTTCAATTAAAATTGAATTCGTATAACTATAGTATAACTAAAATAGTGTATATAAATATATATATATATAAATATAAGTAACTGCATTTAATTAAAAAACAAAAACCTTAATTAATATTAATTATTTTTAATTAAAATGTTTAAAAGTTATATTGAATACATAAAGTCACTTAATGTATCATTAAAATGTTCCAATAACGATTCCCAAAGGTCCACAAATTTTTTAATAAATAAAAAATATGTAAGCAATTAGTCAGTTTAATTAATATTAAAAACTTCCTAATGGTGTCGTCATATATTATACACGTTTAGTGTAATTTTATTCTTATTTACTTATCATAATATCTAAAAATTTTTATGTTGATTTAAAACAATTTCTCACATCATATTTTTTAATGAATCATTCAAAGTTATAATTTGAACCCAACTTATATATATATACATATATATATATATATATATATATATATATATATATATATATATATATATATATACAATACAAAATAGAATCTTTTGTAATTTATATTTTACTTAAAAAAAAATTGTGAGCTTCTTTTATTTCTTAAGTTACAACATATTTTAAGCTTTTTTGAAATTTAAAAAATAAAAGTATCTCATAGATATATATACATTTGAGAATTTTTAAACAAAAATGATATACAATCTTAATTCTTATATACGTATATATAAGTATATACTTAAGTTATAAGACTTATAAGTATATTATAACACTTATACATTCTTATAAAGGTATATGGGTTTAATGTTCTATTTGGATCAAAGATCAGTTTACAATTCGTTTTTTCTTGGGTATACTTAGAAAATTTTATTTGTGGAAAATTTTTAATTTAAGGTCATTTCAATTATAAATAAGTTGTTGAGTAATCGAATAAATCTCAATATTTGTAACTAAGCAAACATTAAAATATTTAAGTAAATTGAAGCTTTAGTTAAAGAATATCTTTGATTATTTTACAAGAAATTGAAATAAGACCTATGATTATATACTTAAAGTGACAAATAGTGAGGTTCGTATGGAAGCCAATGATAAAATAAACTTTAAAAATGTTGTTATTTTAAATATTACGTAAAACTAGCTAATACCCGGTGCGCGTTACTGCGCCTTGCAATGGGCTTTTAATTGAAGTTGACATTATTAAAATAAATTCAAGAATGCATTAAAGAATAATATAGATCTACCTTCTTATAGTTAAATAGAGTTAGCGAAAGCTAAGACAAGTGTACAGAAGATATACAGGGTATTTCGCTAATAATCTGCCACAGGACTAGGGATTATTTAGTTCAAAGCACTTTATTTTGTTTTGAGGACATTTAAGCTGGTGTTGCATTTTGAAACAAACCATAACTCCTTACTAGACATTTATATCACAGATGAATCTCAAATCAAAAAAAATTGAGGTGATCATTCAAGTGATCAAGTGATCTTTTTTTTGTAAGAGCTTAAAAATTGATATGATCTCTTAAAATAATTTTTTCGATAATTTTTGATCCATAGTAGATCAAATCAAAATGTTCTGACTAAAACAGGTGAAAAAAAACTTCGACCACATAAATGAAATCTAAAATGGATCTTTTTTAAAGGACTTGATCTAAAAATTAATTCTTAAAAAATCGGATCACTTTTTATGATCTTATCTTTTTCTTTTCTTTAGATCAAAGATCAAGTTTGATCTGATCTTTTTTAGAATCTAGATAAATGTCTGATGATTATCTTGTTATTCTCGGAGGTGGTTACAAATCGAAAAATATGCAATACTTATTACAATACATAATCTTTTATTTGCAAATATGAACTAATTATATTTAAAACATACAATTACTAATTATATTATCACCATAATGTCGCCAAAATTTCTATCAAAGACCACAAAAAAATAATAAGTAATTTCTAATTACTTTTATGTATTTAATTAAAATTAAATGTGCTTAAAATTCATACACCAATTTGTTACAAAATAAAATAAAATTCTTTAAGTATAATATAATAAAATTAAATTTATTTACTATTTGTGAATAATTACTTCTAATTTGTAATAATTTACATATTTTGTTTTTTCAATTTTTATTTTAATTTATGAAATAATATAAATGATTCTCTAATATAAATCATTTAATTTTTATGCGCACAATTTAAAAAAAAACACATAAAAACAAGGCACTATATTAAAACAAGCGTTTTTGAATTTGCTCTTTTCCAAAATATCAAATTTGCGACCAATTTTTGGATCAAACAGACACTTTCTTTAATTTCAAGGATTAACTAAGTGTTTAAAAAAATAATAAGTATGCTGTTAGTCTTACCTTTTGAGACCTAATTGCAAAAAGCTTTTATATAGATGATGTTCAAAGTCCAGAATTTCTAATAAAAAGTACACTTTCAATATTTAATTCTTTAGTTTATTATCTATAACTAATTCTATAATTAAGTTAAACTTTAAGCAAGCCATGGCCTATCAAAAATAGTAGTCATGGCAAACAATGCTTTAAAATGTTACAAGATTTAAAGGAAGGGATCGTTTTAAAAATTGAGGCTAGCGGTGAATGAAATTTTTTACTGTTGCTTGACAGTTTTTTTAAGATAGCGATGGCCTGTTAAAATTGATAGTCATAGAAGGCAATGCGTTAAAATGCTTCAATATTTTAATTAGAACCGTTTTAAAAATTGAGGCTAACGGTGAATGAAATTTTTTACTTTTGCTTAACAGTTTTATAGTAAAAATTTTTTTTAAGGAAGCCATGGTCTATTAAAATTGATAGTCATACAAGGCAATGCGTTAAAATGTTTCAATATTTTAATTAGAACCGTTTTAAAAATAGAGGCTAACGGTGAAGGAAATTTTTTACTTTTGCTTAACAGTTTTATAGTAAAAAATTTTTTTAAGGAAGCCATGGCCTATTAAAATTGATAGTCATACAAGAGAATGCATAAAAATATTTCAATATTTTAATTAGAACCGTTTTAAAAAAGATTATGAACTCTCGTTTGACAGTTTTACAGTGAAAAAACTTCCAATGAAATTTGACTTAAGTACTTATGCGATTTGCAAATTTAACTCTTTTTACTTTGTGTAATAGCCTCAACTCCTTTAAATTGTCGCTGTTGGACTGTTTAGACAGACGAGCGTACACACTTTTATTCTTAATAGTTTGACAAAATAAAACAAGTGATAAAATACAAATAAATTTTATTATTTTTGGCACTTTAGTTAATTATTTTATTTTTTTTTTTATATTATTTTGTATGTTTACAAAAATTCTAATAAAATTACTTTATAAAATTGCTTCCTATATTTATAAATTTTTTTTGTTCTGTTTTTAATTTTTGGCACCAATTGTACTTTAATTGCAAAATTTACAAAAAAAAAAAATAAAAAAAAAAAAAGATATGACAAAATAAAATGTACTATAAATAGTACATTTAGTACTTATATCTAAGAATTCATTCAATTTGACAATAAAAATTACTTAATAAAAACGAAAAATTTATACTTACACTTTCATTTTTAATTTGTCTTCAAAGTAATTACATACATGAGTTATTTTAAAATTAGTATATTTAGAAATTTTGTTTTTAAGTTCAAGTGAATTTTTATTTTATGTTTTTTTTTTCGGTAAATTTAAAAGTTTTTTAAACTTAAAAATATAAAAATGCAAAGTATGTTACTTCTTTGTGATATTAAATAGTACAATTGTACTACATATTAAAAATTCTAAGAATTAATTACTTGAGTAATAATTTTTGACACATGTATTTATGTACCTTGAACTTTTTATATTAATTAGATTTTTAAAACTTGGAGAAGGTGATAATTTTAAAATAGGTTTCCAGCTAGTTAACTTGAAGAATTACTTTCCAAATGTTACGCTCTATAAATTTTTAAGTGTAGAATTAAATTTGAGCATTTATTTTACTTTTGTGTTGTTGGATTGATAAGACCGATCACATTTGGTAGATAAGTACTTACTTATGTAACTTAACACTGGCTTGTCTTAAATTTTCTAAAGGTCATGGCATATACATACCTCTTCCAATGTTGGAAGCCTGGTTTTTCAACAGTTCGAACAGATAAATTAAAAATATGAAAATGTTTAAATTGGAAATCTTTTGGATTCTTGAAAGGATAAATCAAGGTTGTGTTTTATTAAACATCAGGACCACGGCGCTAATATCTGTAGGAATCATTTTTTTTTTATCTAATTTTTAATATTGGTATAAGTTCGACTTCTTTCAATCTTTTGTTTTGAAGTTAGCAAACAAATCTCAGATTTTTGTGAAAATCGAATGAGCTAAGACGGTAGAGACATTTTTAGGGGTTAGTATAAGATAGAATTTCTAAAATACATATTTAGAACCAGAAATGGAAAGCTCGAAAGCCACCCATTGAAACTATGCGGTGTTTCTTTTGGTAGTGTATGATTTTAACACACCAAAACCACACCCTTTTTGAACCAAACTTTAGGAGGGAACCTGTAATACAAATGTACAGTTTGGTTACAGGGATAAGGATTATGGTGGAAGTTTTTTGGAATATCTGGATTATGGGAGATGGGGAAAAACCAAATATAATTTCATTTATGCTTAATATTAGTTCTTCTTTTCACTTTATAATATCTTTATTCTCACTGCTCACATTCAGATCTAAATTTTTTTTAATTATCTAAAAATGTATAAATTAAAAAAAAACTTAAGTATTAAACATTAAGTAATTTAATTAAGCAAAAACAAAAAAACTAAATAAAACTATTTTTATATTTTGAAAAATAAAAATTTTAATACGATAATTTAAAATTGGGTACATCGATCGCTAAAGTACTTTCGATCGAATAAATGAGTACATAACTAAAATACTTTTATGTGATTGTTTTTCTTAAATTGAATTGGATTCAATTGATTTGTTATGGCACACGTGTCGTGTTGTTTTTTTTTTGTTTATTTTATATTTTATTCTACTAATTTAGTATTTTTAATTACTTATCATTTATCAATGATATTTATTGTGTGTATTTAAACGTTTTTAATTTGATTTTTTTATAAGAGTATTTGAAAACTTTTTGATATTAGATTTAAACTTTTAATTGTTAAATTAAGGGTTATTTTTAAATAAAGAAAGTCGTCAGTCGATTTTTACTTACTAATTTATTTAAAATAATAATTTTAATGATAAATTGGATGTAATTTAATTATTTTGCAGCCAAAGAGAATAAGGAAAAATTAAAAAAAATTTAAATGTTATATTAGATAACTTTATGAGTACTTATTTATTTTACTTATTTTGCTACAAGTAATTATAATTTTTTTTTATCTGGATTAAAAAGCGTAGGGCTGTAAAGGATTGTTTTTTCAAACAAATTGTAAAAGGTTCCCTATGCATGTTCCAAAAATAAGTAAGTAAGTAAGTACTTTGACTTTTTGGGTTTAGATAACATACTTATACGCCTAACAGATAGAACTTAAAAAAAATATTAATATAAATTTATATATATACGAGTATTTATTAAAAAGGAAGAGATTGATTAATTTAACTAAGTACTGACTTTTTAAATACATATTTTTCAATATAAATTTCCATAAAACAAAATTTAACTCAAATATAATTGAAAATAGGTATATATATATATACCTATACAATGTATATTTAAAATTATAAATTTATTTCTATAAGTAAATAGTAATAAATCTTCATTATTAAGTCTTTTAAATACTTTTATGAATACTTATTTTAAATAATTTTCTCTTTAAAATCTTTTAACGTATAAGTACTTATAAATAACTAACAGTTCAGTATTACTGATAATTAGTAACTACAAAAATGGTAAATACTTATAATTTAAAAAAAAGTGATTAAAATTAATAATTTACCAATATTAAAAAAAGAATGTTAATAAAAGGTTACTTTTAATTACAGTTCTCTTAATATTTTAAAAATATTTCAAGTATTAAATAAATATAATTTTAAAGTGAAACATTTTTAGAGTTATGTTTTAATTATTTTTATTATCAAAAAATTTCTAAGATTAAAATTTTACTTAATAATTTTATAGATTAGAATACAAATCAGTTGATGTATTAAGAAAATATTGGTTCTTTCAATACACAAGTACTCGGATTTGCCATAAGTAACTAATTTTGATCGAAAATAAAGTTTCCTAACTACTAAAAGTCATAAAACGTAGTATTTGATTAACTACGAGTACTTAAAAGTATAAAAAGGTTGCTAATGCAGTAATTAAGTAATTATACAAAATAATTATTTTTTTTCATAAATTTTTTTTCAGTGCACCCGGCTTGTAAAACACCAGCATTGGTCATATAAATAAATTCAATATAAATATTTAACTAAGTAATAAATGTATTTAAATTTTTGTACGGCCCCTTAAATGAAAAAAATTTGCTAATTTAAAAATAAGTTTTTTAAATTATAACTTATTTTAATTTTTATGAGTACTTACTTACCTAAAAAAATTTTCAAGACATAAGTATTTAAAAAAAAATACTGTAAATAACTACTGGTAATGCATGCCCTTTATTAAAGAAAATAATTTTTCAAAATACTTAAGTATATA
Organism: Dolichopus griseipennis; assembly: GCA_963082915.1. Lineage (NCBI taxonomy): Eukaryota > Metazoa > Arthropoda > Insecta > Diptera > Dolichopodidae > Dolichopus > Dolichopus griseipennis. The sequence goes on along the minus strand of OY720442.1, from coordinate 38,533,163 downwards.
ATTCCTAGAAAAGAAATTAAAATTTTACTTAAATTTATTTGTTTATTATATTAATAATAATATGTATTTTAATTTATTGCTTTAAATTATTATTTATATATATATATATATATATATATATTTATATAGTTACATATATCTATATATAAATTTGTTATTTCTACAAAATAAATATATAAAGTAGGACTTACTTAAATCATTTCTTTACTTTGTACTTAATACTTAAGTATATAGGCATTTATACATTATATAAACAAATATCTATGTATTATTAAGCATATAATAGAAATAAATTTTACATTGCAATGTACAAACTTTTCGTATAATTAATATGTATAAAATTCATATAAATTTTAAATGAAACTATGTACTTATATGAGTATAAAAATATAAGTACTTATAAGTAAGTACTTAAAAAAAATAATAATTAAAGTTTTTAAAAATGGAAAATTGGAACATTTTAATACAAGGTATATATATAAATATTAATCAAATTTAGTTTCCTAATAATTCAAAATTACTATATTGCAATAATTACACGAAATAAGCTCTTTTTTTCTATATATTTTTTCTGAGTGAACCCGGCTTGTACAATACGAGCATTGGGTTTAACTATTAACTAGGGGATCAAATCCGCAAAAGTAAATAAATAAATAAATCAAATTTTTGTAATCACACACTAATAAATAAGTAATTAATAAATGAGTAAATCTATTTAGTGATAGTTCACTAGAATTATAAATTAGAATTATATCTAATATAGAATTAGAATTATAAATTTTTGTATGACAATAAAACTTATATTTCGTTACTTTTATAATATCTACAGTATTTAAATTCTATCTTCTTTTAATGTTTAACAGCGACGTGCACATGTGACGTATGGGGATTTTTTTTTTAATTTCCAACATAACAAAAAAACCTAGTTACAAACCTTTTATTTACTTGTTATCTGGTTATTTCTGTCATCATCATGCACCAATTCACGTGTTAATTAGGTTTTTTTTTTATGAATGAATTTTGGTACGCTCCTCTTGGTATTGCTTACAAATTAAAAGTCAAAATATTTGTACCTAATAAGTAAATTTGAATTTAAAGTTGTCTATTCTGCAAGACTGCAAGACAAGTTAATTTTTCCTATGATCAGTTACCGGAACATATCTGGAATGATAATTAAAGTATAAATTTATTTTTTAACCTATTCTTACTTTTCAAACGATTACACTTTTTATTTCAACTATTTTCCTTGATATTTCAATGAATGTAATTAATGTAACTAGTAGTTTATATATTCTGTGTTTAGTTTTTAATATTCAGTACCTAATCTCATTAGTTGGCATATTTATCTTTGTCTCATCTCAAAATACCCTAATCAATTTTATTCAACATGGTATCTCTTATCAATTTAAAATTTATTTTAGATCCCCTTCTTAGCTTTAAATATTTATATATATATGTTTCTGTAAGTTTTGCGGGTACAATTGGAATTTTGGAGTGTTCTATCGAAGATTAACTAGGTCTGAATTTTGATTAGTATTTTGTATATCAGATTTTGTTGTAATTCTTTAAGTTTGAAATTAATTAATTACTTAAATCCTTCATTTTCATACCTTTGAGCACTTCTAACCCATGGCTTGGATTAGTTCTTGGTAATTTCTACAATCTTTCGCATTAAATTTTCATTAATTTTCAAAATTTAAGTACTTTGTTAATAATTTGCCTTTAAAATTGTTTATAACTCACAACCAACAACGTAATTTAAAAAAATTTACTCCCATATAATAAAATATTTTAAATTCCATCCCTATTTGTTTTTTTTTTTTAATTGTATTTTCTAAGAATTTAATTTTCTTTATCTAATATTTAAAAAAAAAAATTGTATATAAGTTTGTTTTTAATGTATTTTTATCTTTAGATTAAATAAAAAAACAACAACAACAAAAATTGGTTAATAACAAAGTTAATTATGTAAGTTATTTTTTTTAGGGTAAATACTTTTATTATTATTTATACATAAGGTAAAATAATGTATGTATATAATATTATGTATGTGTATAAAATCTAAATAAGATTCATATAATAACCTTTATTTTGGGGTGTTATAAATACATATTTAAAATAACCACGATTACTTACATATTTAAGGTTAAAAAAATATCAAAAATAAAAAATTAATATATTATATTAAGGTAAATATTAAATATTAAGATAAAAATTAAAGTTTATTAAGTATTTGTTTATTAAATTAACAACAAAGCAAAAAATATTAAAATATAAAATTAAATTAAAAATTTATATTTATTTACTTTAAGTTTTAATTTAATCTGGTAAAATTCTAGATACATTCTATTATAATTTAAAAAGTATCTGAGAATGCAAAAAAATATAAGCTAAGCAAGAACCTATATATAAACTACAAAATAGTGATGAATAAGCATTTAAATAAGTTTATCTGAAGAATTTGAGTAGTAATTATTATGTATAATGTAGGGTAAGAGGGTGTTTATTTAGATAATTTAAATCAGATTTTTTGAAATTTATTACCTTATATTTTAAAAAAGTTTATATAATAAGAGTTTATATTTTAAAAAATAAAAAAAAATGCAATCATTAGTTGTATTTATTTATAGATAAATAATATATTTTGAATTAAATTTTAATTAAATTAATACAATTAAAAAAAATTATCTTACTTATATAGGTGAATTATATAGTATCAAAGTATTAGAGTTTTTATTCGAAGGTCTTCGTAATAATGGAATATTGAATAAATTTATAATGACAAATTTAAATAATGTGTTTCATTCATCTAATAGATAGTATATTAATTTCAATGAATTGTATACTTTATTCTAATGTAGGTAGTACAACTCTACATACGTATTTAAGTGTTGCACTAATAATGCATTTTGTAATTCAAGTTTGAATTACTTATTTAGAACAAATACTTATATTGTATAAGTAGGTATAAGTAGAACAATTGTTGCAGATTATGCAAATCGAAAGTCTAATTTTGGTTGCCATGGAAATTCATTTTAAATTATGTTTTATTTGAATTTTATATATTTTTTATTATAATATAGTGAAAGTCGTTATTTTTGAGATTTATTTTATAATATAATTCCATGATAAGGTAAATTAGCCACAAGTTGTTCACTGCGTAATACAAAATTTTATGATGTTATTTTGCAAGTACTCGCGAGTACTTTTTACTCAACTTTCAATTCAAGCTCCAGTAGATAAATAAAGATTAACAGAAATTTTCATATATATGTATATACATATTTGGGTATAAGTTCATTGTAGAATAGTACTTAAGTACTACGTTAAAAATATCTATAGTCTATTTAATAGAACCTATATAACCTATAGTACTACGTGCTTACTCAGATCCAAAGTTAATCTATTTTAAAACAAAGATTTAAATACAATGCAGAGTTTGCATTTAAATTAAAAGAAAGGTATAGTAATTCGGTCCTTTTAATAATAAAAAATTAAAAAACTGTTAAATTGTACTTTGGTAATTATATAAAATACTTTTATTTTTAAGTACTTAAATTTGTCTGAATTTCAAATAACTATTACATAAGTATAAAAGTGTTATATCCTCTAACTATTCATTTTTTCACAACTAACTACATAAATATTTTAATTTGAAACAAAAATAATATTAAAATTATAAATAATATAAATAAGTACTTATAAAACTTATTAGAGTACTTTAATTACAATATTAAATATTATTTTTTATTGTTCCCAACTTGTAACTAAAATAAAAAAATTTTGAAATAAAAACGTTTTATTATTAAATTATAATAAAATGTTAAAATTAAAATAAGTGTAAGTGTATATACATATATAAGTATTAGTTAAATTATAAAGTTGGAGGATATTAAATAGTTGAGACTTAATTAATTTAAAGGTTTGCAAATGAAAATAGGACCAGCCCTATAGCTAATTATCTTTTTAATTAATTTTGTTCACGAGTAAGTACTTATATAATGTAATGAGTTTATATCTTTTTATGTGTTATGTTTAAATTCCAAACAGAGATTTTATTATTTTAATAAATAACCATTTGGCAAGGATTTCTAAAAACTTAAAACACAATATTTTCATTAAGTAAAATAAAGGTAATTTTACTTTTAAAATAAATTTTTATAAATTACGTGTGCTAAGTGTTGAAAAATGTGTTATGTAAATTACCTTGAAGTATTGTGTACTTGTTAAAAGTTTTGTCTATTAATTACTTTAATTTTTATATTGTGTAAGTTATTAAAAGCTATTTAATTTCCATACCTTGTTTTTCCAATTTTTTGATTTTTCAAAAAAATTGCATTCTCAAAAAGTCGATAATAAAATACCTGCTTGATTAAAACTTATACTGTTTTAATGTTTGTATGATTACTTGTATAAGTAATCATTTGAACATATAAGTACCCCAAATAATGCCGTTGGTGAAAATTTGGTTAAGTTCACCAAAATCTTTGATAAAGTGAAATTTTAAATTAAAAATGGGGCCACATTTTACAAATCAAAAGTACGAAGGGCAGGAATTATATTGATGTATTTAGTAAATTTAAGAATAGGTATGGGTACAATCAGTTTAGGAAAAATAGATTACATATTATCCATTAAGTAGTAAACAAGAGTATTTTAATATAAATGTTGCTCTCCAAAATTAATTAATAAAATAAAATTTAGTTGTTTAAGTATCGGCAAATGATATTGTCCTAAGCAGTTGCAATTATAAAATATTAATTTTAGTATTACTTACTTTTAAAAATTAAACTGTCTAATAATTTTATAACTGGATTTTAGTATTTATAAAAAAAACACTTTATTTATTTTTACAGTTATTTTATTTTGAAAATTCCACTAAACACTTATTATGATGTTACTATGTTAGGGCTTCGATAGCCAGACTGGAACTCTCTTTTACAATAATTCTTAGCTTCTATTTATACTAAGATCTTATCAACTAATTTTGCATAAGTCAGCTTTTATTAATATAATTCTTAATTACTAACATGAATTCTTAATAAATATAATTATTCTTAATAATTGATTACATAACATTATTGGTTTAATATAGGCTTGTAAAATCATGTTCAATCAATTTACCTTGAAAGTGTTGCTGACTTAATATATATTAGTAATTTACTTATTAATATGTTAATGACCTTATGGGTGTAATGTAACTTTCGTTTATAGCGGAAATCATTTAGACATGAATATAAATGTTATTATTTCCGAGAATTGTTTATTAAAAACAATTATTGGAAATTATGCAAGTGCAATAAAAGGGTTATTTAAGTTCAAGGTTTTTATATTATATCTATATTATATTTATACTACTTATAACACCACCCCCCTTAGTCTGAGGCTCCGACGAAGGTATTATAAATTTTACGCGTTTATTTGAAATGTGATTGTAAACAGTAATCACTAGTAGCAAAGTTACAATTATTATTGTGCCCGAAAATAAGCTAATATTTAATAAGTTTCTTAAGTTATTTGTTTCCATGATTTCCTCTATATTTTGCCTATTATTAAAAATTTTTCTAAGTGTAATTTCTTAAAAATTATTTCAGTATTATTTTTATTTTCTTTTACCGGTGTATAATAATTAGGTAATATGAGATGGTCTTTAATTTTTATTGCATTGTTTGTATATGTGATATTGTCAATTTCAATTTCACAGTTTTCAAATTTAATTAGTTTAGTACCTATTACCGTAATATTTAATTTGTTACAATTATGATTAATATTGGTTTCTTTAATATTTTTTGTAATAACTAATCCATCTCTTATTTCGTTTATAACGTTATCGGTAAAATCTTTCATATTACAATATACATTTTGTGATTTAAATATGCTTTTAATACATTCATCTCTTATTTCTATTAAATTATTCTTATAGTTATCTTTTACGTTACCCATGTATACATTTTTATTTTCATCTACAATTATTTCTTTTGTTATATCAATATTTAGTGTTTTATTATATTTGTTTGGTAAAGAATCTACATAAGTTGTAAAATATTTTTTATTTGAAAAGTTCGGTACTAATAGGATTACTACAATTTCATTGTTAAGACTGGCTAATGTTATTTTTATATTGGCGAGAGCTTCTATGCTTGGAATTTTATGTAATTCATCATTCGTTAATATATTTCTCGAAAGGATTCCTAATTTAATGCATAGTATTATTTGTTCTATTTCGTCGATGTGATTTCGTAAGAGGTCTATGTTATAGTTAATTTGGTAAATATATTCAAATCTGTTCCTAAACCGTTAAAGAGACCGCGACATTTCCTATGGTAGGGAAGCAATTTATTTAATTTATTTTTTAATAATTTATAATTATCAATTGTAGTTTGAATATATATTCTTTTTGTTATATAGCGCATTTAGATTGTCTAATATGTTGTCTTTTGCAATTTGATACTCGGTTAAGTTTATTATATGTAGTGTTTTCGTATAGTTGTCTGTAATTTGTATGTTCTCTAATTTTATATTAATGTACCCGTTATTATTAGTGAGGTCTTGAATTTCAATAGTCTGTGTGTGTGTAGTGATTATGTAGCTGAGTAATATAATTGTTGGGATAAGCATTTTTTGTAATTATGAAAAGAAATATGCAAGTAAGTATATATTATTTTTTTTGTGTTTTTAGTAATTTTAGATTTTAATTTGGAAAAAAAATTTTATTTAAATAGTCTACTATAATTTGATAAATTTAGCGTGTGTTTCGTTAGAGATTTTTTTGTTTTTATAGGGTATGGATTGGTTCGTATTAAGAACATTTGTGTGGTGTTGTTTCATTTGGCTCGTGCCTTTGGTTATATAGTTGCAAAGATTTATTTTTCAATTATTAAAGGTAGTTGATTAAAATTTGAGTTCTTAATAAAAATATATATATTTTTTTTTTTTATCGTTGGAATTTTTTTCTTTTCTTTATATGGGTTTTGTAGTATTTTAAATTTCTTTTGTTATCAATAATGTGGTCGTCATCTAATTTTTTAGCAGTAATTTTCCGATATTTTGAGTGGTTTTTTCCACCTCTGATTTCTTTAATGTAATTTTTTCCTTCTCTAATTTCAAAGTCTTTCTTGTTTTCATTTAGTTTATCAATTGTTTTAAGTTTTTTATTGACGATTAAATTATGGATTTTTGGGTAATCTATTTCTGAAATTTTGCCATTAATAAAGTCGATTGGTCTTTCGTTAGTCGTACCATGAATTGTATTATTATAGAAATGTATTATTTTTAAGATTTCAGGAACGGTCCTGAATTATTGATATTATCGTGCTTTAATAAGCGAATGTGTTCGTTAATTGTGTTGTGTAGTCTTTCTATGTCGGCGTTTGAACAATGGTTACTATTAGAAGTATAATGAATTTCTATGTTTTGTTCTCTAAGGAACTCTTGGATTGGTAGTGCTTTAAATCTGAGTTCGTTGTCAACTATGATTTTTTTCATTTTACCATGTGTACTTATATATTGTAAAAGTTTTGTTCTAAATTCTGTCCATGTTCGTCCTAGTATTTTATAGGCTTGAGCGTATTTGGAGAACTTGTCGATAGTTGTCATAAATAGATTTTTTTCTAATGTATAAAATACGTCAATGTGTACAATTTCGTTAGGTTTTATTGGTGTTTCAGTGATTTTGAATGGTATTTTTGGTGGATTTCTATCATATTTTTCTAACATACATATCTCGCAGTTATTTATATATTGAGTAATTCTTAATTTTAAATTTGGGTGATAGATGATATTTTTTAATTCTTTATAGACTACGTCAATTCCCCTGTGGTTATTATTTTTGTGTTCTTTTTCAATAAGTTCTACTAATTTATTTTCATTTTCTATATCTTGTAATTTTTTATAGCATCTTAATATTTTAAAATCTTTGTTATTTGAAAAATTGTTATTGTAAACTTCTTCGAAAATGTGATAAAATTCTTCCTCTATTAGGATTGCGTTTAACTGTCTTGGATTTAAGTGGTTCTTAAGTATAGTAATTGCAGTTTCTCTATCTAAATTTTTTAAGTATATTATTTTCCTTTTATTCTTAAATATTTTTATGTTTTTTATCCTCATGGCTCCCGATAATGATTTTTCGATAATGGTTTGGTTTCTAAATATATTTATAGGCGACTCTGTGCTTTCAATGGTATTTAAATTAATTTCTAAATTGTGCGTTTCTGTGCGAGGTATTCTAGATAATGCATCGGCGTTTCCGTTCTTCACTCCCTTTTTATATTTAATTGTGTAGTCAAATTCCGATAGTCTTATTCTCCATCGAACTAATTTAGAATTTGGTTCTTTAATTGAAAATAACCAGGTTAGAGGTTTATGGTCAGTTTCGATTAGAAATTTTCTTCCGAATAAATATGGTCTGAAGTATTTTGTTGCCCACACGATTGCAAGCAATTCTTTCTCTATTGTACTATAATTTATTTCGTGATTGTTGAGTGTACGGCTTGCATAGCAAATAGGATGGTTATTTTGAGATAATATTGCTCCTAGAGCGAAGTTACTAGCGTCCGTTGTCAGAGTGAATTCTTTTGTAAAATCTGGATATATAAGTATTGGGTCAGAAGTCAGTACTTGTTTTAGGGTGTTGAAACTTTTTACATATTCGGGGTCTAAAACGTTTATTTTGGTGTCTTTCTTTAAATATTTGGTCATTGGCTTTGCTATAGCCGAATAGTCTTTAATGAATTTTCTGTAATAGCCCGTAAGACCAAGAAATTGTTTTATTTCTTTCGGGGTCTTTGGTATTGGGAATTTAGTAACGCATTCTGCCTTTTTTTTGTTTGGTTTTATACCTTTTTCACTAACTATATGTCCAAGAAATTCTGTTTCCTTTTTTAGAAATTCGGATTTGTCCGTTTGAATTTTGAGGTTTACTTCTCTGAGTCTTTGTAAAATTTTTGTTATAGAATCTAAGTGTTCTTGTAGAGATGTTGAAAAAATTATTATATCATCAAGATACACTAGGCAAATTTTATTTATGTAATCTTTTAAAACATTGTTCATTAGTCGTTGGAAAGTTGCGGGTGCCGTTTTCAAACCGAAAGGCATTCGTAAAAACTCGTAGTGTCCATCTTCAACACTAAAAGCAGTTTTATGAATGTCGCTTTCTTCGATTTCAATCTGATGAAATCCTTTTGCTAAGTCCAAAGTGGTAAAGTAGTGACATTTACCAAGTTTGTCCAAAATTTCGTCGATGTTTGGAATTGGGAATTTATCGTCTACTGTAATCTCATTCAGTTTTCGATAATCAATTACCAATCTCCATTTTTGTTTTCCACTGGCATCTACCTTCTTGGGTACTATCCAGACTGGAGCAGAATAAGGTGAGTTGCTATGACGAATAATTCCATTGTCTAGCATCTCTTGAATTTGTTTTTTGACTTCTATTTTATGTATATATGGATATCTATAATTTTTAGCTTGAATTGGGATATTATTAGTTGTTCTGATTTGGTGTTTAATAGCGTTTGTAAAACTTAAATCGCAATCTTCTTGGTAAAATACATCTTTGTATTTTTTTAATACATTTAATAAATTATTCTTTTCTTCTGAATTTAAATGTTGGATACGTACTTTATCTATAATGGGCTTATAATTAATTTTTTGCTCAATGTTATAATTCTCTTTATCTATTTTTATTTGATTTATTACTTGTTTAGAGTTAAATATATTAGATGTTAATTTTAGTTTACTTTTTGATGAAGAGTTATTTATAATTTTGTTATCTGAAGACTTCTGCTCTTCAGGATAAGTTGAAGTATTTTCATGATCTCTATTAGATAAGTGTAATTGGATTTGTTTTCCCTTAGTTATAAGAATATTATTTTTTAAATCGATTATGACTTCTAAAGGTATTAAAATATCGTTTCCGATTAGTCCGTCGTAGTTTTCATGGAAATGATAGACAAACATTTCTATTTTCGTTTTAGTTTCGCCAAATTCTTCGAAAAGTGGGAATTTAGCTTTTTGTTTTATATTAGCAACATTTGTAACTGTTTTTAATTGCACGTCTTCTTTTAACGTTTCTATTAATCTAGGATGACATATATTAGGGTTTATTATGGAGTGAGTTGCTCCTGAATCTATTAAAAATTTTAAAGGTCGTGAATGGGTTTTGATTAAGATATAAGGTAATGAGTGTTCGAGGCTTCTGATGGAAAATTTTTCAATTTGATTTGCTGGGTTTCTACTATTTGTATATATGTCAACATCCATTGGTTCTGGGTGTTGAGGGTTTCTAGAATTGTTATAATAATTATTATGATTGTCGTTGCTATTAAAGTTGTATGGGTTAGGTTGATAGTAGTTATTATTTTGGTAATGACGTTGATTTGGGTTGTCTTGTGATTTATAAAACTTTTGATTTGAGTTACTCTGTGGTATATTTTGGTTAAAATTTTGGTTAGCACGTTTATAATTGCTACTATAATTGTGATTACGATTATAATTATTATTAGGATTATTACCACGATTGATATTTGTGTTATTACGACTAAAATTGTTATTAGGGTTACTATGATTATTATTTATGTTTTTACGATTAAAATTGTTATTAAGGTTACCACGATAGTTATTTATGTTACAATTAAAATTTTTGTTAGGGTTATCACGGTTATTATTTATGTTGTTACGATTATTGAAATTTAAAGAGGCATGGCCACTTGTGAAAAGGATATCTATTGCGTTTTCTAAAGTATCAGGGTTACGACAGGCTAAGATGGTTTTCATAGGATCAGGTATTTTAGATTTAAATATGTTTAAAGCGGTTCGCATGTTATTCCGCGCGCATTCGTTTGCAGCGGCTCCTTGGCCTAATACAATTACTGTTTTATTGTTTAAGGATCTAAGTTTATTTTTAATTTCGTTGTAGAATTCTATACTACTATTTTTAAATGTTATAGCTCTAAGTTCGTCGAATAATTCATCCATGCTTTTCTTTTCTCCAAAATTGTTTTGTAATATTGTTTTCATGTCAGGCCATGAAGTGGCTTGACAATTGATTTCTATTATTTCCCTAGCTCTACCTAATAGTTTGCTTTTAATAATATCTGAAAAAATGGTTTGTGCTAATGCGTCGTAAGTTATTAATATTGGATGTATTCTATCTATTAAATTGACAAAAGTCTGTAAGTCCCTACTGTCACCATTAAATGTAGGTAATCTATCTAAATATTTTAACGGATCAAAAGTTAAATTGTTGACGCGATTGTTATTATTAGCCATTTTTAACAAAGAATTTGCTTACAAATGTATTAAGAAAAGTCTACTTAAAAAAAATTTTTCCTTAAAATTAATTAAACTTACGTTTGATAGTGGTATTGTTGATGTTGCTATTACTGTTGTTGTGTTGACGTTGACGTTGGTGTTGTTATTTTAGTTGTTTTTATGTTGACGTTGGTGTTGTTATTTTCGTTGTTTTTATGTTGACGTTGGTGTTACTGTTGTTATTGTTGTTAATTATTAAACAGCGCACTGGGCCCCTGTTTAATTTTAGTATTTAGAAAAAAAACCTTATTTTCTTCTATGTATACAATTTGTTGAGTGGTTGGCCTAACAACTTTTTTATTTGCGGCCTGTGTCTCCTCTTCAATTGTACTGTTTTATTAAGTTGTTGGCCTAACAATTTTTATATTTGCGGCCTGGAAACTTCTATGTATACAATTTGTTGAGTGGTTGGCCTAACAATTTTTTTATTTGCGGCCTGTGTCTCCTCTTCAATTGTACTGTTTTATTAAGTTGTTGGCCTAACAATTTTTATATTTGCGGCCTGGAAACTTATTTTTAATTGTATCAACTGTTTTTTGATACTTTAATGGTGTAAGATGAAGGTCCACTTTTTATACCTTTAGGTATCAGTAGTTCAACTAGCACCTTTTTTTATATATTACTGTGCCTTAAGCAGACTCACTTAAGGATAACGAAGAAAAAAGTCTTGTTTCACAGTATATATTGTTTTTAGTTCAAAACTTACAAACTTCTGCTTCGTAAGTTAGACGTTTAATAGTACAGCTCCTTAGCTGAGACTATGTAATGCAGAGATACACTATTAAGTATTAATATGCAAGTGATTTGATACCGTTTACCCAGACTCAAGTAAACTTTTATGCAATTGGTGTCTTGTGCAGTATCAAATGTTATTCACTTAGTGTATCCTACCGACTGCGCCAATTTTATAACTGGATTTTAGTATTTATAAAAAAAACACTTTATTTATTTTTACAGTTATTTTATTTTGAAAATTCCACTAAACACTTATTATGATGTTACTATGTTAGGGCTTCGATAGCCAGACTGGAACTCTCTTTTACAATAATTCTTAGCTTCTATTTATACTAAGATCTTATCAACTAATTTTGCATAAGTCAGCTTTTATTAATATAATTCTTAATTACTAACATGAATTCTTAATAAATATAATTATTCTTAATAATTGATTACATAACATTATTGGTTTAATATAGGCTTGTAAAATCATGTTCAATCAATTTACCTTGAAAGTGTTGCTGACTTAATATATATTAGTAATTTACTTATTAATATGTTAATGACCTTATGGGTGTAATGTAACTTTCGTTTATAGCGGAAATCATTTAGACATGAATATAAATGTTATTATTTCCGAGAATTGTTTATTAAAAACAATTATTGGAAATTATGCAAGTGCAATAAAAGGGTTATTTAAGTTCAAGGTTTTTATATTATATCTATATTATATTTATACTACTTATAACATCTAATCTCGAAATATGTTGGGATTTAAATATGAATATTTAATCTATTATTGACCGTTTCATTGAAATGTATATGAAATAAATGAAAAATCTTGAGTATTTTCCTTTAAATTTCACTAAATTTTTTATTTTTGCAAATACTAGTATTTTGTCTACGACATGCTGACTTCTTCAGTACTAGTACTCTATAGACTACTCGTTTTTTATATATTTAACTTTTGAGTTATTTAAGTTTATTTTAAGTCTGCAACAGAAAGTCAGGTAACTACAGAATTTTTCTTATATATATTTTTAATTATTTAAACCAAAATTAAATCTATAAGTTTTAAAAAACCAAAGTCTGTTTACTAATTTTTTGAAAGGTATTAAAACATATCATTCTACCAGTCACAAACATACTTTTATTACTGTTATATGCACAATTTTTAATAATTCATAAAAATTGTCACTTTTTACAGAAAAATTGTCACTTTTTAATGGAAAATTGTCACTTCTATTTATTTTATATTTTAAATAAAATTTCTATTTATTTAATGAATTTTTCAAATATTTAATCTCTATCCATTTTTTTTTTTTTTTAATTCCAATGAAAATTTATATTTTAAAATTAAATAATAACTAAATATATTTTAATTCTAAAATAAATATTATCCTTTTGTATATATATATAATTTAATGTCATCACCATATTAAATTTAATGACAATTTATTTTGTATTTAAAAAATATATATATATTATATATTTATAAGTATATATATATATATATATATATATATATATATATATATATATATATATATATATATGGAAAGCAAAATAAACTAAATTTAAAACCTAATATCCATTTATAAATAAATTTATATAATTTATTTTATATATTATATATACTTATATCTAATATATTTATAAAAATATAATACATTTACCTCATATAAATATATATATATATAAATTTATTTAATAATAAATGTTAAATATTTGAAATTACATTTTTTTTTGTATTAAGGATAAATAAAAGTCCTTAAAAAAAAAAAAAATAAGGATTTTCTTAGAATTTTTAAGATATTTTCATTGCCTTTTAATATTAAATAAAAAAAATTTTCCAATGTTTATGGCTGGTTTAAGCCTGTACTAATTTTTTTTATATATTATATTTTTTTTTACTTCAGATTTTTTTTTGTTAATTTTATCTTCAAGATAAAATATCTGAGATAAAAATAAAAACAAAATAGAATTGAGTTTTAACTTAATGAGATTGCAAAAGTATGTAATTTTTTTTTTGATATGATTTTTTCATTGTACTTAATTTGTTTACAGTAAAACTCCTTTTTTATAAACTTCTTTCTTATTTATAACTCCTTATTCATAAATTCCGTTTTTATAAACTCCTTCTTTATTCATAAAAGATATGTTTTATTTTTTAATTACCAACTTTTACAATTTAAAAAAATGGATTTTTCGATTCCTGCAAAAACATTAAGAGGTTGAATTAGGCTTGGAGATGCAAGAGCTCCTATAATTTCAAAACCATTGTTTAGTGGGCAAAAAAAGATTATTAGTTATTATATTTAAGTTTTAATAGTATTGATAAGATAGTGTATTTGTAAAAATAACCTATGCAGCCAACAACAATGCAAGTTTTCTCAAAAAGTTAGAAATTAAGTTGTACATCTGCTTCCTAAGAATCAATCTTATAATCTAGTATCAAAACATACAGAACATAGACTTAAAGGAAGAAGAAGTGAGTTAAAAAGGTGATATTATGATTTCATAGACTCTTTCAAATCTGTTTTAAAATGACTTAAAAGTTGAAATACTTTAAAAGTTTTAAAATATAGAATTACTAAGGTAAGCCATGTAAGTATACTTAGGTATATCTGTCATTTTAAGTCGCAGTATATTTTATTCTATAAAATTCGTATAATAAAATTATTTCACTCCATTTACTTGTAACACTTCTTATTCCTGGGAGCTAAATGGATAAAGTGAAAATTATTATGACCTTGCTAAATCGAAACCTAAGTAAAGTAATGGAAATTGTTCTTAAGTTAAAAGAATAAAATTGAATTCCAGAAATATTATTAATATATTATTTTTTTGATATTCTACGAATTAGGGAATTCACAAATTCTTCGAATTTCCACCTTTGTTCATAAAATAGTAAAATATTAAAAATTAACGAAATTTCTAAATCAAAATTTCTAAATGAAAAAAGCTAAAATAGGCTTTTTAAATCTTTGGAAATCTTCTTAAAGGATTTTAGGATTTATGCAAGCTTCGTTGATTATTAAATCATCACTAAAACACTTTTGTCTTGAAATGTATATAGCATGCATGTGTATATAAAAGTGGCTTCTTAAATAATGCTTATTGAAATATTTAAAAATACTTGAGCTGAATCAATAGTTAAAGCCAAGGACCATATTTTTAAAATTGAAGTGAGTGCATAAAATATAACTATGTTATATATAAGTATACTTTATTTAAAACTCATTTCATTCCAATTTAAAGTCAT
Source organism: Dolichopus griseipennis (assembly GCA_963082915.1). Classification (NCBI taxonomy): domain Eukaryota; kingdom Metazoa; phylum Arthropoda; class Insecta; order Diptera; family Dolichopodidae; genus Dolichopus; species Dolichopus griseipennis. The sequence continues at coordinate 38,517,871 of OY720442.1, read as the reverse complement.
AAGTAATTACTTGATTATAAACACATTAATTAAGAATGTACTATACTGTACAAAATTTTTTCTTAATTCAACTAAATTTAATAATATATACATATGCTCTATCTCACTCTATTTCAATGGTATACGCATTTAAACTTTAAATATGTAACTAAAATATCGATACTCATATATTAAAAAAAAATAAATAACTGTGTGTGCACACACATATCTAACATAGGGAGATGTAGATATATTTTCCAATATTTTTCATTCCTTAAATATATATATATATATATACACACAAATTACATAAAGTTAAAATGAAGCCCATAAATGTTCTTAAATGAAGTGGATACGTATGTCTGTGTGTTGATAAATTGGATGAAAAATCTATTCCATACCATATAATGATCACATATATATATATATATTATATATTTCTAAAATATTCAAGTATCTATCCCTCCTATAAAATCTTAATATGTGGATTTTTATTTTTTATTTTATTCAATCGTTGGTTGATTAGGTCGGAGGGTACGCATGGAGTAGAGGATAATAAAGGGAAGACGAATAAATTTCGCGACTCAATGTACAATAAATGAAAAAAAAAGTTTGGTTTTTTTCCGCTGTTTATTTTCATTATTATTTATTATCAAAGTCAAATTCATATAATGATGTCTATATATATATATAGTTTTCGGATAAAGAATGTATATATATATATATATATAAAATCGTTCAATCAGCTTTGGTTTAAATACACATAAGATAAGAAATATCCGCGGATATATTCACGTATTATGATTTAATATAATATGCCGCTAGTTAAATTTATATATATATATATATACAAATAATTTATGCTTACATACTTCGTCATACGTTGTGTTTATATATTTATAAATTTTTGTAAAAAAATGTATATTAAAGTGTAAGTAAGTATATTAAATATATTTTTTTTTAAAAGAACATTATTTTGTCTTATCTTTAAGATAAATATGATTTTCATTTTCTGATCATCAACATTATTACGATTATAATTTTTATGTCCCGTCGTCGTTGTCGTCATCTCAGCAGATTTTTATTTTTTTTTTTATATTATATTTTGTTGCTCCTTCGTAGTATAGGAGCAGCAACATAATAAAACATCAACAATTCGAAATCGAATCTTATATATTTTCATTTGTTTCTCAGAAAAAAAAAATTTCATTTTATTTTTATACTTTAGTTTTGTTTTAACATTTATTTTGTGTATTTGTTTTTTTTTTTTTTTTTTGATTAAATTGTTTGTTTTTGTTGTTTTTATTATTTAAAAAAAAAAAAATGGAGAGTTAAAATATGACGACAACAAAATCACCTTCAGGAAATTAATACAAAAATATTAAGGGAAAATTTAGTTGAAGGTGTTTATTTTCCTCAAGGACTTGCAAAAAAGCAGATGTAAATCATAAATTAAAATGAACTAGTATCGCCCTGTGCTCGAAATTCGAGCTATTTTTGCTTTTAAGTTAACATATAAAATTCGTTTTGTGTAAATTATATTAGACTATACTTATACATAATAAAAATTATGCCAACAGTGTTGTCAACAATTCTTGCGCTTGAAATTTGCTTAAAAAAAATTTATAATTTTTCTTAATTATTAAAACGTTGTTAAGTACCGATTTTTGAGTTTTATTTCTATAGCTTAAGCCGCTTTAAAGAGAGGATAAATTGGTACAGTTAAATTAAATTAAAATTCTAAATACATATAAATATTATTCTAATAAATACATATTTCTAAACATATACATATATTTATTGAAGTCAAGAACCCAAAATTCGAGTTAATGCTGTCCTTCATATAGTAAACTGTACTTTTCATAAACATTTTAGTACGATATGAACTATGTTGTACGTATTCTGTATCCTAATTAAAAAACTCTATGAATACATAATATGTACAACAAAATATAACATATCATAATTTATAAGTTTAGTAATTAGTATTATATTATATTGAAGCTGCCAGAAGTACAAATAATAGTCAAGTTGACCGAAGTCGTTTTTTAAATTTCAATCTAAAGATTTATAGCAAAAAAAAAAGTTTTTCAATAAATCAAAGAATAAATTTTTCCTACCCTTTTTTCATTTTTAAATTTAATAGCTAAATAGGTAAATTTTACTACAAATGTAAGCCTTTTTAAAAATCTGAAAACATGCGAAAAATGATTCCGAATTGCTTAATTTACTTTATACCTTTTTGTCTAGTTTATTTATTTTATATTTCCATTTTCCATGACTCATAAGTTTCTTAAAACAAATAAATATTATTGCTTTTATTCCTTTAAGAGGAGTAAACTCTTTTCTACTCTCAACTATTGCCAGCTACTTCAGCCCTTGTAAAAGAGTATATGACAGAGTAGATAAATAATTTCCGGCAGATGGCTTTAATTAAAATTCTCTTGAATAGGAATTATGTTAAATCATATTTTTTATTTGATAACCAATAAGCACTTACCCCATTCCATATTAAAAAATATTCTTTATATTTATATCAGCAATAAACCTTAATTTTTTCACTTTATTAATATTTAAATACTATTAAATACAATTAACTTCTCAAATGACAGGTGGTTTTAAAATGTCAAATATATATATGATGATAATCTGACAATTATGTACTCCTGAAACAAAAATTAACGTTCCATTTACAAACTACGCCTATCTAATCTTCATGTACACTTTTTGATTTATAAAATTCGTTCGTTTTGTCAAAGTAAAACTAAAAATAGTTTTTTTAATTATAAAAAAACATTATTCGATGTTGTAAGTGTGAAATAAACTTTTCAATTATTAGAATGAAATCTAAAACATACGACGTACAATTTTTATACGGCAGTACGTCAATACATCTGTCTACATATCCATTATCGGTAAATCGAAACGCGCGTACAATATTTAATTTATCAAAAATATTTATTTGAATGTTTTAATTTAGTACCTACAAAAAATATTTTTAATTTCATATTATAGGTATTTTGAATATAAGATATTTTTTAATAAAAATTATTGTAAAAAAATATTATTTTTTAAAACATAATATTAGAAATATAAGAAAAACCAATAATAATATTTTTATACATTTTGTCAATATTTGTAAATTTTAAAAGTCCGAGATACAGTACATTGCGTTACGCGTATTTTCGCTGCTCTAATGAAAATTTATGAACCTATTTATTTCTCAATTTTTTGACAGAAATTATACGCTTCGCGCTTTTATTTAGGTTAGGACCTAAGGAACAAATAACTTTTTTTGAGAAAGATAATTTTTTTAGTTTTGCAAACATATTGTACCTACTGTAGGTATTTTTAATTTATTTGAATATTTGTATGTTTTAAACTAAATTATTTAAAAAAAAATGTTATTTTCAAATATTTTATTTTTAAAATTTAATCGCAGCAGCATAAGAAAAAACAATTACAATATGTATTTTTATACACTTTGTCAATTTTTAAATTTTAAAACTCTGAGGTACAGTACGTCGCGTATGCTTTCATGTAAATTTTTTTACGTAACTAATTATTTCAAAATTTTTTGACAGAAACTGAATGCCGTACATGCTGATTTTGGCTGATCCATAAGAAACAAATCATTTTTCTTAAGAAATATTATTTTTTTTTTTTAAGTTTCTGCATATTTCAGAATTCGGTTTTTAATTTTACAAAAAACTTAACAAAAAGCAACCACAATTTACGATTTACAAAAAAATTTTTTTTTTAGTACCTACTGTATTATTGCAAACAAAAACAAAATACAGTACTTTTCGGTTATAACGACCATTATGGGACTGAAAATAGAAAATATTCGTCGTAATAAACGAATGTCGTTTTAAAAGAATGCTGTGAATTTTGAAAAATTAGTATAAGACTTGAACATTGTAGAATGTGCTGATTCTAGAATGGACACTTCGAACTCATTTGCTAACATTTTATTTGATGTGTCAGCCTCAAGCCTATGTATAGTGCTTTTTCTTCTATTGATATTTTTTTTGTATTTGTGATGCGTTATTATGATTGTTTTTATATTCAAAACTAAATAAAAAACACTTAATTAATCGCCAAGCAACATTATTAGATATAATAAGTTTAAATAAAAGAAATATCAATGTAATAAAAAACTTCATTTTTAGGTAAAATTTAATTCTTTATCAAAAAGTGTAAAGTTTATTATAATTAAAATTGAACTGAGTTCGTTATAAATGAAAACTACTGTATAAACCAAATGTATTGCTTTAATTTCGAACAGCTCTCATGTAAATTCATGTACCTATTTATTTGTAAATTTTTTGACAGAAATTATACGTCAACTTTTATTTCAGTTGAAGATTATTTTTTAGTTTTTTTTGCGAACATATTATAGGTATTTTCAATTATTTGGAATGTATGTTTTTTTAAAAAAAATATTATTTTAAATTATTTTATTTTGAAAACTTAATCGTAGCAACACCAGAAAAAACAATTACAATATTTTTATACGCTTTGTCAAATTTTGAAATTTTAAATTCCGAAGTACAGTACATAACATACCTACTTATTTCAAAATTTTTTGACAGAAACTGCACGCCGTATGCATTTATTCTGGTTTATTCCTAAAGAACACATAATTTTTCCTAAGAAATGTAATTTTTTTGTTTCTGCAAGCATATAGCAAAAAAAAGAAAATACAGTAAAGCTCACTTATAACGACCATGAAGAGACAGAAAATATTCGTCGTAATAAAAAAATGTCGTTTTAAAAGAATGCTGTGAATTTTGAAAAATTAGTATAAGAATTGAACATTGTAGATTGTGCTAATTCTAGAATGGGCACATTGAACTCATTTGCTAGATTTTTATTTGATGTGTCAGCCTCACCTCTATGTTTATAGATGTATATATATGCTTTTTCTTGTAATGCGTTATTATGATTTTTTATTATATTCAAAAATACATATAAAAATACTAAAATAATTACCAAGCAACATTATTAGATATAATAATTTTAAATAAAAGAAATATAAATGTAATAAACAACTTACATTTTTAGGTAAAATTTAATTCATTGGCAAAAAGTGTTACGTTTATTATAATTAAAATTGAACCGAGTTCGTTATAAATGAAAACTACTGTATAAACCAATGTATTGCTTTCATTTCGAACTCATTTTTTTCGTTCACTTTTTAAGATAAAGAAAAAAAAAAAACAAAAAAAAAATTTTAAAAAAATTTAAATCTCCTTGTTCATTGAATATATGAAATAAACAAAAAAAAAGAAAGATATACATAAGTCGGCGCCTATATTCTTTTGATTTAGATTTAGCTGCGAGTTAAAACCGAAAATGAATTACTTTTACACAGAAAGTCGGCGCATAATATTAGAGTCATAAGCCTCAACTTTTAAAAGCGTGACCGTTAAATTCAAATTTACGTTAAATTAAAGACGGATTTTCACCTGAAAAAACGCAATATTCTAAAAAAAAATATCATTGTCCTATGAAAACAAAAAAAACCTTTATTTTGGTTTTTGTTTCATTAAAATTGGTCAAATAGTTTGCTCTAAAAAAGGATGTTTATATTTGTATGGGAAAAAATAAGCCGATTAAATATTATGATTTGGTAGAGGTATAGAAAAATTGCGTCACACCTGCATATTTTTTTTTTTTTGTATATTTTTTATTGCAGTGGCATAATACATACAGGGTGTTTCACGAAAAAACGGCATCCTTGTGAGGGGTGATAGTAGAGATAAAAACAAGCAAAAAATTTAGTATTAAGTGAGGTGCAATCCTAACGGTTTTCGAGATAACGGGATTTATACATTTTCTCTAGTGTTTTGTTTATAATTAAGGAACTAACAAACGTAAGATCAATCTTAATAATATTTTCGGGAGCTTACTTAATTAGCTATTTAACGCAGCATGAAAAAAACCGGGTGACTTTTAAATAAAAAGTTATACAGTTTTCAATTTAAATATTTTTGCACTTTCATTTCAAAAATGTCATTTAAACCGTTTTTCTAAAAAAAATAACGGTACCAACCTATTGATTTTATGACGAAAAATTATTCTCTGTTTATTGCTGCACATTTAAAGTATGATAGCAACCCTGTAGATAGCAACCAAATTTTTTTTTTCGGTGCACATATAGGTCTAACGATTTAATTATATTTAATTATTTATTAGTTAGAAAGGTCAGGATCCGTAAAGCGACTTAATTTACTGCCAGCTCTAACCGGTTTAATTCTTTTCAGTTTTCTACGCTTTCCACCGAAATATGGAAGTCGACTTGCTTATACACTACATTACATGGCTTATACATATATGCCCTTCCAATCGGTTCTTATGTTTCGTTATATAATATTTTATTTCTTCCACCACAGTGGAAATGTTTAATTTTTATGTAAGTCGTTTTTTCACACATACCAGAAAGTATTAACCGTATTACTTAGAGCTTTATTTTGGAATGTTGGAATTCACTTTAAATAAATCTGTTTGGCACACCCCATAGTTGTATGCCATATAATTGAATTAACATAATTATTTGATTATATAATAGTATTTTGTACTGAATTGATCCAGAATCCTTGACCTTGTATCTTGAATTTCGACCCAGAAGCCGGCAAATTCTCTACATTCTGATATTATATTCCTTGTTTTTTTTTTTTAATGTGTGCACTTCACCTTAGCTTGATGATAACTATCTGATAAATAAATTAAAATTTGTAAAAATTTTAAGTTACCTTAAATAATACAAAATCCTTGGCCACTAATTCATTTGATTTTATTTCATAAAGTACAAACCACGATATATACACACTAACGAGATTTTGTTAATATTTATTTTTTTATTTCGTTTTGTTTCTATTTTGTTCCGTTTTTTTGTTTCATTTTTTTTTTGTGTTTCACTATATAAATTAAATTGCCGAGAAAGCCCTTGAGAACTGGGACTGGTATTGTTTAATCCTCAAAAAAAAAAAAAGATGGATTTTGATACATAAATTTTATTACAAAAAAAAAAAAAACTTCAGTTTTATATGAGCCCATATGATACTATGATATATTTTTATATAGCGATACATACATACTTATATATATACAATTTTATAAACACTTAACTACATTTGTATTTGTATGTAGGTATATAATTTTTTGAAAGTAAAAATAAAAGTTACAAAAATAAAAAAAATAAAATGAAATATATTCAAAATGAAGATATAAAATTAAAATAATTTGAAAGATTGATATTTTTTTTTCTTTATCTTAATCTTTTTTTTTTACATGTTGCTTTCTCTTTCATTTTAATATTTTAAATTTCGATTTTACATTTCAAATGAAAGTAGGAGCAGCAACAGCAGCAGCGCCTCAAAATAAAAGATAAATTAAAATTGTAAAAAAAAAAAAAATATAACACTATTCATTTAGTTTTTAATAAAAGTTAAAGTGGGTCTGGGTGGGTGGTAGTTAAAAGAAGTTGAGAATCAACTATTACATTGAAGTTAAAGTAGATTTTCGAAAAAAAAAAAAAAAAAAAAAAAACTGGAGAGTGGAGAAACTCAGACTCAAGAGATTGAAAAGACAGAAGAGAAGAAAATTTTAGGGAAGATTTTATTTGATTTATTTGATTTTTTCGTATTTATTGTTCTGTTTTTTATTTTCGATTTTTAGAAAATTAAAAAAAAAAAACAAAAACTTAGTTAATTGGTTTTGCGGGAAAATTAGATTGGATACATAAAAAAACGAGGAAGATTATAGTTGCTCTTGTCAACATTTAAATACCCGTGCGTGTATTAAATAAATAAGAATTTCATATATTGCAATTGAACTGTTTGACAGAAAATACTTATTTGTTTTTTTATATTTAATTACAAAAAAAATTAATAAAAAAAAAAAAATGAATTAAAAAAAAAGACGAATTTAAAAAAAAAATATGATTCGAACCCACACTTTTCAATTAAAAGGTCGACGTCCTAACCACTAAGCCATCGACTTTTTGTTCATCTCATTTTTTTTTTTTAAATTATTATAGTTGCTATGGTATCAATTGTTTGTTTTAAATAACAGTTTTGAATTTTTTTATAAAAATATTAAAAAAAATTAATAATTTTTAATAAATGAGAGTTTTTTGTCAAATTTTCTATAAAATAAAATTTTTCATACATAAAATAAATACATATATTTTATTAAAAAGAAAATATATAACAAAAAATGAATTTAAAAAAAAAAAAACTTTTTTCCCAAGCCTGGATTCGAACCGAGATATTTTGGCTACAAGTCCCATGTCCTAACCACTACACCATGAATCGATTAATAACTTATTTTGTTTTTATATTTGGTTTTTATTTAGTTATTAATTTTGAAAATATTCATATAATTTCGAAAAATTTGTATGGCAGCTACCCGAAGCCTTTGTCAGATTTAACCAATAGGGAACCTACAAATTGTCTAAAAATTACTTTGTGAAAGTTTCAGAACTCTAGCTCTTATAGTTTTTGAGTTATCGTGCTGACGGACGGACGGACACACATAGCTAGATCGATACACTTTTCGATGCTGATTCGATACGTACCCTTGACACTATATCTAGCTCGTCTATTTCGATGCGTTACAAACGGAGGAGTAATTTTAATATACCCGATGTTCATATATGTATGCACGGGTATAAAAATAAAAAAAGAATAAAGAAAGAGATGATAAAAAGGAGATAGATAGATATCAGTTTGAAATATTTGTAAACAAATTTAAAATAAAAAGCAACATGTTTTAGTATATTGATTTTTATTTGGATTTTATAATAAATTGAGTTAAAAATAAGTAAGAAAATTATAAATAAATTATAGAATACACCAGATAAATGTTAAGGTTTTGAAGACTGAAGAAAACGAGGAAAAATGTAGTAGAGTAGACTGTGTCAACTCTGAGATACCCGTATGACCGTAATATAAACATTATGTCATCCAGCTTTATTATGTAATAAGAAATGCTCATGTGGAATATAAAGTTGTATGGCAGGTACTCGAACCTATGAACCAAAATGGCTGGATTTTAATAGGGATGACAGCTATTGCATAAAAACGAATTTATGAAAATTTCAAAATCCTAGCACCTTTATTTTTTGAGTTGTCGTGCGGACGGACGGACGGACAGACATACAAATCTAAATCGATTTATTTTTCGATCCTGATCCCAGTCATACCTCCTCCTTCTTATCCTTCTCTGCGTCACCAACGTAATGGCAAATTTAGTACACCCTTTTGTCTTATACTCATACGGTTATAATGAAAGATAAACTTTGGGAAAATTGAAAATTGTTGACTAACTGACTGTTATTTTTTCATACTTATGTATACGTATATCAATATGTATTACATTTAATATATACTTATTAAATTGATTTAATTCTTTAATCAAAGGTAAATTCAATTACAAATAAAATGTTTCATTTTCACTAATAATATTAATTTATTCTGTATAGGATGTATTACATAGGATTAGAAGATATCTCTATTGCTTCCTTAGTTTTTGCATCATTTACTTTTTTAACAGGTTGAAAATTCACATTATTTAATTGAGCAATTTTTCTAGTTACATAGATTTTCTAATCAATTTATCAAATCTTTTGAAACATTGTGCTTCGGTTGTACATTATCACGAATTCTATCAAATTCCAAAAATTAAATTTTTGTTTTAATTTTTAATTATAGATAAATTAAATAGTTTAAATAAATTTAATTAAATAATTTATTACATAATCTAAAATGTTCTTAATATACCACAGACCTTATTTGAACTAAAATTTGTTTATAAACCACATTTTGAACAAATTTGACCACATTTCTTCTATAGGTATATCTACTTACAATTATGTATATATACTAACTTCAATTATATTCAATAAGGTTTTTGAATTAATTTAAAATTATTTTAAATATTCAAATTAAATTAATTAAATTTATTTAAAATAAGTTTATAAGTATATTTAATTGAATTATATTCAAATTTAATTGACTTTATTTTAGTTAAAAGGTTTTTAGTTATATTCTTAGTTAGTTATTTAAAAAAAATACTTTTTAAGTAGTTACTTACATGTTTATTTACTTTATAAGAACTTTTGATAAGATCATACTTATAGGTATGATATCATACTTATGGGTACTTATACTTTAAAAGTTAATAATTTCAACAATAGTTAGGTAAAATTTTATATAAGTAAAATAAGTAGATATATTTAAAATAAATTGAGTACTTATAGTTTTGGTGTGTAAGTTTAACAAATTTTATACATTTCAAATAATGAAACAATATTATTAAAATAAACTATTTAAGTAAGTACATTAAATTTAGCTAAATTTTGCTTTTAAAACTAATTGCAGCAATAACAGATCAATATTAATTTACTAAAATAAAAAGTACTTTAAAATTCACATTAGTACTTTAGTTTTACTGTCTTTTGAAAAATCACAAATTAAAAGGAATATTTAACTAAATAAAATTTTAAATTACTGGCAAAAATTAACTAGTTTTTAATTTAAGTACTTCGTTACATTATAGTTTTCTCTATGGTTCAATTTTTTTTTTTAAATCAAATTGAATTTTACTGAAGAAAATTTAAGTACTAATTACTTCAACACTTACTTAAAGAACTTAAAACTATCATAGGTATACTTAAAATTTGTTATCATGACCAGGGCCCTATTGCATAATAACTTAAATCAAATAGTCAAGAAATCAATTTTTTGATAAGTGAATGATTTTTACTAATCAAAATTCTATTGAATTTTTATAAAAAATTACCATAATGCAACAAAAACTTATCAAAAAAATGATAATTTGATTAATTATGAATATTTTACATTATTTCACAATTTTGTATTATAAGTAGTCAATTATCAACACTTTCTCAAAGTAGTTTCTATATTATTTGAATGCTCGACATAAGTTCTATATAATTATATAAGAAATTGATCAAAAAACTTTGAAAAATAATTTAAATATGATTTCTCGGGACAAAACTAAGTGTATCTGTCATGGTGATGACTGGAACCCGAATATATATCTTTGAAAATAAGATTTGTAAAATATACTAAGTATTATGATCCCCTCTTTTTACAATTTTGGTATATAAAATAAAGATTGACTTAGAATATTTAAAATTAACGTGGTCAATAGTTGATGTCATTACGCTTATATGTTAATTAATTTTTTTAAATTTTGTAACTAAATTTTTAAAATTAAGTAGTATTTATTGATGACTTTAACCTCTTAAGTAAAATGATCGAAGAGCGTAGCGTAGCCATCAAAGCGAATACTACTTTAAAAGTTAAACATATGGAAAACTAAGTATACAAATGCTTAAGTTTTAACTTTAAATTTCATAGCTACTTTTTTGACATTTCGCAACTCCTTATGGTTACGTTCATTGTACTTGAGACATAGGTGTGAATATTCTATTTTTATAGTGACATAACATTAGATTAAAAATGTTTCACTCATTTATAAAATAAAATTTTTTATAATATTTTTTCAACTTTTATACTGTACTTATGATCACCATATAATGTTAGTTGGCTAATTCGGTCACAAAATTGACGATCGCGTCTCAATTACTTTATTAATAAAGATAATAATTTTAGTGCGAAAAACGCTCCAATTATGAGCGCTTTGCGACAATAATATATGTTAATCGGCTTATTTGGTCACAAAATTGATGGTCGCGGCTCAATTATTTCTTTATAAATAAAAATAATAATTTGAGTGCGAAAATCGCTCGAATTATGAGCGCTTCGAACTACTTTTATTTATAAACTTATTAAAATTTTGGTATTTTAAAAAACTATTTTAAATCTTTGATACTTCTAATTGTTATATAAGTATTATATTTAAATTTTTGCTTTAATAGTGAACACCGCTGTGAATTAAATGAAAAAAAAACAGCTCTCTAAAAGCCATTTTAAATGAAATTTTCACCTTCAAAAAAAATTGTACAACTTATGCAAATGCAAATTCTATTAAAATAATCTTAAACTTGATTGTCGGAACTTTACAAAAAAAAAAAAAAAAAAACCAAAATTATCAAGAAAAATTTACAATTTAAATTTAACTACACCCAGGTACCTATTAAAATAAATATAATTCGGTTTTGGTTTATCTTATCAGTAGTTAGGAATTACTTAGAATTGTACTCGCATTTCATTTTATGAATAAATATTTATTTAAATTTTTATACAACCTTATATACTTAATACTTATTGTATATATGTATTGAAATAATAAAAACTTCTCTATTCTTAGGTATTTCCTTTTTTAATGTATAGAAAAAAAAAATCAGTATCTTATGAATATTTATTTAGTTTATCTAAAGATTTTTTATTTTTAATAATACTTAATCTAGTTTATTTAGTAAAATGTTGTGTTTTTTGTTTTGCCTTTTTAACTTTAGTAGCATCAAATACACTTAAAATACATAATTGTACAAATTTGAAATGAAATTAAAAATTCATGATCCCAAAATGACTATTTATTAACTTAATTTTTAAAAGATACTCTAGAGAGACTCTGGGTAACTAATAAGTACTTATATATATATATATATATATAAACAATTCATTTTAAAACAACAACAAGGAGTACTTAATAAAAAAAAAACAACTGAATTATAAGTACAAGTTATTTATACAAAAGTATTTATTTAATTTTATAAAGGTCAGGTCAAAATACAAAATATAAAATATATATAAGTTGCAAGTTATGAAAATTATGGTAAAAAAAACTCACCCCAATTTTTAAAATTTTTCTCTTTTTGTTATAAAATTCAAAAAAAAAAGGTTCAACATTTAAATTTATTTTGAAATATACACACAATACTTATATAAATTGTAAACCGCAAAATCTGAAAAGAATTCAGTTTTTTTTTCTGGATTTTCTAAAGAAAAACTCATGGTCAAATTTTAATTTAACTACATTCACCTACTTACATTCAAATTAATAAGTAAATAAAGTAAGTAAAATAGTTGGTTGTTTTATGATTTAAATGTAAAATTACTCACTATAAAAAATACTTAAACAAAAGGAAAACTTAAAATAACTGTTATTTAGTTAGTAGAGAAGTTAGTTAAGAGTTAGTAAAAAGAATTTAAGTTATTTAACAGTTTTCCCACCTTTTCTCAAATTTTTTATTAAAAAGAAAACTTAAAAGAAAAATCAGTTCGTTTATAGTGTGTTAAAATTACTTTGTTATATTTAAGTACTTAGTTATTTTTTTTTTTTTTTTTTTTAGAAATTTACTCATTTAATTTGAGTTTCGGTACTTTGGTTAGTATTTCGTAATAAATTTCAATTTTCTTAGCAAGAATCTAAATGAATTGTTTTGTAAGGTTGCCAGATATTTGAAATAATTTTGGTTTAAGAGGAAATGCATTTTTTATATTTTCTAAAAATCCAAAGTATTTGTAATTAGTAAGTACTTTTTGTTTAATTACTACAGTACGTCTGTAGTAAGTACTTCTTGTTAAATTTTATATTAATTCTAGAGTAGTTGTTATTCCACTTAGAAAATGAGTTTAAAACTTACTTTTTAAAGACTCAGTACTTTCTAAAAATAAAACTAGAAGTCAACATAATGCTTTTATGACATGACTATAGAGACTAGTACATAATATCGATTTTTAAAATCCTATTTCTCAAAATGTTGTTTTCGCAAACTGTCGTTTGAAAAAATCAATACAGTTGGATTCAAAGTCAGCGTTTTTGCTTAGATTCTCATTTAAAGAGAGCTTTTGGACTTAGGTTCAATATCAGGGTATTTCTTTTTTCGAAAATGCATACATAAATTTACATTTATAGAGATATAAGAAAGGGGAGGTTTTTTAAAACAAGATTTTGTGCACCGAAATTGTGTCCAACAATATTTTATTAAACGAATTTTTGATCTTTGACTGATATTCAATCCTATACTTCCTTTATTAATAATCTATGTTCTCGGCTGATAAGATTTTTTAAGCAATGATATTCCAATATTTTTACAGTGCTTTTAAGGGCATTAAATGAATTGCGGTCATTAAATGAAAACACTCTAAGTTAAATCAATCTAAAAATTGTTTAAAATTTAATAGATTATAATAATCGACTATAAGATTCTCAAAATAAAACTTTTACGAAAGTTAGGTTAGAAAAAAGTAAAAAATGGCGATCAAAATTCTAATGAAAAGAAGTTAAAAATCCAACAGTCGAAATTTTTTAAGTTGGCAACCCTAAAGAATATCAATAATACTTTATGGGAAAAATCCATAAAACTTTAAGCATCTTTCAATTAAATTTTTATATACATATATATATATATAATATATATATATATATATAACTATTTAAGCAACTAAACAGGGTACACCTTTTTTGATGTTAACTCCCTTTGTTTTCGTAACACCTTTTTTCACATTTTAAAGAAACTTTTAGGAACAGATGTACAAATTCATTTAAAATATTTACAAAACAAAGATCTTAAAACCAAAAATTTCTTGATTCTTACTTTAACATTTAGTTGTTTCCTTTTTTTTTTAATTTTTATCATGTTTTTTTTAGAAAATTTGTGGAATTAAGAAATCCAAAAAAAAAACAAAAAAAAATTTATAATAAATAGGGAACACCTGATCCCATTGAATGATATCAAATTTTTATTCCATTTCAGTTCTCTGTTCGTTTAAGTTTCAATATATTTTTTTCTCATGTTTATTTAATAAGATTAAGTTTGTATTGGTTACATTTATACACATATAAATAATACATTTTATATAACTATAACTGTATAAGTATTCATACTAATATATAAGCATGTAAGAATTTATACTAATATATAAGCATGTAATTATATATTTATACATACATATATATATATATAATAAAAGGATCCTTTCAGAATAAGTAAATAAGTATAGTGTATATTCTATATTTTTTCTTGACAATCCCTAGGGGGCACTTTTAAAAAAGGGTATTTTACATGCACTTTAATAATAAAAAAAAAGCGTTCTTTTGTTGTATCCATTTTTATGTTTTTTTTTTATTTTTTTTTGTTTTTTAATTCTGGGAATTACGATTTCAATACGATTATCCTATTACAATAAAAGTTATATTACATTACATTACAACTACGCCACCAACGATTTACACTAAGTATCATTAAAATTTAAAAAAAAAAAAAAAACAAGAAAAAATATATATAGTTGTCGTTGTCAACTATGAGATGGTGCGAACCTAGGTGGTGCGAAAACGTGCCTCCAAATTTTTAGAATTTTACAAGTGCTTAAAAATAAAAATTCGGTTTAAATTGAAAACATTAAGTACTTACTCCAGAATTTGATCAAAATTTTTTGCCTAGAAAATTATAAGGTTAGCCAACGTATTTGCCTTCTTATTTTAATGACCAATTGTAATTTTAAACCCCACATAGGGATTAGTTCCAAGGCAATCGGATACAATCCAAAAAGCATTGCATGTTTCGAAAATTATTTACCATCATACATAGGTTGTGTGGTACAATTTTCGACCTCATATTCTTAATCCTAAAATACAAATATTTCTAATAACAGTTTCCCGAATCCTTCGGCCGATTTTAACAAAAAAAAACAATGTAGGTGAATTTCGAAAACTAGTGAAATTCAACTTTTAAGACACAAGGTTGTAATTTTTGAGTTAAGTATGGTTGAGCTGAGGGATCAATGAACAGTTGTTTTACAGCTGATTTACATTTCAAAACCGATCTAATCCAGTTTTGAATCCAGCTCGATAATCCGTAATTCGATGTATAACAAACGAATTATCAATTTCAATATACCAGTAAAATCAAAAATAGAAAATCAAAATAGAAAATGAGCAATTGTGTATACATGGAACCACCATTTTCTATTTTAATAATTTCGAATAACGAGTTTTACTAAGAATTTATTTTTTATAGTTAAAAAGAACTGTTATATAAAACAATTTTTTTTTTTTTTGTTTTTTTTTTTGTTTTTGTTTGAAAATTTGCATTGTTTAAATGCAAATATACAGTCATAAATACCGTTAGTAAAGAATAAAGATAATGTTAAACTTTAAAGTTTCTATACTTGTTTTTTGTATGTATGGAAAGAACAAAAAAATCGCTTTCTAGGGCGCATTAAAATAAATTTTTTTTTTTTATAGTTTTTTTTTTGTTTTTTCCATTTACTTTTAAAATTTACTTATTATAAATTTATTACTTATTAAAATTATGATTATTATATTAATTTTATAATAAAAGTTTGGTTATATTGTTTTGAATGTTTTAATTTAATATAAATTAATGGATTAAACGTGTATTTTATTTGTTTAAGTGAAAATTTTTTACTTTGCATCTGAGTAAAAATATACTTTAAGTACTTAAGTACTTGTTTTATAAAAGAGAAGTTTAATTTTAATGAAATTTTCGAATTTTTATAGAATTATATAAAAACGGTAAAATTTCTTAAGGAATCTTCTTTAAAGAAAACTTTAGTAACTATATTGTTGGTTATATTAATAGTTCCTACCAAATAAGTAATTATTTTCGGATATGTTCATTATAAGTAATTGAAACTTTTGCGTTTTTATAAAAGTGCATATAAGTACTGCATAGTATTTAGTATATTATTTTTTGGGTAATTAAGTAATTATTAAATTTATAATTAAAAATTTCTTGAAAACTTTTTAAAAAAATATTTATTTTTAGAGAAATGGAATTAGTTCTTAAAACCCTTAAAACAATTTATTCTTTTAAAAGTAATTGATAATTTTAGTTGTAGGAATTCTTTAATTACATTTGTTATAAAACAATTTGTTGATTACATAGCATTCAGAAAAATGTTTAATATAGTAATAACTATAGAAAATAATCTGATGTTGTACCGGTTGGCCAATTTCCTAATAAATATAACTTCGCAAATAAAATTTTCAATTACATGTAATGAGTACTATTTTATTTGAATTATTAACTAGTTAAGTATTTTTAATAATTCAACAAAGGAGTGTCCAAAATGAAATTTACATGACAAAAGCGTTTTTTGACATTGTTTGAACACATGCGATTATTTGATTACATGGCTGCGTCTATTGTAGACACTTTCATATAATTCAAATATTTTTAACTAAGTTTGAAAGATAGGTACTTGTGGAGAGCGGAACGAGAGCGTTCATTGTATATAGGCTATAAAGATAAAATCGTCAAATAGTTTATAAGAGTTACAAAATTAGATTCTCAGTTACGAAATCACTAGTATACGTTCTTTACCATTGCATTTTTTATTGAAATAATAAAATGTAGTTTATAAATAACTAAATGTAATCAAAATGTAATTGAATTACAAAATAGCAATTGCAATGAAAGATTTTTTCAACGTCTTTAAATTATATTAAAAATAGATATAATTCAATAATTTAAAATTAAAATTATTTAAAAAATAAATACTTAATATTCCTATAATATATGAAATTAGTTTGTTTCAATATCAAAAATTTTTATAAATAAGTACAAAAAAAAATGTATCACACAAGCACACTTTTTGTATAAATAAGTACTTTTACAAACTTTCTTTACATTTAATTAAAGTCTTTTATCTATAACACTTCACTTGAACTTAAGAATATACTGACGCTATATTTTTCTATTCCAGCTTTGTAATTAAAAAAAAAGAACAATAAGAAAGGTACTTATTGATCACGTCACATAAAAAAACCTTCAGCTAATACAGTAAATAATAAGATTTAAAGTAATCATTTTGTTTTTTGAAAATTTTCGGAAAAAGATTTAATTTGTTAAGTATGTAGTGTGTAGTCTTATTTTGTCCGTTTGTTGATTGATATTCGGTCACAAAATTTTGAACGCTACGCCACACTTGTTAATTTCAAAGAAGAACTGTTTTATGCTACCACTTGCATTACGAAGCCGCCGCCTTCAAAAGAACAGTTCTCTCTAATTCAAGGTTTGAATAGTTTGTTAATCTAGAGTGGACTCCTTTCTCCTGCCCTATTTTAAAAAGTTATAAGACGACAACATTTTGCAAAGTTCCGTTTTTAATAATTATTGAAGTTGGAAAGTTCAATCTGATTTAGGGAATCTGAAATAAAAAATTTGATATTTCAAAAATCTTAAGGAGTTTAGGTAGTCTAGGTTTCCCCAATAATTGATCTATTTCATTTCTAAAATAATTCCAATATGTGTTTTTACTAAACTTTGGTTTGACACATTCTGTCGGTTCTGACTTTCGTACTATGAACATTTATATTGTACTTATGTAATATATATTACATTAAATTTTTCCACTGAACAATTCTTACTTACAGAATTTCACTTAAGTGTTTTTTTATTTCGTTTTTTTTTTTTGGAAACCTTAAAATTAAAATAAAACAAAAGTACATTTCAAAGTACTTTTAATTTCGTTGTTTTTTTTTTATTTTTCAAATATTTTTTTCACTTTAAAATAAAATATTCTATTATTTTTGAAGATTAAGGGCCAGTTTCACCGCTTATAGATAAACTGGCTGATAGACTATTCAGAACTTATCTTATAGATAAATCATAAATTTCTGTTTCACAACTGTCTGATATCCCTATCTAATAGATAAAGTTTCTGATAATTTATCAGCCACCTTATGCTATAAATAAAATTTTATCTGCCAGATAAAACTTTTATTTTTGAATAAAACAAAAATTTTTTTTTTTTGAATTTTTGTAATTAAAACAAAATGGATTTATTTGAGTACTTAGAAGATGAATTTGATGAATATTTTAATAATATACCACATTTACGTAGATCACGCATAATTAGAATACGGCCAAATTATTATGAACTACTTGATGATGTTGATTTTAGATCAAGATTCAGATTAACTAAACCGGCAGTTAGTTATATATTGTCTTTAATACAAAATGAAATAAAAATGTCAACAAATTTGTAAATTTTAACTTAAATTCTTCAAGAACAGAAAAAATTAATATGTTTATACTTATTTCAGTTACTCTGCAATATCACCAAGAAATAGATTACTATTAGGTTTACGTTATTTTGCAACAGGGTGCTTTTTGATTGTGGCAGGTGATTGCAATGGTGTCAGCAAAGCATCTGCTTCAAGAATAGTAGACCAAGTATCTAAAGCAATAGCTTAATTAAGACCTTCCTTTGTAAAATTTTCGCCAATTTTTCAAGCACAATTTTTCTTTTCAAATGTTCAAGCTGTAGTAGACGCGAAATTGAAATCTTCCGACATTGTTGCTAAGTGTCATGATCAAACAATTTTCAATAATGCCTTTATAAAACAGAGACTAATAAATCGAGAATTTGGAAATTGTGTTACTTTAGGAGACAATAGGTTATGAAAATAAAAGTTACTTATTAACACCTCTTCACACTGCCATCACACCACAAGAAAGACTTTATAATGAAGCCCAAATAAGAACAAGAAATACGGTAGAAAGAGCTCTTTCGTCTCCTCTTGACTGAAATTTACAGCCCTATCTCTTTTTTTTAATTTCTCCATTATGAAATTAAATTTTTGTTTGTTAAGTTTCGTATTTATATTTTTAAAAAATTGATGTTTGAAATTTTTTATTTTTGTATTTATATTTTGTATATTTTTTGAAAATTTAGTACAAATTAGTACAAATTCATCCTAAAAATATACAATTTTATAACGATTACGTTATCCAAGAGATAAAGTTATCAGCCAGATAATTTATTATTAAGTTTGACTGTGAAACAGAAACAATATTATCTAATACTTTTATCTACCAGATAGTTTATCTAGAAGATAGCTATCTAGAAGTTTATCAGAAAGCGGTGAAACTGGCCCTAAGTATTTGAATATCTTAAGGGTCTTTCAAAGTGTAATGAACGAATATTGAAATTTAACACTTCAATTTGACTTGAGAACACGTTTGGGAGTTTTTGTTCTTAATGATTTTATTTTTTTAACTCTAAATGTTTAAAGATGGTTCACGAAAATTTAAAAATAATGAAGAGGCTATTACTAGTCAGACAAAATGATTTTAATTTTGATTTAAAGTGAATAAATATTTGATAGTGAATGAATCTTAGGGTGTATGAGGTGTAATGCTTCGTCTAAACACTTGCTAAATCATTAACAGTAAAAGAAAAATCAACGTTGGTCTCAATTAACATTCGTGTAACTATGACAAACAAAATAAAACTATGTAACTATGTAACGTGTAACTATGATAAACAATTCTAGAACTGCTGATTTTAAGCTTAATATTAATTAAATGCGATTTGAATTTATTCCACTTCGATATTTACGTATTTTTCTAATTAAGGTTAAGGATCAATTAACTTTCAGGCTAACATATCATCGGTTACAAAACTGCAGTTTTCAGGCTAACTGCAGAAAGAAATTAGAAAAAAATTAAGTATTGTTCCTGGTACTGGAAAAAATACAAATACCACATCAGCTGGTACTTACCAGTATCAACCAGTATATTACCAGTACATTACCAGTACTTACCAATATATTACCATTGCTAACCAGTACATTGCCATTACTTATCAGTACTTACCAGTATTTACCAGTACTATCAGTACATTACCAGTAGTTACCAGTACATTACCAGTAGTTATCAGTACATTACCAATGTTTGACAGTATATTACCATTACTTACCAGTACATTGCCAGAATTTATCAGTACTTACCAGTACATTACAAGTATTTACCAGTACTATCAGTAACAAGTTTGGATACTAGTTGATACTGGTAGTACTGATAAGTACTGATATGGACGGGGAGTATTGGTAAGTACTGATAAAGTTATGGTAGTTTTCAGGAACAGTATTGTAACTGATGCTTGTATTTTTTGCTGTACCACCAGTAACAGTACTTAAATTTTCTTGAATATATTTCTTAGTAATGGTCCTGGGTCCTGTCTGGTTAACTTATGTACCAAAGTACTGGTACATTTCGCCACTTCTGCCTTAAATTCAATAAACTGAGTCATGTTCTTTAATGGACCAATGGAGCATCACATTAAAATACTTCTACAAACAAATTAAAATACAACTTTAAATATTGAAAAAAGTTTACTATCAAAAAAGAATTCTAGTTACTATACTATTCTACTTAGAAGAGATAAATTTTGTACATATACGAGTACTTATATAAATTCTAATAAAATTTATTATTCAACGATTTATGATTATTTACCATACATTTATTAAAAGACATGTATCCAAAGTACTCAAATAAGATTAAGTACATTTTGAAAACCTTCTAATACACTTCCACACACACAATTCTTATATAAGAAGATTTCCGATTATTATTTAAATTTAAAAAAAAAATTTACTCAGTATGATGTCAATAAACCATTTTTAAATTTAAACATATTATTCTTTACTCTTTTTTTTAATAATTCATTTAAATTCAAATTAAAAATTGTCTCACATCCATTTGTCTCTTTCTCCGACTCCTTTTCAATTTTTGATGATGAAAATTTTCTTTTGGTTTTTCCTGTCAATTTGCAAAAAAAAAACGAACAAAAAAAACCAATTTCATGCTGATATTTAACTGTTATATTATTAAAAGAATTAATCAATTATTTCAATTTTATTCTTATATCCTTTTCCATACCATTGTTTTTGTTGTTTTTATATCCAGGAAGATTTAATGTATGACTATGTATAGATTGTGTCATATTATAATAAACTTATATATATGTAAAAAAAATGATAAGTTATGTTGTTATTGTTATTAAGATTTATAAAACTTTGCCGATATAACAAAAGTCCCGGAGTCTAAACTCCAATTCAGGGAATTTGATTCAAAGAATATGTGAAAGTCTACACAGGATATTATAACTTGAATGAGTGAGCTAAAAGTTCTCCGGGGACTTTTGACTTCATAAACTGGAATATATATAGCTCTCAAAAATTTTGGTGTAAAATTTTGGAACTTTTCCAAATATTTTTAAGCCTTTTTAGTGTTTACTACAAAATCGGGTACTAAGTTTTTTTAAATCAGGTCAGTTCAACTTCTGAGCCCCTTATGTATATAATATATAAAATTTTAGTTATATAACAAAAGTCCCGGAGTCTAAACTCCCATTCAGGAAATTTGATTAAAAAATTTGCGATAAGTACTTATACATGATATTATAACTTGAATGAGTGAATTTAAAGTTCTCCGGGGACTTTTGACTTCATATAAATGAAATATGTAACTCTTCAAAATTTTGATGTCACTTTTTCAGATTTTTCCAAATTTTAGACTTTTTAACGTCTACTACAAAATCGAGGACTAAATTTTTTAAATCAAGTCAGTTCAACTTCTGAGTCCCAAAATACTAGGACTCGAACTTTATTTAAATTTTGAATTGAAATTATTCCGAAAAGAATTAAATCCCTGGGGACTTCTGGCTCTGGGATTTTTTTCATATCGCCTTAAAAATTTATTCAAAACTTTGTTCAAGAAAAAATTAAAACTAAGAAAAAAAAAAATTATAAATTAAAATGTTAGAAAAAGAGAAAAGATGTATAAAAAAGATTGCGTTGGTGTATTGACCGTCTCTTTTAATTTAGTCTAGTCTAATTTTGAAATAGTGTCTGTAGTCTCGTCTAGTCTATCCACATTTTTTTTTTTTTTTTTAATAAAATATTGAATTAAATTGACTTTTTTTATTATAGTTATAGTTTTTATCTTTTTGTAGAATGTTTGTCTCAGTTTTATTTAAAAAACAAAAAATGGATAAAAGAAATAGGAAAATTAATAAAATAAAATAAATTTTATTTGTAAATAAATTTAAAAAGAAATAATGTAAGCGATAATTTATAATATAGTTTTGTAGACACCTACTGTTAGTTACTAACAAGTAACAAGTTAAAATAAAAAATATATTAAGTATATTAGTCAGTACATAAGTGTATATACATAGTTTTAAGTTAACAAGTTAATAGGACATCACAAGCATAACATTATTGGCTTTAATTTAAAATTAATGTGTATTTTAAAGAAAATGGTTGTTAAAAAACATGTTTTCTAATAAAATTATCTATAAAATAAATTTTAAAAGTAATTTTTATGAATGTACAAGTTAAATACATATCTTTAATTTCAATGGAATATAATTTGTCTATAAAACATTAAATCCCACAGTCAAATTTGGTTTATATCAGAGTACTATAGATATTATTCCATGTAATTGTAATTCGAGTTGAACCTTGGTACGATCAAAATATTGCAAATTTTGTGGATTTCATATATGAACATTTTACTATAAGTTATTATATAAGGTTATATATAATATATAATCTGACCAATGGCGTAGTGGTAAAGACGCCGTCTTTCATGTGGAAGGTCTCGGGTTCAAACCCCGGTCAGATCATATCCAATAAAAAATATCGTAAAATTGTTTAATTATATCGTAAAAGTTTATATCGTAATATAAAATAACATTTAATAAAAATATATAAATAATTCTTGTGTAAGATTTATAGATGGCGCACAAAGTTGACATTTGTGCATTCATATTTCATAACCTTATACAATAGCTACAGCCGACTAATCAACGGCTTAGTGAATATTATGATTAAAGAAACTGAAGCCTAGTTTAAAATTTAAACTTGGTGAATGCCCTATACTCCTTAAAGGAGTGGAAAAGGAATAAAAAAAAAATATATAATATATGAATTTTTTTGCATTTAACTGCTTAATGAAACTTTTTATTAGCAAACGTATTATAAATCTCCAGAAATTTTTATTACAATTTATAGTTATTTTATTAATAAGTATCTCTTTAAAATTAAATTTCGGGACAGTGGAAACAATGGCTAAACATTAGTATAGCCCAAAAAGCCAGATGAGAAACCAACAAAGCAACCTTCATCAAACTATTCCAAGAGCATAGAGAAGAAACAAAATTACTGAGGTCTATTTATACAGATGCCACAAAAGCAGAAAATGGGGTGGAATAGCGATAGTTGAAAATGAAAAGGTAATAAAAAAACTTATTTTACCAAACTACGTACAAATATACGTCGTCAAACAAACAGCATTGCTGGAAACCATCAAAGTGGCGGAAAATAGGGAACAAACATAAATGATATATATATACAGACAGTTTGAGTGAAGTAAAAGTCATCTTGAATCTAAATAAGAACTCCCCAACAATAACAGAAATTCGTAATACAATAATCAGAAATAGAGGAGAAATACAAACTACTTGGATACCAGATCATGTCGGAATAAGAGGAAATGAGATGACAGATAAAGAAGCAAAGGAAGCACTAATCCGGCCAATTACATTGATTATCCAAAACCCCACACAATGGCTAAGAAGAAACAGATCAATGAATATATAAAAATAAGAGACAACAATAATGGGACCAAACTAACTCCATTAGAAAAGTTTTCTTCCCAAAGGCAAACAAAAACAACCTCAGATACAGAAAGCAGAAAAATAGGAGTCAAAATTTCGCGAATCCGAATGGGTTGTACCAACTACACCCATAGATTGCCGTTTTTGCAATGAAATAGCCACAATAAAGCACATTGTAATAAACTGCGTGGAATCTTCTGGGCTAAAGAATCCGCCTCTCTCACAATAAATAGCCTTGGCTATGGAGATTGCATAAAAAAAATAGTGAACCTTTTAAAGCACCACGAGATATGGAAAAACATATATAAAGAAGAAAAATTAGATTGAAGATAAGCATATATAAATAATTAAGAATTTAGTAATTAATTAGCATTAGTTGTATAGTTATTAATTAATATGGAATTAAATTTGTAACTTTTAAGCATTTTGAGCTGGCCCACATGCATAAAATGCAACCAGCCCTATAATAAAGATGAGATGTACTTTTATTTATATATTACATTAAAGTAATAATAATAGTAATAATAAAAAAATTAAATTATTATTTACTTACTTATTAACAGCTCCATTTAATTTTTAAAATTGTTTTTAGTTTTATTTAATTAATTTATTATAATTTTTAGATCATATTTTATTTCTTTAATAAATATGAAAATTTTTATAATAATTATAACTTATGTTTAATGTTGGAAATTTTTATTAAATTTAACAGATCATTACAAGTTTAACAGGTTTTTATTTTATTTTATAATGTATAGAAAACTTTTAACAAGATGTGCTCAAAATTATTAGAGCATTTAATTATATTTAATATAGGAAGAACCAAAACATTGACTTTCATTATCAATAAATTATATAATAATCTACTTGATTTTAATTTACTTATCAAGAATAGTTACATGTATAATTACTTAAATATATATTGATTATATTCAAGTTACTTCTATTATACTACAATATATTGATTTTATTAAGTTCATATATTTTTTTAATTAAATTAAAATTAATTACATCAACCTACTTTTAATATGACAATTAAATTAAGGACATTTTCAAGGTAGAAAATCAAATTCGAATACCTACGTACTTTAAAAAAGTTAAGGAAAATTATAGAAATTTTTCTGGAGGAGCATTGTTTCATTTAGTTGTAATCAAGTTAAAGAATCTGTCATTTAAATTTCGAATTTAATTTATAAATTAAATATAGTGTAATTGAAATATTTCATTTGAATGCGGCGGACGTGTAATCAAGGAATTGCGTAATTCCAAAGATGAGTATTTTATTGCGAACGTTTTCAAAATTTGGATTTTGTAAATTTTAAAAAATCTTGGAAAACTGTTGTACCGATTATTTTAAAGGAAGGGCAATATCCTAGGATAAAGTTCGAAGTGTTGTTGAATATGCGCTTAAATTTTTGTGTAGAAATGGTCTTCATTGAATTTAAAAAAATAGGAAATTTGTTTAAAAATCTATTTTCATGTTAAATTCCCAAAATTTTTCCGGAATTTTAAAACATTCTAAAAATAGCATATTTAAGAAACACGTTTTAAGCTTTGCAATTCGGGTTTAACTTAATTATTATACCCGTATGAACGTTCAAAGATATAGACTCAAAGGTATGGATTAGGATCGAAAATTAAACTTTTCTAACCATTAGTGTCCGCAATATTATTTACAAATTAAAAGAGCTAAGATTCGGGAGTTTTCACAAATTCGTTTTTATTTCCTTTTTCGTCATCGCTATGGAAATCCAGCCAGTTTGATTAACGAATTCGAGAAGCTCCCATATACCATTTCTTTTTTTAAAATCAAAATAACTCTACACTTAATAAAGCTGGGTATATAAAATTTTGTTTGGCCTAAGTTTATTGGTCTAGCTAGTGTAATGAGTTAGAGTAGTTGCCTTACAACTTCCTTTTTAATATGAGGATAACTTAATATGTAATGAAACTGAGTATCTGAAATTTTGTCAAAAGTAATTAACTTTAATGGCAAACATTTGCGCAAAATATAATTACAAATAGTGTAAGATGTTCGAATAACTGATTTACATTACATAACCTAGAATCTTTATTGAAATGTGTATTTAAAATTTTGCCAAAAGTACTTAATTCATAATTTTTTCCTATAAGTACTTAAAAGTTATTTTAATTTTTCCCTTAATATTATGAGTATAAATATATTTATTATATAAGTATAATCCTGTGTGTACTTATCATTCATTATAAAAGTTAATTATTTTAAAATTCACTATATATATTTTTTTAACTTAACTGAAATAAGTAAGTATAATATTATAACATTATTATTATCATTAAACCGAACGAACAATTATTATAATAGTATTATAATATCAAAGTAAGTAACATTTACATTGAAAGCACATTGAAATCTTATTCCTGATGGATGGATAATTCCAAAATGAATTGCATTGAGTAAAAAAAAACTTATTTTTTAATTCATTCATTTATTTTGTTATTTTTCAAGGTCTGTCATTAAACTGCATAATAACCATTTTTATCTTCATAAGTTTTTATGTATGCCTTAACTCAATCTCATTCGCGCCCCGTCCTTCCTTCCTTCGTTATTCACTCATGTACAAAAAATAAAAATGAAATAAAATCAATTTCATTGTTTTTAATAATTTATTCTGCAACATAATTATTGTCAATGCAAAACACACATTCAAAAAGACAACATGGAACAACAAAAGGTAGCCAGTCATCAACCAAACTATTAAACAAGTCTGTCTATAAACTTCCAGATACGCGACTTTGCACTACAAGTTAAATCACATTTTTTCCAAATAATGGGAAGTATTCAATGTGACCAGGTAAACAAGTAAATCTTTTTAACTTTTTTTTTAAGACTACTTTTGCTGTGGTTGCAATATTTTTACCTGTGTTTTTATTTTCAATTTACCTGAAAATTAATTTTAAATATATTTAATGTTGTGGTTAGAAAAAGAAGAGCATTAAAAAATTATTAAAGCTCAATGAAAAAAGTCTCCAAGAAAAAGTCTCCAAAAAATCTCCAAAAGATTCTCCAAAACAAAAAACGAAGAAAGTCAAAAGTGTGTATGAAACTTGAAGGTTATTGTACATTAAAACTAAACCTTAAAAATCTGAAATATGGTAAAAAGCTGTTAATCACAAGTTTATGGATTCAAGTAATTTCGGAAATATCCCAATTTTTATTCGTAAAATATCTGGAATTTCTTCTAACTCAAAAACGGACATATAATATTGTAAAACCTCTCTCAGAATTCTAGAATCTTTTCTAATTCAGAATCAGACACCAAATATCCTTATTCGCGTCAAGTCATCAAGATTTTGTGTCCAACTCTAAAATCAAAATTTATTGTATTTTAATGTGTGTGGACTTTCCTCCGAAAGTTAAAATATTAAGAATTCCAAAACTGGAGACTTTGCTATCCGATTTTTGACATTTTATAATAATTATATTTTGGGGGTTTTTGACATATTCAAAAAGCACTCAAATTCGATTTTTTGTTTATGGAAATTATTTCTTGTGGACTTTTTTCTCGCAGTCAATTATTACTGTTTGTTCATATCTCTCATAAACGGGATTTAAAAGTTATTTTAAAAAATACCGCGTGACATTGAAATTTTTTTTGAAAAATATGACAATTTTAAATGAAGACAACAATAAAATAAACAAAAAATAAATTTGATATTGAAAATAAAATGATTTGTAAAAATATATAAGTTAAGTTAAATTAACCCGAATTTTTAGTCTCTGTTAATTATAGGTTTTACAGTTGATTGCATTATTTAAGTACAGACTAAATTTAATTGATAAGGTATTATAATTGTTTAAAATACCTAAAGTTGTTATTTAAATTAATTAACAAATTTATTAAATCAATATATTTAACCTGTTTAAGCAAAAATTTATTTATATATAGGTATATGTATATATATATATATATATATATATATATATATATATATATATATATATATCTAATAAATAAACAAGTACTTAACTATGTACTTGTGAATTCTTTTTTTGTATATATATTTTATTGAATTAAATGTAATATATAATTTAGTTAATAATATTTTAAGTGTAATTTACTTTTACTTATTAATTAAATTTCTGAGGTTATATTATTGAAATAATTTTTTAATTAAATTAAAATATTATTATGAAAGTATTTTTTTTTGTAATTTTATAAAATATTGAAATATTATTTTAATTGGTTGAATAAATTGGCTTTTGTTTTTGAAAATTAAGTTAATTAAAAGTCAATGTGAAATTATTATAAAATTATTGTATATTTTTTTAAAACAATTGTTGTAAGTACTTGAATTTCTTTTATATTTTAATTGAAAAATGTGAAATAGTAAAATTACTTATGAATGTAATTGAATTAATTGTGTGATTATTTGTGAATAAAACAATTTGTTTTTATTGTAATTTAAATTAATTTTTATATTTAATCTTTAATTTTACAAGTAATTTGAATTTAATTTAAATTTATAACATACTAGGTTACTCAAGCGTAAGTTACTTATTTAAACTAGTTACTTAGGAAAAAGTAGTTGATTACAATTTATAAGTTATAAGGGAAATTAGATCAATTAGTATTTATTAATAATTTTTAAATGAATCTAGTTTGCATAATGTTGCATTTCTATTTAAAATAATAATGCAATAAGTACTTTTAATAAAAGTAATTAACTATAAGTATTTGTTAAAGAACTTTTTAACATAAAATTATATATACATAGTATTTTTATTATTGCTAAAGAGATTATTGAAGGGGAGTTACATCTACGTATGGGTTGAATCAGTTGTTTAGAATTGTTAAGACAGTGGCCCGTTGTATAACGAGTACTTAATTTATTAGTAATCATATTTGGCTATTATTGAGTAAGGTGTATTAAAAAATCAGTTACTAAGTTTCACTATTTCTTCTCTTAAATTTCTTTGCATTAATAATGTTATCAGTTATCACTATTGAGCATTCATGTGTTAGAGTACTTGATTACTCTAATATTTTCATTTCGTAATTTATTATTCTAAACTTAAAATGAATTCTTTATTTTCTGATTATAAACACAAAATTTGTTTTTCTTAATAATTTTTTAAAATTCAAAATTAAAGAAATGGAAAGGTGAAGTAAAAAAATTTTTTTTAAATCTTATATACTTAGTCCAGAATGTAAAGATATACTTAATAAAATATATATATATGTATATACTTAAATGTTTAAAAATCCGTGACATTGTTTTCAATTAGCAAAAAAACTAAAGAAAAGGGGAACACCGAAGTTATATATTTTTTTATAAAGTGGATGTGTTTATACTTAAGTACTGAATATACGTACAGTACTTGTTTGTTTTTTCTTAATTTATGTCTACTACTATATACAGAAATATTTTATTATAACGAAGATGATCTTGAATTGCAACTTAATTGCAATCTAGTAACCGTATATATTATATTATATTCTGTTTAGTATATATATATATACAAAACCGTACATAAAAGAATTATGTATGAAATGCAACCGGAATTGAAATACATAAGTTGAATTTTAATTGTATTTACTTAAATGTTAAGTAACGCTACAATACAAATATTTTGTACTTAAAGACTTTTTTAAATTTATTTTCATGCAATAGTAATTTTTCTGAAACATTAAAAAAAAAATATATAAAATTCTTGATTATTCTTTAGAATCATGGTTAAATTGTTTGTTACAACTTACAGCAGCTTCTTAAAATATATGTATATTCTTAAATACTTATTTAAAATTCTATTTAAGTACAATTTTAAATGTACGTATATAAAGTTTATGCAATTACAACAAAGTAACTAATCTTTTAAGAAACTAAATTAAAACATTGTAATTTCTTTTGTGTGTGAAAATTAGAAAAAAATACAAGTTTCAGGATTCGAAAACCTTTTGTATTTTGTCAAACGTACAATGAATTCTTAATTCGTTTAAGTGACAGTTATTTTTTATTTTAGGAAATTTCGTTATAAAATATCAGTAAAAAAACATTTTTTTTGAACTAACTAGAGATAAGATAGTATTAGGCGTTCATAGTTTATTTGGACATACGACTTTTTTGCTAAGCAATACTAGATTTATTAAGTTATTAAAGCTTAGACATAGATGCGACTTAGAGGTAGATGCGACATATTAGTTTAAAATGAATTTGCAACGAGATATGTTACATTTTTTCTTAGTACAAAGTTGTGAGACATTTATCTTATGTTACATATTCCATTATCCCGAAAATTTGCTTTTGGCGCTTACGACTTTTTTCCTTAGCACAGCAGTATATATATACCATTATTTTAATCCAGTTGAGTTTGATATGCTTAAGTTTTTCATTCTTTCAGCTTCAATTTGTTAGTCTGTGAACTTAGTTTCAAGATTATATTTCTCAACTAGTCTTCTCATATAATAATTTATTGATAATCCGTCATTGAATTCGAACCTTAGGTTTTTTTCTAAAAGGACTCCAAATATATTTTAGTAAATTTTGTTAGAGCACTCAAATTTATTACTATGAATTATTAATAATGTTAAATATTATTAAAATAATACCAATGATCTACATATACTAAGTACTTTAATAGTGAACCATTTTAGTTGTTCAACCCTGAGAATATAGTAATTGTATATATAATTCTAAAGTTCAACTATCCAGAACAAGAGTTCTTTTTTTCAACAAAATATTCTGCCTAGTTTTTATAAAAAAAACTTTTATTCCTTTTGTTTTTGCTTAAAACAATTTTTAATGCAATTAAAATAAATATTTGCATTATTTAGACGTGATTTTCCGGAGAATTTGATATTTTTTTTTATTAAGTTAAATATTATGTTTAACCTTCTTGAATATTTTTAAATGCTATTTTGATATACATATATGTATGTATTTAATTTATACAATAATGTTAAACAAACACTGAGTATGGCACAATTAAAATAATAAAATTAATTTAAATAATAATTTAATGTTCTGTTTAATGTAGTTTGTAATTTAATTTAATATTTGTCAATTAATATTATTTATCAAAGTTTACATAATAAAATTGTTTTCATTAAATTTTGATTTAATTAAAATTTTAGCAATGAATTTATAGGAAGATATTTTGGAAAATAACTAAAATGACTTAAAGGAATAAAAATGGTTGTTAAATACATATGTATATTCCAAATGCACTTTTATTTGTTTATATTTTTACCAAAAAACTTAAAAATTTCATTTTTATTTAAGAAAAAACTGGAAACCACAGTATATTTCGATAATCCGAATAATTGATTGCATACCCCTATTTTGTGAGCCCTTGTGCATTATTTCAGACAAAAATTTTTAGTTTTTACTTTTGGACATTCTAATACTTACAATGTTTTAAATAAACTAACAATAATAAATTTATATTAAAACTTCAATACATACTTCATAAAAATCGCATACAACAAAAACTTAACTGTTAATAATTGTATACGAAAACATAAAAACAATTAACATATTTCAATGTTGATCATAATTCGGATTATAGAATCTCCAAGGTGCAATCATTTCGGATTGTAGAATAGTTAGTGCTTTGTAAACTCTCATTCGGATTATTGGATATTCGGATTCTAGGGGTTTCGGATTATCGAAATATTACATTATTTTTATAGTACGAATTTTCAAACAAAACAAATTTTTAATATAAGTCATATTTATCGGCTTTCAAATTTATTAACCTTTCATTCGAGAGGCCCGGGTTGACCAGTGAAAGTTCCGATTCGATTCAGCTCCATTCGCTATTTTGTTCAAATCAATAATTAATAATTATTTATCTTTTAACAAAAAATATATTATTTCTAATAACAATTTAAACAAAATATAAACAAATAATTTAATTTAATAATATAATTCACAGACATATAAATACCTTGTAATTCATAATGAAATGTGAAAAAATTCGGATTTAAGTATTAATCGATTAAAAAATATTATATATTTACCCATACAAAATATTTATATGCATAAGTTTATAAGCTTCTCAATCGTATTGGGAATCTAGATTTTAAATAAAATGTCTTAAAATCATGCTAATAATAGATATATTATATACTATATATGTACATGTAATAAGCATTGGAATACATACTAGCATGACAACAAAGAACTTAAATTTTTTACTTCTTCCAATTTAAGTTTTCTAAAAACTTATTATTAAAATTAAAATATTTTTTTGACATTTAAACTTCTTAAGTGGCATTAAAAATAAATAATCAAAAAAAAAATATATAAATTGTATATATGAATGTGTATGTATTCCCTTATTATTTATAATGTCAAAATCGTTTATTAAAATCACACTTAAATTATTCTAAAATTTCATTTAAATTTGTTTGACATTCAATCTAATTGTAATAAATTTTTTTGTGTTTTTTTTTGTATTTGTAATTTAAATTCTCCAAAAAAAAAAAAAAAAGAAAAACACAAAATATGCAAGTAATGTCAAAATAAAAAAAATAAAAATTAATTGTTTGTGCCTTTGTTTTTAATAAAATTCTCCAATAATTATTTTCCACTTGTAAATTTGTTTTTGTTTTTATTTTTTTTTTTAAATTTTGTTCTTCATTATTTATTTGTTTGTCGGTTTGTTTATTTGCTTGTTGGGTTTTCATTTAATTGTATTTTGTTGTTGTTTTTGCTTAATATTGTTGTTGTTTTCGCTTAATATCGTTGTTGTTGTTGTTGCTTAATGTTTTTGATGATGATGAGATTTTAAGTAATAGAACAAAGGCTCAAGTGATGTATTAAATTATGCGGGCATATTGTGTCAAGTTTTTACATACATACATACTACATATATTTTAAATAAATGTACATACATACTTACATATGTAAATAAATTATACATATAATTATCACAGATGTGTGTATATATATATATGTATGAATTTTGTTTATTAAGTCGCTTTAAGTAATAGTAAATTATAAAAGCGTCTTCTCCATCCAAGGGTATAATATACAGCAGGGTACATATATAACATATATATTCTTCTGATTCTATATATATATATACATAATGTAATATTGTAAATGAATGAAAAAAACGATTTTCCAGTTAAATTTATTATTTTTGTGTGGTTGATTTTTGCTTTTATTAAAATTATTCACCTATTACTGTTTTCCATCTCTTTTTAACACATTTTCTCCATATATAGTTATATCGACTATGGAAATAGAGTTACCATATTTACTAGATGATATTAAAAATTTTTTATTGTGAATTGTACCTATTTTATGGTTTTATTTTAAAAAATTAAAAAAAAAAAGAACACAAAAAACAAAAAAGAAACTTAAAAAAAAAACAACAAGAAAAATCTGAAAATGAAAACAAAATAATAAAAATTTATTCAAAAGTTTAAAAAACTGAAAGGGAAATTAATTCGTCTTCGACATTTATATTGTACGTACACTGATTCAGTCAGCACTGAATGTCATTATAATTTTATTTTTGTGTATGTTTTTGTTTTTATTGTGTTGGGCTGGTGTTGTGTTTATTTTTTTTTTCCATTGTTCAGCGTTTTTACAACTTGAAAATATATTTTTGTAAATATCTATGTATAATATGTATAACCAAATTGTTTTTCGTATATAAATTTTGTAGTAATAATTCTAGAGTGACCATACCTCACTTTTAAATATTTCTTAATCACATACTTTGCTGCTTAAAAACTGGTTCAATGTATTTAGAATTTTCTAGAATAATTTTGAATAATATAATTTTATAGAATAATTCTGTAAAAGTTGGTCCTGCAATGCTAAGATGCAGTACACTGCATACTATAAATTTAGGTAGGTAGGTATATGTTTTGTTTTAGATCAAATAAATAAATCAAACTTTTGAATACTTATGTAGCTGAGGAGTTTAAGAACTAGTTTCTAAAAAATTAAGTAGGTGCTTAGAAGTGAGTGAACCTGCCTTTCATTTTCAGGTGTCGCAGATAAATTTTTTATAATATGATGAGATAATATAAACTATTTATTAAAATTATATTTTTGACCACTTATACTTTAAGCACTGAGCTATCGGTCAAATAGTACTTAATTTATTAAAACAAAATTCAACTAAAGAAAATCAAATACTTAGTTACGCATAGTTACGCAATACGTACACAAGTACGTAAATCAAAGTAATCATCGCTCTCCAAAGACTATTTATCACTTAAGTGTAACTCTTCACTTAACTTAAGTAGCTTTTTCTTACTTTTGACTATTCTTTATCAAATAAAATATTATTTATCGCTTTTGCTATTGCATTGAATGCTTTCAAATCTTAAATACAGTATCTCATAGTATTTTAAATAAAGTACTAATTTTAATTTAATGATTGTCTCAATAAAGTAAAATAAATAACTGAAAAATTGTTTTTGAATTCAAAATAAAGTAAAATTTATCTAGTACTTTATTACCTGTAATAAAGTTATAATTACAATAAATTTATAGCGATTTTTAAAGTAACAAATAAATTTATTCAGTTTCATGTGAGTCGTGCATTTAACAATTGTAATGTGTGATTAAAATTGTGATTCATCACAAAAAAAGTGTGATTTTCAACACTCCCTAGATCATTAAATGGTTTGATTCATTCATCCATTAAATATTTATTGACTTATAATTATTAAAAGTGATTTTATTTTTTTATTGCATTTAATAACTTAAGTAAAATTTTATTTTCTAATTTTTTGTAAACTTATTGAAATATTCTTAGCTAATTGAGATTCTAAAATATTCTGTCGTGTATTTTTTGGTTCTAATTTAATTCGTTAATGACCCAAAAGTGTTCGGAACAGTTTTTTTAAAGTGTCTGATTATTCTGTTAGTATCCAGGAATTACAAAAATTTTTTTTTTTAACCGGTATTGTATTTGGGATATCAATTACTTTAAATTTTTTATATGTCCATTAAGTAAGGAATTTGAATATGTATTTAGGTACAACCCAAGAAATAGACTACTATTTTAGATTTTATGAACTAGGAACACTAAAATTTGTTTAAGGTCTTGTTTTGGTTTTATGAGTCACTTCATTTTACAATTAATTGTATTCAAATTCGTCTATCAACTTATCTCATACCTTTACTCTTTTCCCTTATCGTTGTTTCCTTCTAAAGAAAACTTCCGAAAACTCTTTGATACAAACCTACAAACCCGTTTCAATTCGTAACACAATTGGTCAGCCTAATATATAAAACTTAAACAAATACCTATATAACATGTATGTAATATTATAAATTGATGCATTTTATTTATTTGAACAGTCTTACCGGCTCTATAGATAGTTGCACTGCGTACATACATACAAACTAACATTTCCAATAAAGAACTTGAATGGAATTCATCAGAATGCAGATACATAATATATATTCAATTCCACCCGCCAAATGGGCACCAATGTTTTTTGATTTTTTTTTTTTTTTCTGTTACTGCTTGGCTGCAATTTCTAAAAAAAAAAAAATCCTTAAGTAATTCCACTTTGTATTTGTACACATATATGCATATGTTTATAAGTATATTTGTAAAAGTGTATTTTATTTTGATGCGATTATTCTGTTAGATGCTGTTTTTCAATTTTTACTCCATGTCTCCATCTACCAATTTCATATGATAAATCTATTTGGCTCTTATCGTTTTAAAAAAAAAATCTTTAAATATTATGGAGATTTTGCCATTGTTTGTTTGCGCGGTTTTCTTTTATTTTGTTTTTTGTTATTTTTATATATATATATATATATATATGCATATGGCATGTACTCGTATATGTATGTAGTTGGAAAATTTTGACCAAAAAAATATAAAAAAAAAAAAAAATTACCGAAACGGGTATGTCGAGTGTTTAAAATATCAAATTGAATAATAAGTCAATTTAAAATTAAAATGAAATAAATGAAGTAGAAACAGATACACACAACATTATGTAATTTATTATATTTTGTAGTATGGTATGGAAATTCAAATATATTAAAATTAAAAATAAAATATATGCAGAGTATATATACATACTTACAATCGATTAGTAGCAGTTTTTTCTAATTTTAGGAATTAGAAACAGTAAAATGTGATTATTTTGAACAAAAATATGGTTTAACATGGTTTACATGTAATTTATAAAATGTCCTTCTATGGTAAATGCATGTAATATACCGTTAGTTATGTATGATGTACACCCCATATACAGTATACTTTAAAGTCTGTAATTTTTGTCGCATACTTTCGAAAAGTGACATCATAAAATATGGTCCTGTTGATTTGGAAAATTTATGAATGAATTGTTACTGACATAAATAAAAATTTGGTTGTTGATAAATCCAGTTACTGTTAAAAATAACTTTATTGAAAGATTTATTAATTTAGTTTTTATTTTATTCTGTAGGTACTTAGTTGATTTCCTATATTAAGCTAATCATTTGCTAAAATTAAGAAAGATTTAAGATTTTTTTAAAGAAAATAACGGATTTTCATACAAGCAAACTTGAACCAAACTAAAATTGAACATTAATTTAAGACAGTGATTTCAAATTAATTAAAAAAGTAAGTGAAAAGGAAGATTACAATATTAAATGAAATCTTTTTGGGTAGATCTGGGTTTTTTTTTTCAAAATTTTCAATCATGTTGAGCTCGATTATCACATTGTATGTTGTAGGGGATAGTTTATGAGTAAATAAATAAAAAAATAATTTTCAGTATTATTTATTATCTATTCTTTTAAATTTTAGGTTTTTAATATTACTCGAGGCCTCGGTTGGTTAGTGGGTAAGCATTTGGCTTACTAAATGTGGGGGTGAGGGTTCGATTCCCGTACAGGTCAAAAATTGTTTTAATTGAAAACAATTATTGAAAAAATAATTTTTCTTTACAAATCTCCATGGTGACCAAACATAATTTAAATATACAAATATATAATAATAGAAACAAAATAATTAATATTGTAGTTATAAATAATTAGAAAGTATTTAATTTAAGAAGCCTAACTAAATGCCAAATAGGCAAAGGACTATAATAATATCAGGCAAGATTTACTATTGTCCTGGTATACTAATTATAAATAAACGAAGAAATAATATTAGCCTGACCAAATAACAATACTATTCTTCAATTCGCTTTATTATGGCGGCAGGATAAATTTATACCCAGTAGTGTATTATTTATATACTCTGTGTATTGTGATATGGACCCAATAGTGTACGCACTCTGTGTGTTGATTCGTCTAAACTTGCTTTTAAGTTTAAATTATTTTCATACTCTCAGACCATTTATTAAAAGGGACAGAAGAATTAATTGTCAAGATTTGAGTTATTCTAACTAAAGCTTGGAGAATACCTACAATAGAAACTTTAAAACCAGTGGATAGATTAAAGACTGATTTTCTGTAAAAATTATAACTTCTAACTGTACTTTTTTCAGTTCAATTAGGTCATAACTTTCAATCATATTTAAATGTTTAATTTGCAATTTCTTAAACGATTTATACGTTCTCAAATATAAAGCGCAAATTTCAATATGAACCTGTATGTGTATTAGTGTAATCGATAATATTGTGACCCTTTTTCCACATTAATGTATTATTAGTAATTTGATGTCAACACAACTTTAAATCTTTGTGACCCTTTTCCAATATTAATATATTCTTAGTAATTTAATGTCAACACAACTATAAATCTACTTTAGAACATGAATGCTTCATAAAATTTATGATGTCAGATCAATATAATAATACAACAAAAAAATGTTACACATACATAAAAATTATAGAAAACAACCTTTGAAAGTTCTCATCAATATAATTAATGTAAAATTGTAAAAATTTATATAAAAAATTAAAACAAAATATTTTATATTCTGAGTATGTCTCTGGGTTTTTGTATTGAAAACTTCTATTGCTGACGTCAACGATTTGAATTTAACAAGAAATATAAAAATCAGTTTTTCCCCAAGGGTTTTTCTTTTTAGAATTTCTACTTCGAAATATTTAAAAAAAATATTTAACATATCTGCTTAAATAATTTAGATACTTTTTTATATATATACATTATATAAAAAAAAGTATGTAAAGAAAAAGTTGTGTTCAACAGATGTGTAAAATAAATAATAAAAATAAAAAATTTTTCCTGTTTTTCTTTTTTTAATCAATGTTTCTTTTATTACTTACAAATTTAAGTACAACTTTAATTTTTTAACATTATGTTACTGGTACCAACTAGTGGTGCAAATTGTTTAATGAAATAAAATTGTCAGTTTTTTTAATTTATTTTGTTAATGTCACTAATTTGTAATAATTTAATTACAAAAATCTGTTATATTTCTGAATATTCACCAATTTTATTGAAAAATAATGTGAATAAAACAATTTATCATTGCAAAACCATGTAATATCAGAGGCGTATACCTTAATGCGTATTGAATAGATTAGGTGCTTTCCAAAACAAAAAAATGATGTGTCTTTAAAAAATTTTCCATTTAATGAACAAAATTAAAGACTAAAACACATTAATAGTAGAACAATCAAGATATGTCCAATTTAACTTTTTACCTACCTCAAGCGCTTCTCTTAATGCAACTGCTTCGTCACTGATATACAATAAATTCCTGAATTAAAAAAACTAACTTTAAAAATTTTTAAACTACACAGACTGTGTTAAATGGATTAAAAAGATAAAAAATTTTGCACGTACTAAAAACTTTACAGTCAAATAAAGATTATTAATTAAAGTTTATTAAACTCTTTATCTGGAACCTTTTTATAAGTGTTGATCTGATTGCTTGAAATTATTTGATCCCAATTTTAACAAAAAATCTTTTCTTTCTGCTGTCTACCTTTCGAAACTCTTATATTTTCAGCCATCGTCATCGGACACAATTCTTTGAAAAGAATGGCATATAATTTACTACTACCAATTACAAGTAAAGTTTATAAAAGTTGCTTCTCTTGGGGATATACGAATGTTGGAAATTATCGAAAGAGGCTGCGCGCACCCACGCAGTTATGTATGACTTTAACACACCAACAGCACCCTCCCTGTTTTAAAACATTATAACTAATTTTAGAAGCTAACTATTAATTTTGCGCTTAAAAAATCTTAAGTAAGAAAGCTTTTAAATATTTAAGTTTCTGCTGTGTTGATAACAAGTTGTTACCAACTGCATTCGTAGATCCCTCAAGCTATTTTTTTACAAATACAACAGTTTATAATTGTACCAATTTTCGATTATGTATGCTTTCGATTACTACTCCATTTAATATAATAGGGTTTCTATTCAGCTATAACATCTGAATACTTTAGGCTGTTGATTTCATTTCTACCTATCTATTTGATTTTTTCCTTTTCTATAGGTCTTCTTCAAGTGTTTTTAGGTTTGCACGCTCTTAATTTTGTGTGGGGGTTCCAATCTAATCTAATGCCTATTTGGCAATGGGTACTCTTTTTAGTTTATAAAACATTACAGTCCATTAATTTTATTTTAATGCTAAAGTTTTTCAAGTATCTGACTTTCACTTCCCTGCATTCATGAGGAAACAGTCTTGTTTCCATGTAAAGCGCAAAAATTAGTTATAAAATTTTAAAAATCATGTACTAGTACTTATAACAATTATAAAATATAAGTACATAAGAAAGTACTTATTTTAATCCATTTTAAGTACATAAGTAAGTACTTATTTAATCCCATTATAAGTACATGAAAAGTAATTAACAACATCTTTGAAATCTTTCTAATTTATCGAGACCTTACTGTAATATAAAATTTGACGTCACACAAAATTTTTTTGTTATGTAGTCGTAGATCAAATCTGATTCCAAAACTAAAGAGTGCAAAAAAAAACGCCATACCGCAATTTTTTACAGTTAAAATAAATCTTTATTTTTAATTTTATTTATAAAATATATTTTTTCGAATAATTGAATTTTACTTTGAAAAAAACATCAAAAAAAAAAAAAAAAATTAAAAAATAAAATAAAAGCAAGGAAGAAAGAGGAAAATGCAAAAAAAAAAAATTAGTGAAAAAACCAGATACATATATTTTTCTCTAATTTTCCTGTCGTAAATGAAAAATTTTATTTTCTACAAATATTTTTCATATAATAAAAATGTTTTCCAATTCGTCTTTTGACGTTTTTACTTCATTTGTTTTTTTTTTTCTTTTTTTGTTTTTTTTTCTATTTTATTTTGCCTTTTTTGACACTATGATGAATTGTTATTTATCTCTTTTGCTCTCAATGTATCTCTATGCATAATTGCAATCTGAAGATTTGACATGTTTACGTCATATAATTGAAAATGTTGTGAACGTTGGAACGTTGAATTTATTTTATTTTTGATTTTAGACAATTGTTTTGTTTAAAAAAGTTTTAAAATAAAATTTAAATTATTAAAATATGTTATACTTATTATTTATTTTTTTGCCAAGTTCATTTTCTTGTACCAAATCTTGTTATTATAGTATAATTTATTTTAATATATATATATATATAATATATGTATATACAATTAAAATTAGAATTGCAAACAAAACCAAAAAAAAATGGGTTGAAATTAAAAAAAAAAAAAATTAATTTCTCTATGCGTATTTAAACATTTTATTATTTTGCACCGAAACGCTTAGGAGGTCAT
The DNA here is from genome assembly GCA_963082915.1 of Dolichopus griseipennis. Lineage (NCBI taxonomy): Eukaryota > Metazoa > Arthropoda > Insecta > Diptera > Dolichopodidae > Dolichopus > Dolichopus griseipennis. The sequence goes on along the minus strand of OY720442.1, from coordinate 38,476,851 downwards.
TTTTTATTTTAGTATTATATATATATATATATATATATATATATATATATATATGCATATATATAAATTATGCATAACTCTCAGTACTGGTATAAGTTATGTAATAAACATGTTTTCGAATAATTTTAGGGAAAATAATGTTTTAATTTACATATATATACATAATATATAAATTTATATATTACCAATGGTAAAATTTGCCAAATGTTGTTTGTACTTATGTGAAACATAAGAACATGTTAATATGTATGTATGTATTATGACTTATGACTTTAATACTTCCCTGAAGTATTATGCCGCATTAATGTAAAATATTTCAATTTAAATCAAATTAGTATTCACTATTCAGTTTAAGCATATATATTCAAATAATAGACTATAAAATTTATCATTTTGTATATATATATACATGTTTTAATTTTCAATTACATTATTATTTACATATTTAGTTTTAAATTGATTAAGTGTTACAGTTATTTATTTTGACATTGATTATTAATATATGAACGATTTAATGGCATAGCATTTAAAATACAGGCCTCTCTTTCAATAGTACTTACTAGATATAAATACCAATGCATATATGCTTGTATTGTTTTGTAGTTTTCAATCTTTCGATTCAGTTATCTTCGGCATTAGGTCACTAATAGTTAAGTATATGTAAAGATATACGGGATATGAAAAATATTTTAATTTAAAAATATAACTCACAGATACAGAAATTATCTTATAACTAAAGTTTTAAAAAGGTAAGAAGTTGGATTCGTACTAAGTAAAATTTAAGACGTACTTACTACACTAGATTTCAGTAATACTGTCACAATGGAATTAATTAAAATAAAGTTCTAAATATAAGAATAGTTACTTATTATATGTTCATAATTCAGGAGGGAAGGTTCCAATATAACTAGGGTTAAGATTTAAAAAGAAAATTCTTCAAATTTCAATATTTATTATTTAACTACATTAAAATTAGGTAATTTTTTATATGAATGAAATATTGGAATCCACGCCTTCAGTGAACCTTACAAAACTGATTCACTAATTCACTGTAAAATGTAAGACTGATCATATTACTGGGACTTTTAAACATATTTTATGCCCAGTGAGTACAACACTTCTTTCAGACTAAAATCAAGATTCTTTGAAAATAATTAACTCTTTAAGTAAAAAGTTTATGATTTTCTAAATTATTTTTTAAATGCCGTGCCTTATCCGTTTAATAAATCCTACGGTACTTTTGCAAAAACTCTATTAAAATTGTTTTCAATGTATGTATACAGAGTGGTCCAGACCATGCGTATCAGTTTTTTAAGCAGGGAAGGAGTAGTTATTTTAAAATTTAAAAAAAAATTTATTAACTAAGTTGAGGGTGCTCTATCGATTGGTGATATTTTAAACTTCCGGAAAGGACAGGAAATAGGTTTTTTAGACCGGAAGTGTTCCTAATTCGAGATTTTCAAATGGGTTTGAAATGTCGCCAATCGATTGAACGCGCTCAACTTCGTTAATAAATTTTTTTTAAAATTTTAAAATAACTACTCCTTCCCTGCTGAAAAAACTGATACGCATTGTGTGGACCACCCTGTATATCGAATTTTAGCTAACTATTATTAATATGTAAAAGTATTCCATACTCTCTCATAATGTTTAATACTTGCCATCCCTATATAACAAAAGCACTCCTGATTTTTATTTTGAAGAACATTTACGTTGGCTACATCCAATATACAAACGGAAATGAAAGGTGTTCGTTTTTCTTATAATTGAGTTCTAAAAAAAAAAAAAATTTTAATTTCTTAGCTTGTTAATATTTTTTTTTAAAAATAGCGCCAACATTTTGTTCTATTCTAAAAAGTGATGAAAATTAATTAGATAAAAAAAAAAAAAAACAAAAAATTGAATTTAAAACAAAATTTAATGATACTTTGAAAATTTTTTCAATTAAAGAATTTTCTTTTATAATTTTTAGATTAGATTTATATGAGGCTATTTTAAGATAGATAGGTTCATACTTTCTATTGTTGTTGTTGTTTTTCACTGATTTTCAAGTTTAATTTATTAAAAAAAATCTTTCACTTATAATATATATATATATATATACATAATATATTAATATTTTACAAAAATAATTTAATTTCATTTTTTATAGAGGAATTTTAATATTAATTTATGTAATTTTTTTTTTTTTAATTCCAGGTGAGTCATCTAATTTCTACAATGACGATTAAATAGAGATAGAACTGCCATAAAAGGAAGTAATGGTGCTCTAGAAATTTGTCTTTATAATTATTTTTATATAATTATCATATATTTATAGATTAATTATTAAAATGGAAAGTATATTAAATATATTTGGAATTAATAAGATTTTTTTGGTAAATAATTTATTCAAAATAAATTTTATTAATAAATTCAATTTGTTTTAGAGGTGGTTTTTATGGTATAATTTATTAAAATTAATTTAAATATTTGATTTTAATTCAAATATCGAATTATTTTTAATATAGAAATGTAATTCAATCTAAAATGGAAGGTGGACAGGTTTGTTTTTTAACTTCATTTAGTCATTAAAAGTGAAATTTATAGAAAACTTGGTGATTTTGATGAGTGAACGTGCCTGAACCGAGTTTTGATATTAGAAAACTTTATATATTAAAAAATAATATTAAAATTAAATTAAAGATCAAAAATATATTTGTAATAAAAATTAGATGATAATTTGATCGAATTATATTAATTATATATAACCGAATTTGTTACTCAGATTAATGTGGGTTTATGGGAAAACTTGGAAATAGAAATATTAGTAATAGAATTAAAATCAATTAAGATATTTGAATAAAGAAACTTCATCATATATAATAAAATCTTTAAAATGATAATGCAATTATAAATTAATTTGAATGAATTATAGAGGCATAGCAAAATCAAATAAGGTTATAAAAATTATTTTAATTTGTTTGCATTACATATATTTGTTAGCCACATTAGCTGTAAGGCTGCAGATCTTTAAAAAAACTAAAAATTAGTGAAAGGACCACTAAAGAATATATTTTTCGATTTAAAATATTACTCATTAAATAATGCATCAGTAGTTTATCAAAAAATATTATTATTATTGTAAAACTCAAAAAAAAAAAAACTAAATTTATCTTAAAGATAAGTAGATTTCAAACTTTTCCATTGTTTCATTTTAAAATTAACTTGCGCTTTAAAATGTACATACATATTTAAAACGTCATAGAAAACTTTATTTGTGTGTGTGTAAAATAAAAATATTAAAAAAAAAAAAAACTAAATTCCCTTAAAATTTGAAAATAACTTTTTTTTTGAAATTGAAAATGAACTTTTCCAAAAGTTTTAGAAAATTTTTCTGTAAGTTTTAGATTAATATTTTACTAAATTTATTTATTTGGTTATTAAGTGTTGCCGTTGTTTAAAAGAAATCTTCTTTTTAGTTGATGTTGAAAATGCATTTTGTTTACTAGATGAGTTGGAAAACATCGAAGGTCAACTTGAATATTTTCCAAACTTTTCTCTAAGTACCGATCTAAATCTCCATCAGCTCTTAAGTTAGGAATAAAATTAACTGTTTGGTTTTAAGGGTCGCGATTTGGAAAGGAAGTCCGTAAAATGGAAATTGTGAATTATTTAGGATAAAGGAAAGGAATTAGGGAGCATATTATGAACATAAATATTAATATAGATTATAATTAAACGTTGTTATGCCATACACATATGAATTTTCAATTTTAGAGAACCGGATAAAACAACGGATAAGTTTTATGAATTATTTACTAGGAATTTGTATACAATTATTTTATTGTATATCAATGATGTTTATACCTCTGCATACATATATAGATCGGGTTTATTAAAATTGTAACGCATTTATCTTAACGAGCTAGATATAGTGTCAAGGGTGCATATCGGATCACAACGAATAGTAAATCGTTCTAGCTATGTGTGTCTGTCCGTCCGTCCATCCGTGTGTCAGCACGATAACTCAAAAACTAAGAGGGCTAGAGTTTTGAAATTCACACATAGTAATTTTTAAACAATTTCTGGGTTCCCTATTGTTTTTGGTTAAAACCGGACCAAGGCTTCGAGGAGCTGCGATACAACTTTTTTGCACCAATATAAATTTCTTCAAAACTAATTATACTACGAGGATGAAAGTTATAAACTGTTAGTTATATAATAGAACAAGCTCCTATATAAATTTTCAAAATGTTACGGCCTGATTTTCGGGTAGACATCATACAAATTTGTCAATTCGATAACTGTATGATATCTAATGAAGTTACGAGGTTAAATTAAAATTGGGTCTTTTATATATGTATAATATAATCATTAACTACATATTAAAACTTCAATTCAATATAAATATCATATCTAATTAATTTAAAATAAATTATTTATTAAATTAAGTAAATATTTTTTTTTTGAAATACCAAATGTTAAAAGTAAATATTGTAGTTCAATTACTCTCTTCAGGTTTAAACGAACACACTTATCCTATTTTATTTTTCTCTTCTATTCTCTTAAAAAAATATAGTTTTAAATTATTATTTTATTTTTACTTTCCTAATATCAGTATACCAGTGCTTACAGTACTTAAAATAATTATTATATGAAATAAATATTAGTTTTCTGGTTTTATCTTCCAACTTTTTTTGTAAGTTATGTCATATTCAGTTTCTTTATGCAAGTATATATTTTATTTTAAAACCATATATTTTACATATATAAACATATATATACGTTTGTTACAGTCTAGTCATATTAACTTCTATGTGAAATGTTACCTTTTTTTTTCTATCCATAAATTTATTTTAGATAAAAACAAAAAAAACATAAATTGTAAACTAAAAGAATTCTTGAACTTCCTTGTTATTTATTCAACCTTTATTATACTTATCTTTTTTGTGTTTTCATTTCCTAGATAGGTACAACTACATAGAAAGTAAGAATAATATTATGCAAGTTTATGCTGTCTTAGTAAGCAAAAAAATTGAAATAAACCTGAAGGAAAATATTTATGTAATACTTAGACATGACACTTCACTTGTCATTGAACTCTTTTTTTTTTTTTTTTCCTAATCATGTTCAAGGGAAATGTAAAAAAATAAAGGATGAAATTTTGAAATTCTAAATTACAAATGGATATAACTATAATAGTAAAACCGATTCATCTCCATTTTTTTAAATAGAAATGTACATATTATATTACATATATCTACTTAATGGAAATGTATGCATAATTAAGTGTATAAAAAATATTTATCCAGGTATATTTTTCATTTAGAGTTACAATATGATCGGTTTTAAGTAAAATTAATTATAATACTTTCTGTTTGTAATATTAAACTTGTTAACCTTGTACAAAGGCATGGCATGCATGTTTTAAGGGTGTGATCGAATTAAGAAGATTGCGAATAGTTATTGTATAGTATACTCTACTCTTAGTTAACTCTGGCCAATATAAAATCATATATTTAATGCATTTAAAAGGTTTATTACTAGTTGCCGTATAGGTACAATATATGCATATACATGTCATTAAGTAAATAAATATATTGTAAAACGTTCTAGTTCTTGAAAATAATATTTCACATCTGGTCACTTTACGCTATAAAATATTTTATATATATTCATTTGAATTTTTATATGTACTCTTTTCACATGAACTTAGTCCTTTTTCACACAAAGATAGTCCTAAATTTTTCAAATTAAATTGGACTTTTTTTAATCAGTTTTTTTTAATTTTCTTTGCTTTCTTTTCGTTACTACTACCTCTTCTACAGGTTCGGGCTCTACATTTTCGTATTTTTCAATTAAATAAATAACTTCGGCATTCGATACATCCATTACGGCTGCGCGGTCTATTACAGAAACATCGGATGTTATGTAACGTAATGCCGGCGGATCTTCGGGCTCAGTAATATCCATAATGAGAGCTTTATCGAAAACCATTTTATTTGTGATTAATTGTGCTTTTAAATCATGACCTAATTCGAGTGGTGTTTTTTCTTTTTCTTCTTGTTTTAAAAACGGTGTAATACTTCTCCAATGAGAAGGCATATCAGAAGATGTTGCATTACGTCGATTCTTGTAAGCGGAAAATCGAGTTTGATTACGACCGCGAACTGGTGTTGTTGAAGTACGATCTCTTACAGGTGCAGCTGTTGGAGTTGGTGACTTCATTTTTGTTTTTTTTCGTTTTTTTGACGTTCTTCAGTTCGCGCTATTTCACCCTCAGGTGTTTTACCATCTTGAAATCCAGTTGTCGGATCAACTATTTTTATTTATTATAAAAGGTATTTACAAATTTTATAAAAGGACCTTAGTATAACAAGAAATATTAAAAAAGTTCGACACTTGAATCCTATTTTTTGGGCCTTTTCTAGTTTCTATTACAGAATCGGGGACTGGATTTTTCAAATCAGATCAGTTCGACTTCTGGGTGTCAAAATAGGGGACTATTTTAAAAAAAATACCAAATAGATAATTTTCGAGTTAGAAAGGACCAAATTCATGCAAAAAGAGTGCATATACAAAAAAAAAATATAAAAATTTTTTTAATCAAAATTTGTTAAACAAAGTTTTTCTTAAAACTTTTTCTTGCTATTCAATTTTTTTTTTTTTTTATAATTTTCTATTAAAATCTGGATTCTACTTTAGTATAGATAGTATAATATGTGTGTGTATGTATGTATCTACTAACATTGAATAAATGGTTTAGAATTAATGGGAATACATATTTGTTTTTATTATTTTGGTTTTTGTACCTTTCCATATAAAATTTTATTTTAATTTTTGGTTTTTTTTTTTTTTATTTTTTTCAGTTCATCGAATTGAATTACGAAAAATTTAACGACATTTTTTTTTCCCTTCTTACTCCTGTTTTCTATCATTCATTTTCTTTTGCTACTCTTTTTTTTCATTGAACGTCATTTTGAAAAATATATCGTGTGTAAAAAAACATGTTACAAACCCCTATCAGGCTAAGGTCATAGGTGGTAAAATTTTGAAAGAAAAATTCTCAACGGGTATACAATGAAAATAATATGGTGTTGGTAAATATGTAGATGTGTGAAACAACTGTATGTGATGAAATTGAATTTTATAGTTAAAATAGAGAAGAAAAAAAAACTAATCAGTTATCATTTAAAGGGTTGAATGATAGAGATAGAAGAAAAAGTAAGTAGGAAGATATAGGGATAACCCCCATGAATTTAAAAGAAAGAGAAAAAAATAAAGTTTAATTTTCTGTATAAGTATGCGTGTAAAACATATGTTAAGTACACACAGAGTAAAGAATAAGAAATTGTTTAGTATTCAGTTTAAATATAGAATGGAATTATAAATACAAAGTATCTTAACATTTTAATCTAAGGCGTGGTCACATGTGCTAACAAGTTTGGCATAAAGTGTTCTGCTAGACTAAACAATTTACATTTAGCTGATTTTTAGTTTACAAATTAGTTCCTGGGTTCTGGTCGTAAAACAAAAGAAGTGAGCAAGTAAACGAAAACAATGGATACAATAATATCAAATATTTTGCAAAATATTATTGAATTAATCATCTTTACATTTTTTTTAATAAAAGTTTTAAAATTCATTTTCCAATGACAGTTCTTGTCAATGTCAATAATTTATGTATAGATCTTCTGCCTGAACTTTCAACTTCATCTTCGCTTTTACTCTTATAAATATTAATATTTTTAATTTAGCTAATTAATTTACATCATAAATATCACCAAAATGTTTTACTTAAATTATTATTTAATAATATAAAAAAACAAACTGCAAACCAATTAATCAATCCTACCATCAACACTCAATGTAAATTAAAAATTCAGTTTGCAAATTTGACGTTAACTTTGACATTTACTTTTCACATTATTCACAATATTAACGACTCCTTGATATTTACGACTCCATATATTTAAATACTTTTAATATTAGTTCTATCAGGGAATTAATTACAGGTTGTTTATAAGTTGTATTTAGAAACATAATTTGAGTTTATAAATAATAAATCTTGTCCCAATATCAAATATTTTGCTATTGCAGACCATCTTGTAACTTATGATTTGTTGAAAACATTTAAGTATACAATGTGATTCAAACGCTTCTTAAGTAAGCGAAATGTTCAATTCAAACACTTCAAAATTAAAAGAAATTTTTGATGCAGTTTGAACGCTTCCATTTTTTGTGGTTTTTACTGTATATTTATCGATGTTTATTAGTGCAGTTTTAGTTTTTAACCAGAAAAATACAAGAAGAAACCAAACAATAGTGAAGCAAATGGAGCGAAATGGAAATTTTCAATTGTTTACCTGCTGTTTCAGTTTTCAATATATTCCCAAACCTTCCATGATTTGATTGTAACAAATTTGTTTTTTTCTTTTCTTTTTCATATATTTTATTTTCTTTAAATTTTTTTTTGTAACTATTTTATGTCAGTAGATTTCCATATATTACCAACTGTTCAATTTTTTTTTTCTGTTTTGGTTTTATTTTACAAATTTTACAAAATGCAAAAATTTTATGGTTTGTTTACGTGCATGCATAAAAAAAAGTTTAAATGAAAAGAAAATTGCGTGTTTTCCCCCGTTTTTTCTTTTTTTCCCCGTTTTTGTGTTATGAAAAAACTGATTTCCAGGGAAAATTTATGAACATATATATATGAAGAAAAATTTCAACTCAAAAAAAAAAATAAATTAATATGTGAATTATTTAGATAAAAAAATTTTAAAGCTTATTGTGAATGAGCGCATTCATGTGACGTTAAAGATATGCGAAAATTCAATGAATAATATGGGTTGTTGATGTTAAAATGTCAAATTAAAAAAATGTACAGAATTGTATATGTATATATATAATCATTTATTATATATATATCATATCATGTAGGTGTTAACATAAAATTTTAAAATTATTTTGGGAATAAATATAATATATATAATGTATATTGAACAAGATATTAAATTAATCATTATTCAGTATTTTCTGCAAGATTTTTTGAAATTTTAGTAACGGTTGGGTGGCACAGTGGTTAGAGTGCCGACCTTTAATGCAAAAGGCCCGGCTTTGAATCCCAGTAAAAGTGAAAAAACTTCTGCTTTTCGATTCGACTCAGCTACCATTCGTTACACATTAATGTAATTTTTATTTAAGATATAATAATTATATATCTTAAATAAAAACTACATTAATGTAACAATATAAACAAGTACCAAATGTAAACAAATAGTTTAATTGAATAATATAACTCACAGATATAGAATACCATATAATTTAAATACAAAATATTACAATATAAACAAAAAATAAAATTGTATCTATTGAAAGTCTAAGACTTTTCTACATGTTATAAGGCCTAGTACTATCTCATGTTTAAATTGTATATGGAATTCATTAAGATCAATTATGATAACACGAATATAATATGACCCCCCGTTCCAACATGTACCTAAGATATAGTCAGGCTTATTAGCCTTTTGAACAGTTAGCGCTTAAAAAAAAAAAATAATTAAATTTTATATGTAAATGTTAAAGTTCAGTTCTAATAATTAAAAATATTTCTTAATTAAATAACTATAGTTATTATCTCGCTAGTTTTAAATCTAAAAAAAATTGCAAATCAGTTGAAATTACATGTTTTTTATTATTAATTTAAATTCAATTCGAAATAATTATATTACACTTTCTTTACAAGTACAATTCTGTACCCCTTTCTAGTTTTTCCTATCCAAATACTTTTCTCGAGTAATTTTATAAATTAATTTGTCATTTATTATAAGTTATTATATTAATTAGGTTTCACATATACTAATTAACAAGTTTTAATATGGTATTCTTTGACAAATGACATATTTAATAAGAATTTAAAAACTAATTTTATATGGAATAATTTTTAAACTAGTTTATAATTACATATTTCAAAGTCAAACTGGTATTCTGCATTTCTAAGTTCTTATTATTTAGAATTATATTAAAATTGTAATATAATTCTAAAAAAAATTGCTTAATTAATTAATTACATATATATTTAAATTGATTATAGATACTAGTAAAGAATTATTTAAATAAGTTATTCCATTTTAATATTTTTATCAAGGTCATCAAGGTTTAAAGATTTCTTCACTCAAAAAACTGTATGCAGTTCCTTTTGGTAGTTTGTGACTTTAGTACTGTGTTAATCACCTAATAAAACCAAACTTCTAGGATGGGATCTTTAATACAAATTTACAATTTGGTTTTGGGAGGGGGAATTGGGAAAGAAAATTTTAGGAATTTTAATTAGGATAATGGATCATGTAGGGTCGTTTTTTTGGATTCCAATGTAATTTCCAGTTTATATTTGCTTACAACTTCAAAAACGTATATGAAATACTTCAAGGAGACGCTTTTTATTAAATTAACTATACTCTGAATAGGAAATTCTATTCAATAATATACATATATTTATATATGTTTGAAATTCATTTAGTTAATTTTCCCTAGGGTCAAAAGTTCCAAGATTTAAACATTCCAACATCAGGGACTCTAATTTTTGACAGATTCTATTTTTTTGTAATTTTATATTTCGATTCTTTCAATATAAATTTACCATAATTTTGATTTTAAAAATTTTGACAACTCCCTAGTTTCAAACCACTTTCCTGTCAATTTAGTTTAATTTTGACAACTCTCTGGCCTCTCTGAAACCACTTTTCCGTCAATTTAGTTTTCTTTTGGTAATTTACTCTTAACTGTTCTTTTAAAGAACACAAACCATTTAGTTTTCCTTTTTGTTTTACTCAAAAATCAGTTTAACACATGGTTGGATTTTATACTAAAAATTTATTAGTTTTTTGTATTAGTATTTTTTCCAAGATTTTCATTTTACACAATATAAATGTTCATTATGTTTATGTATATGTACCAACTTCTTTTGATGATCACATAAAACTTGATTGAAAATTATGTTTTCTTAAATAGAAAAAAAAAGTATCTGTACACATAAACGATTGAGTAAAAACTTTTTATTAAAAGTTAAAGTACCTACACAATGTCATTTTTCTATTTTATGAAATTATTTTACTTGCCATTTATTCACTTGAATGATTTTTATGTAAGTGTATTCTAGAATTTTTCATTAGAAAAAAAACATATTCTTAAATGTTTTAGAAATGCTTAAGTGAATAATTTATATAAGAATATACATATATAAACGCACACACACATCAAGAGTGATAAAATTGATGGAGAATCGTTTATATGAATTTTTATATGAATTTTTGAATATATTTGTATAGTAAAGCGTATTTCGACATTGAGATCCATTTAACGTTTTAATCATATGGTGTTTGGAGATTTACTTATTAAATGCTGAGAAATTAAATTTATGCATCAATCACTTTAATAAATGATACATTCATTTAAATGTATTTGATGAAGGTGAATTTAAGTTTTAGTTTTAAAAATATTACGTATAAAGTAACTAAAAACTCATAGATGACTTAGTTAAGAATTTGAATGATTAGCTGGAATCTGAATCTTACTCTACGTCAGAGCGCGTTTTAGTTAAAACTTTGCAAGTTGAAATACAATAAATGAGCTTTTCTTAAAAAAAGTGAGATTTGAGGTCATGTCCAGCTTTAAGTCTTTGACTTTTTATTTATTTTATTTTAAATTTTAAAAAAATATATTAGCACTTAGCACTTAAATTCCTACTAGTAAAAGACTGTTCTAACTTCTTATATGCTCTTTTGTAAATTTTTGTAGTATTTTTCTCCAAATACAAAGTTTTGATAAAATACGCTGGATATCGAAGGAGGCTGGTAGTATTAAAGTAAATATTAATAAAATCTCTAAAGCAATTTCAATGGAACACCACAGAAGTAACAAATGTAGATATATGAAGCTACCTAAGTTTATATGCTGCTGATTATAGAAATTCGTGCAAAAATGTAAAATTTACTATCATTACTTTTAAAATGCAAAAGTGACTTAACATGCAAAATCGTTTTATAATATGCCTGAATTCAGTGATTGGATTCACTTCACACCATGAATTTTCCTTTAACCTGCCCTCTATATTAATTTTTTGGATCTTCAAAAATGATGAGTTCTATTTATCGACTTTTACCTTTTTGATAAAGGATTAAATTAAAGTAGCTAATCCACAAGATCTATGTTTTAAAAATTTTTCCGGATCTCAAATTGATCAATTGCTAGAATATGTAGTAAAACTCTAACTTTAAAACTCTTCATTTCTTTTTAAAATCTTCTTTAATATCTTATCGGAGCTAAATAATTTCCTTTTATATATATATATACTTATTTAAACTAACTAAGTATACATTTCTAATAGATGATGGTTTATTTTTTAATTAAACGTTATCGTTTTCAGTTAATCAAAGTTTGTCGAACTTTATAAATTATAATTAAGTACATGCAATTTTTCATTTTTTTAGTATTTTTAATTCTCATTTCTCACATTCTCGTTTTTTCCAAATGAGTTTTTTAACATCACATTCCTAAACATTTGGCGCTCGTTAAATGATAAAAATCTATGGTAATAGTTTTGCATGTGTTTACTTTTTAATCATTTTTATTGTTTGTAAGTTTTAATAACAATAGAAATAAGTTTTTAGTGGTTGCAAAACTTCATGAATAGTTTTTTTTTGTCCGTTTTTTTTTTTGGATCATCAGCACTTCAAAATATAGAGTGTCTAAACAAAAGAATGACTGATTTGATTATTTGCTTATAACTATTTCAAATTGGTTAAATTAATACAAAATCGCTTTAAAAAAATCCGAAAAATTCGTAATCAACGGATAAGTATCACAATTATCCGTAACTATGGTTACTGAACATACAATAGACATTTATAAAAACACTCTTCTCCGTTTTTCTAAAAGATTAAACATAAAATCTTAATTTTAGGATGTAATTTTTTCACTATTTTAATTTATACCTCGATTTGAGTCATTTATATGTACTTTGATTTACGTAATGTGATCGAAACAACTGATGATTAAAATCGAAATTTAAATTCTTAGAAATTACTGTAAATATTATCATTGAAGTGTTTTTATTAATAAAAATATTTTAAACATGCGACGGAAACCTTTTTTCACAAAATTTGTTTTTATCAGTCAACCCTCGTAACCCTGTAGACTTTAGCACGATAAACTGGATAAATCGCTTTAATTGGTGTTCAACAAGCATGTTAATGACTTGCTACTTAACTATTAAAAATTTTGTGAATATAAACTTAACCTATAATCCTAAATTTTTAATTTTGACAGCTGTCACATTTAAACAAATTGTTAAGTATGAACAAGACTTTTTTAAACATGTTTACTTCTTGTTAATGACTCATAAAGTGTGAACAAGGTATAAATTCAAAATATTATAATTGAATAATCTTATAAATTTTTTTTGAAGGTTAATGTGATTCTCAGAAATTTAATTTTGCAATATCAATTTTATTTGTTGGATTGAGGGCGTCACTGATGTATTTGAAGTCTCGTTTCTTTTACGTGTATTCATTTGTATAACAATTGCAATTCTAAATATTATGAAATATTTAAATTGAAATTTTATTTTTCATTTTTAAAATTAATCAAGGTTTTAAAGTTGAGTGGGTGTTTTACGTTATCAGTGAATATAAAATCTGACATGTGATTGAAACTCGTGCGACATCTTTCAGTTGCTAGTAGCAACTATTTAATGAATTTATCATTCGCATATTATTTTAGATCACAATAGACAATTACGTTTGCATTTTTTCTGTATTTTAATTGAAGAGTTTTTCCACCTGAAATATTTAATATAATGTATATATGTATTTTTATATGTTGTATATATGTATATATTGTTTTCTTTGGGAATCATAGTTTATTGTTTAGTTTTTAGTCTCTTCGCCCTTTATTTTGAAAACAAAACAAACATATTTTTTTTAAATCATCGCATCATCATCATCATCATGAAGATAAATAATGCGTTCTTTTATTTTCATAAATTTTTTTTTTTAATAAATTTATTATAAATGCTCATATTTAATATATTTATGAATATTATTTTAAATAGTTTTTGTTTTTAAATAAAAAATTAAAAAAATAGAAATTTTTTATTTATTTATATTTGTCTTGTGTGTATAAACTTTTAATTAGTTATAATAAATTAAAATATTTTTAAAATAGATAAAAAGTTTTAGTTTTTTAAATTTTATCTATTTAAATATATATATATTTTTTTAAATATTAGAACAAAGTTCAAATAAAATTTTATGCCGACTTTTACTATGTGACAGAGATTTTGTTAGTTTAAATGAAAGTTTTCTATTAATATATTTATTTAAATATAATTTTAATCAAGGTTTCTTTAATAAAGTTAAATAATGAATAATAAAAAGATTAAAGACGCATTAATCACGATTAACTCTAATCGTATAGTTTGACAATAAGGTTGTTGTTACATTTAGTTTAATAAATGTATGGTTTTGCTAAGATTTAATATATTGTGCTTTTTAAATCAATTCGACTTGATATTCTATTAAATTATTTGTACAAGCACAACAATCTTTTAACTCTTCAAATTTTTCTCCTAACTTTCCATGAAAAGATTTTATTCTAACAGTTGTTTAAGAGGGGGCGGGCATGATTAAAAGTTAGATATTTTTTCATTCAAAGAGTAAAGGGTACCTGGAACTTCGTAATAGACTTAACATAACTTTTTTTTTAAATTAACTGCTGGGTGGTACAGTGGTTAGAGTGCCGAATGTTTACGTGAAAGGCCCAGAATCGAATCCCACAAAAAGTTTAAAAACTGAATAATTTTCGACTTGACTCAGCTACCATTCACTATTGGGTTCAAATTAATGGCTTAATCATTAATTAATAATTATAAATACCTTTAATAAAAAGTGCATTTATATAGAAATATAAACAAATAAGTAATTTAATTGAATAATATAACTCACAGATATAGAATACCATAAAACTAAAATACTTAAAGCAAAATAGAATTGTATCTGTTGAAAATCTAAGACGTTTCTACATTTTATAAGGTATAAGTACTATTTATTTTTAAATTTTATGTGGAATTCATTTGATAAGTTCTAATAATAAGAATACCTTGTTCTGACATGCACATATATGAATAGGCACTTTAATAATATAATTTACATTATATCCTGGTCTGTGCAAGTTACATAGGCTATGCAGTTATTGTAAAAGATTAAAAACATTATGGTATGTGCCATCTATCGCCTGGTTCATGAAAATAAAATAAATAAAAGTTAAAATTATATTTGTTGGAGCATTTTCTCTACCAAATTTTGTTCGAAATTTCCTAATTACATTTTGAAAACTTTAACCATTTTCAAAATATGTTGTAATAACAAAAACACGTTGTTCCTTCGTGTAACGTTTACTAACAGGAATATATTTAGAATATTCCTTAAGAAACCTTGTATAAAAATTCCAGGTAGAAAAAAAAATGGCGGCAAAATCAAAATGATACCTCAATTTTGAACACCCTTTATATGTTATATGTCCTAATAGGTATTACAGTATAAGCCATTAAGTATAGTATAAATTTTTATTTTATTAATTAAATCCACCGCTTGGGGTTTAATTTAAATGAACTAAATAATCAATATCGACTTGGTATATTAATTTAAATGGCATAGATAGTTTTTGAGAATGTGTCTTAAGCTTCGAAGAAATTTTATTAACCAGATATACTTGTAATTCAAAAAAAAAATTTTTAATTGGCAATTAGAACGGAAAATTTTCATTAAAATTTATTATATTATTATTTAATATAGTATATAAGTATACTTAATTTCTATTATTGATTTTTTTTTTAACCACAATATTTATTGTTAGTTATAATAAGTACTTATATTAAATTAATTTATAATTTTAATATACAAAGAATTTTCATTCTATGGACAATTCTTTTATTATAGTTATAATTACATGGTATTGTTAGGCTCAAAATGCTTTAGAAAAAGTTTATTTTTATTTTTTAATATTATGAAAAGAAAATACACAATACTTATTAGATACATTTTGCTTTTCTTATAGCAGATAGCAAAGTTAGCATTAAAACATTTTATTATATAAATAATTATGATATTTATTATAAAATTTAGATATAATTTTTTTTCAAACAGTACATATAATATATCAATTATATTATAATATATGTCCTGTTCTACTCTTTTTATTCCTTATAATTATTTAAAAAAAAATAAATATACATATGTACTCGTATATGTAACGAATATTTATTCTATAGCTTTATGCTCCATTTTGTTTATGTTTTATAAAAGAAAATGTCCTACATTCCGTTTTATGTTCCTGTCATTTACAATTTACAGTTAAAATACATTTCAGTAAAAATTAATAACTGTAATAAAGGAAAAAATATTAGAGATTTATAAAATAAATGCAACTAAAAATAAGTAATGAAACAACAGTTTGTCGACGAAACCAACTTAGTAATACCGTACATCGGAAAAATTTAATTAACTGTTACACAAATGCCCACTTCAATTTATCTCAGATCTCAGGGACATTAAGCAAACATCATAGAACTATATTTTACTACCCTATAGTTTAAGGGTCAAAAGACACTCTTGTACCAAATTTGAAATTTCTATCTTAATTAATTTCTAAGATATGGTAACTAGATCTTGGGCGGTGGATTGGTCTTAAAATCTTAAGCGCATAATAAGAGCAGAACAGAGCACTCATTTACCAAATATCAAACTGATATATTTATTTATTTTGAAAATATGGCTTTCAATTTTGAAAGGTGAGTGGGAGGTACCCGAGCCATCACTCCAGTTTATATCAAATTATTTTATTTAGCACAGAAAGATAGCAGGAAGAAACACCTTTGTATTTAATTTGGAAATTCTAGTTTTTTACTAATCTCGGATATATACACCGTTCGATTGGAAACTTCCAATATTCAAATCCAGTAACTAGTGTCGTCCATTTCCAATCCCTATCTTACTTTCAAATACTTATTTTATTTTATTAACATTTTAAATGCTACAAAAAATACTAAATACATCTTAATGGTTAGTGTGCAGTACTTGTAAAAATTATTTATAAAATCACATTTCATAAATATAATTCTTATTATTTTGGCCAACACTGTACAGCTCTTAAAATTATACTAAGTTATCTGTGGTCATATCCTGCAAAAACTGATAAATTATTGTCATGAAGTTATTAGTGATGACTTTGGGGTTTTTTTTTTAAGTAAAAAGCCGATAAAAATTTGTAAAATATTTAAACGGAAGGTACTTTAAAAGGAAAATAGTATTGAAGGAAGTACAATGATGCACACAACATTAAATCTTGACTTTTTTTTTTAAATTTAATTGAGAAATGGCCAATAAAATCTTTTTTAAAAACGTAGAGACAACTAGGCGACATTAATGTACAGGAATACTTATTGATATTCTTTGTATACAAACATATATGTATATTTATATATATATATATATGTTTATATTGTTGGTATTATGAATTTACGTCATTATCTACTTATATGTGTTATTCTTAAATGTAATGGTTATTAAAATCGTTTTTTATTTTTTTATATTGTTTCAATGAACTTTGTTACCTTTGTTTCATTTATAACATTTTATGTACTAGTAACGGTTTTTCCAAAAAAATGTTAAAGGATAATGAAAAATGTTTATTACATTTACTGTTAGTAAGTACATTTTTTTAAAAATAAGAAATATTCCTGTAATAAAGAACGGTTTAAGTTTATAAGTTAGTTAAAGGGCTCGCATTTTAGTAAAATTTGATCCAAGGCATTGCAGTTTGTTGCAATTTTTTGTCAATTCTGAACAAGATTTTAATTTAAAAATATAACTCACAGATATAAAGGATATTTGAAATAAATGTAAGATTATACGTAGATTTGTGTCGATCTAATCTTAGATGATTTCTATGGAATCTTAGACATACTGTAATTGAAATCGAATGGATATAAAGTTTGCCTTTAAGTGTTGCATTTTTAAATAAAGTCGTTACGCTCGACCCCTGAATTTTTTTATGAAAAGTGAGATTTCATGTTTAACCTCCTTTTTATACACTCGGCCTTTGATCTTGTATACTCTTACATAAGGGATTATATACCTTCCCTAATGTTGTAATATGGTTTTTATGGTATAGAAAGGCTTCCAAGGTTTAAGTGATCCAATTTCATCTTATGAGAGAATGCAATGCAATGATAGACTTGCAATACTTGTTACAGATTTTAATTATCCTGCGATATTGTAGACTTTCACTCGAATAATATTAATGAGATGTTTTTAGCTTTTCGGAACAATTTGTAATCTCATTATCCTTTTTGCACTTATACAGAGCTTTCAAACAAAAACCAAATAATAAATGGTACTTATTAGGCGACTATTTTTTTTTATTAACCTTGTATTATACATGCATTATTAAAGGGTTCTATTCAGTTATACTTGTGTGTTTGATAATTCGAAAAAAAATCCATTAAAATATTAGATTTTTGTAAAAAAAAAAAATCAAACCCAGTCAGGACACACAAATAGACTTAAACAAAAAACCAAATAAAACAGACGCCATAATAAGATTTCAGGCGCCACATATTTGTTTCCAAAAAATAAAATATGTTTACTTATAATAAACCAATTGAATAAACAAAAAAAAAAAATTTACTGCATTTTTTGATCAGAAGATGGTAAATTTTCTTCTTTTTTTTCTAGGTAAGAATTTAATGATATTTTAATCTTATTTTTCAATCTTCCGAATAATTTTAAACTTTGCAAAGAATTATTTCTTACACATACATATATATATATATTTGCAAATTATTCTTTCGGCTTTTCTAATGGTTAAAAATCCTTTTTTCGGATTATACATTAATATATAAACGTTATTTATATATATGTGTACATAAACATAATTTAAAGTAAGAAAAACGCAGTAATATAAAATTGGATATGAAACAATAAAAATATTCCGAATACTTAATTTCTAAAATTCAAAAACTAATAATATGACACTTTTAAAATATTCCGAATTAATTCGAAATTCAAAAACTGAAAATATTATTATGACAATTTAAATAAAATTTTGAATTAATCCGGAATTTAAAAACTTTTTATATTATTACATATTCATAAAATTCGAATCCAATCGAAATTCATTAATATATAATATTATTATACTTGTAAAAAATTCCGAATAAAATTCAAAATTAAAAACTGATTATATTATCACACATTAAAAAAATTCAGAATTCGAAATTTAAAAACTAATAATACAGCGCTTTAACAAAAATTCCGAATTAATTCGTAATTCAAAAACTGTTAATATGATTACACAGTAAAAGAAATTCGAAATACAAAAACTGATAATGTTATTATTATTACATATTCAAAAAATACGAATCAATTCGAATTTCAAATAACATATGATATCACAAATTAAAGAAATTCCGAATTCGAAATACAAAAACTGATAATAATTTGACACATAAAAAAAAAATTCCGAATTAATTCGAAATTCAATAACATATAATATACACTTTAAAAAAAATTCCGAATAAATTCAAAATTCAAAAACTGATAATGTTATTACACATTTAAAAAATTCCGAATCAATTCGAAATACAAAAACTGATAATATTATTTTACGAAATTTAAAAAAAACCTTCCGAAAAAATCATTTTAAAATTTTTTTTAGTAAAATCAAGTTCACATTTTTTTCAGATACGATTTTTAAAGCCATTTTGATTAAGAATCTTTCAATTTTTTTAATGTATAACAAGGACGAAATCCTCGTACGAAATAATGTATTTTGTATTTACCGTGTATATGTCATATATATTTTGACGTTTGTGTTCAATGATGTATGAATGTTGATATGATATTTTAAGGCCAAAGCAAATCATTTTTTTTTTTTTTATTTATAAATGTATTTAATGGATTTTTATGCATTTAAATCTTTTATATGTACGTATATGTATTTGGGTTATTCAGTTTGTGTGTGATAATATTTTATAAAGAAGGATATTTAAGAATATTTTATTTTTTTAACGATTATCTAAATAATGCTATAAAATATCCTTCATTATCCATTTTGTTTTTTTTTTTTATTATTTATATTTATATACGTATACATATATGTATAAAAAATTTTACGAGCCAATTTATGATTGTAATACTTAGATCTGACAAAAAAAAAAATGTTTATTTTCATTGTCATAAGAATTTAATGAGGTTTTAGGTAATTTATGTATAGCTGTAAAAAAAGGACATTCTGTATTTCTTCAAGAAAACTAAATACATGTTTTATAGTGGTAAATTTAATAGTTCTTTATAAATAATGAAGAAAATTTATAAAAAAATGGGTGATTATTCTTATAAAAGTATGTCATTTCATTATTATATAGTATATATATAAATACTATTTTTTATTATTATTATTATTTTGTGCACTACAATATTGGTCTTTAATATTTCACCCGAATCACTATTCGCTACGCCATTGGTCGGATATTAAATATTTTGAAAGCTCGCAGAATTCTTTTAAACAATTTCTTGCTTCACAATCTCGATACTTTAACTTTCTGCATTAATTTAATTAAATAACTACTCTGATTAATCGTATGAAATACTCACTGGTTATTGCATCAACTATTTTAAAGCTTGTTTTAATATGATCTTCTCCAAAGTATTTTTAAGATTCATATAACTACTATAAGTTTTTGTTAAAATTTTTTCAAGCCCTATAGATTCTTAGATCTTCTTGGTGTCAATGTATTCAATGGTGATATTGATTCATAGATTCCTACTTCTTTTTTAAGGAACTATAGTGTATATTTATGTTGCTGCCAAAAAGAATAGCCATTTTGCAGATCTTTATGGTATTGACTTCTAGTTCTTTATTAAAATGGTAGTCATATTGTAAAAGCTAATAAAATAAACTTAAAACGTACTCTCACTAAAAACAGGTCCTATTTTAACGTTTGAAAAAAAAATGATCAAAATTTACAGGAATCTCTTTGAAATTTATTATACATATAAGTTACACGTCTTAATTTTTTTTTTTTATAAACTTTTTTGGAAACTTTGTTTTAAGTTTCTATCAAACTATTCGCTATCAAAGTTTTCAAAGAAATATTTAATTTTAAGTTTAAAAACATCATATAACTAAATAGTTGTACAATTTATTTGTAAAAAACTTTTTTAAAAAGATTATATATATATATATACATATTTATGTAATAAATTAAATAAAATTATTATTTACCTTTCCTGTATAATATTTGTGCCAAAAAATAACTTGGCTGGTATCGATGTCTTACAAAGTTTCAGTTCCTATATGCACCATCATTCGAAGAAGTTTAAAATTTATTTTAAGTTTTTCAATATGTGTAATTGATATGAATTAATTTTTTTAAGTTATTAGAACTTTTAAGTTAGAGAGTGATCATGTTCTGTATTTTAATGAAAGTGTATAACTAGTTAGAAAATATTTTTCCTATGTTAATACTAATTTAAGGGCTACTATCACAAGCCTGTATTTTGACTGTATTTCATTTTCTTGTATTTTCATTTGCCTGGTTTGCTAATCTGGAATACACGCTTTTTATAAATTTATTATTTTAATATTAACATATATTTTTAATAATAAAGAATTTCTATTATTTGGGTTACCGTCCCCAAACCTCCGCTAAAAAAATTATCGAAACCATGATTTTGTAACCAACTCTTACAACTCTCCTAACTCAGAATCTCAGATATACGAGTACATATATACATTAATATTCCGTAAAAGCATTTTAACCCTGCTTTTGCAAAATACAAGCAAATGAAATACAGTCAAAAGATCAAGAAATACAGGCAACTGATAATATTTAGCGGGGCGCAATAAAGCCCCCGGCTGTATATATTCGTATCCGTCACTGATGTCATATAATTAAAATTAACTTTTTACTAAAATATGAAACCATTGGGTTTTTTTCATTTACAGGTTCAATTGAAATGAATAATAATACCTCGGGGCGTTATTTCCCATTTAATGAGAAATAACGCCTTGGCGTTTTTTTTCTCATAGTAATTGATGAATATAGACCCCAAAATATGGAAAATAAAGCCCAAGGTTTAATTTCTCTTTTAAGTTGAACTACGACTTCTATGAGAAATTAAGCCCCATCAATTACTATGAGAGACAAGACACCGGGGCATTATTTATCTTTAAAAGAAAAATAATACCCCGGGGTCTTTATTTCGCAGGGCTTTAATTCAGAGCACCCCGCATTTAGCAAATGAATACAGTCATATTACAAGTTACTCTAATTTAAACAGGTTACTATACTAAAGTATGAAAAGCTTATTTCAATATTAATTGGACTGGATAAAGGAGTAGGAACTAATTTAGAGAGTCTGGTTAAAAATATTTTAATTTTATACGTATACTTAATTCCTTAAGCTGTGATTTTAAATTAGTCGCTCTAATTTGAGTACTGGGCGATATAACCTTAATTATATAAAAATAAAAACTAACGTTTCTGCAATAAAACTTAGAATGTGAGGGGGTTGCTAAAAAATAGTTAAGATTATAATGAACAATCATATATATATATAAATAAATAAATAAAAAAAAATCCCATTTTTTCATAACTCTTTAACTATTTCTTTTTTTTTAAATAAATTTCAAATAAAATGCCAATGACTAGTTTCGTTTTTTATTTTAAATCGCTTTTTTTTTTAACTTGAATCGCTTTTTTATTCGCTTTTAAATACCGTTATACAAAAAATATAATCACATACGACGCAACTCTTTTGTTTTTTATTCCTAACAGAAAATTCCATTCCTTAAATTAAAATTTATGTGATTGTAGTATTCTTCCTTTATTTACAATCTCAGACGCATTTGTCATACCCTGCTGTTTTCTTAATGATTGTTTTGTTATTTTTTAATTTGTTTTTTTATTCTTGTTTTTTTTTTTTTTTAACTGCTCCTTTTAGGACATTTTTGTTTTTTTTTTTTAAACACATTCCACAACGTTTGGTTTAAATTTGTATGCATGCAATCATTGTCATATTATAATATATTACTCTATACAACTATATATATGTGTTTATTATCCTTATTATCCTATACAAAGGATATAAAGGATAATTCAACATATATATACAATATGTATGTATGTACATATTATGTAATTTACAAACCAAAAAAATAAAAAATATGGAAAAAAAAAAAACTGTTAAAAACATTTCTGAATACATTTGCATAAATCAAAAGGACAATAAGTAATAAGTAATAACTATGTAGTTATTTTTAGTATGTGTTTGTGTGTGCTGTTAATAAAAAAAAATTTGTAATTTGTTTTTTTTTTACTTTTACTATTATTATCAAAGAAAAATGAGGGAAATCAAAGTTAATAGCAGGAAATAACATAACTATCATAAAAAAAAAACTGAACGAATTAAACTGAAAAAAAAAGAGAAAGAGATAGAACATAATAGTAATATTAGTAAAAAAAAAAAAAGTCTTTAATGTTAATAAAAAATGTAATAGAACAGTAACTATAATATTTGTATAACATTAAATGTTTATATGGATAGAAAATATCCTGAATTATCCTTCAACCAAAAAAAAAAGTACAGGACATAAATCAAACACAAATATATAAAATTTACATTTGTGTGTATAGGTCTTTATGATACATATGTGTGTATATATTTTGGGTAGAATAAATAGTCCCTAACTAAATACATGTTTTTATTTAAAAAAAATTACTAGAGAAAGGATACATCCAAAATAAATGTTACTAAATGGGAGTTAAATGAGGGGTTCATTTTACTTCAAGCAAAAATGTTAACAAAAAAAAAAAAAACAAACAAAAAAGAGTAGTTTTTGTTAACAATTTAAATTTTTCCTAATTCAAGTTTCCTTTTAAAGTTTCTTTTTTCCACATTTTGTTGGTGGTTGATATTTCGTTTTTTTTTTCTATTTCAGTTTTGTTTCCTTTTACAAAAAAAAAGAAAACCTTAAACTGAAGACTTCCTAAACGGCAACACTTTTTTTATAAAATGACATTTGTTTTTTTTTTTATTTTTATAACTGATGTTGAATTTGTTGTTTTTGTATTTCTCTAATTCAAATTATTGGCACGGGGGAATAACTTAGTCAAGTACTGGAACTAAAAAACTAAACGAAATGTTTCTATAGAACACGTATGTACCTGTACTTATCTAAATACGTGTGTCTATGCATTAATATAAATTTATTACAGTGAATAACTTTAATGTGTGGCTACTCTTAATTTGTGTTGTATTGCAGAGCGATTGATTTGAAAAATTTTGAATTTTTTGCAAAAGATTAGCTAGTCGAATTAATATTTTGATAATTTAGAGAAGATGATTTGCTCTTGTAAATACGATTACTTTATTGGTTACTTATGATTACTTTTAATTTTGATATATATTGATTACTTACGATTACTTTTAAAAAGATGATTGTCTCTTGTAAATACGAGTACTTATATTAATTAGTTATGATTACTTTTAACTGTGTATTTTATAAAACAAAAAAGTAAAATAATGATTATTTTAGATTTGTAATCAGAGGCTGCACTTTATTTTTAGTTTATTAAAATTGTTTAAAATGGCAATTAAAATTTACTCATGTGATATTAGTTTAATTATGTTATGGATTGATTAAGTACTGGTTTTTATGAACAATCAGGAATCAAACAGAAGTAATTGCAAAAAACCAAAAGTAATTATAAGTCCCAAATAAAAATTTAGTAAAAATAGGGTTATAAGTTCTTACATAGGTTATTCATATTCTTAAACCGAAAAAGATCTAGATGAGTCGCTTAAGAAGATAAATTGTACTCTTGTAATCAGTACTTATTACCAGTTTTTAATGCAATTTTTTTGTAAAGTACTGTACGTATATCTTACAAATTTGCAATTTCACTTTCACCCAAATATTAAAGCTACCTACTGTATTTCTTTATTTTGATTTACATTCCTTTTTTTAACAATCCATATGTACATACATGTTTATTCATACATGAATGTATATATATGCTAATGAGGCATTGATTTGTTTATTACATATAATGCGTATTTAAAGATAAAAATCAAATCAAAAACTAAAAAAATAACCATTTTTATACTGTGTTACTCTTCCGGAACGTAAAGAAATTTATTATTCGTAAGTAAATTAGTGACATTTTACAAAAAAAAAAAAAAAAAAAAAAAAAAGAAATCATTTTCCTTTTAAGGTTGATATATTTTTACAGGTATTTAAAAAAAAAAAAAATCTACCTTTAAAAAAAAAAACCTTATATAAAAAATAAATTAACTTTAGTTGGGTTAAAAAAAAAATTGTGAGAAATTTTATTTTTAATACCATATTTTGTGTTAAAGTTTCTCTTAATTGAACTTTTTCATACATTTCTTTATAAAGGAAATTTGTTGTTTTTTAATTTCGAATTAGTAATTTAGTGTAGGATTGTAAAATTAGCATGAATTAGATAAGGTTTTAGAAAATTTATTATATTAATACTAGCTCTATATTTGGGTACATCTGATTACAATATTTTTATATAATGTTAAAAAAAATATGGCTAAGTACTATTTGTAATCATTTTGACTCCTGTTTTAGTAATTGATGTGAAGTTAGAATAAATTATTACATCTAAAGAAATTTATAGCTAATGCTTCAATGTCTTAAAAAAATATAATGATTACAAATTAAAGATTATAAAAAAACAGAATTACTTTTTTTAAACAATATTTTATTTAATTGATTGTGATAAGTTGAAATTAAAGACACAATTGAGTATAAATCCTAGTACTTATTGCTAAAACCCATAATTATAATTTAGTTAGAAATTCAGTGTAAATACGAGTAGTTACTTATTATAGATAATACATTATTTATATATAATGTAAAAAAAAATATTGCTAAGTAATATTTGTAATTATTTTGATTTCCGTTTTAGTAATTAATGTAGAGTTAGAATAGATGATTACATCTAAAGAATTTATAGCTAATGCTTCAATGTCTTAAAAAATTACAATGATTACAAACTAAAGATTATCAAATAAAAGAATTACTTTTTAAAGTAATATTTTATTTGATTTATTGTGATAAGTTGAATTTAAAGACACAATTGAGTATAAATACAAGTACTTACTTATCACTAAAAAAAATAATTACAATTTAGTTAGAAATTGAGTGTAAATACTAGTACTTATACGAGTACTGTAGAAAAAAGATATTGAATGCAAATTAAAATGGTGTTCACTACTTAAGTACTGTTAAAAATAACGAGTACTGTTTTCAAATGTCAAAATAATCAAATACTTACTTAAATAGCAAACGTAAACACCACTAAAAAATACAATTCATTACATTCTTTGTTGAGATGTTATTGACCTTTAACAACACGTTCCTATTCGTAATAGCCTTAGATAACACTTAAGAAATTTACTTAACAAAAGAACGTATAACAGATAACTGTTATCAAATAGAAAAAAAATGTAGAGATTATATTAATAACATATTCTGCTCAGGACAACATTTTTTATGATAAATCAATACTGATTACACAAAAGAAAAATGAGAGAATGGAAATGATAAATATCAATAAAAAAAATTAGATTGAACATGTGTCCAAAAGTAAATTTTTTTATTCTCCAGAATCTTCTAGAACTAAAATTTGTAGGAATGAAAAGAAAAAAAATTTAATGCAAATAAAATAATCTTATATAAATGTATTCAACCTGATACATAAACCATATGCTGGATGGTAGAAGAGTATTAGTAAATGTAAAATCCCAACAATCAATTAGAAATAGTTAATCCGAAGCTAAAAACAGTCAATTAACCTAAAATAGATTAATCTGCAGCAAATGCAGGATCTTTATTAAAGTTTTTGAATGGAATTCGAATGTTTTCAAAAACAATAAATATATTAGCCAAGTCCCAAACCCTTTTCTATTTGACGTTTCAACTCACAGATAGTTGAATCAAATTTTAGAATATGTAAAACTCATAATAAAGCGTTGCTTGGAATCTATTCGATATTTATATATATATATTAAGTAGCTCTTAATAAGCATTATATTACGCGTTATAATAGAAGCCTCTACATGAGTTATCAAACGGATTAATATTTGTATGCAGCGAAGGACATATTAAAAGTCAGTACGCCATCATAAGTATATTTTAATAAATGTCTTAAAAAAAAAAATGTTTACATATTTTCAAATAATTTAAGTTTTTAATTAAAAATTATAAAATAATGCGTAATAAGTTTTTATACAAATCGATAAAAAACAATTCCTCTAGAAATATCAACTACACAATTTCGTCCTTTGTGTATCTAAAACAAAAGTGACGCAATAACATTTTTGTATTACGTCAGAAAAGCATTTATAAATTTACCCACACATAAGTAAGTATATAAAAAATATTTTCTAAATACCTTTTGCAATTCGTGTAAATTTTATACTTTCTCAAATAAATATATAAGTATATTTAAGATTTGCCATTTTGGGACCCAGAAAAATGTAAAGCTGCGAAGAAATTCTTTTGTATTTACGTGTGGGAATTGAATTTTTTTTTAAAGTTTGGTAAAACACGTAAAAAATGGTTAAAAATAAAGGTTTTGTGTAAGAGTAAAATAAGTGTGTTAATTACGATTCCTAAATGATTTTTTATATTTAAATTGCAAAATATAGTCCTTTGTGTTAGGAGTTGCTCTGTGATTTTAAGGGATGGAATAAGGACAAACCAGGAAGAAAAGTTGGTAGCAAATGTCATTACCTATTAAATTTGTATTAAAAATGAAGGGCTGCAATTTTCTAGTATTGGAGTTGAAAAAATGTTGAAAGGACCTAAGAGTATAAGTTTTGATGTTATCATCAATAAGACGAATGCTGTGGAGTTGTTGCCTAATTATTATGCATAAAAAAGTTTAATGTGGTGTTTGGGTTATATGCACATTCAGGGTTCCAATAACATGTTTTACGAGGATTTGGGGCGGTAAAGTCTTCATATAAGATTGGGATTCATAATCAAAGTTAATGCTCTCTTTCCAGAATATTATTATTTACAATGTTAAGATTTTAATAGTTCAGACTTAGAAGCAGATTTTGAAATTTTGAATCTGAATAATTGGATTTTAGAAGTTCGAATTTAAAAATTTGGATAAAATCTTTACATTTTACAATAATATATAGTCGTGTATACTTTTTAATTTATTAAATTATTAAAGCTACTAACAAAGTATCTTTAAAAAAGTTCTCCTATATTACTATGGGTTCTTTCAAAAGGAGTAAGACAATTAGGCTTCATAATATTCCCCGAAACTTATTGAAATAATGTAATGCTTCAGTGCAATTCCTTCCTTCCTTCCTTCCTAATTCTTTCTATTCTTAATTTTGATCCATTAAATGAAATCCCAAGCCAAATAGAAAATTTCTAAAATTTAAATACTCTTTTATCAATAGTAAATTTTTACAAGTGCAATTAAAGCATAACTAATTCTATAATCACTATTCAAATATTAAGTACTTATTTTTATTTGTATTTATTTAAATATTTTCTTTTCTACTTAATGATAATCAGAAGTAAGTAATAATAATAATATATCATTTATAAATTTAAAGTACTTACTGTTTTTTTATTATTTCTTTTCAAATGCAAACAAAATACAAAAAGAACAAAAGAAGGTAACGAAGTAATATTAAATAATACGACATAAATCTTTCCAATTGCAAAATTGTGCTTACCTTTACAAAAAAATATTTTATGATCATTATTTTTATTATTTGTGTAAAAATTTTCTTTTTAAAAATTTAAAATTTGTTTTTGTAAAAGGTAAAATAAAGAGTAAAAATATAAAAGATAAAAAATTTTAAACCGTTTTTATAATAACAGTTATTCGATACAAGAATTATGTACTACTTATATGGGATAATTTTCAGTGTATGAAAAGATAAAAGTTAAACTACGCCTTAAAATATGCAATGCAGAAAATAATTATTTATATGTGTTATACAGGGGTCTCGGCAGCACTTTGGTTAAGTACCTAGAGTATTATTGGACTGTATATAGATTAGATCCCTAGAAATAACCTTGTTCCAATAAAATATTAAATTAAATGATAGTTTTTACGAGCTGCAATTTGGCATCCAAGGGTTTTGATAATGTTTCCAAGGGCTTTGATAATATTTCCAAGTAATACGTTCTAACGAAATAAAATTAATGTGTAAATATATAAGATTACATTGATTAAAAAGATATTTAAGACTAGTTTCAAAGTGTAGAGCCTCATTAAAGAAATTTAACAGTTACTTTTTAATCGATTTAATTAACACTTTACTCAGAGTGTTTTAATACATAAGACCTTGGAACGTTATGCCAAATATATATTCATTAATGTCGGAAATGTCAGAATTCAAAATTTCTAAAATAAAAGTTTAAAGACAACTGGAAGAAAATTAGACATTGAAAATTTATTAAATTGGATTTTTCTTAGGTTCCAAAAATCACGAATGTAACAGACAGAACAAAATGATTGTACCGGATTTTTATTAAGAACAATAACAAAACAAATATAAATTGAAACAATTTTTGGTCTCTTCTTGTTTTATTGTTAGTCTTCTTTTTTATAGGGAATAAATCAAAACTGATTTAACTTAAATTTGCATTGTTAAGCAAATGATTTCTTCTTTGCTACCCGACCCTAATATTAAAGTTGCTTTTTTATTTTGCTTAATTTATTTAAAAAGTTGAAGGTTACTTTCGATACAACATGTATACACACACACATATATATAGTACCATACATACATTTTATATTTCGTTTTTTTATTTTGTAACCTTTAAGGTTTACTTCAAGGTCTACAAATGCGTATAAAAAGTAAAATGATATATTTCCAGGCATATATATATATAAAATTGCATATATGAATATTCTGTATATATATATATAACTATATGCATATGATTATTATTTACTTTGTTAAAATCTTTTTGTATATTTTGGTAATTCTAGTAAAAATGATTCCTTGTTTATTTTCTTATTCTCTCTTTTGTTTTTATTACTACATACTTACATATTTACTTACTGATGTTCACCCCTGGTTGACATTAACTTGAAACATTTTTAACAAAAAGTCAAACATTAAAAATTGACATGTATAGTAAAAAAAAAATGATGTATGTATTAAAATTTTCTTAAAAAATTTTAATGGATAGGATATGAAAGGAATATATATACACAAGTATATATGGGAAAATTGAAGAATTTTTCAAATTTAACAAATATTAAATATATGTTAATCTAAAAATAAATATTATTAAGAATTTATAGATACATTTTGTTTAAATAATGTAAAAAAATGTCTGAATTTTTTCTATATATTTTTTGTTTTTATATTTCTTGTTTGTTTTTCTTTTTTATTTATTTTTAGTAAGTAATTGATGTTAAGAATAAAAGGTAGGTATAATTTGGATCTAGCATTTAGCATAAGTGCACCTAAGTTAGTTAATTATGGTCGAATGACCGTATGTTCAAAGGGTATACTAAATTTGTCATTAGGTTTAGGAGGAAGTAAAGAACGTGGGTAGATATGGGCTCAAAGGTATGGGTTAGATCAGATCCGACAAGTAAATCAATTTAGATATTTGTATCCGTCCATTCTTTCGTCTATCTCTCTGGACGACTGCTCAAAAACTAAAGGAACTGGGAAAAATACAAAAATTAAAAAAAAAAAAATGAATTCGTTTTTATGTAAGAGTCGTCATCGCTATTGATCCAGTCAGTTTGTTCAAAGGATTCGATTAGCCCACAACTTCGTTTTTTATATGAAAATAATTCTATACTAAATTATGGTGAATATTTGAAAGTTGGTTAAAATTGATTTATCTAATGATATAATGTTCATATTACGTTCATGCGAGTCTCAGTTGACAACACGGTCTACCCCTTTCTTCGTTTTAAACTGAAATTGGTTGTTAAAAAGAATTTTAGTTCATAACTAAGTATTCTTATGTATTATTTTATTAGCTTTGGAAAGTTTTAAGTTAGATAATTACAAATTTACTGAAACCAGAAGAAGATGATTCTAAAAGCTGAAAAAAACCATGAAATAAAAATCTATATTAGAGTTATTTAACATCCAGGAAGATAAGAGCATTATTCCGCATCATCCCATCATAGTTGTTAGTATAATTATTGAGTTAAGGAGTTCTATTAAAGGGTACTATAATATATTGTTTGAGTGTTGGAGGAAAAGACAAAGGTCACCCAGAATAAGGCAATAAAGCCAATGAAGCACTTTAAGAAACTAAAATAACAATCACCTCCTTTTAAAACCAATTTAAATATTAGATCTCTAAAAAAATAAATTTTACTATTCAATATTTTAATATTAAGTACATATATGTATATATTTTAGTACTAAAAAGTTATTAAATAAGTCTTAAAACTGTATGTATTGGATCAAAATTTTGAAATTAAAATACAGAAATATATAAGCCATTTTATACTCGGTTGAGTTGTTAATTTTAATGAATTTTTGTTTAGTATTGTATATTATGAATATCTTTAATGATTAAAAAAAATATATATATCTGTTTATTATAATTTTTTTTTACATTTATACAAATAAAATATATTTTATATAAGTAGAACAAGTTATAGAGTATTTATTATATTAGGTCATATCATTTGGATAAAACCACAAAAATAAAGTAAGGATTGCTATTGTAGTTAAATAAAATTAAACTAATTAAAATTTAGAATAGTTATTATGGAATTTCAGACATAAGTATATGTATGTGAATCATTAAAAAGTTTTTTTTTATTTTATTTAATGATCAATATTATTTTATAGAAAGCATACTTAAGGATCTGACCCAATGATAGTTGATATGCATATTAAAAATTAAAAGATACCCACTAACACTTTGCCATATTAACCAGAGATAAATTATATAACTAGATGTGTGTTTAAAATAATTATTTAAGAGCTTTAATAATTTTTGAATTATTTGATTTGAATATTTTGATTTAATCATAGGTCCAATAATTACATGATATTACAATGTCCAAAATTAGACATTCTTCCTTAAAAAACCTTAAATTATATCCTGACATTTTTACTAATTAAACTTTTGGAATTAAATTTGATCTTTCAACATAAAATTTCAATAAATATTTTTTTTTAATCTTCCTGGTATATGTCCCCTACTTTTACTAATTTAAAACCATACTATTGTCTCGAAGCTCTCAAAATTCGAGCGATTTCCGGACTCAAAATAATAGAAATAATAGAGCCGCGATCCGCACTATGTAAACTCTATGTACACTAAATCTAACAAAATAGTCAGGAATTTTTTAAAAAGAAAGAATCTCTTAATCCTAACTGCAGTACAAATGAAATTATATTAAAAACTACAGTAGATTCTGTAAAATCAGATTTAAAGATTTCTAACAAAATGAAGCAAACCCTCTTTTTAAATTCTGGAATTAAGATATTGTTAAATAAGTACTTAATTTAAATATATATAGAAAAAACCCAATTTCTTTAATTAGTTTTAAAACAATTAAAAAATAAAATAATACTAATTACTAACTTCAACTTTTCAACTATTCTTTAACCCTGTATTATCAACTATGAATTTAATTAACCCATTCCAAGAGTTATAAAGTCACTCACAAAACTGCAATGAACATATTAAAAATGAAAGAAATCCCTAAATTTATGCAAACAATTTTAAGGAAATCTGTATTGCACATATTGAAAATTGAAAGGTACCCCTAAATTTATGCAAAAAATTTTAAGGAAAACTGTATTGAACATATTAAAAATTAAAAGATACCCCTAAATGTATGCAAAGAATTTCTAAGAAAACTAGGAACACATTATCGAAGAATCTTGTGTTTTCAGTAAAATTCTATTTTTAACAATTAAGGTTAAAAAAAAAAAAACATTTTTTTTTACAATACAATGTATATATATATATATATACTGTTATTTAACTATGAGTGTCTTTAATGAGTCTCTATCTTTTTTAAGTTTTCTTAACAAAGTATCAAATTTTAATGATTTTTTTTGCAAATTCATATAAAAGTAAGTATAGATATTTTTGAGTATATATATACTTTGTAAGGATTGTGTATGTAATCAACACCCTTAATAAAAACTTAAGATATAAAATGCGTTTATAAGAATTTTCTTTTTTATAACTTTAAAATTCCTTTCCTTCAAAAACAAAGAACAGAGGAAAAAACCAAAAACAAAAACTTTATATTAATGTGAAAAAGTTTTTCATCATGATCATCTCTAAAGAAAAGTTTCCCTTTTTAATTACACCTGATTTTGTTGTTGTTGTTGTTGTATTGTGGATGTAAAAAATATATATGAAAAATATGTACGGGAAATAGGAAAAAATGAGGATGGAAACTGGAAAAAAAAACAAAAAAATTTGACCTCATTAAACTTTATTAAAAAAAAACAAAAAACAAAAACAAAAGAGTAAAGGTATTTTATGTATAAAAGTAAAGTAAGTCAGGAAAATCAACAAGAAAATTCAAATTCTTTATAATAATTTTCCTCCTTAACTTTATCTCAAAAAGATTTTCTGATTTTTCTTTTGTATTTCTTATGTTTTGTGTCTAAAACAATATCTAATTTAAATCAGAGAATTCTTTTTCCTAATTAAAATAGTGGTATAAGAGTTCAGGGTGTCCCCAACACTACTGTATGTACCGTAGAAATGTGGTACTAAGAGATATAGTATTAAAAGCGAACTTCTTCATTTAATTAAAATATAGTTGTGCTGTACTACTTTTCTTTGAAACGCCCTTAGGTTGCAATTCTACTACTTAAAGCTTACTTAAAACAAAATATTTGAAACTTTCGAAAGTAAACGCACCCAACATTTTCACACTTCTAACGATTTTCGGGATGTCTCTGATTTAGTCTAGAGCAATATAACTGGCTCTACGAGACTCTATAGTCTCCGACCGACTTCAAATAATTTCTCAATTGGTCTCTATCCTGGGCAGTTGTTCTCCATAATCCCGGCAAACTCAAATTTCGATATTCTTTTTCTACTCCTTCTTTCCATCATAGTTTTAGTCTGCCTCTGCTACGTACACCATATGAGTTGGATTCTAAAACCATTTTCACCGGACAGTTTTCTTCCCTTCTTACAATATGTTCTAGCCAACGCAGTCTTTGTATTTTTACACTTCTAGGTTTATAATAGAGCATCAAATTTCGAGAATCCTCAAAATTCCAGAAGAAGTGGTCGTACTGGCGCAGAACAATAATTATGAAACTAAACTTAAAAAGTGTAACTTGGGAGAGTGCAAAGACAACAGCACCCAGCTGAGTTCAATAGAAATATCAAGTGGAGGCTCTTTGCTTCCAAGAGGAGTAAGAAAAACCTTTATTTATGTATCTAGGTGTGCACCTTGTATTTATGTAAATTAAAAAAATTATTTATATACATATTACGAATAACCTATATGTTGTTTGAATGTAGATGAATCCATATAGAGGTGTATTTTAATATAGATTTTCTATTCAATATATATATATATATATTTTTAATTGTTATAAGAGAAAAAATACGTGTCCTTTATTCTATGATGAGAACTTTACGAAATTGTATATTAATCCCATAGATTTTTAAAATAAAAACGTATATTATAATAAAAGTTATTTTCGTGCAAAAGAAATTTTTTGATTATAATTAAGTATAAAAACCAAAAACATATTAAAAAGTATCTTTTCTATATTCAAAATAGATACTTTTCTGTATAAGATATTAAGATAGAATTAATAATACGTATAAGATAATAAGATAGAATATAGGTTTATTTAAAATTGAAATAAACTTGTAGCTCAATTTAATTATTAATTGTAAGAAATAGATTCAACTTAATTCTTTGAAATAGTTAATAACTTTTCAAATTCAACAGTTGGCTGCAAAAGTGCAAAAACTCTGGTATAAGACTGAAATTTAATATTCTTAAAACCTATACCTCCTGAATTTATGTTTGGAGAGGACTTGTATCAATATTTTTTTATAAGATATAAGTTTCGAATCAGCTCGGAAAATCAGTTACTGTAAATCGTTTGAGGCTTGTTGGTTTTTATTAGTAGGGTGTTTGCAAACGAACGTAATTAAAGATCTTAACTTGCGACTTGATTGTATTTATACTTAATTGCATAAGCTCAAACTTTCACTTTTCAAATGTACATTAAGATTGTTTCTTTCAAATGTTTTCTTTTTTCTTCTAAGGGAGGAAAGAATCTGCAAAAGATTTCAGGTTCATCCTAATCCCCAATTAGTGTAAGATTTTTACTCAACTAAAACAAACTCCTCCTGAAGTCAAAATAATGGGATAAGCACTTTAGCTGCTTGCTCCATATAATGGCTGAAAAGTAGCGATAACACATAAATATAAATGTCTATCAAGAGTTGAATGAACAACTCAAGAGGTATAAGTTTACTTCCTTCTTGAATTTTTCTAGATTATATGTATTAGGAAACACATATGGGGGTAATGTGTTCCAGATATGAATGTGATTGAGCTGCTGATTTTTGGCATAGTATTTTTCATTTCTTCTGAAGTATTATCTAGAAGTTATTTATAAAATAGAAGAGCAGTTCCTACATTACGGCGGTGACTTAAAGACGTTAAGCCTTTCGTGAAATTAGTATCATTGATAGTAAAAACAGCTTTCCTTTGTATCTTATCCAGATGTTGAACAGCAGTGCTGGGTGCTTCAGAAAATATGTGAGAATTATACTCATCTGAGAATTATATCTTCCTGATAAAATGTGTGATTTTATGTTACTAATTTTTGCTCCTAAGTGTTGTAAACACAGTTTTTATTATTTCTAGCAAATATTTTTCATAATCCCATATTGTATTCTATTCATAATCCACAAGATATACGTTCATATTTAATTGATTTTTATTTTTGTATATTTATGTGTGTATGTGTATGCACACATGATACACATATAAATAATCTCCTATTAAAAATAAACAAACAAAATTAAACATGTATATCATGACGTCTAGAAAATGTCCTTAAAAAATTAATATCCTATATGAATAGGAAATAGATTATGTATTAATACATATATATACATTATTTACTTATACCAATATATATAAAATTAAAATTAATAAAATGTCTATAAGTACATGTATATATGTGTGTGTATATATACAAATGTTGAGATTTGCTAAAATAAATATAAAAAAAAAATTAAAATCAAATATTAATAAAAATAAATATGAAAAAATAAACAAATATAGAAACTTAAAATAGTTATTAAAAATCAATAAATTGTTATTTGATGACGCAAAAAGAACTTTCGATGATACGTTCAGTTTTTTTTTTTAAGTCGGAAGTCAAATACAGATAAGTTATAAGTTGCCAATGACTATATCAAATCTTTTAATGTATAATTACGATACATATATGGAGTATAATGTTATTTGGTTTACATGTATTTATTGCCAATTCATTATTAGATAATTTCTATTTATTTCTAATTATATTGTACAGAAATTTATCAAAAAAAAAATGTTTTAGTAAAAATGTATCTATAATCGATTTTCTTAGAACTTAAGCGTCCTGTTTGTACAAAAAATGTTTAAAAGTTAATAAAGTTTAACTTTCATTCAATACAATATTTATTAGATTTATATCAAAGGCTTCTTATTACGTGAAGAATTTAAACTAACATTACTTATATAACTTTAATATTTTTTTTCCTTATAGGGCTTCATTAAAGCTCTGCCATCTAACTCTGTTTTGGGCTAGTTGCTAAATTTGAAATCAAGTTTTAGGATTATCTCTCGTTTCTTTCCCGCCTGAACTGATCTATGTTTCCCTTGGTGGGCTTACTTTTCTTTTTCTCTGTGGTCCATTCTAGGGCTTGATGCTTAATGTTGAACGCAGGTTTTTAAAGTTTTAATTATTTTCAAAAAATCAATCGCAAAAGATCGCCCGCTATTCGTGTGGCCAAAACCTTAGGCTATAACCTATTTATTTATACTTTCTGCTTACCTAGTGTTTAATTGGTCCTTGTCTAATCATTTTCCATTGCTCTTTATTCCTAATTCTTCCCGGTCAGACGATTCTGTATATCACTCTTAGGCACCTGGTAATAAAGACATGTTCTTTTAATGTATATT
The DNA here is from genome assembly GCA_963082915.1 of Dolichopus griseipennis. Classification (NCBI taxonomy): domain Eukaryota; kingdom Metazoa; phylum Arthropoda; class Insecta; order Diptera; family Dolichopodidae; genus Dolichopus; species Dolichopus griseipennis. Next base: position 38,439,563 of record OY720442.1, on the reverse strand, counting down.
TTTGTTATTATCCCCGCCTTTTTGTTATATACAGTAATGCCGATGTCGCACACGTGTCGAATATTCTTAAGTTTGTATAACTATCCAAAGCAATGCCTTACATACTAAGCCATTCCGAAAGCCATTCTTTCCAAGTCATTCTTTCTATTTTAAGTTTGTTACCTATATTCATCTGAGTTCCTCTTTCGATAATCATTATGTTTCTAAGCGAACTGAATTTGTAGACATCTTCTATATTTACGTTGTCTAAACCAAAGGAGGTTATACAACTAACGTCGAGCCCTACCCATTTCTTTATGTTTCTAAGCCATCTGAACTCGTAGACATCTTCTATAGTTACGTTGTCTATACCAAAGTAGGTTTTATATCTAGTGTCGACTCTTACCCACTTGGCTCTCTTTGTAGTTATTCGGGGACCAACTCTAAGCCTCTAATTTTCGTATTAGTAATAGTATTAACTTCAAAATTCTACTTTTCTTAAAGGTGGCAACACATAAGTATATTTTTGTACGAAATTATGAAACTCCTTTACCATAATACTTACTATAAAATCCATGTCCATCAACAAAGGATTTCCAAACTATAAATAGACTTATCATATTTCATCAAAACTTAAATTACATTTTCATTTTGAAAGAAAAAACTTAAGTCAAAATAAAAATAAATAATAAAATCATATTTAATTCAAGTATTTATTTTCTAATTAAATTAACTTGAAGAATAAATAATATCCAATGAAATTATACTTAAATATCAACTTTATATATACATAAAATTGTATTAATTTATATAAATATATATATATGGAGGTTTATATCAAGATACATTACAATATTTAATACCATTTTAATAAGATTTGATTATTTTTCAAAGTGAAAACGATATAAAATTTATTTGTCAAGTGGTTCTTGCTTTTTTTTCTACTCTTATATTCTTTATTTTTTTGTCTCTTTCTTTTCACTCAGAAATTTTTTTCTGTTGTCTCTTTTTATCTCATATATATCAAGTATCCAGTAAATAAAAAATAAACAATAAAACGTTTCTATCTGTATTTGTATAGGAAAAAAACAAAGAAAAAAAATTCTTAAAACTCTTTTGAGAGTAATACTCTTAAGAAAATGCCATACTTATAATCAAAAAGAGTATGAGTATAATAAAACGCATAACAACAACAACAACAAAAATACAAATAATCCTTAAAAAAAAAGAGAATGAAAAAAAAAAAATGTTTTCATAATGCTAAATAGGAAAGAAAAGAGAAAAAAACGAGTATTTCTAACAACAGATTGTTAAATTTTACGTGACTCTGGTTAAAAGTACATCATGACAAAATCAAGGCTTTTTTTTAATGAAATTGTGTTGTGTTTTTTTTTTTTTAGAATCAATAAAATGCGAGTACGCAAAGTTCCAGGATTAAGCGTAAAAAAAAAAAACCAAAAATAATAATAATAAAAAAATACTTATAATAGGATACCACCGCGTACAACACTCATCAAATTCTAATTGGAAGTTTTTTTTTTTTTGTACTTAAATAGCTTTTTTTTTTTATTTGAAATTCTTATGTTGTACCAAGTACTGTTTTTTTATTCCATTTGTTGTTGTTGTTGTTTTTTTAATTCTACGTTTTTATTAGTTTAATCAAACATAAAATAAGCTTTCGACAAAATTCAAATAACAAGAAGAGGATATAAAAAGATTGATTGTTGTTACACGAATTGCTTTAAAATTATGAGTAAAATACAGTGCAAGTCAATCTTAAAAACCTTAACATTAAAGGCATTGAAATAAATATGAAAAGTTCGTTGGGTACAGAGGTGGGTTCAAATAATCGTTATTTCCAAAAATGCGATTATGAAATTTGTATAAATTCCTTTCAGGTTTTTTGGAAAAGGTTTTACAGTTATCTGTCACGTTTGTTTAGGTATTTTGATGTTGTTAAAGGTGAGTACAGTCAGGGGGAATGAAATTGGAAGAGATGTGCTGACAAGTGGAAAAAGAAGTTTCTTCCATCAAATCTGTTTACGCGGGTAAGTACTTCTTAAGAAGGTTTGATTTAAGAAATCTTCGATTGAGAAATGGATTTGTAGAACTCTAAATTTTGGGTCTAGCAACTATGATAGTCTCTCTGGTTTTAAGTTCTGGTTTTATAGAAAAAACTTGGATTGTATTAAAAATATATTAGGTTATTTTAAATAGTCCTTGTGAAACTGAGTTCAAAATAATCAGAAGCTACTAAACATCAGTTGTTTTATGATATTTAATTACTAAGTATTAAAAAAATTTGAAAATTATTAGATTCGAGATTAAAAAAGACCTTATATTGGATATACGATAAGCTATAGAAGCTCGTACTTTTGATCTCGCATTTGGAATCGCACACTAGATACATGCAGAAATGCATAAACTACATGAAAACTTACTGTGTTCACAGATCTCTATAAACGTGAATACGGTATTTTTGGGGTTTAAGTTTCTAGTAGTGATATTTTCAGGTTTAAGTTTCTGTTTTATAAATCAACACTGTAGAGTGCAGACTCCATTTTTAAGTAAACTTATAAATATTGAACTTTTGTATAAATAATCCACGTGTCTTAGGCTTTTATAAACCTTAATCCAATTCTGAACATTATTTTACACTGTGCACCTTCATCAATTGAACGTATAACTTTTCATTCATTTTTCATCTGTTTTTCAAAAGAAAATTGGAAAACGTGAAACTTGTTATGACCTTTATATTAACATTTTTAATGAATTAAAAACAATTTTTCATTTCAATGGAAAATTTATAAGGAAAAATTACCTAAACTCATGCATATATAGTTAATACTTAGAGTTAATACCGTACCCTTCTTCCTGTTTCCCAACTGAAATAAATCACTTTTAAAAGGTGTAATGCTAAAGAAAACCAATAAAATGAAATGGAAAGTTAAAAAAATCCAAAAAATCGGCAGAAGGACTTCTTTAGATGAAAAACCCCAGATCCAAAAGGAATAAGATAAAAATGGCTATAAACAAGAAAAGGTTAATTAAGTGACCCTTTTTTTTGCGTATGAAAAATATGACACCAATAATAAAAAAAAAACGCTGGAAAATTTTTGGGAAAACCGATTTTCTTAAAGAATAAATTTTTTCGCGAAATAACAGTAGCACAAAAAAAAAAAGAAAAACCAGAAGAACAAAAAAAAAAACGGGTCATAAAAAATGAAAGGGTAATAACTCAAAGACGGTTTAAGTTTCTTGTTAAGATTTTCTGTTTTCTTTTAATTCGTGCACGAATGGAATTTTTTTTGCAGATATTTTCTAAGATTTTATTACCCAAATTTTACTCATATATATACATATATGTATGTAAATGTTTTATATGTATATATGACTTATATAAATATTTAAAAGCTTAAAAATGATTATTTGCTAGTCAGATTTCAAGATAAATTCCAGTGTTAAAGTTAATACGTTATTATATAAGGGATACGGAGCTTATGTTCATTTTAAAAATGTCGACTATCAAAATGTCAATTCTTAAAATGTGAACTCCTTAAATTTTGACTCTGAAAATGTTGACTTCAAAAATTTCGAGCCCCATGTCGAATTACCCAAACATCTTAAACGATATTTCACCCATGATTTTCCATATATAGAATACGGAGCTTATGTCAAATTTTTAAAATGTCGATTCCCAAAATGTGGACCACTTATTATATTAAATTTTGACTCCGAAAATGTTTACTTCAAAAACGTCGAGCCCCATGTCGAATCACCCAAACATCATCCACGATATTTTTCAAATGATTTTCGAAATGTGGAATACGGAGCTTATGTGAATTTTTAAAATATCGACTCCTAAAATTTTGACTCTGTAAAAGTTGACTCTTGTGTCTATTTTTTGTTTTATGTTGAAAAGTGTGGTTTGTAAAGGTTCCAGTAATTTGTTAATTTCCACTTTTTCCAATGTCAACTATTAAAATAATTAGGCGGGATTTTAGAATTGATTTCAAAATCGGAGTGGGTCTCCCTTTTTTCCGGATATATATGTTTATGCAAATCGACAGTTTTTTAATCGAGATTTAGGAAACATTTTGGGAAACGACATTTTGAAAATCGTCATAAATTCTCTTGAACCATTTGTATAAATATCTTAAGATACATTTTTCCTTAAAAATTTTTAATAAAGTGCCGGGAAAATGTCATAAAACAACAAATTGAGAAGCAAAAAATAACAAAAAAGGACCCCTATAATAAAATGTTTCTAAACACTTTGGCTATATTATAAAACATGAAATTATGTTTGGTTGTTTATTTTTTCTCATTAAATTTTCCGAAAGTAAAGTGTATTTTGCTTTAAAAATTTTAATTTATGCGGGAAACGGATATTATTCTTGGAAAATTGTTCATTAATGAATTTGAAATATTTTCCAAATGAAATCAGAATATTATATAAATAGTTTTTCATCAACTTAATGATTTATGGAAGGTCATTGGATTTTTAATAATGTAAATTTTTTCATGATTTAGTTTTTGAGTTAATGAGTTTTAAGAATGGAATTAATAACGGTTTTAGTTTTTAAATGATTTCTGAAGTGTTCCCATGGTTCCCATAAATGTATTCAATTAAGTTTTTTTTTTATAATAATTTATAAAAAAAAAATTGAAATTGTTTTGAGGAAAACCCTAAATTTATAATATTTTATTTTTAATAAATGCCTCTAACTAATAATTATTTTAAATATGACAAATTTCGAACATTTAAAATGTGGAATATGATTTTTATTTAACACCAGTCCACTACGCAGCATATGGGTTTTTTCAATTAATTTCTTTTTGCATACGTAAATTAATCTGGAAAAATTGTTATACTCTATAATAGTTAAAACATTAACCGAATCCGAAATAGTTTTAATAAGTTTTTCGGAGTAAAACTAGCTCTTCGAAAAATTAGTCGCAATTTAACTACAGTTATTATTTTTACAAAAACTCATACCGGAAAGAGTTAAGAACTTTCGAGTCTATTAAATTGTTAACAGATTAACCGAATCCCAAAAAGTTTTTAAGACTTTTTTCGGAGTAAAAGAAGATTTCCGAAAAATTGAACGTAGTTTAATTACAGAAATTATTTTTAGAAAACATCATACCGAAAAGAGTTAAGAAATTTCAACAGTTCGAAAAGCGATAAAAAGATGTTGTACTCTATAATAGTCAAAAGATTAACTGAATCCGAAAAAGTTTTAAGTCGTTTTTCGGAGTAAAAGAAGTTAAAATATAACTTCCCCTTCATTCTAGCAAGTATTCAAGAGGTGTTCCTTTTGATTAATTCTTTTTATGAAAAACTGATTAATTAATTCTTTTTTCAACCCACTTCTAATCCCTGATATTTGCTGTTCCAAATAGTTCCATAAATTTAAAATTCGAAGTTTCATGAAATAAATTCAATTCAAATTCTTTAGTAAATATATTTTGGTCGTCATAGCAACTACCCACTTGATTATTATTTTTGATTGTTTTGTAAAAAAAAAGGTAAAATATAGTTAACAAGATTTACATATCTTACCCACTTACTATATAATATAATTAAATTTTTACTTATCTTTTATGATTAATGCCTAATGCATTTTGATATTTTTTATCATTTTTAAAAGTTTTGTTAATTATTTGTCTATTTTTTGTTTGTTTAATTAACATACCGTAACATTTTATGTAATTAAAATTTTAGATATCCCGAAGCATAAATTCATAATTTTAATATACCTTAATAATATCAAATATGAATCCCTTTTTTTGACAAGATAATCTATTAAAGAAAAAAGTAGGTGTATTATAAAAATATTTTCCGGCAAGAAAAGTTAATTACTTACATATTTTCTAATAAGTTTATATAAAATGTAATTCCAATTTACATAAAGTAAACTGCGCAATCATTGGGCAGTTAAAAAAAATAAGTAATTTTACAAAAAGAAAGATCATTTAAGTAAATTAATCTTTGAAAAACACAGGTAGTTCTTTTGCATTATATGTATTATTTAAAAAAATTTTAGAAGGTAAAATACTCAAATTACTTTATGTGGGTCCAATACTTATAAAAAAATGTAAATAGAGAATACAAATTAAGATCTGAGTATCTAATCTGGGAAAAACTATTTTTGTATTAGTTCGACATATGGATTAAAAAATTAATTCAAATAAAAAAGAATATTGTATTTACTAGTAAATATGGTCTTTTTTTACATGAAAATTATCTATTTTCAAATCAATCTAGTCCTTTTTCAAATACAAATATGTTTAGCCCTAACTGTTTGAAATTTTATTATTAGTATTTAGTATCAACATATTTAAAATTTGTACGTAACGATTTTTTAGAAGGATCTAAATACCGTAAAAATAACTAAAAAAGTTAATGCTTAAGGCCGCCCTAAAAAGTAATCTTCCAAGTTTTAGATGCGATTTTTTGGGACTAATCTTAGTTTTTTCTAATTTTTTAGTTTATATTATTACAGAATTGAGGTCTATGTTTTCCAAATCATATATCCTTTTGACTTCCAGGTGCAAAGGCGATTTTAGAGAAAAAGGACCAAATTCTTTTGAAAAAATACAAATCATAAATAAAGAAAGCAGTATATATAAATTCAAAAATTTGTATTGATTTGCTTGTTATCGACCTATTGTTTTAAAAACTCCAAACTTTTACGAATATCAAATGGAGTAAAATTTTTACAATTATCACAGGAGAAAATAATTGTGCTTATATTTTCAATGTTTTCCAACATTATTTGTTTAAAGTCTTATTCATAATATACCGGCACTCAACGATTCAATTCTAGGTATTAAAAAGAACATGTACTTTTTATTCACGCAATAAAAAGAAAGTCGACGAAAGCGCTCTTTGTCGGGAGAACAAAAATATGATTGTTGGAAGGTAGGTAAGATGAGGTACAATTTCAGGACGTCATGATGATATTTTTGCCGTCCAATATGGAGATATTCATTAGAAATGCTTAGTACTAATAAATACTAATAACTGTACGCAGTTACCATAGCGACGATCTTCACTTTTACAAATCGAATTATTTATTTATCGAATAAAAAATATATGTAACTTATTTAAACCCTTATGTATTTGGAAATATTTTACGTGCCCAATAACTCTACTATTTCCCCTAAAATCTAAATAATGTTTTTTTTTCTATTTTTCTCACTTTCATTGAAAATTTTTTTTCAAAAAAATTTAATTTTAACACCATTTTTTTGTTTTTTTCATTATTTTCTTTTGTAACATTTCTTTACTTTATTTCGCTTTACCTACTTTTTAACTTTTTAATCATCACTTCTTTCAAAAAAAAAAAGAAAAAACCTATCAGTTTGTTTTTTTCTTTCTAAATCATCCCTTATACCTTGAAAAAAAAAAAAAAAAAATGTAAAATTTAACATCCCTTTCATAACATCATAATCTTTCATATTTTTTTCTATACTTTATTTTTTGAGCCTAACCCAATTTCTGTATAAATTATAATAAATTTATTTTTTTTTTCACTTTTTTTTCTCACTTTTTGAGACCTCGAAAAAATAAAAAATCAAACACATAGAGAATTATAGAGAAATATTAACCATCACTTACACACGGATGTAAAAATTTTTCGAAGGATACGTCCTAGTATAAAAATGCATATAAAAACAAAAAACAAAACAGTTGAATCCTGTTGAAACCCTCAAGTAAATCTTAATTTAACCTAGTCAAGCCCATATCGTGCTAAAAGAAAATTATATTATAATTTTTTAGACATAACTATATACATATATTTATGTATGTAATATGTATATATAGATATCTAGAATATATTTAGTCCGTCTTACATTATCTAATAATTTTGTGTGTTGCCTGTCAACTTTTTTTTTGAATTTCTTTTGTTTTTTAACACTTTGGCAACAACATCATATTTTAATGGTGAAGATCCTAAATAAAAACATATATTTATGCATGAATACATTTACATATATAAATATATATATATATATATACATGAAATTCCGACCTTTATTATAAAAATCTTATGGGAAATTATGACGGAAAATATGGAGGAAGAGAATAAAAAAATTTTTTGCAAGTAGAAAATCCTTTTGAAAATAAAAATTTATTTAATTTTTTTTTTGAAGAAAAACAAAAATGAAGGAGGAAGGAAAGTAAAGTAGACTGTGTCAACTTTGGGATACCTGCACTAATAATATACAGACGTTGTCCATAAAACTTGATTACTGTTGCCGAAATTTTATAAAATCACTTTTGTTAGTTGCAGAGTTAAAAGAAGTTGTATGGCAGCTACTTGAACCCTCTGCACTAGACCAACCCAATTTTACACAAAATTTGGCCTTCAAACTAAAATATTTTAAAATGTCTAAACTATTTTTTGCAAAATTTTAGACATCCAGCTTCATTATGAATAGAGTATTTAGTGCTCATATAAAAAAGGAGTTGCTTGACAACTACCCGAACCCGTTTACTGGCTGAATTGCAATAGCGTGATGGCTTTTACATAAAAACGAATTGTTGAAAATTTTCGGAATCCTAGTTTCTTTAATTTTTGAGTTATCATGTGGACTGAAGTACGAACATAAAATGCTAGATCGAACCACTTTCCTATTCTGATCCTATCCAAGTCTTTGAATCTTTATCTAGGATAGAATCTATCCTTCTCTGTGTCACAAACGTAATGGCAAATTTAGTATATCCTCTAAAATCTGTGTTATTACGAGGGGGGAATAAAGAGGGGGCAAATTACTAGAAAGAAATTTCTAGTTCTTGATAAAAAAAAAAAATAATGCTAAGTACTAAAAATAACCTAAAATTTTTCATTTTTAATTTTTCAACCCCACAATTTACAACTTTTTTGCAAATATAAAAAATGAGTAGCCAAATATATTTAATTCTGTTTCTTCTTCTAAAACTGTTACTTCCTTCTCTTAACTTTTTTTTTTACTTACATTTGTTTAATTCCGAAGAGAATAGATGCTTTTCATCTTTTAAAAATAATTTTCCTGTTTTTCTTTTTGATTTTTATTTGATGTTTTCTTTTTTTTTAAGATGAAGGGAAAAAAGTAAATTTTGGTAAATTTATTTCACAAAATTTCGTTTTTTGAATTTGGTAGCCGAATTTTATTTGAGTTCAACTTAGTTCGACTAGATCGTCAAGTTCTACTAATACCCCCTTAAGTTAATTGGTTTAATCATTTTTTAATCAAATCCTTTATGGTAAGTTTGTCAAATTTCATTTCAGATTTCAGGTGATCGAATTTAATTAATTATGCCTATATATTATTTAATTTTTAAATTTGAAGTCCGAATTCGAATTAGTTACTGGTAAAAGCCCATTAAATTAATTTGTTTTATCAATTTTTAAAAAAATCCCAAATGCTAAGTTCGTCAAATTTCATTTCAGATTCAGGTGGTCGAATTTTAATTAATAATTTGAAATACCCCCTTGTTTTGGATTAAACACATCGGTAGACGTTTTTTTTGCAATATCCCGGAAAAATATCTTGCTAAGCTAATTATTAGACTTTCAGTTTTGTTAGACAGTCCAAAATTCGAAATATGGCGTCTTGTTAAATATCATATATCAGCAATTCAGCAATTATTAAAAAGTTCAAAATTTTGAGTGACCTTAGTTACTTAAGGAAAAGTAGAAAAGAATAATCGGCATTATAAGGAACTCAGATACCAAAGTGTTCTAACCCACAAAAAAATTTAAAAAAAACCTAACACTGAAAAAATTTCGAAAAATTGTTTAAGCCATAAATTTTAACTCAAAAGTTTTGGACATAATCACAAAAATACCCTGTATTTTTGTCTAATGTTTAATTTACACCTCAGAATTTTTAAAAATAAAATATATGACTCTTGAACTTCATTGTTTCCTAAATATTTTTTAACTCTAAATAAGTATAGAAAAAAATCGTAAGTACTTACTTATTGCCTGAATTATTAATTTTATGAACTATTTTCCTAGTTTATACTAGTTATCTCTTTTTCTCTCCTTCAATTTTTGTAATTTTTTTTGGAATTCCACAGGATCTAGCTTATTGGGAGATTTGCAACTTCATTCTTTCAAGTGTCATTAAAAATGGAGGAACTCTAAAAATAAAACAAAAAATCATAGAATACAAGATTTTTTTACAGCCTTATCACGTTTCATAAATAAAAATGGTTTCAATTTTTTTCCTCCTTCCTTCTCTGTTTTATATTTTCCGTCCCCCTCTCTCTGTATTATATTTTCACTTTTATTTTTAATATTTTTCAGGATAAAATAAAAAAATATTTTAAGAACATTTTTTTTCAAGGAGTGCAAAATTTTTTTATAGAAAAATTACAAAAAATCATAGGAAAAAATAAATTAAATAAATTTAACTTGTGACTGTTTTTGACTTGGATACTGAAACCATTGAAAAAAAGTTTTGAGTGTAACAAAAGAAAATGTAGAAAAAAATAACGGTTGATTTCAATGTAACTGTGATGAAAGTAAGTTATATAAATAAAATATTTGGTTCTTTTTTTGTTCTGGTCCAAATTGTTTTTTTTTTTAGATTATAGGGGATTTTCAATGGTCTATTCACCTACTCTAATCCAAAAATAAGATTTTCTATATAATATGTGTGAAATGTGAAGTGAACTTTAAGAATATTTTTTTTTTTAAACTCTTATAGATTTAAACTCTATTAGATTCTAAAAAAAATCTTAATTTTAAATGGAGACTCGGAAGTACGATTTGAAAGAGTCAATAAAGATATCCGGTTTAATTCATATAATTGAGAAAATCTCGAATTTCATTAAAACTTCAAATGGTATATCAGAAATACGTGTCTGATAATTTATTGAATTAAGCAGTTCTTTAATGTTATATTTATATAAAAGAAACTTATTTAATGGGCCTAAGACGTCCGAAGTAGTTAAAAGTAAAAAAAATTTACGCTCAATAATTGTAAACAATTTAAATCAATAAAATACTTCAAAAAACTTTGGAGAACCCTAATGGCACAATCTTCATATTATTTGTTCTATATTGTTGTAAAAAAATAATGCTAAAAATATGCTATCAATGTAATTAAATTTGTAAGACGATTCGTCAAATCTCCCTAATGTCAAATTTTCTAAAGCATTTCAGAACAAATGTCAAAAATCCTAATAATTTTTTTCATAGAAATTTAGAAATTATAAAATTGTGTCTTCATCTCAAAGTTATTTTGTTATATGTTTTGCAAAATATTTTTATTATTAGGGATTCTGTCATTTGTTTTAGGAATTTTGTAATTTTTTTTTTAAAACTTGTCATTTTTTAATATTATGGCTTTTGTTTTGTCATTGACAATATTTCTAACAATATTTTAGGAGTTATGACATTTCTTTTACCGTTATTACCGTTATATATTAGACGTTTTGCTAAGAAAGTAAATTATGTGTCCATAAAATTTATTAGAGCTATTATAATGCTAATAATAACCCAATATTCTTTTAAATTTTACGGAAAAGACCGCAAATTAGTACTCATTATACATTTTTCATGCGTTGACAAATGCGTCGACTTTCAAATCATAAGAGTCCAAATTTTGAAACCAAATAAACCCTTTGATCTTCAAATCTAATTAATTTCGTATTTATCTCAATTGGTTCTATTTTTTTCTCCCCTTTAATAGCCTAAAACTGGAAAGGTTAGTTCAATTTTTTGATCTGCTCAAGAATCGACCGATAAGACTTTTTGAAAATGTAAGTTGCTCTGTTGTATTATTTTGGTTTTGAGCTAAGTTAAGCTATTGTTAAATAGGCAAGACTTATTTTTAAAAAAGTTTAATTACAATTTGAATAATTGTTTTGATTTATATATAATAGCTTTGCCTAAATCCAAGTACATTTACAAGAAATTCGTAAAAGTTAATTTGTTAAAATTTTTTTTTTGCATTTTGATCTTAACCTAAATTTAATTAAATGTCACGCAATCAATTAAATATTACTTATGTGTAAACATTTTTTTTTGTAAAAGTTGTATTTTACCTTGCAAAAATTTATTTATTTGAGTATGGGAAAAAATTATTATAATATTGGCGATGTTTTTCCAATTTTAACCAAATTATTCAAAATATTGACTCTGGGAAAAAAGTCTCTCAAATAAAACATAAAAAAAATCTGATGTTATTCAGTGAAGCGCTCTTATGTACCTTCAGAAAAATTCTAATAAATTTTAGCATAAGCACTTATTCGGATAAAGCCTTTAAATGAATTCACTTAAGTTTCTGACAGAAACTCACTATCAAAAATTCGGTTACTTATTTTTAAATGCCAGAATTACCTTAAAATCCACAAATTTACTAGGTTTACCCAGTTTTCAAGTAGAGTTATCAAAGGTTTACTAAAATATTGATTATTTGTTCTTTTATTGGACGATAGATGCTGACTTAAGTTTTATAATTAATTTCAATATTCGACAATAGATTGTACTAAATAGTTGGGTACTTAAGCTTACAATTTTCTTTATAAACAATTAATAAGTACGAAAAAAAATTAGCATTTAAGAGAATTGGGCACTTAACCGAAATGTATTAAAAATTTACGAAATGTACGTCTTTAGTGCAATATGTAATACGAAATGAACTTTGTGCGCTAAAGTGAGTTGGAGTACTAATCGAAAGGTCACTTCAGTGAGTATTAGTGTACTCCTTTAAAACGTAATTATATATTTAAAATACTCCTTTTAAATCAAGTACTCAATTAGAATTATTTTTTTTCAAGCAAGTACTTATAATAAAGTGGCCGTTATTTGCGCTTACGAAAAGTCAAAAATTTTCTATAGTAAGCATAGATTTCGTTAAAGGTTTTTGCCCACTGTGGCGAATTAGCTCGATACACAAATAAATATTTTGTATTGAAATGAATTTTAAGTACATTTTGGGATTCTGCCTTTATATTTAATATCGGGAACCTTTTTCATAAAGTCAAAAATTTTCTTAATATTTTATTTCTTAATTTTAAAGAAAAGTTTCATGTATTAAAATTTTTTAATTAAGATTGCGTGTTACATAAATTAATCATTTTGATTTTAACGAGTACTGTAATGTAATACATAATTAAGTATGTGAGAAAAAAAGTTTTCAATTTCAAAAATTGTGCAATTTTAATCAAATTCATGTTTTGTAATTCTGGTGTTATTATACCATCCATCAGTTATTTATCCTATAAAATCCAATTTTCATAATTTCTAAATACATAAATGTAAAGAAAAATCTAATAGATACTGAAATAAATGATTACTGAATAAAATGATGAATACTCAATAAAATGATATATAGGTACTTATATTTTTTTTAAATTTCTTTCTATTTTTTCAAAGTAAGTATCAAAACACGCTTTTTAACATGTTATGTATTTCTCAAGCAATATTATTTTCTAATTTTTATTTTTTTTTTGGTTTCATGTGGTAGAAAAATAAATCCAGCCTATCAACAAATTTTTGTTTTTTGTAGCAAAACCATTATTGTTTGTATATATATATATATATATATATATATTTATATAGATTAATTTTTAAAGTGTTTCTCTTGAAGTGAACAATAATCGGATTGGGTGTAATTTGATAAATCTTGCCTAGGGACTAATGAAATATAGAGTTACTTGGGAATTATATATATATATATATATATATATATATATATATATATTAGTATATATAAGTATTTATATATACTGCATATATATATAAATATAAACTTTTTGTGTACTACACATAAATATACTTATATATACATAAGATTTACTTTTTTTTTTAGTTAGGTTTTATGTATTTCTTGAGTATTTTTATGGTCAGTATTTATTTTAAAATTTTAAGTAATTACATTTATACTTTATCAGTAACGATGTTTTATTCCCAGTACTGCAGTTGGTCTAGTACTTAGTAGCTATGCATGTTTTTGTTGGAATTTAGAAGATAAGCTTGCTTATGAGCAATTTGAATGAAGCGACTACTGGGAATTTGAAGTACGGCTTACTGCTCATATGTCAAAGTTACTAATAAAATAAAATATATTTTTATTGACCACTAGAATTTCATAAGTAACAGTATTAAAATAAATTAACCAACCCATGCTTATTTTTTAATTAAAATTTTGTTTTTTAATAATACTGAGAAAATACCACAGTGACCAAAACTGACCAGTAGTAATGAAATACTGAGAAATATCGATATTATTTTAAAAATCGTCTTTATAATATGGAAAAACAAAGGAAAAGGGACGGACAAAACAAAATAAAACCATATTCCATAACGATAAATCAAATGCAATTTAAAATATAAATATTTATGTATATACATACATATATATATATATTATTTAATACGTAATATATATATATCGGACTTAAGGGACTATTGTGATATTTATAGAAAAAAAAAACTAAAATAAAAACGATAGTAAATATATATATATTTAAGTCTGGGGAATAATGGTATATATACATACATATATATAGAATTTTCATAGTTATAAAATATATAATTTAAGTAAAAACAAAACAAAAAACATTAAAAAAATTTATACGAATTTGGTTTTATTAAGTTTTTAAGAAACCATAAAAATTTTTTTTTATAGGTTTTATTTTTGTTAATAATAAAAATCGAATCTGCCTCAACTTTTTACAGACTACAAGGGAAAGAGAGAGATTAGGAAAATTCAGAAATTTGAAAGAACATTTTATTTTTTTTGTTTTTTTTTTATTTACTTATACGTATTCATTATTTGTGGTTTGGTTTTAATACATAGTACCCGGTTGGTACACTGCATTGAAAATGAAAACTAAACTTCATTGGTTGCTATAGAAACATTATTCTTTTTGATTTATGATCTAGTGACAGGAATAAAAAGTAATGATTACATATTATTATACGTTTTGCAATAAAAATGAAAGCAATTTAAATGCTTTGAATTATAAAATTAAATTAATAAATAAAATTAATAAAAAGTAAAATTGTGTAGGAGTAGGTTCTGATATAATTAGTCTATATAATGGTTGGTCTGTTTTATTTCTGAATATTTAAAGAAATGCTAACATAGATCCGAATCTAAATGATGTAAAGTACAAAATATTTTGAAAAAATTTCATCAGGTAGGGTAACTAATGACTATAGAATGAAAATTCAAATAGTGTTTTCATAGTCATGAACAATGAGCCTTCAACAAAAATTTGATAATATTTTTAGACCCACTTAAAATTTCGAAGACTTTAAATTTGCTGTTCTAATTAAGTTACCAAAACCAGCTGAGATGGAGAAAAATAACAGTCGAGAAAAAAACCCACTGAAAATTGCAATAGAATTTTGCTTTAGTATAAAAATGTATCTTAAGATTTATATTCATTCTATAAAGTTGATTCAAAACAAGTTAATTTAAAAATTTTTATAGTTTATTTTTTTACAATAATTTGTTTTTTTTTTTTCATTTTAAAAATATTGAGGTTTTATATATTTGGTTTTTATTATTTTTTCATTTAACTATTAAATGTGGATTCGTTATGTTTTTCTGTGAAATTTTTGTTTTATACATGGTTTTTCAATTCAAGGAAGAATAACATGGTACATATACAACATACTTATAAATAAAAATTTTAGTTTTTTTTTATATGCATTCATGTTACCACTTCTTGTTCTATTTTTGTATGGCTTCTTATAATTATTTTTTCAATATAAAAAGTTCTTAATGTATCAATATTTGACCAGTGAATGGTACTTTCGTAGTTGGTGAAATTTGTAAAGTGATTTCAACCAAATTATGAATTAACTATGAATTTACGGTTAAGAGGCACGGTGTTTAGGGGTGCCGACCTTACATTCAAAAAGCTCAGGTTCGATTCCCTGATAAAGGTTAAAAAAAATTTTATTTTGTTTTCAAACTCGACTCAGCTCCTTTTCGCCATTGGGTTCAAAATAAAGGCATACCCAAATATTATAAATTATATATCTTTTATAAAAAATATTTACTTATAATATAAAAATATAAATTTAATTTAATAATATAACTCACAGATACAGAAATTCCTTATAATTTAAATTTAAAATTATTACAATATACTTATAACAAATAGAATTGCATCTATTGAAATCTAAGAAGTTTCTATACATGTTATAAATAAGATCTCACTAGACCAGTGAGATCAATGTTAGAATTAATTTTAAACCTTCTGTAGCCATTAGTTACTGTTGTTTAGTGTATCTGGCAGTACATTTAAGTTGTTGTTTCATTAAGTTGATTTTGTATTAATTAAATTCTTTTGTATAATGATCGTGAAGTTTTTTCCAATGATTGAATTAGCAGATGCCAGATTTGCTACTGCCCAAAATTATTACTTAATAATTGAATTTCTTTGTGAACTTTCAAAATGAACCTCTTACTATGAAATAAGATTAGGTTTCAAATACATGAGTATTTGAAATTGTGAGTTCACATTTTTTTCCTTAAAATTTTAATAATTTCATATATTAAAAGGCCTCGGTAGGTTGGGTAAGTGTTTAGCATACTAACCGAGGGGGTGCGGGTTTAAAGATGATTTCCATTAATCAGGTTTTACATTATTTATAACTAAGAGTTGTATCTACATATTTACAAATAAAATGTTTTAAGTTGTCTTTGGTTATTTTAAATTAGATTAGTCTAAAGTGATCAGTGATCACGGTTGTTCACTTTATCAAATTTTCATTGTGAATTAATTAGTTAATAGAAAAATGTTCTATATATTTAACAATGTTATTTGAATTAATTTAGTTTTTATAACTTGTCATATAATACATTTGAAAATCTTCGTTTAATACTGCATATTGAACATTCATCTATATGGGTACTCAATAAATTCTTAAAAAAAACACATGACTTGGAATCCAAAGTCCCATTCTCTTAAATACTTTAATATTTATAATAATATTTTTTTAATTTTTTTTTTTATTTTCTAAATTTTTAAAATTTTTAATTTCAATAATTTTTTTTTATTATTAATTTTGATTGAACACAATTAATTTATCAAATTTAGAAGCGTCTGTTTTTATTTTTAATGATTTTATTCTTTTTTAGCTTCGCTTTTGTAATCAAGTTAAGTAAATATTATAATTATATATATACATACTTATTTAGTAGAAAAACGTGCCAGAGATTGGTATAAATTGCTTTATAAATAAATGACATGTTAAAATATTTTATATTTTTGTTTTTCCTATTTTTTATATTATTTTTGACACAATTATAATTAATTGTTTAAAGTCGTAAATTTTTATAAATAAAAATTTAAAATTTATTAAATAAAATTTTTAACAGTAGGTACTTATTTTTCCAAAGAAAACTTTTAATTTTTTTAAAAATAAAAACTTTATTAAGGTGATTAGGAAATATGGAATTATTTAGGAAATTCAATTGGTTGCTTATTTACAAAATTTGATTTTAGTTCGACTTTTTTTTGTCTAATTTTCCTTTATACCCTATCTACAATGACGCTCACGTTTCGCTCTCAATAACGCTCATTACATCGTCAACAAAGGAGTGTCCACAATGAAATGTATATAACAGCGTTTTTTGACATTGTTTTGTTTACAAATTTCATGAATTAAATTCAAAATTTTAATAATTTTTTATTCTGACAATATATTTTTTTATTTTTCAATAAAAAATATTTTTTAAAGTTCAATTGTTTGACATTTTAATACGTAGAGAAAGCGAAAAAGTTAGAAGTTAAACACTTTTTTAATGGCTGCGTAATGACTGCGTAATGACTGCGTCAGGGCTGCGTCTATTATAGACACTTTCATATAATTCAGTACATTTAACTTAGTTTGACAGTTAGCTACGTGTAGAGAGGGAAACAAAACCGTTCATTGTAGATAGGCTATTAGTATAATTCATTAAAAGTTTTAATTTCAGATTTTATGGACAAATTTTTAGAATTCAACTTTTTTTAAATCTCAATCAAATACAATCCTTATAAAATAACATTGAAATAAATCCAATAATCCATATTCCAGTTTAAATCAACTTGTTAATTAGTTTCAAAGGTGTTAAAATAATAAAATTAATAAAAAATTTTTTTTCAAATCTTAATTCTAATTTTTATTCGCAATAAAATCTTAAATTTATTCTTTTTATAGAATACTAGCAGATTTACCCGGCGTTGCTCGGAAGCTTGAAAATTGTAAAAAAGCAAGTTTCAGCCAATTTTTTGAGATACTACTTTGCCTATAAATGCCACAAAAAAATATTTGTGGAGTTCCGTTAACCCATCGTGGCCCAACAGCTTTTTATAGGTTTTTTCGTTGCTTTGCTATATATTAGAAATGATTTAACAGATTAACTTCAAATATCGTATATGTGTTCTTCTTTGAAAATGAATTTCAATTTACTAACAGACTTGAAAGTTGTTAACCCCTGCCGACGATTGTTCAAAAAAAAATTTGTAAGTAAATTACGTCCAATTTTTGAAAGTAGGTACAACTTCTTTGAATTAGGGGAATACTTAAAAAAAAGGTTTGTCGAGTTCTTTTAATCGATTGCGAAACAAAAACTTTAAAAAACAGTTTGCAAAACAATTTGAACGATTATCTCTAATTTTTCTAGTTGAGGATGGTAGGTTTCCGGTGAACAATGTTAACTGAATTAAAATGACTATAGGTCAAAAGGGGATTTTCTTGAATTGCCAACGCTTGAATAAAATATAGTCGATGGTTTAGAAAAGGTTTAAAAATTCGCTTTTCAACTTATATTTTGTTTAGTCCTGAAAGTTGTAATACGCTCTTCCTCGTTTTTTTATGATTTTATGAGAGAAATGTAGGCTTATTTTTTGGAATAACTGTTTTAAAATACTATGTATTTAAGCATTATATATAACAAATTGAATTTTTTGATTTTTAGATTTCATTTGAAGAAAACTGAAAATTTCAATGAATCTTTGTTCAAAACGCACAAACAGGTCAAAACCAAATTAACCCTGTGGGTTTTAATTAAAATGCTGGTACAAAATTTTCAATAAAATACTTTTAATCGTATAAGAAAATAAAATATATAGAAAACTTCATAGCGTCGACGTGGAAAATGGGTTAAACGAACCTAACTAAAACTTTTTGCAGCCTCTCTTTTAGACTACAAAATCAACCTGTAAAATTGGACACAAATCGAAAACACAAAATTTTTTGAAAGTCCGCCAGGCCGAAATGGGTTAATTTATTCCAACCAAATTTATACAACTAAATGCGGTTGCTAAGTGGAACATTTGTGCAAAATTTCAAGTCAATCGGTCAAACAGTTTTGACTCGACATCAAAAACATTGAAAAAGCTTCTTTCCACCCTCGTGCCCAAACGGGTTAACCGAACTCAACAAAAATTTGTGCCAGACTTTATTTTCGACTGCGAAACCACCTTGTAAAATTGGACACAAATCGGAAACACAAAATTTTTTGGAAGCCCGCCAGGCCGAAATGGGTTAAATTATTCCAACCAAATTTATGCAACTAATTGCGGTTGCTAAGAGGAACATTTGTGCAAAATTTCAAGTCAATCGGTCAAACTGTTTCGGCTCGACATCAAAAACATTGAAAAAGCTTCATTGCGCCCTCGTGCCCAAACGGGTTAACCGAACCCAACAAAAATTTGTGCCAGCCTCTCTTTTTGACTGCAAAACCACCATGTAAAATTGGACACAAATCGGAAACACAAAATTTTTTGGAAGCCCGCCGGGCCGAAAGGGGTTAATTTATTCCAACCAGCTTTATACCATTACTTCCGTGTAATAAGAAGAACATTCGTGCAAAATTTCAAGTGAATCGGTCAATCCGTTTCGACTCGACATCAAAAAAACGAAAAAGTTTAAAACGGCTCTGGAGCCGCAACCTGCCGACTTATAAAAATGCGACATAGCCTATGTCACCCCCCGGACTCCCAAAATTATTCCTCTAAAATTTGGTGTCAATCGGACCAGTGGTTTTCACGTGAATCCTGGACAAACAAACAAACAAACAAACAAATTTTCTTCTTTATATATTAGATTTAATAGAATCTTTAAACACCCATCAACTAGATTTGAATTTTATAAATATTCTTAAATTATCATAATTAAAATGCGAAATATTCCAATACGTTTTGTTTTTGTTTGTTTGTTGATTTTTTTAAACAAATTAATTTTTAAGTTGAATTTTTTTCTTTTTAAATTATTCTATTTGACGTGAATTTTTTAGAATTCGCTAAAATCATTGAACCCTCCCAAACCAACCGTAGAATTTTTTACAATAAAAACCGTTTTTTAAATTAATTACAAATATTTAAAATACAGATTATCATTTTATCATTCAATACAAATTAATTATCATTTTTAGTACTTAAAAATTCTTAATATAAAAAAACTTTGTTTCCTTTAATAAATTAATATATTTTTTTTTAATTTTTTGCTACTTTTAATATTCTTTCTTTAATTTAAATGATGGTCGTCTTCCTTCAAAATACGATTATTTATTACTTTATTAATTTTCTCTAGTTTTTTTTTCCCCCAAAATAATTTTTTTTCCAAATTTAATTTTATTCGATTGCTTTATTTTACCAAAAAATGATTGGTTTTTTTTTATATTCTTAGCTTTGCTTTAATTATAAATTTATTCTTCCGTCTTCTTCTATCTTCAAGTCATTTTTTATAAAAAAAGAAACTGATGAATATTTAAAATGTCTAAAATAGAATTAAAAATTAATAAATACAAGCAAAACAAGCAAAAGAACACCCAAAATATGACGATTACGAATTTTAATACGAATTATAAAAACAAAAATAAGCAAAGAAGGGAACAAAGACACAAACCTGACCTAGCCATAAAATGTAGGCCAATTTACAAAAAAAAAAAAAAATTTTAATTTTGTCTCCAAATTTTTATATTGTTGTTGTTTTTATTTTATCTTTTTTGGTAATCAGAACAACTGTCAAATTCCAAATATATAATCACACCGTCACAAACACCCTATTTTGCATTTGGTTTTTTTTTTTTGTTTTTTTACTATCGTTGGCTTTTGTTTTTGTAATTTAATAAAATTAAAATAGAATAAGTTCGAAAGAGAGAGGAATATTATTTAGGAAAAAAAAAAATAGAGAGATATCAAAATTTCATCAATATTCACAAGATACTCGACATTAATCTTTTCATCATCCAACGTAACGACAAAAATCAAAATCAATAATATAATTTAATTTCTTATATACTTTTATACTCTTGTATACTTATATTCTTATAGGTTATATATTATTTTAGGAAGATATATATACAGGGTGGTTCGCCAATAACCTTTAATCGAACTAGTAGTTATTTTAAGGTTAAAAACAAACTAAAAATTCTTTTGAAATTGGGACCGATTCTTATCCGCTTGGGAAACACAATTTATATTAAAATTTTTATAAATTTTATGCAGACTTGTTTAATACTAAGTAAAATGGTACTTCAGTAAAGTTTAAAGTACAATTAAGCTTGTACTCATTATTTCGTCAAGTATCGGTATTAATTATAAGCACTTTATGAATGAAAATATTTGTAAAATACTTGAATGCTTCGAAAAAAATTGAATTTTTAATACTTAAATATTTCTGGGACATAATTACTCGAAATTACTTATTTGCCAAAACATAATTACAAAAGTAATTAAACTCAAAATTTATATAATTACTTTCTGAGAATTATAAGTATTTTTAATTGATTCTTTTGCTTATACTGAAATTTTGTATAAGTATCGAAATCTATAAGTAGTCCAGGTACTTGACAAAATAATGAGTATCAGAATGGTACTGGTAATTGTATTGGTACGTGAAATGTACAGATCGGTTTTTACGTCTATAAATTTTTACGTCGGGACCGTGGAAAATGAAATAAATTTCTTAATAAAATTTAAGAGCTTGACAAATACTCACTCTATAATTTTGTCAAGTTACGGTATTTAAATAAATATTTTTTTAATGACCACTGTCCATAAGCATAATACGAACTATGCAATCCAAAACACCAAAATAACCTGGCAGATTATTGGTGAAACACCCCGGTTTATATAGAATATACTTTATACTTATTTTAGAATTTATTATACATTTTGCCGAAAGATAAATTTAATACATAAAATGAATATTTCATTTTGTTTTCGTTATTCTTAAACACCATTTTACATATTTATAATAAAAATAACTATTAAATAGATTTCTCATTAAATAAATTTTAAATTATACAAATTAGTGAAATTTATTAGTAAATTGAAATTTAAACGTACAAAAAAAAAAATTTGAAATAGAATTGATAGCAAAAAATATAAATGAAAAAGTAAAGATAGAAAGAGAAAGGTAAAGAATTAAAATATTATAATTTAATTTTTTTTCTGCTTATTGTTTTTTTTTTTTTCTACTTTGATGGAAAGCAGTACTAAAGATATTTGACAGTTTCAATTTATTGGTTTAATTAATAATTAGTGTTGCCAGATCGTTTATAATTTATTTTAAAATTGTAATAATGTTTAAGTATTTATTTTTTTAAAAAGTTGAAAATAAATATATACACTGAATACATGGTAATAAATACTTACTCTTGGAAGTACGTTGTCTTCATTTGAATTGTTTATTATTAATAAATAAAAATTAATTTATAGTTTCTTTATAATTTTTATCTATAATTTATAAATTAATAATTATAGATAATTTATGAAAAGCATATTTATATTATTATATTTCTTATTAAAGTATCTTTCGAGCAATGCACTTTCTAAGTATATATTGGATAGACAGAAATCTTTCTTTTCAATTTCAATGAACTATGAAAAATTACAGTTTGAGTATTACTAGGTATAGTTAGTTTAAAAATACGTTTAATTAATAATCTGTAGTTAATAAATATTGAATAAACGCTTGATTAACTATTTATATTTATTTCTTACTCTTTGGATATATTTTTTTAAAAGTTTTAGTAAAATACTTAAGTTATTTAAGTCAATACATAAATTATATTATAATTTAATTTTTTTTAAGCGCTTACTGTTCTGCTGTTGGGCATTGAAGCCTGTCAATACCTGTCTATCGAAGGGAGATATATTATATACTTTTTATAAGAATTGTTACTGGAAAATTTTAATAAACTCCAGATGCAATTTAAGCATAAAAAAGTATAGGCTTATGCCTTACATAACATTTAATGGAACGCCTTAAATTTTCAATAGATGCAATTCTAGTTTGCTTATATTGTAATAAATTTTGCATTTTGTGTTATATGGTATTCTATATCTGTGAGTTTTATTATTTAATTGAATTATTTGCTTATATTATTATAGTGAGGTATTTTTATTAAAGATATATAATTATTAATTATTGATGAAATACCCAAAGCGAAAACTAGATCAAAGTTTTTTTTTCACTTTCACTGGGATTCGAAACCTTGCCTCTGGCATGAAAAATCAGTACACTAACCATACAGTTACAATACATCCCTTGCTTTTTTTCTAGGTTTTATATTAAGGGAATTTTTTTCCGTTTTTTGAATAATTTAGATTTTGAGTTAAAGTCCTATACTGCGTTAGTTAGTTTGCACCTTTTGTTTATTGAAAATGATCAAATTATCTGGTAATGAGTGTCAAAATAAAATACTTCACTCCACATATTAGGTATTGAAATTGTAAGTTACGTAAAATAAAATGTAATTTAAATAAAAAATATTTTAAAATTTTATTATCACTTATTATTTATTTTTTAAATATTAATATTTATACTAATAAAATAATTTTTATTTTTCTTTTCAGGTGAGCTTTAATTTTAATATCAATTACTTAAGATCATTTTTATTATTTTCGGTAAGTCATAAATTCATTTAAATTTATTGAAAATGTTTCCAGTTTTAAAATTTCTTAAATAATAAATATATTTATATTAATATCACGTTTAAATTCAGAAAATATTTTTAATTTACAATCATTATACATTCTCTTTAACCAGTTTTTGGTATAAAATCAGTTTTCCATCACCGCAGATACCAGGTTTTTGTAATATTTCTATTATTTCTAAGATGAATTTACAAAACCCCAGAATAAAATGATATTGTAAAATTTTTTAATTATCTCGTAATGGTTAATATCGAAATATAAGATAAGATTTAATATAAATGTATAATAACTCACTTGTGTAAGATAAAAGATGGCACACGAGACTCATATTTGTGGATTCATAACCTTATACAATTGCTACAGCCGAGTAATCAAGGGCTTTGTGAATATAACGGTTAAAAAAACTGAAGCCTATTCTAGATAGACTTGATGAATGCCTTACACACCTTAGAGGAAACTCATTAAATAAATATTAAGTAGTTGGTAATACCTTAAATTTAACCCTTATTCAAACCAACATACACTACCAGCAAACAAAAAGTTAAACAAAATATTAAAAAAAAAAATAATTTTCTCAAAAAAATTCTCAAATTTTATCATAAAATGTTTTCTAATTCAAAATCAACATAGAATTTATTTTGGTATAAAAACCTGCTTTGAAAGTTAAGTTTCTTATATAAACCCACTCGTATTTTGAGTAGAACGGAAAATTTTTTATAATCTACTTACTTTTAACAGTTAATTTAATAAGTAAAAAAGTTCGATTTCTTTATAAACTTTTCCAAAAAAAAAAACAGTTAAAAACTTTTCTAAAAAGTAAATTGTTCGTTTACTTAAAAAACAAACTTTATTGTTTTTGTACTAAGAATATCATACACCGCAGAAAAACTTAATTGAAATTTTAAATAATTAAATTTTAGCTCTTATTTGAAAATTTTGAAGCTTATTTTCTAATTTAATTAATTTCTAAAATTTTTATTTGAAGTTTCTTATTTAAAAGATAGGTAAACTTTTATGACTTACAGGATTGTGGAATCGTAACCAATTTTTTAAGAATTATTAACTAGATTAATTTTAATATTATTTAAAACTCTTTTAAAACTAAATTTTGTATGGTAGTTTTATAAAATATAAAAAAAAAACAAGTTTCAATCAAAATAAAAACAGTTAAACTTTAATTAAATTAAAATTTAAATTTTATAAATTACAAAAGTGTATGAATACTTTTCTAATCCAATGTCAAACGAATTATGATTTGTAACTGTAAAACCAATTAACGTCAAGATTATAAACGTCAGTTAACGTTTAATTAAAAGAAATTGTAAATAACTATTAACAAATACTACTTCTGGGTATTAATGAAAAATGGACTTAAATCCGAATTAGCTTTTGCAAAATATTTTAGTAAATGAATCAAAAGTCTTACATTTGCAGTAAATATTGAATAGCAAATCAACTAAAGTTATACATATAATACATTTCTAGTATTATTCTAATTTCTGATCTCCTTTTTTTATTAAATATTTTAATTTAAAATAAAAGCTAATTTATAAACTACATAGTAGTGTAATCACATAGTCATATCAAATATTTAATGAAAACAAGTTTTAAAATGTCATATTCATAACGTTAATATTTAAACAATTGACAATTGACGTTTCGGACGTCGAATATAAAAAACCTTTCATTATAGGATCTGATAAACATCT
The DNA here is from genome assembly GCA_963082915.1 of Dolichopus griseipennis. NCBI lineage: Eukaryota > Metazoa > Arthropoda > Insecta > Diptera > Dolichopodidae > Dolichopus > Dolichopus griseipennis. Next base: position 38,413,976 of record OY720442.1, on the reverse strand, counting down.
GCAAACCACATTAGATAACAGTAGTTTACGCAAAAGCTTTTTTTATTAATGAATACAATCTCACTAAGTAAAAATGTAGGATGACTTAATGTCTTGATATGAATTAAAATTATATGACAGCTAAAGTCACTGTCAAAAGTATATATAAAAATTTTTAAAAACTAAAGAGAGCGTTTTAAGTGCGCGTTTAATTGTATTTAAAGACTATAACGTAGGCAGCCCACTAATATATTAAGATGTACTGAAATATTCTTTAAAAATAAGAGATAACTAATATAAAATTTATAATATAATTTTTTTATATTATAATTTAAATAATATTTATTAAGAAATATGAATAAAACTCCCCTAACCGCTAATTTTTTCATAACAATAAAAAATTATATTTTTATTTTAATTTTTATTTAATTAATTCTTATTAAAAATTGAATAAATTCCAAGGGAATGATAATAAACTAATATTTTTTTTCTCAAATACATACATTAAAATTAAAATAAATTTTAAAAAAATAAGTTGCTAGTTTTATACTTATATTGATGTTAATTGTTTTACCTTATTATAATATATTATACAGCCTTAGGTGTTGTTAAAAATTGCTATAAATTTCATTCTGAATGAACAATAGATACTTATATTTAAATTTTATTAAAGGAATTATTTTTAATAAAGATGTATATATATATTTATTATTTAGATATAGATAGATGTATATAATTAGCAGTTTCGTTTTTTTTTATAATTTATAGTATATTTAAAAAAAATTATTTAAATAAATTCAATAAAAACGCTTATTTAAATAAAAAATTTTGAATTTTTTATGAAATAGAGTTTTATTCAATTAAATAAAACAGAAACAGAAAATATAAATGAATTAATTGATATTTGAAGTTAAATAATTATTGTTGTACAATTTGGCAACAATTCAATTTGTAAATAAAAAGGGTGTGAGGTCTCCCATAGAAAGTTGGTAGAAATATATATTGTAATGTAATTAACGTATATATCGTGTAGTATGAACTGATAAATTTAATTAAAAATTGACGTAAAAAGCTAAATATAAGATCGCCTTTTACAACTTAGAAGATGTGCATATAAAATTATAAGAGAAACATTGACTACCTTTTGCGTTGCACTCTAAACATTAATAAAGAACATACTAGTAATGTGAGCTTAAGACATCCTATAACATTTTAAAAAAGCTGACTTTGAGTGGCTGACTTTAAAGGAAAAGACTTAATTACTTTCTTCGAAATCAAAGCAGGGAAATCTGAAACTATGATTTCGCCAACATACAATAACTCCACAATAATTATGACATCCGGGTATATAATAAAATCTTAAGTCATGACATATAAAGGCTGTAAGACCACTTTTGGACCAGAGAAGATCCTGTTATAATTTTTTCTATGTGTTTATAACGCTTGCGTTCCTTTTTCAGAAGTAAGCTACTTTTTTCTATTCTCAACTACTTCCAGTTGCAACAGGCTTTGAGAGTGAGTAGATAATCAAAACAATTTTGACAGATGATTTTAATTTAAATTTTTCATAAAAGATGGATTTTCATTTGAATACGTTATGTTAAATCATATTTTTTATTTGATAACTAATAAGCACTTCCATTATAAAAAATATTATTTATATGTACCAGCAATAAACCTTAATTTTTTCACTTTATTTTCCATATCTTTATTTTTAGTATGACAATTAAAAGTTTATAACAACATATGTGCTATCTATAGGCCTGAAGAAAACTATAAAATACTTTAGCTACTCTTAAAAGGATCACATGCAATAATTACATTTGACAGCAAGTCTTTAGAACATCTAGAAATGTTTCATCTTTTTGATACAGAGTGTTCTCAAACGTTAGGATTATTTTATAAAAATTTTTTTATTCATATTTCTAATTAATATAATATGCATATTAAAATGGTTATTTTAAAAATATTCAGGAAATTGAAACTGGAATATAATAATAGAAATTGTATTAAATATGCAAAAAAAACAAAATACAAAAAAAAAAAAAAAAAACAAAAACCAAAAACAAAGCAAAAGTAATCAATGATATATAAAAGTCATTGAAATTTCAATTTTCTCTAATATGTTCATTGTATATTTCGTATTATACATATATATATATACATATATATATATATATATATATAAAAAATTTCTATTATATTATATGAATTGATTGATTTGTTATAGATTTCCTGTAATGCGTTTATTTTTACTTTATTTGCCAACACTACTGACCACATGAATATTGAAGTTATTGTTTTGATTTTTCAAATTTTATTGGAATTCATTTGCAACTGTCATAATATTTTATTTAAAATAAAAAAAAAAGTTTTAATCTGAAAAAAAAAAAAATATTTTGTTTTGGAAGGAAACCAAAAAATAAATTAGTGAAACAAAGATTTTGAGGGTTTTTATTCAGGGTGGGCCAATTTTGGCATAATATTTTTAGGATTGTACATACTTGTATTATGAAAAAAAAAAAACAATATTATTTCCTAACATTTCAATTTATATGCACACCAGGTTGCATTCAGATACAAATTAAATTGATTTGTAGAAGGTTGTATTCAGATGCATTGTAAATCGTATAAATACTCGTTTTCATTCAGATGCATTCTAAATTGATTTGATAAATAATAATTTGCGTGTTCATGCAATATTATTTAATTTTGTAAAGAATTTTTTTTGCATTTATAATTTTATATGTAAATTATATATATGTACATACTTAGTTTCAATTGAAAGTAGGTTAAAATACTTTCTTAAACGAATTTTTTTTTTCAATTCTACTGATAAATTCAATAATTATGTGTTCTGTAGTACGATTATTGTTGGCAATTTTCATGGTTGTCATTTTGAATCTTTTTTCAATTAATTTAGCAAAAAATTGTTAAAAGTATATGGTTGGTCCCGAAATCTTCGAAAAAAACAGAAATTATTGCAAATATGTATACTAATTTAGTTCTATTCCACTGCTGAACGCTTCCATAATAAACGTGTGGTCATCTTAAATAATTAACAATAGTTGTGTTTTTTTTTCATTCGGTTCAGGATCAAAATTTAAGACTTGCTTTATAATACATAAATACGACCACAATATAACCCATTATTTATGAAGGTCAGTAACCAGGGCCTGTGATTTTTATAAAAATGTTTACATTTAATTGCAAAAGATGGCGCAGGCATCATTTTTCATATAAATAAAATAAAATTAAATTATAAATATAAGGTCTCTTCACGAACAAATAATTAAACTTAATTCAATTAAAATCGTTTGTCTCCTGAGGATGTTTTTTGTCAAAAAAATTAATTGAGCTATACTAGTTTAGGAAACAGCTGATTTTGAAATTTATATGATTATGAATTATATTTAATAATGAATTAATATTTAATATTATTATAATGAATTATAATGATAATGAATTATATTATTATATTTTGTTTATATTAGGAAAATGTTGATAATTCAAACTTTTTGTTATTACTAAATAACAAATATGTATGTATGTAAATGAGTTTGTATATTGTATTTAATAAGTCAAAGAAAAGTAAATTAATTTTAAATTGATTAAAAAAAACAAAAAAGTTATGAAAAATTTTAATTAAAAAATTATTATTTTAGAAATTACTTAAAAAAAATTTAACCTTTATTTATTAACATGAAAAATGTAAATATTTACCTTTTGTTGTTTATAAACAAACTTGTTGTCATCAGTTGTCAAAGTAAAATAACTCAATTAACTTTAATTGAATTATTTAAAAACTAGTCCTGAGTCTTATTTGTTTTTAAATAATTAAATTAAAACATTCCGTTCGTTTATTCCATTTGTTCGAAAAGTGTAGCAAACTTTTTATAAGGCAATGTCATTTTTTTAATTTTTTGATTGTTTCAAAAAGCAAACAAGTCATATAAACGAACGGAATTTAAATGTCAAAATTAATAAGTTAATTCAATTAATTTTAATTTTTTGTTCGTGAAGAGACCTAAAATAAAAATTAAAAAGCGCTGATTTAAATATCAATATTTATGAAATGGAGTCCAGCTAATGTTTACTATTATTTAGTTTTAGTATTGTATAATGACCAGGTTTACGTTCTTTATGTTACAGAGTCGTATATTTATATTAATTTTAATAAAGAAATGAAAGCTCTCTTTTAGGTATCAGATAATTATAAAGATCATGTTGAAATTTTGACGTATAAATTTTTTACATTGTAATTTTTTACTTTTAATTTTAGCAAAAAACGTCATTTGGATGCAATTTATATTTATTAACTGTCAAATTCAGTTTAATTTAAAATATATTTTAATTTATTATCTGTCAAACTCAGTTTATTTTAAAATATGTTTTAATGCTTTTACTCTCAAATTAAATAGTTTAAGCATTTTCATACTATAATAATATCATTTTTGAATTATTTTAAAGAATATGCAGTCTATTTGACATTTAGTTTTGTTTTTATAATTCAGTTATGCAATATAATTTGGACATTTCTTCTGAGGCGATATAAAGTTCGCTTTAATTAATTTGACTTATATGACGTTACAATTAACAATAAATCATTATTTCTATTATAAAATCATTCACCTTTCAGTAATTAATTCTAAAATTCAAATAAATTCAATAAAATTTCTAAATTTAAAGTAAAAATATAATTTAATATTATATATGTTAAATTGCTACAAAGAAGAAGACATAGGTCAAATAACTAAACTATTCTCAGCCCATGGTATATGGGATAAAATTTAAAACAAAACAATAATAATGTAAAATGTAAATATATAAAAAGAAAAATTTGTAAAAAGTTAAAAATATGTTAAGTTTGATAGGCCCACATCCGAAAAATAACGGCCTTTACACTTTGACTACAACATTGCATGTTGTAGTCAAGTTGGTTAAATAAATAATAAATAAATTTACAAAATGAAGTATATGACGATCAAAACTCAATTTAGAACTAAATAATCAATTATTCCATTAAAATTAAATATTTTGTTGACTATTTTGACATTTAATATAACATAACATAACCATATAATATATAACATTTCTATACAAGGTATACAACAATCGATAAAAACTGGACTATATACTCATATTTAACTTCAATGTTTACTTTAACTTTGTTTTGTTCTTTGTTGTAATAAACGCCATTAGTATAGACGTGATAATTTTTAATAATTAATTTAACTTTATACATATGTGCATACATAACAAAAAATATATATATATAACTATATTTGTTTATTAATAAACACTATCTCTTTATTCAACTTACTAAAAATTTATTAAGAATGAAATATTTTTAAAAAAAAACTTTTAAAAACAATCGATAATTAAATATTTATTAGCTGTCAAACATTCCATTATCTACTTATGGGATTGCTTAATATTATTTTTTTATTTATTTATTTTGTTTTTAGTTCAATTCAATAAAAATGCTTTAATTTTTTATATTTTGTCTCATTTCTATTTTATATCTATTTCATTCTTTCATTTTCTATTCTTCTTTATTCGATGAAAAGTAATAAAAAAAACATCCAATCCAGTTCAAATGCGGGTTACTAAACTATGTATATATGAATATTTTAATATAAAACATATCTTGGATTGGAAATTTTTCTTAAAATCCAACAATTTGTTGGGTTTTAATGGTAAGTTTGGTTTAATAATAAAATAAGGAACAAAAAGTATAATGTAAAATATATATTGTACATAGACATCTTTGTTATTATTATAATTCAGTTTGTTTTCGTTGAATTTAAAATGAAATGAATTGTGAGGGAGAGTTTAGAAAATGAAAATATGAAAGAAGGAAAGAAGAGGAAAAAAAAAAAAACAAAATAATATATAATTCAGAAAACATTAACCTAAACTGTCAGATATGTTAAGATATTTCCTTTGTTTAACAATTTTTTATGTTTTTATTTATTGCAAAAAACAAAAAACGTATCTGACTTTAAATTATTGCCCTGGCAATATAATCATAATACTCTCTGAACAGTAATAAGTTGCAGAGCAACTTTTATTAAAAAAAAATGCAATACACTACAGTAGTGGTAAAAATGTTTGTTTCTTGTAATTAGTTGTTAAGGATTTATTTTATTCGATAAGAAAGCAACGAGGCCTTTAATATTTTTAAGTCATGCTTATTTTATAATTTAGGAATTAATTAGTTAGAACACAACCTTTTGTGTACATATACTTGTTTGTCAGTACCATGTACTGTGTCAGTAATAAAATTTAGTAACCACGTTATACTAAACAAGAAAGACATTATTCAATCAATAGGGTTAAATTCAACAGAATTCTGGAACTCAAAACGTAAATTAATTCTGATAGTTATTGAGTTAAATAATCAGCATTAAAATTTGAAACTTCATCCTTAAAGTATGCAAAAATTATAAATTTAAAACAATTTTTTTAAAGATTAAACGGGACTCGTTCGCTCAGTGGTTAAATTTCTGACGTATCAACCGAGGGAATGCGAATTTTATCCCCACTCAGATCGTAAGTTTTTCAAGGGATTAAAATATGCAACTTCAACCTTAAAGTATGCAAAAATGTTAAATTCAAAATAACTTTTTAAAAGACCGCGTAGTAGTTAAGTACCTGTTTTATCAACACTCAGATCTTGAGTTTTTTCAAGGAAAATTACTGAAAAAAGTATAATTCCGTCTTCCGCATTGGTATAAACAAATAGTATTCTAACCTATAATGGTCTTAGAACCCTATAATATTTATGATATGTAATTTTAATAAATAACCCAAGAAAGTGTGGTAATATTGTAATGTCAAAATTTTTTTGTTCAATACTGTATTTTTTTTTAACTCTATCACATTCTATTGATTTACAGCTTGTGCAATTTTTTATTCGTTTCTTTATTTTTTTTTTTTTATACTCAACTTTGCTCTCATAAATTTCATAAAACCAAAAACCCAACAACCATCAAATACAAAATCCAAATTGTAAAGCATAAAAAAAATCGACTTTAAGCAAAAAAAAAAAAAAAACAAACAATAAACCGGTTTAAAAAATTGGTATAATTTTATTATTTTTCTCTTTTTTTTTTTTTTTTTCTAATCTAAAGCATAAAAACAACACCTTATAAATACCACAATGTAACAGTCAATCAAAAACAATCCTTATATTGACTTTTATGTATTCAATACATTAACAAAATATCAAACGAAAGTTAACAAGCACATTCTCAACTAACCATTCAACAAGACAACCAACGAAATTGGTAATCAGTTAAATCAACCAGTCAGTGCCTGTCTGCCAATCCATTAACTAGCTGGCAAGCCAAGACATCCATTCAGTCAGCTAATATGTATATAATATAAATTGAATTTAAAACTTTTATATTATATAAGAAGTAACTTCAAATATATACATGTGTGTTGGTATGTTAATTTAAAGTTGCTAATATAATGTACGTCCGATCAAAACTGATAAATGAGAGGCTGTTGAATGGACCTTATGAACGTTTTATAAAGGCTTGTGCTCAAAAAATTTTCAAATTTAATTTTTTTAAAAAATACTTTAAGAATTAAAACGTTTTTTCTTTAATAATTTAATTTCTTGTATTTGCTTTGGTGGCTTGCTGCGTGTATGTTGCAAAGTTCAAACTTTTTCACGATTTGTTATTTTTGTGTTTCTTATTTATATGTTGCTGTTGCTGTTGCTTTAGTTTTTGTTTCTTTTGAAGTAACTTTTTTTTAATGTTGTTGAGATTTACATAAAGATTTGGATTTGTAAGAATTGCTGATATTTAAATGAGACGAAAAAAAAGGGGGAAAAAAAAATTAGCAAGCGATTGAATTAGATAAGTATATTGCGGCATTTTAAAGATTTTTTTTTCTCATATTCATTTCCTATCCAGAAGAAACCAAACGAAGTAATCAAACTGTTTGTTACACATACATCGAATTGGGAAAAGAAATAATCAAAAAGTAAAAAGAAAGAGATAGACTTACAAAAAAAAAACGTGGGTAATTGATCGGATTTGAAGAAAAAAAATTATTATGAAAAAAAAGTTAGAAGTAAAAAAAAGCTACGGAAAAAACTGGCGACTGGCATGAATTACACATATATACAAACAAAGATACATTTTTATTGCGCAAATTAAGAATACATGTATGCATATGTATATAATGAATAAATTCGATTTACTTAAAATAAATGGTAAAAATAATTTTAAGACTCATTTTTGGCGGTCTATCTTTTGTTACTTTTTTTTATAATCAAAGATAATTTTGTAGTGGGATTCAGGAAATTTAAAATAAATGGTAATATTGTCAAATAATAATTTAATATAATATTTAAAATTGTAGTTGTAAACTTGTAATAGTAAAACATAGAATTGTAATTTTTACCAATCGGTCATAATAATTTATTAGAGATTAAAAATATCTTGATCCTATGTTAAATACCTGAGTATTGAACATAGGACTTATTTTATCATTGGTACATAATTTTTTTAAATACTAAAGTAGATGATTGGTTCCACAGAATGCCAAGAGAACTCTCTAAATTATTTTACAATGTTGCATACTTGCAGGGGTTAAAGGTTTTAAAAAAAACTGTATTTCCTACTAAACTCATATGAAATATACTTATTTTTCTCATATTTCAACTACATAAAAACCAGGATTGTAAAAAGCTGAAATTTCCACTCAATTTAAGGCCCAGCTCAAATTTGAGCCAATTCATACTTTAGTTAACTCATTAATTTACAATATTGCAAACTTACAGGGATTAAATATTTAAATACTATATATCCTACTGGTCGCATATCAAATATACACATTATTCTTATATTTCAACTACATAAAAACCAGGATTTTAAAAAGCTGAAATTTTCAGCTCAATTCTAAGCCCAGATTTGAACTAATTCTCGCTTTCAGTTCACTCATAACTTGAACCATATAAAAGAGTCCACAAATTGAACAAGTTTAAAGCTCACAAGTTTAAAATGTGACCTATCTCATAGTTGCGCTATAAAATGGCTAACCATATATCAAATCTACCAAGTCTGAGCTAATTCAAATTTTGAGTTGAGATTGAGTTGAGCGCAACTCAAAAAAGCTTTGTATATTAGATTTATTCTTTACAATCCTGATGTAAACCCTGTCATCCTGATCTTAAGAGATCAAGTGAAATGTTCAACTTGTTTCTACGATGGGGTAATTCAAATATAAATCATACATAATTCTTATATACAAAAATTTAGTATGGATGTGTTTTAGATTCGAAGCAAAAGCTTCAGATATTTAAAATGGAGTACATATTCAAGGCGGAATTGTTGTAGCTTCGCTGAATTTTAATTAATCGGTTTAATAAAATACAGCTAGTCAGAAATCTGTAATATTTTAGATAGGCTTATCTAATTTTCCAAAGTGCTGGAGAATAAAATTTTTGGACACTGCTATCAAAGTGTCAGTATAACTATATTCTTCGAATTAATTCTACCTTATTGTACCTGAATCACATTAACCTTTATTCAAATTTAATAAAAAAAATTGGCATACCTATAACTATTGATCTTTTGTTTTAAAGATTTTTAAATAAAGTTTTTAAGACTTTATTAAGTATCACAAATAACATTTGAATGCATATTTTTATTTTCTTTTTGGATAATTTTGAATTCAATGAACGCTTTAAGTTTTCTTTAATTTTTTGCTCTCTTTCAAGACAAAATAACAGCCACAAAAAATTGAATCAATATTTTTTTATATTATTGGGTTAGTTTTATAGTTTTTTTTTTTTCCATTATTAAAGATCTATTCAATTTTAAGGCAAAGTCTTATTATAAAAAAAATTTTAATGGACTTTAGCCCAAAAACTACATAGATTGTTAATTCTCATCCCTTGTTTCTTTATTTGGTGCCGTTTTTTTGTTTCCTATTAAAATCTCAACCTCAATCTTATTAATAAAACACTATTATTAAATATTATTGGTAGCTATTTTCAGGTAAATTTAAAAACTTAAGGTAATTATTATATTGGCACAATGGTAAATTTGTTGCCCATTAAAAAAATTTCGCAACTTTAATATGAAACAAAGAAAAATTTAACAATCAAAATTTTTTTTTAAACTCTATCACGACCATTTTAATTTGAATTTAACTCTCAATTAAGTAAATTAGAGTGTACAGATGGCTAGTTAAAACCAATTGTTGTTTTAAAATTGATTTAAATTATGGCATGAACTTATAAATTATACTTTAGTGTATAAAGTAGATTAACATTAAGTAATATGGGGGTTTGATATAAAACAGGATTTAATTGAGAAATTATTGTGCTAGCTGTACTGTTTTGAAAGTATTTTTAACTTTTGTTGTTATTTTAAGAGTGAAATTAATATTTCACTGTTTTTAAACTTTCACTTTTTTATACTGGACCTCAAAAAAAAAAACAAGTAATTTGTTAATAAATTATGAAAGAAAAATTAAATTTAACTATAAACAATTTAAATTGCTCCCATTAACAATTTAAATGTTATAAACGAATATCAATAGGCATCTGATTTGTTCAAATTATTTTTACCTGAAAAAATTTATTTTAATTTATGACATTGGTTCCAATTTTGGAAGTTTAATTATGATGTATTAATTTGTTCTAAGGTAATTGCCTATATGATATGCTTTGGAATTAGGAATGTTTCTTCAAAAGGCCCTTGAAATCTTACATGGACATAACATCATTATCATTAATGATTCGAACCTTTTTTTTTATCTTATTCAGATATTGATGAGTGACTCTAGGTGCACTAGCAAATATGTGAGTGTATTATATACAACGGTCGGCCGAATATAGGTTAATTTATATTTACAACAGATTTGGAGATGTAAATTATTTTCAACTACTGCTTAACAATACCTTCCATTTTGCGACATCTTTTCCGACCGAAAATATAAGGGGCCTCTACGATAGTTTGCAATTAAATTCAATGCCTCTGAATGATTCAGAGTTTTGAACGTTCATATTCGCAAAAGAAATACAAGGTGCAGAATGGCTTTGCTTAGATAATAACAGACTGCTTTGGGTTTTTGGAGAATTAGACTTATCCTTTTCAAGCTTCCACACTCCAGAATTATTGAAAGGTCATTATTTAAACAACTTGATATTTAAGTTTGTTCATGCCTTATCGATTTACATCAGCTACTCTCTCAGAAAGGTAAGGACCATCAAAAGTGTTGCCATCAACGAATCTATGGATTTTGTTAGACGTCATGGATAAAAGATCATTCATAAATATTAGAAATAGAGTTGGGGAAATGAGCATCCTTGAATCACACCGGAATTAATTACAAAATTTTTTGAGGCAAAATCAAATATGATAATAATTGTTTTGAATTTTTTAAAACAAAACAATCTATCTATGAGTTAAATATTTTGACTAGCCAAATTGCTTCAAGAATTTTAAGAAGCGCATCTTAAACTACTCTGTGAAAATGTCCTTAATGTTCTATCCTTTCATCTAATTTTTTGATAGGGTGTTATTAAAAAATTAAATTTTAGTAAATCTGCAGCATCTAACAGATTATTTTTTTCTGCAAGTTACACTATCAGCATTATACTCTTATCGACTTACTGTACATCACTCTGGCAGCAATTTGAACTATGCATTAATCTACATATTACTTTGACTTAACTTAGTTTTAGTTTATACCAAAAGTTTCTCCTACCAAAAGCTTTAAGCTAATACTTTCAGACATTTAAAAAATACAGAGTTACAACTTCCAAATTATACAATTTGAGTACAATAGAAAGCCTTGAATGCTGTTAAAGAATTTGAGAGTTTAATAGTGGAAAAATGAACCTAGCTAATTTTTTAAATACAGGGTTCCAACTTTCAAATTATACAACTTGAGTACAATATAAAGCCTTGAATGCTGTTAAAGATTTTCTAAATTAAAGAGTCCAGGATAATGAACCTAGCTAATTTTTTATTTAGAATTGTCCCAATATAATCTGAAAATATCATATTTCAATAAGATTTTCATACTTAAAATCAATAGTATACAATAATTCAATTACTAAATATGTATGTATAATTGTCAAAGACAGATTAAAGATCTAGCTTTGTACATTTTGGTTTTTTTTTTTCTGAATCCTTTTGTCCAATGCATTTTATATATACGAGTATATCTGGAATAGGATTTGTTTTGATTAGTTCTCTACTTTTTTTTTATTTGCCATTTCAATGCATTTTATGTTCATTTATTTCGAGTTTTTTTTTTTCATTTTTTATGCTTACATACATGTAAACAATGTACAATCTATTGATATATATATATATATATACATATAATATCCAATTGCATCAGACTTGATTATAAGTCATTTAATAATATTCTTTTAATATAAGATTGCAGCAGTCTTTTTTATATTTCTGATTCTATTTTTTTATTTTTTAAATAAAAAATATGTTCCAATTTCTGGTTTTGATATTTTTTCAAAGAAACCTTAAACATATGGACATCTATGCACGTCTAGAATAATTTATATACGTATACATACATATATTCTTTAATAGAAATAAATATTCAGTTGGGCTCCTTCTGGATATTTAGTTACCAATAATAAGAGGTTTTTATTTTTGAATTGAAGCCAAAAATAAAAATTAAATGGCAATGAAAATAAATAAAAAAAAAAATATAAAATTAAAAAAAAAAATAATTTTTTTATTAAATTACAAATAAATGTATATATATATAAATTGATTTTGTTTTTTTTTTAGTTTATCTGTTAAAAAAAAACCAGTAGATTTAAACTAGTAGATGTAGTTTTACAAACTTGTCTAATCTCTTGTAGTTATGTAATGTTGTTATAGTTTAATCCCCTAAGCACAATGAGCGTAGTCAACAACGTTGAAATGCAACTTCAAAAGTTGAAACATATGAAAAACAATACAAATACACGCGATAAAAGTAACTACAAAATTTCAACGCAGCCTTGACGTTAAACTTACTCGATTTTTAATTTTTGCGCTACTTTGACACCAAAAACTTACTTAACTTTTAACTTTTGCGCTACTTTGACACCGAAAACTTACTCAACTTTTAATTTTGGCGCTACTTTGAAATTTAAATGTTAATGTTTTGTCAGTCATTTATATCTATTATTACTTATTAGTTTGAAATTGAAGAATATGGGATTATTATATTTAAAAAATTAAATATATTTATCATATAAAATAATAAAATTAAATTATCTAAAATACAATTATATAACTTTTACTTTACTTTTAGTATACTAATTGAAAAATTAATTATGATTATTTAGTTTGTTTACAATAAATGTCACTTTAACGCTTTCAATATTTTGTATTATGCTTAAAAAAATTGTTAGATAGGTTTTTTGACATTTAATAACTTCGATGCTGCGTCATGGCTACGCTCATTGTGCTCATTGCAAAAGAAAAGATTACTTTTAACTGGAGATTGAAAAATGTGCAGTTACTATTGAATATTTATCCCTATTTATAAATTGATTCAAAATTTTATTAAGGTAGTTTTCTTTATTTCTAATTTATTATATGAGTTCACTGAAATTGTGATTCGGGTACCTGCTACATACCTCCAAAGACTTATAAGCTTATTTTCGAAATTCATAAAGATAAAGGGTTAAAATTTGTACACGTCTGTTATGAATTCCTCTTACTTGCATTTCTATTACTTGAATATAGATTTTTTTTTAATAAAGCTCTATACATGTGGTAGGGCTTCCCAAATCATTTACCTATATGACAAAATCATTCATCTATTCCAATGATGAGGAGAAAGAGCAAAACCTAAAAATGGAAAGAACAAAAAATAAAAAGAAGAAACATTTCAAAAACTAGAAAAATTGCTTTTGAAAACTTCTAAATTTTGAATTTAAAATTGGAATTGAATGAAATTTGTATTAAAGTACTTATGTCTGTACTTGTATATAAAAATGGAAATTAAAATAAAAAATCAGATAAGATTATATTTTTTAGTTTGTACGGTTTTAAAAAGAATAAGAAAAAAAAATGTAATTCCTCTGAACTCTAGACACATCTAGACTTTTTTTTATAATAGGAATGAGTACTACTTATATAGAAATAAAGTATTCAATGTTATAAATATACGTGAATACTCATATATTTATTATAAAAGTACATAGTAAATATATATAAGTACTCATAATATACTCAGAATATTTACTTTTTTCTTATAAATTTAAGATTTCTTATTTCCTATTTATTATTTTTAACATATTTGTTCAAAAAAAAAAGCCCGTCTGTTATTTTGGTAATTTTTGTGAGTCAGAGGTAAATAATAAATTACAAAATTTAAAGTACATTTTAAGTGGCACACAGCCAAATTCAAAATGTTTGCTATTTTTTGATTAATATCTACTTAAGGTGAATTTTAGACTAAACGTATCCTAAAACTGCCCGAACAGTAAATTGATGTATAGTAGAAAAAAAGAGAAATAGAACAGGAATACTGTAGGATGAGTGAAATTATTGAAAATGACCATGGTGCGAAAGTCATTCATTGAAGTAATTGCGGTGTCATTTATTCGTTTAATAATTTGCCGAGTCATTTGCCAGGAGACCGTAGCAGAAAATTTTTTGAATATGATCAATGTTTGGAGTCATTTATTCGTTAAATAATCTGCCAAGAACTTTGGATTCTTTTTTGAGTCATAAGTTAACAGGGGCCTTTTGTCATATCGCCTTTTATTTTAAATAAACTGCCTTTGTAACAATTATATTAAGTACAAGTACTTGCTAACAAAATCGAAACAATTATAGTCAACTAGAAACTTGATTTAGTATATAACCTTTTAGCTTCAATCACAAACACAGTCAGTTTTATATTATTTTTGGACACCCGGTTGGGGGTGTAAACATTTTTTACTTTTAAGGTAAAATTTAATTTTAAAATCAGTTTTAACTTTCGTATAAAATATATTTGGAAGTAAATTCAAAATTTATTTAACACTGTAATGTATATACATACTTGTATATGTGCGCAAATTTACAAATATGCATATATATACTTATGGGTATATGTACAAACTTAAAGTACATAATTTATTTATTTATTATCTGTTTAATTCCACCTACTTTTTTGTTTTTAAATTCGAAATTTTTTAAGTTATTATAAAATTTATTTTATTTTTTTTAATTCTTATTTTAATTGTCTTGTTACCAAATACTACATTTCATATATACAAGTACAAGTGTATATTTTCAGGAAGTGTGCGTACATACTTACAAATATACTATATCAGTTTTGAGGGTAAATAATTATTTATCAGATACATTTTACAATTACGAATAACGATAAAAAAAGATATAATAAATAATCAAAGTATAACCGAGTACATACTGATATACCGAATACTTTTTAATTTATTTGGGAGTTAATATCGGTATGATTTTAATTGCAGTCGTATGGTAAAATTTTCGTAGGAGTTCTTTAAATAAAAAAATATTTGTTGAAAAATTTATATATGTATATATACCTAATTATACAAATTTATGTACGCAAATATGTGTTGATACATGCATAAGTACTTTTGACCTAATTAAAAAAAATGTAATCAATTTATTTTATACTGAAGAATTTCTTAGAAATTTTAATATAGGCAAATATAAGAAGTGGTGCAGAGTCAGAACTCCCAGGGTCATAAGTCCCTTAGGGATTTACATCCCACTAAGTGGGTCATAAATCCCTAAGGGACTTATGACCCACTTCGACATATTTACGTGGGACATATGTCCCTTTACAAGTGGGTCATAAGTCCCTTTAGGAAATCGAAAAGTCTTCTCTGATCTTTATAATTTAAAGTATGATAAGTAATACAAAAATATATATAAGCAAAATACTATTTTAGGAAGCATATTTAGGTTTGTTAAAAATCAAAGTTTACCCTTTTTCCAGAGTATTTATAAATACATGTATGGGAGACTTTGGTTAGAAAATCAGGATTACCCGTTTTGCAAAATAGCCTTTCAAAATGTAGTTTAAATGTAAAATTTTGGTGGTTTTCTTAATTTTGGAAAAAGGGAATACTTTGATTTCGAATCCAAGCCCAAAATGTGAACCGATCACTGATATTATATAATTAAAATTAATATTTTTTTTTAATATTACTATTAATTTATAATCTGAGAACTGTATAAGGAAGTTATGACCACGCTGAATCAAAATTTCCAGGGTTATAAGTCCCTTAGGGAGTTTAGGCTCACTGCTATAGGTCATAAGTCCCTTAGGGACTTATGTCCCACTAAGTGAATCATAAATACCTAAGGGACTTATGACTTTGGGAGTTCTGACCCTGCACCATAAGAAGTCAATAAGTACAAGTACATATGGATATTTAATGGTAATTTTTCAATTTTAATATTTTTTTTTTTTGCAAACAATTTTTAATTAAATATTATTTTTAGAATTTTTTGTAAGATATATAAAAGTATTGAGAGTTTAAATGCAAGATAAATTGATGGGTATATCAATTTATTTTCTTGTAAATTATTTAATTGCATTTAAAAAGAAATTTAGGTTTTTTGGTTTAGAATCGATTTTCTGTAATTTACGCAACTAATTAAAATGGGAATTCATGCTATAAATTATATTTAAAATTATTTATTAGCCTGCTGTAACTATAGTATTATTTATGTAAAACTTCAAGATTCCATTTAAGTTTTTTAAAACTACAAAAACAGCTTACATTAAAATTTCATGGTAAACTGGTTCTTAAGTACATTTGTAAATACAAGTTTCTGATACTCATTACTTTATCAAGTGCATTACTTAGATTTCAATACTTATCAAGTTTAAGTATAAGTAAAATAATCCAGTAAAAATAATTGTAATTCCAGGAAAGTAATTAAATTTGAAGTTTAATTACTTTTGTAATTATTTGTTGATATTTAAGTTTTTTCGAGTAGTTGAGTACCAAGAAATACTTAATAAGTATCGATAATTCAATTATTTTCCCAGAATTAAAGTATTTTGAAAATATTTTCATTTTAGTAAAGTCCAAAATCTAAGTAATTGCATATTATGAACCTTAACTTATGCCATTAGAAGCTTTCGCTACAAGATTTTAGTATTATTAATTAATTATGGCATTTATTTTATTATTCTGACGTCATATTAAATTAATCTAACAAGTAGAAAATAATTTCCGAATTAATAAAGTTTATGTGAGAACATGTAATTTAGTTAAGAAACTCTTAGAACGGCTGTCAGTATACAGTATACACTGCTATCGTAATACCACAATTTATCCTACCATTTTTAACATCATTAAATAATATACAAAATAATTATTCAACAATATTAATTAAAAAAATTTGTTTTAAATATTTTAATTTAAATAATATTCTAGAATAAATCTTTGAATTATTTATAAATAACTAAAATAGAGTAATTATAATTCAATATAATTGATATAGACAAAGAAATTTAATTAATTTTTTTTTTTTTTATAAACTTAATTAATTATTCATTTAATTCATTATATATTTTTTTATGAAATATTATTAGGTATGTCAAATATATGTAAGTATGATAGTGTGTAATATACAAGAAAAGGCAACACTAACGGCAGTGATATTTTTGTTGTAAAACAAAATATTGCATAAATACTTGACGTTCATGTCACAAAATGATAGTTTACATAGTTTTATAAACTATTATGTGTTAGAACTATTAAAATAAATAATACATAAATGTGACACATGATACATATATTACATATGTTATTTATTATACTAGATGTAAAGTACTTTAATAAAATAAAACACTTAAAATCATATGTTCTTCTAATAAACATATACATATCGTTCATATCTGAACATATTCAATATAAAGTGGTTCACATATATTTTAAGAAGTATTTGTTACTTGTAATCCATTCATTTTTTTAACCCTATTGGTTGTCATAGAAACATTATTGGATTTTTTAGATTTAAGAGACATACATTAGGTTCTTTAAAATTTTTAGAATTTATCAGTGAACTTTACATTAATTTTTATCTCTTAATTTATAATATAACAGTTTAATTAATCCTATTGGTCGTCATAGAAACATTAGATTTTTTGATTCACATTGGTAGTTAATTAGAAGATTACTAGAACTGTGTTTTAATTGTTGTTATTTATTAATTTGTATTGGGTTGGAAACTAAAAGAGTTGACTGTCATAGTACCGATCACCGAAGTTTCAAAAAAAATAACTGATTTTGTTAAAAAAGTAGCTTAGTTTTTTATTTTGTAAGCCACTGTAAATAATTATATTGTATATGTAATTATTTTATATATTTATGTAAAAAAAGTAGCTTAGATTTGATATTATTTTGTATATATATTTACCAAAAATTTATTAACAAGAAAACTGTTCAAGATTTTTTTTAGTTTATATGGCAACACCAATAACATTTTATTGTTCTTTTGTTTTAATAAGTATGTAATTAAGTTTTGGCTGTTATAAATATCATAAAAAATTTTGCCAACATATTAAAAAGTTATGAACTTAAAAGTTCTCCACTCTACTGTAGGATACTCGAAGAACATAAGTTATAGAGAAGTTTATAACAAAAAAATGTTCTCTAGAGTGGTGTGATCAATTTCTAAGGATTTTCAAACTAAAGCACTTTAACGTAATTTCATAAACTCTTTAAAAAAATAACAGTATTTTAACCGCTGTGCAACATAGAAAATTCGTTTAAGTGTTAATAGCTAGAGGAAGATATGGACTTTCATTATAAAGTTCAAAAATTAAATTTCATTATTTCTCATTGTTGAAGAGTCAAAAGTACTTAAATTCGAAAAAATATTGATCTGTTTCAATGTTTTTATTAAATAACTGTAATTTTTTCATAAAAACCCGTTATAATTGTAATGTTTAGAATTTAGATAGTTGTCTGGAAATAATAAATTTTAGGTATCTAAATTTATTATGTAAAATTCAGTACTTGTTGATACCTTAATATTTGTATACACTATCACTGTATACAAATACTAAAGGTATCACAAATTAACTAATAACGCAAGATAATAGAACGCCAAAATTTTTACAGTTAGCTTTTGAGTCGACTTATTTTCGATTTTATTTACATTAAAATCAATGTGTTTCCTGTGATTAAACTTGATCATAATTTTATTTGATTGCTTAATTTCTCCTCAATATTTCTTATTATATTATTCTTAACTAATTTATATTGGGTATTATAATCGAATCTTAAAATAATGAATACCTTTTAAATTATATATAAGAACACATTATGTCACACAAAAAAAACTATGATTTTATTTTTATCTAAATAATTTGCTGAGTTTTGTATAAAATTGAATCAAATTAATTTGATGTATCACCTCACCTTTGATTTCAAATAAGTTTGCCGCCATCATTTACTATACAATAAAAGTCAATACACATAAAGCCAAATAATAACTTAAAGTGTGTGCGCATGTTTAAGCATATAGAATTTGGCGATAAAAAAATTTTGATTTGAAGCTTTATTTATTTAAAGAAATTGTCATGTATAATTGATGACATTTGTTATATTATAAAATCTCATGTGTCATGTGTCATGTCAATCGATTCAAGTTTTTTATTGTAGTATATTTCATTTGGAGTTATCTTAATATGTTGTTGTTGTTGTTGACAATTTTATATTTTATTTTTCATTGCAATTACCTTTTACACAGACAGCTAAGTAATTTTCACATCAAGTATGCTTTATGACAATATTTAAGCTAGCTTGAACAAAAAATACAATAGAAGCAATACGATTAAAATTAAAATAAAGTACAAAATCATTGGAATCGTGACATTTTTTCTTTTAATTTGCTTTCAATAATATGAATTGGGTATATTTAGAAGGCAGCTGCTCCTGCTGAGTGTTGGTGTAGGTTGGCTTTGAGACTGGAACAAAAATAACAAAAGCTTATTATTGATTTCATTAGATGTATACTGTACTTGCAATAACATATTGTTATTACTGTAACTTGATTAAGATTTCATTATAAATTAAAGGTGTTTAAAATTGCTTGTTTTTATGCTTGTAATTTTGTAATTCGATTAGAACAAGACTTAAAAAAACTAGGAATAAATTTATTCGAAAATTATTGCATTGCAATTAATCGATTTTGCCTTATATAACTCTTAATTGTATTATAACAACATGATAGGTACAATTGCAAAATTTATTTAATTTCAAATTAATTTAAAAGAGAATATAAAAAAAACGAAAGCACACCTTAAACTGAATCATTTTGTCTAGCAATATTGTATTAAAACATGGTAAAAAATGTGACAAATAAATTTAGATGCTTTATAAGGGATTGCTCTAAAATCACGTATAATTCATGCTTTTATAATTTTTTTTTTTTGAATCAAATGATATGTGAATTAATTAATTCATTAATTTTCTTTTGAAATGTATGTTTACTGCACTGTTTTATTATAAAAAAATTTTCGGATTTTATTCTTCTTTATGTGTTCAATCTGTTACGAATGTAGTTTCACATGGCAACGTTTTTAAAAATTTTTTTAATTGCTTAAATAAAAATTTAATTGCTTCAATTATTTGTGTAAGTTGTTATGCTTTTGTCTGGCTACTGAGGAAACATCATCTAATACAAACTTCAGCTATTCTACTATAACGTTGCAGTTTATTGAAATTTCAGGGTGACTGACAAGGGGTTGCCGATATATTAAGTATCTCAAAATCCGTTATCTTCCTATTGCTATCCGTTATCTTCCAAAGTAGGCATGACCCAAAATTTATTGTAGCCCATCGTTCCCACCTGTGCTAGAGTCACGGTATGACAGACTTAGACTATTATAGAAACTTAAAACCTCCGGCTAAAGCTTCATACTTCAAGTTTCTTCGGCAATAATGAACCTTTTCTAAATTGAACTACTATTTTGGTAAGGGTTGTAATTTTTGCAAAATCAACTCATCGCTTAACTCGGAGTCTGCTACTAATTTGAGCGAAGCACGTGCTTAAAACACTAGCGAACTTACTCGAGTTGATCTATGAGCTGCGTCGGAATATAACTAACATCATAACAATGAACATTATTAGTTTTTTTGGCCTTTTGAAAGTTTTGGAACTAAACTGCATATTATGATAGAAGTAGTGATGGATTACCTGTTCTATTTGTTTTCTGCTACTTTTTCTATTTGCATTCAAATGTTTATTTTAAAAAATCAAGAAGAATTATACCTATTCATACATCAGTTAATATTGCAAGAAAATTATTGCTCAATTTTTATTCTCTTTATATTTACAAATTTTTATTTTTGTGACTTACACGCAATTTTTTTAAATTTCAAAATTAAATAAATTTGTTAATTTTTACTAATTTATAATTTTTTTTTTCAATTTTCAGGTGCGTTTTTATATCGATGCAAATTCAAATTAAACGTGAAGGGAGTATAATTTTATAATTACATTTTTAATAAATGAAGTGTAAATTTAAAAACAAACAGCATTGCAATTAAACGCGTAGGTTTCTTCTTCCTACGTTATTTGGCAACAAAAAGAAAATCCCAAAAAGAAAACCAATTACAAACACTTAATATTGCAACCAACGTCAAATGATAAAAATCATGCGTTTTTAATGTTTTATATTTTGCTTTATTGTCATTAGACTTGTTATATTCAATTGCTAAAAACTTTTATTCAATTTATTTAATTTCTCAATAATTTCGAATTTATTGCATTAAAACTTAAATATTTTATTTTTAAATTCAATAATTTAATATTAATTTGAAGGTACCAAGTAATAGATGAAGAAATATGCATTTTATTTAATATACAAGTTGTTAAATTGGCAAAATAATGTTTACTTCCAAAAATAGTTCATTCTAAGAAAATATAAGTTGAATTTATTATAATGCTCCTATAAATATGCAATTTTTTAAAGTTTAATATAGGGTTTTCTTGATAAAACCCACCTCGGTGCATGCTCAATAGACATGGAAAAAGCCTTTAACACGGTTTGGTTAGATGGTATTATTTTCAAACTCTTAAAACCAAAAGTACCTAATAATTTACGGGAATTCGAAAAAAAAGTGTATAAGAGTTTGCACTTTGCACCAATATAAACAGAAAGCCCGAGTCCGACTACAAGCATTTTTACTCCAATAAATATTTGTACAAGGAAGCTAAAATCATTAGAATAGACAATTTTATAATAAAATTAGTCAGAAATCACTATGAAAGAGAAAAACTACTCCAGAAATGGTTTAAAATTACATATATTCTACCACAATATATATTAGAAAGACCTTGCTTATAGCTCCTTTATTTATTAAGTATTACCAAGTGCATACAATTCCTAACCTCTTCCTTTCGGAAGTGGATCAACAATATTATTTTATAAGTAATAATTATTTATTTTGTTTATATCATTTATTTTATTTTCTACTATATATATTTGGTCACCATGGAGATTTGTAAAGAAAAATTATTTTTCAATTATTTTTTTTCTATTAAATATTGTATGAATTAACCGGGAATCGATCGGTTATGATCGGTTAATATGTCAAATGCTTACCCAACGAGACCCCTCAAAATATTTAACTAATTTTGATATTAATATGTTTAAGAAACTGAGAGACTATTACTTACAATAATGATATCATATGATAATTATTTATTAGTTTTTCCATAACGTTTTTTTTTTTAAAAACTTTTAAAATATAAAAAAGTGTATAAAAGTTTTTAAATTTAAACTTGCATTAACTTTATAGTTTTGTTATAATAATAATCTTATCTACTGACATTCATTTTAATTTACGTAATAAAAAAGCATCTAAAGATTATTTATCTGTCTTAAATGTTATATATATACGTAAATACAGATAGTTAATAATATACATAAGATATAGTTATACAGAGACATGAAAATGTAATGAAATATAAGATATAAAAGTCAACATAAAAGATAAGAATTGTTTTAATGTACCCATATAATTGAACAAATAAAACAGTTTCTCTTTTGACATTTAATTATATCTTTACAATAATAGCGTATTTGTTGGAAAATGTTAAAAAATAATCTAAGTTGTTTTTTTTTAACTGTAAATATTTATCTTGTTTAGATAATATTAGCTCTTATCATTTATAGACGCATATTTTATTAGATATCATTTTTATTTTTATTCATCAAATAATTGTTTTAAATATTAAATCAGAGTTTTATAAGGTGTTACACGTGGAAATTTTGCTTATTTACTTTATATTTTGCAATTTTTCAAAACCAATGATCACAAGTCGAGTTTTTTAATAATTTTAATTAACAAACCAAATTGGTGACCAAATGGACATGTTTTAAATATTATATTGTCATATACATTAATCGGCTTATTCGGTCACAAAATTTAAGCCGTGGCTCAAATATTTATTTATAGATATGAATAATAAATATATTAATCGGCTTATGCGGTTCCAAAACCAGGGATCACAAGAGTTTTTTAATAATTTTACTTAACAAACCCAATTTGTGACCAAATGGGCTTGTTGTAAATGTTATATCGTCATATATATTAATCGGCTTATTCGGTCATAAAATTCATTTATTTTCCGCGGCTCATTTGTTTGTTTATAGCTATAAATAATAAACATATTAGTCGAAAAAATAAATATATCAAACCTAGAGGATCACTTCAAAGTGTCATTAGGGAAAAAAATAAATAATTAAATTCTAATAATGTTTAAAATATAACATTTGTATTTATTTACATATTACTCTTTCTATTTTATTCAAAGTTAAAACATTAACTCCAAGAACCACTGAGTCTTGTTTTGTAATTAGGCAATAAATATATAATTTGGAGGTGAAGTCTGAGTATGATAATTTTAGTTGTTTTTTAATTGCATGGATATTGAAATAGAAGGTTTTTAAAACCACAGCCTCTATATTATCAACTTATCTACTATTTGGTTTTACAAAAGTACATTTTAGATAGAAAATAAGATTAATGAAATACCGAATTATAAGTCTGGTTTAGAATGACTTCATAATAATTAATAAAATTCTAACCTAATATGTTGAATTCAATGGCGAATGGATAGCACTACAAAAAAATGCTAAAACATTCGAAATATGCCTTCTTAAAATCGGGGTAGTCAATTTGTAATATTCCAATTTAGTCCAATACTCAAAATACTCACAAAATTCTAATTTGTTAAAAAAATTTATTCTCACAAATCACAGTTTATTGAGCTTTTGGTTTAAATTTATTATATCTTTACATATATATATGTATATATATTTACCTATTTAGATATATGTATATATATATACCCAAATATTCCTTCAGGTGAAAAAAAAAAAAAACTTGATTAAATTTTTTATTTTAAATTTGATAGGGTTTGGGATTTCCTTTTTTCAATAACATTTTGGCTGTTAATACCTATACCACAAAACAAAGGAAACGGATTTTCCAATATATATTTAAGGTTATGTAACCTCGGTATTAAGTTTATTTTGTACTTGATTTCTTGTACTGTTTTTATCCACTTTTTTTTTTTTTTTTTTTGCATAAAAAATCCATTTGCAAATACCTTTAAATACCTGAGAATATAATCAAATCATTGATATATATATATGTATCTATAGGAAATATGTATATATATTTAAAATAAATATTTGTGTATATATATATATATATGTAAATATATAATTTGTATGTATGTGAATAAAGAGATTATTTTTATTTGCGTTCAGAGAACTGAACTAATAACATAATTTTAGCTTTTATCGGTAATAAATGAAAATAAAAGATACATGAGGGCGGGGATATGGAGGGAGGGTGGGAACATTTGATTTTAATTTTTTTTTCAGTTTATTCGTTTAGTTTTTATTCCGTTTCATCGGAACTAAATTTTGTTTTTATTTTTTATTTTATAAGTATTTATTTTTATACTTATACGAGTACTTATCGGAAACTCGGAACGTATGGAAAAAACTGATTTTATAAAAAAAATTTTAATGTATATTTTTTTTTATTATTCCGTCAATATTACAATAATTTTTTTTTTATTTTTCGATCTGGATACTTTTATTTAACAGCTAATTTATCATGTTCTATATTTTTTTTTTTTTTACTTATTGCATTTCCAATTGAATATTTTGAATAATTTACTGAATTGATTGTGTAAGTAAATTAAAGATTTCGTTTGTTATACAATTTGCAGTTTAAAATGGATATTTGAATTACAGTGAAGCCTTGTCGTACATCATTTTTTTTATGAAACCTGCGATGGAATATTTTGCGATCCAACTTTGCTAGCTAACATTAATATATGTTTCTCTAAAATTTTCTATTTCAAATTCGTATTCTCTAAAACGTTATTACGATCGCGTTTTTTAAAGTATGAAAAAATTTCCGAAAAGTTAATTTATTTAAATTTACATTTTACCAAAGTTTTATTTTTCAATTTTTAATTCTCTAGAAGGCTGTAAGGGATTGGAAATGCTAATAACAAAGCTAGATTTGGAATCATTAGGATTTCCGTGCTATATCTTTTCTGTAACAGTTAAATGGTACAAAATTCAGAAGTTGAAAACCATTAGCTGCAGTCTCAATACTACATTAAAAAATTTATTTCCATGGTTTATAAGAGTAGTATATAACTTTTACTAAGTACCTAAGTTAGATTCAAAGATTCACTCATTCTTAATTTACTTAATTAAATTTTTGTGGA
This sequence comes from Dolichopus griseipennis, assembly GCA_963082915.1. Taxonomy (NCBI): domain Eukaryota; kingdom Metazoa; phylum Arthropoda; class Insecta; order Diptera; family Dolichopodidae; genus Dolichopus; species Dolichopus griseipennis. Next base: position 38,388,231 of record OY720442.1, on the reverse strand, counting down.
AGAAATCATATACAGATCTATAAGTTAGTATTTTTAAGTTAGTACAGATTTTTTAATTGTCATCTGTAATTTATTGATTAATTTCACATTTTTTTAGTATTCTATTTTCTAATCTTATATTTTTTTTGTAGTTTTTGATATTTATTTTTCTTTTGTCGTTTTAAGTTGCGCAATATGATGATATCACTGATTTCATTTTGTGAACATAGACAACAAAAAAAAAATATATAGAAAAAGAAATAAAACCGTTATCTCAGTTGTTTAACTCTTATGTAAATCTATAAAATAAAAATATTTTTATTCTATGACAAAAATCCGTTTAAATTTGCCGAACAACAAAAAAAATTTGTCACTGTTTAGAAAAAAATTTAATGTTACAAAATTACAAAATATTATTATATTAGAAAACTTAAAAATTTTTAAAAATTCTACATGAATTTAACGGAGTAGTTGTAATTTTTGATAGAAAAGCAATCTTTACTTTTTCCAACTTTGATTTGAATCTATGTAAATGTACCTATAAGAAAGACAGTTAGATATTTGAACTGTTGAGATCCTTGAGGAAATCATCAATTGGTTTTTCATGAATATAAAATATACATATATGACTTAAATTTATTAAAATAGAAATATAGGAGATATTAGACTTAAATTTATTAAAATCTCTATTCGTTTAATTTAAATTAACTGGTAAAATTAACGGAAACAGATGAATGAAGATAGGGTTGTCGAAAATAAGTGTTAGAATTTTTCTAACGATGATATTAAGCCTTTATAAACGACAATCAAATGACGAATTAAATTACTGAAAGTCTAAACATCTTAGGTATGCAGCTTAATCCAAAAATGTTAAACAACGTAACTAACAACGCTGCAAAATGTTTGGATTTTCTCTGTCGCTGTAAAACGTACGATTTAAATGGAGTATAAGTTCTCACATATAGGCTGGCGTTCCCTAAATACGCTTAATTGACGATCCTCCATCCAGACTACTTTCACTTCTCTTATCACTCGTCGAAATATTGAAGCTTTTACTCTTTATAGCTATCTTGTATATGTATCAACAATTGCTCTAATTATTTAAAATCAATAATGTCTCCCTTTAAACAATTCCAGCGTAACATCAGGGATACCTCAGGAAGCTCATTTCTACACAGTGGAGATACCTGGTTAGTTTAAAACTGGTTATAAAAACACATTAATTGTGAGAACTTTTAGAATATAGAACTTGTTTGCATCCAATGTGTTCCCCTCTAATAGACATATACCATTATGCAATTTACAACTTTTCAAAAAGAACCTATCTAAACTATCCCGCAACTTTCCTATTCTATCGTATTTTCCTTTCCATTTTTAATTGACTTTAGTTCTTTCTAGTTTACAATTTTTATGGACTTGTAAATAAAATATCAGTTTTATACTTCAAAATAATGTCAAAGTTGTAATTTCCAAAAAAAATTAAAAAATTCAGTGAAACTCAAAATTTAAATTTGATTTTTGTAAATAAAATATACAAATTTCATTCTATGTATCCTAAAAGTATGCAAATCAACTTTATTTTTATATTCTTTTGTTTCAATTGAATATTTTCGTGTATATAATGCAATAAACGAATATTAACAAATACTTTAACGAATACTTTAACAAATTTAAATGACTTTTTCCTATCATTTTATGATAATCATTAGCTTTATATTACACCATAAACTTACATATACTAGTATATACGATTATATATTTATGTTCGATTCATTTGATATTTTATTTTATAATTTCGTTGTATTTCATGATATTGTCATCATATACATGTGACGTTTAATTTATGTTAAATTTTTTTTATTTCAAAATATATATATAAGTTTAAATGTATGTTTAAAAACATTTTATATATATAATGTAAAAAAATAATATACATATATTTTAAATGTATATGCAAATAAAGATATATATAAAAGGAAATGAATCAATGAATTGATGTGTCGATTTGAGAAATTGCCGTGCCCCTCATTTTAACGTGTTTGATTGAACACATTTAAATATAAATTTCCATATATATATACATACATTTGTATATACAAGAACTCGAGTAAATAAAAATAAAAATAAAATTTTATGTAAATAATATTGAAAGTAAGTGTTGACTGCGATTTGTTTATTTCAATTTCAAAATAAAGTGCAAAATTTAAAAAAAAAAAAAACAATTTAATTACTAATGGAAAATTCAATATGAATGAATGAAATTTCTGGTTTAATTAAAAATAAAATAAAATGTTGAAGTAAATTGGAGTGTTAAATATAATATTAAAATAATATAAAAGAAAAACTTTTTACAAAAATAAATGAATTAAATTATGTTGGGGGAAAATTAAGTAGCATGGTTTTACTCATTTAGTTTTTTAATTTTTTTTTTAACTTAATTTATCTTGATTAGTGAATAAAATCCTGAATATCTACTCGCATAGGGTTGGAATTTTAATTAAGTAAAAAGTTCTTATTGAATATTTTCATTGGATAACCTTGTTTATTCCTTTGTATTAATTCAATTATCATATGACGCATACATGCATATAAAGAGCATTATACTTCTTCTGGCAGCAATGTAGTTTTTGAGAATCCGGTGTGAAGGACGTGATTTTAAAGAGTTTGTTTATTTTTGTAAAATAAAGGTAGAATAATTTGAAAGTTATTTATAGTAATATTTTGAATAGTATTATTTGTAAGTATTACAAGCCTATTCCGCAGAGAACTGCAACAGAAAAAAATTAGTTTTATTGTAAATGAAACAAGGAGTGCAACAAATGCTGATCCCTATTGTGTCGAATTGTTAAGATGGCGAAACACGGCTTATGGAAATTCGTTTGTTATACGCATGTCGAGATTATGGAATAACATTCCCTCCAAATTTTCCCCATCCACCATAATCCTAGATTCCTAATTAACCTCCCACAATCCTAAAATCTTTTCATATCCCATCCCTATAGCCAAACATTTGTGTTACAGGTTCCTTCCTAAAATTTGATTCAAAAAGGGTGTGCTTTTGGTGCTTTAAAGTCGCACACTACCCAACGAAATGCCGCACAGTTTCAATGGGTGGCTTTCGAGCGTTTCATTCCCTCGCAAAAAAATAAAATGTCAGAAATTAACTAATGAAAGTTCTATTGTAATCCATTTCTCATCCATGTTTTAATCAATTTAATGTGAAAACCAGCTGATAACTTAATAGAACACTTATAGATTATGTCATTATAAAATGTCAAAAAAATGGAGACGAAATTGACTAAAACAATAGACTTGTGTGGGAGTTGGTCATTGTGATTGCATATAAAAGGTCGTTTCCTACTACACCGGCTCAGTGAAGACTCATAGCAGTGCAGACACCTTATTTCCCTTTCCACACTATAAATTAAAAAAAAATCACGAACGTACAAATATCGTATAATAAATCACTATTCAATGCCGGTGTACATTGTCGTCACTGTGTCGGTGTATTATGAATCGACCTTAATGACCAATTAATGATTCATTAAATTGCTGAAAAAGTTGATGTGGAATAGGGGCCTTGCTCAAAACGGAAAATAAATTTTATTTATATAAGTGAATGCAATTCCACATTTCATTGTGCTTGTTTTATATTCAATGCTACTGGATATCTCAGTAAGTAATTCTAGTTTTTGATTTTATCTATAGTTATATTATAACTATTAAGAAAATTTGATTTCTAAAACGGTTTAATATAAAAATTTACCAAATACATATGTAAAATATAAAATTAAACACACTTTTTTTACTTGCACGTTACTTACAAGTATCTGATAGGAAACATATGGGCTCCTAAAAATCGTGAAATATTTATATAAAGAAATTGTATAATCTTAAATTTCAGAATTAACTGTCTTCCCTAAAACAACGCTTACTAATATTTTAGTGATTCGAATATAGTTTTAAAACTGCTAAGCCACGCTTTATAATAATTTTGAACTCAACTTTTCCAACTAATCCCAGTAGTACATATATATGAGTACTTTTGGCTACTTCCTTAAAATTCTGCCCTGTGTTGACCTTTGAACCTTACAAGTTAATACCATACTTGATCTCCTAATCTTATGTAAATCACAAACCAATAATTGATTACAAACACACATCGTTGTTAGTCTCCGTTGTCAAATTAATTAAAAAAATTTATTTAGAAATGATTTCAAATCAATAAATTTCTAGTTAAACATCTGGACCATATTTTTCATTTATAATTACTGAAAGCTGTCAATTTAATACATCTGGTACTAAAGATTTATGTTCATAGCTTAATTTCTTTTTAAATATTTTGGAACAAATATTTCTCCCATAATTACTAAAGCTATTAAAATTTAGTTGAAAATAATTTTATATTTAATTTTCTTAAAGTTTTTACAATAAATCAAAAAAAATTTTGAAAAAAATAGACAAAAATTTGTTTTCCCACCCAGCAGATAAAATCAAAAAAAAAAAAAAAAAACGAAATGAAAGCACAAAATTCAAAATTTAAATAATTGTCACAAATTTAAAAAAAAGTTTAATTCATTTTAATTTTCATTACTTTAAAAATAGTTTAGTCAGTCATACACATTTTATTTATATTTTGGATTTTTAAAATCTATACAACAAGTTGTCAATATAGGCATAATATATTTTATATGGAGCGTGTTATATGTTAAGTATTTATGTATTCTTTGTTTTAAGTGCCACTTTTTAAATACCGTTGGCGTTCAAAAATAAAAATGTTGTCTTTTTTCAAAAATATTTTCAATTCCAAATTGACATAAATACTATTTTTGTATTTTAATTAAAATAATTTTTATTTATTACTTGTTCCTGAATATTGTTATTAGAAGAGAGGGTATGGTGTAATATTGTAACGTTTGTAATGGTATTAATTTAAACATTTTTTCCTTTTTACTCTTTTAAGAAGTGTAGGGTGTTTACAAAGTCATTAAGACTGGGCTTCAGTTTCTTTAATCGTTATATTCACTAAGCCGTTAATTACTCGACTGTAGCTATTGTATAAGATTATGAATATATAAAATATGATAATTTTGTGCGCCATCTATTATCCTACACAAGAGTTATTTATATATTTTATATAAAATCTTTTCTGATATTACGATATTAACTATTACGATATAATTATACAATTTTACGATAATTTTTTTAGTACATATGATTTGACCGGAGTTTGAATCCGATACATTCCAATTGACAAGTCGACGACTTAACTATTACGCCATTGGTCAGAAAAAATATTATATATAAAAATTTGATTTGTTTAATTAGTATCAAAGCTTTAAGTACGCAAGAGCAACTGCTTGAAGTTCCTTTGAGTAATGTTTAACGTTAAGCAGCCAGAATTTGCACATATTACAAGCAAACTTTATAGGACTAAGCGTTTAAGTATGCAAGAGCAACTCCTTGAAGTTCCTTTGAGTAATGTTTGGCTTTAAGCAGCCAGAAATAGCCCATATTACAAGCAAACTTTATAGGACTAAGCTTTTAGTACAAATATTACAGTTTGGATTTGAGAAGATTGAAAAAAGAAGCCTGAGCAAATGAATTAGGAATAAAGCAAAACTTTAAATCGCTTCCGCAAATTATTAGGTATATGTAGATATTGCAGAAAATATTAGGTATATGTTTCAATACTATGTAGAACCTATTTAGTAAATGCCTAGCTGTATACATTGAGAGTTTTTTTTAATTATGACTTCAAATTTTCCAATTATTTTATTCGATTTAAACAAATGAGAGAAGCTAGAACCTAGTCTGTGAAAGCCTAGTTGTTGTATGTATGATATTAAACGTTCTGATATTTGAAAAATATATTAAGTAAATTGTAACATGGAGCCGGTAACGCTTAGAATAATCAGTAATTAAAAATTAATTAAATAATTTCAAAATCCTTTTTAACTTTATATAAATGTAACTAAGCCTTAATACATAAGTAAGACAAATAAATTTTTGAAGCTCTGCGGTAATCCAAAGTTATAAAGCGATGCCATTTAAAAATTTTTCATTCCAAAGGGACCTTTATAAGTTCGTGGGGTTACCTTTTGCCTTTCTTATCTTTAGATTAGTTGAAAAATTCCAAAAAGTTTATTATGTGTATTATTGGAGATCGAAGTAATCAGAATGGACCCAATTTAACCCTTTTACTCGAATTGAATATATAAATCAAATTTCTTTAATTTCCATATTCTTATAATAAGATGGAATTGAAATATATTTTCTTAATATTTTTCTCAAAATTATGTAAACTTTTATGAAAAATTATTCAAAAAAAAAAATAAATTATCATTTAAATAAAAACCAAAATTAGTTTTCTGTAATTGGAATGGGTTTCTTTTAATAATTTGTACATTTTTATTACAGAAAAACACAGTACAACCTATACATTGTCTTAACTAGGTGTATATAAAATTTTTCAGAATTTTTTCATAATAATTACTGTCACAACAGTAAAAAGTGTTTTTTTTTGTATACAAAATAAATGATTTATTATTTGTTTGGTAGAGAGGCTTTTTATATAATTTATCATAACAAATTTTGTTTTTTTTTGTTTTTTTGTTTTTTTTTCTTGTTCAAAAAAGCGTGTAGAGATAATTAAGTGAAAACAAGCATGTAGTATGTACATACATACCAACATATACTCATATGCTTAAATTGTTTGGTAGAGATAATAATCCATAAAAGCTTTTTACATTATCTTTTAAAAGTAATAAATGAGAAGACACAATTTAATTTTTTTTTTAAATTGGATTTGGATAAAAATCAAGTGGAATTTGAAATTACTTAGGTGTTGGTTTTGGTAAATTGTTTTTTAGAATGTTTTTTAGGAGGAAATTTAAAAAGGAATTTTCGTATATATGATGTTAGGAGTGTTCTGGAGAGTGCACTTATACAATGTAAATAGTTGGTGGATACTAAGACTGACCGTAAGAGTCATCTTGTTGCTTTCATTTATATTAACATGTGAAGGTGTGTTTTTAGTTAGAAAAATGGTACCAATTACAATTGATTTATGCGTTCAAAACTCTACTAGAAGCATCTTATTATAGGTGAAATTCTTTTTGATAACTATAATTACATTGAAGTTTTTTTACTTTTAACTAAATTGGTAATTCCTAAATTGTAGAAATTTCTATTTAATTTAGAAATAAAAAAAAATGGAACAACATAAGCAAACAACAACAATGAATGAACGATAGATAAAAGAGTCTATAAAAGAGGTCATTCAAAAACTTTACAATTCAGAATCATTAGTGTTTTCATTAATTTTTTTTTTCTATAAAAATATAGGGTGTTTTTTAACTAATTAGTGCTTTTATGTTACTTATTTAGGAGAATAGTTTTTTAGAGCTTATAAAAGGGTCTTCTTGTTTCAAAGATATGAGGGCTTAAATAAAATTTTAATATTGGTTTCATAAATTTTCATCCATTTTGGTATTAGACTATTAAATTCTGTGAAAAGCATTCGGAAGTCTTAGCAGCTTTTTTAAAACTTCGTAGATATTTATGAGAATCTATTTATTTTTTGTCTGGGAGCTAATCTGGGTGTCTTCTAGTTTCTAAGATATGTGGACTGCTATTAATAAATTAGGGGAGGGTTCCATAGTCTCGGTTTAGTAAATCTTTGTTTTTAAATCTCCTTTTTAGAAAATTTCGTTTCAGAAAATCTTGTTTTTTATTGAAAAATCAAGCTTTTTAAGAAAATCTCTATTTTAATTGAAAAATCTGGTTTTTAAGAATTTTTGAGTTGGATAGAAAACCAGAATCAGCTTTTTACAGAATATAAAAACAAGATTTTCTAAAACGAGATTTTCTAAAAACAAGATTTTCTAAAAACAAAATTTTCAAAAACAAGATTTTCCAAAAATGAGATTTTCTAAAACGAGATTTCAGACCCAATCCATAAATTAGCACTTATATCTGTTTCTAGACCACATTTTGTTAAATGAATTTCAAAGCCCATTTAAAAATATTTTACAGAATATTCATATGTGATCTAGACATAGAGTTGGATCTTCAAATTTATACGAAAATTAAATAAAAATTTTGTCCTCATGTTCTAAAAACTAGAAGCTTCTCAGCTTAGCCACTAGGCAAGTTAAAAAATTTTGTCCTCATGTTCTAAAAACTAGAAGCTTCATGTTCTAAAAACTAGAAGCTTCTCAGCTTAGCCACTAGGCAAGTTACAAACTAATAAGTACTCTGAAGTACATAAGTATCTAGTTTTAGTATTTTTTAGAAAACACCCTGTATCTACTTTTTTTTTGGTCTATTTTAGTGTTTTTAGTGATGATTAGTGTTTACTTCACACACCTACTCCTTTATAATTATATATTATGATCTTTTTAAACTGACTTCTATAAACCCCATATAAGGTCTTCTAAATATTCGTACACGTAAAATTTTTGATTATTTATGGTATACATGTTAATGTTGTTTTTTTTATTCTGTAATTTAAATTAAAAAGAAAATATCTTTAAGGCATTTTATGCTATTCAATTGATGCTTAAAACAATTTTTTTCCTATTCAATTGATAATAGTTATAATTAAAGCAAAACTTGCGTTTATTGAACTAACATTAACTAACCAGACAAGCGATGCTTTAAAATGGTTAGGTTTGGTTTTTGTTAGATGAACTCTAATTATGATCTAAAGATTTTTATTATAATATCAAAATAATGGAAACTATAATGGTTTTTAAAGGTTAGATTAGGTCACTTGTTCTATATACCATTGTGTAATGTGTTGTAAAGTATTGGATATATATACAATTCCAAACTCTAGGAGTGTCTTGGTCCAATCAAAAAAAATTGCTAAATATTGCGTTTAAGATTATACACTCCTAAATATAGTTATTACATAAAACGATTCTGTTTTGTTGCAACATAAGTTTCTTTGTTATAAATAACTATAAGTTCATTGAATTACTGATAATTTGGCACTTGACAGAAAGTATATCTTTAGCAGACATATTATGCATTGACAGTTTCTCTCACTAAGCCAATTTACTTTTTCTACAAACCAAAAACTTCTGTAAATCAAGATAACTTTATTTTACTATTTGTTAAAGGCGGCGTGACAGAAGTCCGGAGTCAAAAGTCACCAAAGAACTTATGTCTCGAAAAAAGGCAAAAGTTTCTACGGAATTATAACTCATGATGAGTGAGACAAATGTCCCCTAGCTAGACTATGATTTCATAAACTGGAGTTTTTAAAATACTTCCACTTCCACTTGCAAATATATAAATAGTTATTACTTAACAGTTACTTTATAACTTATTTACTGGCAGGAGGAAATATAGCCTACAGCAATAAGGTCCAATAGGCCTAATTCGCAAAATTTTGTGTCATTTCCATTTCAAAAGTAAATTTTTGCCTTTTAGACTCTAGGCTTTATTTTCTAACTGTCATATATTTTGTTATCAAATTTTCTGGCTTTTCTATTTTAGCTTTATGTCTTTTCAAAATGCAGTGGATACCTTTTACAGCGAGACCTTTGTTCTCTCAACTTTTTTTACGATTACTTTACGAAAATAAGGGTATTTCCACCTTGTTATAATTGAAATATTTCAGTAAACAAAGCTTATAAAAATCTAAGGGTTCAATAATAAATAAATTCAATTACAAAAAGAAACTGCGTCACAAAAGGTCCTACTTCATTCCATTTATGTACTTAAAACCTTCTGTAAATTTTCGATATCAACTTTTTAATAGCCTGTTACTAATTTTAAATTAAATACTTTATTAATAGCCAAAATTCAATGATTTTAACTTAACTTTAAAATAATTTTTTTAAAAGTGATATATATACCATTTTTAAATCCAAAACTCTTGAAACAATGAAACTGTAAATAGTTCAATGAAATTTTTGACGTAACTTTCAACTATAATTTATATTTTATTTTATATTTTCTCTACAATTTTCTTGTATTTTATAACCATCACAAAATATACTTTTATTATTAATAATGATTTATTTAAAAAAAAAATCTGACAAAAAAATATCGGCAGCAGATAAGTAATTCTCTACCGCCTTCGCAAATTTTGAACAAAGTAAGCCAAAGAAAGAAAACTGGGTTTAATAAATTGTGTTAAACTTACAAATCATCATCATAAAAAAAATTTCGAAAGTAATTCAAAAGAAAAAAAAAAATAAAAAAAAAACTGTCTCAAAACTCATTAAAATAATTTGCTACCACTTTTAAGTCACTGTTTTGTGCTAACTCACTTACAAATTATTTCAATTCTGAATCGACGATTAATAGTTTGTCTGCTTGTCCTCTATTAAAATAATAGTTCGAGTATAAATTATATTTCTTTTATGACATATGATCTGACCAGGGTCTGGAACCTGAGACGCTTCGTTTTTGAAAGACCGACGTTCCAACTAAAACGCCGTGGTCGGATCCTATAGTTATTCTCTGTGTATAATTAAAGAAAAAGAGTAAAAAACTCTCAACTTTTAGATTTAATTACCATAGGGGTGGGTAAATTTTGTAAATCGTAGAAATAAAGCATTTTCGAAATTACGTGATTATTCAGCCGATTTTAGAGGTCAGAAATATTTGTAATTCTAATCTATAAATTTATCCATCATAATCACCGTCTCAAAAACGTTATCAATTATGAGAAAAATATGGCGGCTTAAAGTGAGCCTAAGGAATTAATAGGTGATTTTAAAAATGAAAAAAAAACGAAATATATATTGTTGTTGTTGTTGTTGTTTAGACGGGGGGGAAAGCAAGTCTCCCTTACACCTAGGCCTTGTGGCCCGTTGTGCACCCCTCATTAAATACTTTCTATTTATTTATAACTACTATATTATTTATTTTGTTTATATTATATATTTGTATATTTATATTATATTTGGTCACCATGGGGATTCGTAAAGAAAAGGCCCCAAATATATATTACTAACGGTTTTTTATGAAAAAGATACAGTTATTTAAGAAAAACTGCGAATAATATCAATATAACGGTTTTTTATGAAAAAGATACAGTTATTTTTATAAAAACATGAATAATATCAATATTTTTTGGATTTAGGTTCTTGTGACTCTTTAGCTATGACACTTTAAATTTAAGATAATTATCATGAAAATTCATTACTTCAGCTGGTTAATGACATGAATACTTAAATGAATCTTCTATATTGTACAGGGGCGTATTTATCTCAGAAACAGTTAGAAATAGATCGCCTCTCTAGCACATCGTTATGAACTTCTCTCCATTATTCAGGACCTTTAAATTCGGAACACCCTGTATATCCAAGTAATTAAATATTTTTTTTTAATCATTATTGGCAATTGAAGTAACGATTACAATAAAAACGAAACGGTGTTTTTGGATTTTTTGGACATACAACAATTTTTATGTTTAAATTTCTATATTAAGACGATTTGACCAAAAATGGGACCGCATAATTAAAATTTTGAATTAAAGTTAACAAAAAAAATATTTGTATATAAGATTTGTATATGTATATTAATGAAAAAATATTATTATTATAATTATTATTATTAATAATTCGTATTTTCCTGTCGTCAACTTAATATCGGAAATGGTATATTCTTTTATTCATAAATCGTAATTATATTAATAAAGTATATAATATACTTAATATATATATGTATATATATATATATATATAATTTATTATATAATATATTAATATATATGTATATAAGTAATATATAAGATGATACAAAATAAGAATATACTCGTTTTTATTTGAATATTTTAATTGCTTGTAATGGATTATTTTTATTATTTTGAGTTCATTTATGGATACAAAGTAAGCAATTTAGAGTATCTTAAGATATTTTTAGGTATGGACTTATGTAACAAAATATGAAAACAAAGGGGTATTTTTTTTTTCTTCATTGTTTAAGATTTTATTAAAGATTTTTTTATATTTTTGTAATAATAACTTATTTCGCTATGGAAGATTTGAGATACTCGTTTTAAAAAAAGACTCAAAATAAAATAATGTAAGTAAGAGAGAGAGAGAGAAAGAGATAGAAAATGATACAAAGAAAATAAAAGATGAAAAGATAGGTTATTGTTTTCGATATTCAGGTTAATGATTTAATAGTTTTTAATGTATTTGGACATGGCGTTTTTTTTTTGTTTTAATAAATATCCAATAAAATTAGAAGTTGATGAATCGAATATGGTATTAAGTGCTGGCGAGAGTTTTGTTAAATTTTTTTATTTGATGTTGTACATTTGATTGAAAATACTTAAATGTATTGAGAATTTGGGACATGGTTTTTGAGAGTATTTGAACCTTTGACAGTGTATAATTTACAAATACAGAAAAAACTAAAAGAATTTTTTAGGTTCTTTAAGATTGAACTGGGAGATCATTTCTGTTTAGTTGTACGAAAACTTATATGGAATTAAACATACGGCAAAAGAACCCTATATATATTGTATTAATAAATTATTTGTTTTTACAGTAGACGTAACAACAGAAATGCCTCAATGGTTTTGAGAGTATTTTCTATAATCAATGCTTTTATTATGATATTCGATTTCTAATTAATTATCTGATCAATGACGTAGTGGTTAAGACGCCGACAATTCATGCGTAAGTTCCCGGGTTCAACAAACACCGGTCAAATCATATCTAATAAAAAAAATATCGTAAAATTGTCTAATTATATCGTAATAGTTAATATCGTAATATAAGATAAGATTTAATAAAAATATAAATCATAACTCTTGTGTAAAATAATAGATGGTACATAAGAATAACATTTGTTTATTTATAATCTTATACAATAGCTAGTGCCGAGTAGTCGACGGCTTGTGAATATAACGATTAAAGAAATTCCATTCCAGCCTAGTCGAATTAGACTTGCTGAATTCTCTATACTCTTTAAAGGAGTGGAAAGGAATAAACAAATTGTTTAATTAATTAAGAACTTTCGATGTTTAATTAATTGGAAGAGCTAAATTTTTTTTTAGTATAAAGTTAGGAGCTTTTATCGTATTTTTATAAAAGTTTTTCCACTATGTTTTGTAAGTATAGGTAGGTGTACCAGTTAAAATGCTGTCATACGACTTGCATTTTGTTGAAAATTATGAAAAAAACAGTTAGGGGAGAAGTATGAACTCTAAAAACATGCATAATTAGTTTTGATAAGATTTGATGAATATTATTCGGTAATTCTTAACTTCGTAATAATTGTATTAGGAATTGTGTTTATACAAATGTAACAATTAGAATTAGAATCTCCTGATTTACTGTATATTTTAACTCATTTGATCAATGTCTTCAAAACTTTGATATCTTATTAAAAAAATTGCTTCGATGATATATATAACTACATTAATTAATCAATGCTTAATCAATAATTAGTATATATATAATTACTAATCTTATTTTATCTTTAATAAAAATACAATAATATAACAATATAAATAGATGCAAAATGTAAACAAATAATTTAATTGAATAATATAACTCACAGATATAAAATACCATTAGAAAATATTACAATATAAACAAAAATAGAATTGTATATCTATTGAAAATCTAAGACTACGTGTTATAAGGCGTAGTGCTATGTTATGATTAAATTCTAATAACACGAATATAATATGGCTCCCTGTTCCAATATGTACTTATGGTATAGACAGGCTTATTAGACTAACAGTTGAAGACAGTTAGAAAAAAAAAAAACAATGTAATCAATGCTCTGTCATAAAAGCTAATCAGTTATAAGCCAGTTATTAACTTATTACATCTTTATTATAAACCGTTAACCTTCTGTTAATTATTACATTAATTTTTAACAGTTAAACATATAAATTATTAGTAATTTAAATATTTTTAAAATTCCGAAACAGTTTGGAAAGCTTACATGATTTAAAAATAGTGAGAATAAAAACTTAATAATCCTTCTAATTTCCAAACATGAGAGATTAGTATTATCTATAACTAATAAAAACTTAACCTTTTAAACTTAGTTTTTTAATGAGAGTTTCTTTTAAATTTTACCTTGTAATATAATTTTTTACAAAAGTTTAATATTTAGTCCTTTATATATCTACTGATAATTCTTATATATGTACATAGTTTGTTTTAAAATTAAAAAACAGTTTTATTTCTGCTTTTAAATTACTTTAATTATATGTAAATCCGAAAGAAAAGTAAACAAAATAATTTGATTGCACATTTGTGTTTTTTTTGTTTTTTTACTAAAAAAATATACTTAGAATATAATGAAGGAAGTGGTGCTTTTAGTATTACACTTCCTGAAATACTTACATTTACCTATATGTTCAAAAATAAAAATAAAAGTTTTTCTAAAAAACTTTATTTTATTTTTTAATTATATTCCTAGAGTCATTATATTATTATAGCATTATTTTTAAAGCTCTTATGTATATATATAATATATATATATATATATATATATAAAGAAAAGTGTGGGGTAAAAACTAAAACTTGGGACAAAAGAAACAAATGAAAAAAATGCTTTTATCCAATTACACCCTTAAATATTGCATATATTTTTATATGCATTTATATATACATATATATATATGCATGTATATACATTTAAAAAACAGTTGCATTAGGAGAGAGCTATTCTATATACATGTAAAGTTTAAAGCCACTTATATAATAGAATCGGATCTTTTATTTCTTCGTTTTTTCCTCTATTATTCATAGGACAAGAAAGCAAAAGCCTAAATACACGTATCTACAGATTTTTTTTTTTTTTTTTTGTAATTGTGTTGTATTTTTCCTTTGAACTTTGAGTTGTTTTTGTTTGTATGTGTTTGAAGGTTTTTTATTGTTTTTTTTAGTATTTTGTTCCTTAAATAACAAAAAAAAAGTAACAACAACAATAACAACCACTTAAATCATTACTTTTACTTACAGTTTTATTTTACCTTTAATTTACCTTGTTTTTTCAAAATTTTATTTTATTTTTTTTTTTAACAAAATATTTATTTAATGTTCTCTTTGTTTTTTGTTTATATATTTGTTGAGTAGTAGTTCATTCAGAGATTAATGGTTTAAATGTTTAGATAGTGGGGATAGGTATATATAAATAAAAAAATAAAAAAAAAAATGTTTTTAGAGTAAGTACATATTGTTTGATAAAATGGAAGAAAAGGTTTTGTGTTTGTGTTTGTTTGTATTTTTTGAAATATAATATGACGAATGATTTATGTACATATTTTGTTTTTTTATATCAGTTGGATGAGTTAAAAGGGTTTTTTAACTCATCCAACTGATATTAAAAGATATTTAGTTGGGGTATTAAAATTATTGTGACATATTAAATTGGAATGTCCATTATCTATTAGTATGTGTGTAAGAAATAAACACCCTTACTAAATACTGTATTTGGGTCATTCTTTTTTTAAACGACCACTTGCCTGCGACGACAAAAAAACATTATTATTTCGAAAAATACTGTGAATTAAAAAAAAATTAAAATAAAAACGAAATGCAAAATATATTTAGATTTTAGATCACTATTAATATATATATATATTATTTTTATTTGACAATTATCTTCCACTATGTTACCGAAGGTATCAAATTTTGACATGTCCCAGCATAAATTTTTAAAATTTAAATGGCAAATTTTTTATTATAATACTACAAAATTTCTTAACTTTGATTTTTATAATAAAGTAATAGTTTTAAATTTTATTAAAATATAATTAAATTTTTTTTTTGCTAATTTTTTCATTAAAATATAATATAAAATATATGTGTCCCACGTTTTTTTCAACTCTGTTACTTCAACTCTGTTTTTGTTTAAAAAAACGGTTGTTTGAAATTTCAAATATAAAAAGCGCGCCAATATTGTTCCCAAGAATTTTACAATTAATTTGGAATAAAAAATATTTGGATTTTAAGTATAACTGCTAAATTCGAACAGTTAGTTTGTATACATTTCGGTTGTGGCAAAATTCAATTTCTACTCTGTTACGTAAAAATTCTGGTGAGTAAGTTTATATAAATAATTAAATTATTTATATTATATGTGTAAATAAAAATCAAATTTATAAAATTCAAATTTTATTTTAAAATATTACCTAAAGAGAAATCTATTTGATTTTAAAGAAGTTTTTTCCACTCTGTTATTGTTCTACTGCGTTACTTTTTGGTAACAGAATGGAAAAAAATAGTAACAGAGTATAAAAGTTATTCAATCATACATATATCATTAGGTTTACAGAACATGTCCTTAACAGCTCCAAACAGTTCGCCAACAGTAACAGAATATATTCATGTAAGCTTCAATTGGAGAAGGTGTTAATTCACCCTCTCTTAGAGATTAAATTAAACTTTTTAGTCGAAAATATTGAAATTGAAGCTATGAAAAACCTGATTCCAAAGAATATTCCAGAATTACAAGGGACTATGCAACTTCATCAAATTATACTAATGGCAGAACATAATTTAGCTTATCGAGATGTAAGTTGTTTTTGTGCAAAGCATAATACTAGAAGCCTCTGCAAATGTTATAATCCAAAAATATACGAAATTGCTTACTACTGTTCTACTATGTTACCTTGCCTTCCACTATGTTACTCTTAAGTTTTTTTATTTTATTTTCGTGTAATATTTGAATTGTTAAGTTATAATTAATTAATTATATTAAAAATGAAATTCTTTATTTAAATTAGTTTGAAACATTAGTGGAATATAAAAATTTATGTAATTAATTTAAATTTTTATAATGCACCAAATGAAATTTTGAATTTTAAGGTGTTCTTTTGTTAATTTTTTTATTATTTTTATATAATTAAAAAAAAATAAAAAAGGACTTCAAACATACTTTTGGAGTTTAATATTATACGATAAAAGTTTATATTTTTAATTAAATTTATTCGTTTAAAAATTAAAAAATTAATTGGTAACAGAGTTGAAGAAAAGTAGGAACTTGACTTGCTTTTTTCCCTATAAAATGTATAAAATTAAAATAATCATCTCTGCTGAGCTTAGATTCGTGTTCCTAATGGTATAAGCTACAAGATAAATAAAATTAATTTAACTTAATTAAGAAAAAAAAAATTTTTTTTTCTAAAGCTGAAATGGTCGTTTAAAAAAAGAATGACCCATTTACAAAATGTCAAATTTATTTATTTTTTCCAATTGATTTTTATTTATTTATTTATTTATAAAAAATACCCTAATCCTTCCCCTACCCACCTGTAATGTGATAATTTATCGGTTTATTTATTTAATTCTATATATATATATATAAAGATTCTTACACAAATTAATAATGAATAATGATCTTTCAATCAATTTAAGTTAATTTAATTAAGTACTTATTTATTTATAATTAGCTAATAATAATTAGAAATAATAATTTAAATCAAAGATATAAGTTGATTGAACTCTAACGATGTATTGATTAATTATTTCTTATTTATACTGAATATAAAAATATAAGATCTCGATATTTTTATAAGTACATGGCTTATGTTGTAGTACATGGCTTATTAATAAACAAAGCGTGAGTTCTTTTCTCAAATGGAGATTACAAGTTGTTAATTAAAAAAAAGGAATTATTTTAAGTCTAGACCATTCACCGAGTCTATTTAGACTAGGCTTCAGTTTTTGTAAATGTTATGTTCACTAAGTCGTTGATTACTCGCTGTATAGCTATTGTGTAAGATAATTAATACACAAATGTTAATTTTGTGCGCCATCTTTTATACTACACAAGAGTTATTTATACGTTATTTATATCTGACATTACGATATTAACTTTTACGGTATAAAATAAAAACACGACCAAATTTTCGTCGTCGTCGAAATAGGTTTATTTTCTAATTTTTTCGCTGTAGTCGAGTTTTACAACATTTTTAAACGTAAAAAACAGATTTTTAAATTTGACAGAATTTTTAAACGTTTTTATTTATAAGTTTTTGTAAAGAAAGAACGAGCTCTTATTTTGAACATTTAATAATGAGTTCAATTTTAAACGTTGAAGAATTTTTCAAAAAATCCAAACTCATCTCGGGTTAAATTTACTTCATGTACCTACTATTTTCTTCTTCTACGATTTCGAATTCTTTTAGACAATCAATATACCATGAATACCTTACGAAAATATTGTACAGTTCGTACAATTTTTAACAAATTCATTTTTAAACTTTTGATATTTTGTGTTTATATTTTTTATTTTTCGCTTCGCTACAATTATGTTTATTCTGACAAAAAATAGTTAAGCGGAGCGAATTTAGCTGATGGTCGGTAGTCGGTGGTAGGAATTGTGTTTTTACCTTTAATTATAAAGTTTTTACGTTATTTTTTTATTAGATATGTTTTGACCGGGGTTTGATCCCGAGATTTTCTATCTGCAATGTGTTTACTAATACAACATGGGTCAGAATATGGGTCATAATCTCACTTAATTCTTTAATCTATTAATATTAATAAATAATTCTAATGACACAATTTGGAGTCAGATGTACTCTTCTGAAATAATCAAACTCTAATAACCTGATATAAAATATTCATAGGTCTTTAGTTCCATATTTTTTTTTAAATATTCTGTACTCTTAATGATTCATATTTAATAAATTTTTTTCTATTTTTTTCAATGCTAACTTTTATTCCAACACTATTTAATAGCATGCGATTTGATAAATTTTAGAGACAAATTCAAATATAAAACCCCATACTATTTAAATATTGTAAATTTATTTTACTTTCAAAAATGTTCATTTCAATTGTTACTTTTCAATTATTAATTCACTTTTCAATTTTATATTCTTTCAAAATGTAATTGTCAAAATTTATTTTAATAGCTAATGTTCATTTCAAAACTTTTTTTAAGTGGTTTTTCTCAACTCTATTAATTTTAATATTCTGTTCAATGCTAATCGTATTTTAAAACATGTTCTTCTGTTAATGTTATTTACTTAGATTACAAAATCAATAAATTCTATACATATATATAAATATATGTACATATATCCTGGCTAGTATCTATATATTGATAGTTAGCGTTAGTTTAGTTGTTCAATAATAAATTTAAATACAAAAAATACAGAAGAATCCTTTTGAATTTATTTTAAAGGACATTATATACAGAAATACATGGAAATTTTATTTTAGTTTTTTTTTTTACATTTTTGTTTACATTTAAAGGACCAATTTTGAATGAAAAGAGTGGAATTTGTATTTACAGTTTACATAAACTTGAAGTTAAAATGTTTTATATTTGTTTGTTTGACTAGTTTTGTATATTTTTAATGTTTTTATTCTATAGTTTAAAATACTTTTTAATAGTTTTAATTTAATTTTAAAATTGAATTGTAAGTGATAATGAAATTTCAATGTCTATTCAATGGTTAATGTAACAATAAAATTCAATTGTTGAAAATAGGGTTAGTTAACATTGATCACGTATATTGTAATTTATTTAAGGAGAAATTGATTATTGATCGTACACTAATAAAAAACAGTTATTAACTGCTATGAATTTAAGTACATTTAAAGTTGCAATTGAAATGTAGCTTTTCCTTAGTTTGAGCTTAGTAAATAATACGATTATTTGAGCTGAGTTCAAACAAGATTTTAAGGATTCTTCAAAATTTATTTTGGGCTTTATTACTACTGTGTAAGCGATATGTACAAATATGCGTTATTTAGTTATATGGCTGGGTGGCACAGTGGTTAGAGTGGCGACATTTCATGCGAAATACGCGGGTTCGAATCCCAGTGAAAGTAGAAAACTCTTATTTGTTTTCTGACTCTACTCAGCTACCATTCGCGATTGGGTTCAAGTTAATGGTTTAATCAATAATTAGTTATTATATATCTTTAATAAAAAATACATTAATATAACAATATAAACAAATAATTCAATTAAATAATATAACTCACAGATAGAATTCCATATAGCTCAAATACAAAATTATTACAATATAAAAAAAATTTAACTATTTCTATTGAAAATCTAAGACATGTAGGTACTATCCTTTGTAAATTTTATGTGGAATTCATTTGATCCTCCCATCCTCTTCATTTGAACCCCCTGTTCCGACATGCACGTATGTAGTCAGGCTGTTCAGCCTATAACAGTATAATATGGTATGTAAAGAGCAAATGCAGCAGTGTCGTAGACACCCTATTGTATAATGAAATACTAAAATATCAGCTAACATTGAAAAGTTTATTCTAAGCCAACTTCCATGTATACAAACATATAAAAGTTCAAAAAAATTCAAAATCAAAATTCAGTTATTAAACTTTTACTTTCTTTGCTTTTTATATCACAGTCAAAATAAATTTAAATAAATTGTTTAAAGTTAATTAAAACTAGAAATGTTTAGATTTAATTAGAACTTTAAAAATAAAAATCAAAAATTCTTTTATTTTTTAGAAACGGAACCAACAGAATACAAAACTTTATTACGAATTTTAAAATAATAATCAAAATCAACTTAATATTCTATTCCAATTAAAAACGTTCATTCGTAAAAATAAAAATATATTTAACGTAATTATAAATATAAAAAACGTGATTCTTAAAAATTTTATTTCAATTAACACTTAAATTTCTAGTGAAATTTAAAGTTATTTAAAAAAAAAAGTGAAAAGTATTTTATTTTTAAAAAAATATTTTACCTATATACAATTTGCTTAAGAAACTGACAGATGTTGTATTTTGATATTTTTTCTATTCAATAAATTTTTAGTAACTCATGAATTTAGAAAATTAAAATTAACGTCATAATAAATAAATAGTGAAAAATCCCCACCAAGAGGAGAACTTTATTTTATTTTGTTTTGAGTGAAGCTTTCGTTTGAGTGAAAAACTTTGTATGTATAACAAAAAGTTCGGAAATACTTTGGATTAGGGTCCGCGTCTGATTGCAAGTAAATGCTTTATATCAGTTTTTAGTGATTTCATCAGTGTTCATAGAAGACAACTTTGACCGACAATGTCATTTCAAGGTTAAATTGATTATTTAAAAATTTTAATATATATTATTTTAACCGTTATATTTTTGCGCTGCGACATAATACTATCTTTGATATATACGTATTATTTCATCTTAATAGGTGTTGCCGTTTTTGAAAAAAAGAAAAAATATAGTTTTAAGGTTTACAATTGTATTATGTATGTAAAAATATAATTAGAATAGAGCTTGGAAGTGGTTACAAAATTGGAATCAGCAAAACTAAAATATTTTTAAAATTTGTATAAAATCATACACATACGTGATTCTATACTATAGATACCTGTTGAAACCTGTTGTAAGGTACAAAATTTATTATAATCTTTTAGAGCAAAATGTGTCCTAGCAATTTCTTCATATTTCATTTTAATATGCAATATTATTGAGTAATTTAGTTTCATTCACAGTGGAGTAATTGTTTCAATTCACTGTGTATAATTAATTAGAACAATTGGTTATTGCTGCTCAAATGTTAGTCAGAGAAGCCGGTTTACACTTTACAGGTTCCTATTGCAAATATATTGTTCCAAAAGACAAATTAAAATTTATTGAATGGCATTAGGAGTGTTTGGATATTTCATTTAAGAAATATTGTTTAAAATAAATTTCAAAAATTTAATACGCAATTACTCCGTGACACATAACGTAGACAAATTAAATTAAGATTTATAATTAACTTTATATTTTATTAAAAATTTTTTCTAATGTATTTTTATTGTGTTCAATTTTATAGCGAATAAAGCGCGCAAATATCACGTCGTCATATTGAATTTAATTTAAAGTGATAAATTTGAATTCTTAAAGCGGTGAATGTTTTGTATCAAAAATATACGTTGTTAAAAAAAGGAGTGATTTTATTTATTATTTTTTATAATGTTGTTTATACGCTAGCAGGCGCATGTAAATTTATATTTTATTGTTGGTTTTTTTTTTTAATAAATTACGAAATGTTATTGTTTTTTAAAACATTTTGAAGTGATAATTATAAAGGTTGTCAGCTGTCGCTGCTTTGATTTGTAATCATTGTTAAATTATTCTATGATAATTTTATTTTACAAATTATTGAATAATTACTATTCGCTTTTGTCTATAAATTTTGTCGCTATTGTCTTTTGTCTTTTGTAGCCCCACTCTTTACGGAACTACATCTCCCCGATGTATAAAATATTCCAATATTTAAATTTCTATAACAAATGTTCTATAAGATGTATGTATTTTGAATCTGGAAACACCAAAAGATATCTGGCTTTATGAATATCTGCAACACAAATGTATAGGGTTGCCATACTGTATTTTTAATATAACAGTACAGTAAGGGCTAAACTTAATTTTTACAAGATTTTTGTACGTTATATCTTCCATACGATTTGAGTTACAAACTTTAACATTTGAGAAGAGTTATAAATCTAACAAAATAATTATGTAAGAGTTACTTTTTAGTGTGGCCCTCTGTTTATACGTGTTTAGGTGTGTGATAACATTTTTTCTAAATTAGAAAGGGTTTTCTTAAAATTGAAGAAGTGTCTCTTGATTTTTTACAGTGTTTTAAAAAAAATTATAATGAACTATTTTTTAATATACATTGTCTAATTTGAAAAATGACCCCTGAATTTATTTGAAAAAACTACCTTGGTTAACTTCATTACTTGTTTTCGATTAAAAACACGACATTCCAATCTATTTTCGTTTTTATATTTTTTGTCATGCTTTTATAGAAAGTTTACTTAATTTTTTAATTATAACTATGCTTTTGAAGGGTTTTTAAATTTCATTTAGTTATTAAGTATTCATTAACTGAATTAAAAAAATGGTTACATTAATATTTCGAATAGTACTTATACATATTATAGACTTCTTTAAGTAACCTATTATGATTGTAAGACAATTCTAATTTGGTACCTAATAAAATTTAATTTTAATTACTGATTTGTTTAGGATTTCTTAAATTAATAACTTTTTGTTATAAATAAGTTTCAGAAATTTCAAAAAATAAACAAAAATAATTGGGTACCATGTGTAAAATAAAAATTAATTGGTTTTTTTAAAACATTAATTAACATTACAAATAAAACATTTTAATCTGTTACGTGCTAAAATTGTACCATAGTTTTATTATAGTAACATAATACAATAAAGTACTCTAATTTTATATTTACTTAAGGTTTGAAGGTCCAAATGGTTATCAAAAGAGAACCAATTTTCATATACCATCCAACATATTTATTGGTTTTTTATAAGTACTTTTTAAAAATAGGTTGAGGGGTGTAAGGCAGCATATTAAGTAGTCGATACTAAATTTCATATGTACTTTTTTGAAGCTTGCATTGTACAAGGGCTCTTCAATGCACTCTTACTTTGCACTTATCTGGAAATAATTTATTCTATATTTTTCCAATTTAAAGTAATGCATTTTAAATCGAATTTAGACTCGTTAAAAGTTAGATTATATTTGGTATATTACAATCATAATACAAGATTACTTATATTTCAAATGAAGTGGGACTACTTAATGTTCCTAAAATATTTTATTTACTCTTAAAACACTTTTAAAATTAAAGTAAATTCCAGAAAAGAAGAACAGGGACAAGAACAGATAGACGGCAAGACAAAAAGAACATTTTATGTAAAATATTTTTTCTACATATACGTAAAATTATAAAAAAAAAATTTGATTACAAAATTAGTTCAAAATTCAATTTTATATTAGAACCAAATTTAATTATTAATTTTAATTAAAACTTTACATGTTAAAATACTTTTTTTTTTGTTTTATTTTAAAAACGTATGGAGACATGGTGTTATTATCCGTAAAAGTAATTATCCGAAAGTAATTATCTGTTTCAATATAAGGTGTGAAATACAAACCAATACATATTAATTCTAAAATTATACTTATCCCTTTTTTTGTAATAAAAAAATTTAAAAATATTAAAGTATAATTCTCCCTTAAGTATTCTGATTTTACTTAAATTACATGTTCTTATCTATTTTTTATGTGATTACAATGATTACTTTCATTTTTTTTTCGTATGTTTTTTTTTTTTATATGTTAATGTAGTTGATGATGTAGTTGTTTAATAATAACGGTTATTAAGGATACTTTTGTTAGTTTGTATTTATTAATATGATGATATGAGTTAAAATGAAAATTACAACAATATAATTATTAACAACTTGCTACTCTTTAATATTAAGTGGATAAGTAATGCAATTTTTTATATGATTACTTATATTTAAGTATTTACTTAGTTATACTTATAAGTATTTAGTTAGTTATATTTTGAATTCCATTGTAATTGAATGGGTATATTGACATGTAAACTGGAAATGTATAATATATATTACGCAATATAAATACATATATATGTATATATACACAATTTATTATTTATTAAGAATATTAAAAAAAAAAAAGGAATTGTTATTGTAAAATGTTGCCTCCTGGCATTTTTCAGGCATATCACATTAAATTATATTCTATCATGAAGATTAATTTTATTATATTATAAGAATAACGGCATTAATTTGTGTTATGTATGGATGTATGTACGTATATGTGTGCATATGTATTTACTTATACTTTTATTCCGTATTTAGAAATGCTTAAAAGTTTATATTAGGATTTTGTAGGATCTCATATTTTTTTTTATCTAAAAGATAAAAATTTTAAATGGAATTTGAGTTTAAAAATAATATTTATTCTATATATAGTTCCAGAAATTGAATGAAATTATTAATAGAGAGGGAGAAAACAAGTTAAAGATGTATGTGTATGAGGGTTAATTTGTATGTAGCACTATTAACAATACGACTATGGAATAAATGTAATATTTACGCACAAATCATTTATGTTAAATAGACACAGTGTATGTAAAACACATCGCATTTATCTAACTATTCATTAATTTTAAAGAAATTTTTCATTACCCTACAAGTAATTTATGTTTTTTTAAGCTCTAATTATTCGATCAGTGGCGAAGTGGTTAGGACGTCGGAAATTACTTAAAAATTTTTAAATAGAGCTTATTTAGATTATGTTTTCCGTCTAATAATTCTGAAGATTAAAGTCACTAAAAATTTCTTCATATTTTGTCAACATACCTCGTAATCTTGTTTTCTTAAATTTATTTTCTAGCTTAAGTCATGGTTAAACTTGACTGATTGCATTAATAATTTTAAAAAAAAAAGTATTACATTGTACTCACTGTCAAGATTTACAATATTTTATGAGTTTTTTTAGGGGTTTTTCATTCTAATTCTAATACGGAGATTTTTTATAAAAGGGGAATGCCGTAACTATCTGACATACGTAATTGGTACCGCCACTGATAAACTTATGGTTAAAGTTATTTATTCTAAAATCTCTTTACAAAAATTTATAAACCCAATTAAGCTTAAATGTTATAATATTATATATGTACGAAAAAATACCAAATGTAATTAATAAATTCACTCAGTTCTAAGAAGATATTTATACAAATTAAGTGCTTAGAAAGTACTTAATAAATAATGATTCAGCAGATAAAAGCATGTTCCAAATTTTAGCAGTTCTAGGGGTTCTAGAGGAAACGAGTTTCCATAAGCAGTTTTAAGCCTAGGAATTTCTGCAGTGAAAAACTAAAGCTTGCGACATCCTTGGTAATATATATATCTGAGTTTACATATTAAATTTAAATACAATTAAAATAACACAACTTTTAGCATAAGTAAAGTATATATATATATATATGTTTTAAAATTATATAAATTAATATATACATTTTGAAACCAAACCACACCAAATACAATTAAAATATCGCTTGTGGCAAATATCATCACCTAAAATAATTTTAAATTTTTATAATATATATGTATAGATATATATACATAATAAGTACTTAATTCAAAATAAGTACCTATACTCAGTACCTATAGTTAGATACTCTTTAGAAACAAAGTGCTATATGGGTTTCTATTTATATTTTATACATAAAATTTTAATTCCCATGAAATCGTGCGTAATAAAGGACTAACTTTAATTATCTTTTAAGAAAAATAAAAAAAGCAACAAAACAAAAACCAAAAAAAAATTCAAAAGGAAAACTAAGAAATTCCTGAAAATATCCTGCGAAAAAAAAACAACAATAATATATGGAATGAAAATCAAACTTCTTAAGGCTATAAAATCTAATTCTTGAATATGTATATATACACATATTGTAAAGCATGTATGTGTATTTATATAATATACCAGAAAATGTTTATTTAGTGAGAAAAAAAAAATTAGGGGTGGGGGGGAAAATAAAATTAGAACGGAAAATCACAAAAAATATTCTATTAAATTTTAAGTCACATTTTATGGGGTATTTTCGTGTTCATCAAATGATCATAACTAACATATTTAATATTAATAATAATTATTTTATATACATTGTATTATATTCTATATATATATATTTATATACGTATACAAAAAATCATAATATATGTATGTGGCTTTTATGCTATTAAAATTATTTAAAATTTTTCCCATTCTCTAATAGATTCCAGCAATTCTCAAGTTGGTAAGAGATGTTAAACTGAACTAACTATATTCATATATATTTATATATATACTCACGGTTGTGGTAGTAAAAGGAATAAAAAATACATTTTTTTAATACAAAAGAAGGATTATACATATTATATACTCATATATATACATATATTATATCGTTATTTATTTAACCTAAATGGTTTATTAGAGTTATCATATAATTTTTGTTATACAGTCAAGATTCGATTGATGGAATCAAAATTTTTATCAAATATCAAAACTGTTTATCTATTTATATTAATTATAATACATTTTAGCTTTTGGTTAACAAGTACCACTAGGTTTTAATTGGACACTCAGTCTTCTTATTGATTCATATTTGTATTATGTGTTTATATTCTGGGGTATAATCTTTTACCCAGTAGATTTTTTGAGAAGAAGTTCTCTGAATTATTAGGTCTACAACTACTTTTTAACTAGAAGTATGCAGTTTAAGAACGAATACACAATACAATGCAAATCGTTTTGAATGAATGGGATTTGATAACTTCTTAACTTTTTATATATACACTGAAAAAAAAGCTGTTTGCCAAATTTGCAAAAAAACATTACAGTGAAAAAATAACGTTAGGCAATAGTAATTATAACAATACATACTAAATTATTCACTCCAAATTCATTATACACTATTAACTTTTAATAAAATTTATAACAAAATGTTAAATGAATAATATCATATGTAAAGTAACATTTTTGTTATCAAAAAAGAAATAATAGTTATAAAATTTTAAAAGAAAATTAAAAAAATAATTATAACATATTTTCAATTAAATTTAATAAATTTTCCTATATTAACTAAAAAGATTTGTTATTTTATTTTTTAGTTTTAGTAATTTGTACTTTAAATATTTCATATGATATTTTCATAAAGCAGCATTGCAAATTTTCCTATGTAAATTATTAATATTTAATAAGAGTACAAAACAAAATACAAAAAAAAAATTAAGAAAGTGTTTATTTAAACCTTTAACCTTGCTTAATTTGAAATAAATAATTAGCTATGTTTATTTGCAGTTTTCGATCATTTGTTTATAGAAATTTTCTACAACCACATAGCTGCATTTATTAGGTAAAAAAAAACATTTGTTCATTTTTGGCTTAAAATTGTTGAATGGAAAATACATAAAAAACATTAGATAGAAATAGAAGTTGCCTATCTATTTATTATCTAATACATCTATGATTTTTTATTTATTTATAATGTATTACTTTTATATGAAGCTGCTCAAATTCTACAAGGTGTTTCCGTTGGCGAACTTCTTTTTTTATATTACGATTTATATTTTCCTTATATTTAGGAATTTATAATTATAAATTAACCAATAAAATGTGACTTAAAAGAATATAAAAAATTTAAACGAAACTGTAAAAAAATTTGATTCAAAACATAAATTATTTAGTATCAACCATATTATGTAATATTAAATTGTTGTTATTAAAAAATCATATATTACTTTTTTCAATCTAGTTTATAAGATTTTGTGCGATAAATAATTTCATTGAATCTGTATTAAATCAATATATTTTTCAAAAATCTTTTATAAAAATTTTCAAATTAACTATTTTTACTTTTTTTTATTTTTTTCATCATTCAACTTGCGCTACACTCGTTTGTTTATGATAATTTTGTGTCTTTACTTTACTTATGAAAGTGAGATGAATATGCATACACATATTATGTGTTATTGTGTTAGTGCGATAGCAAAAATTTTATATGGCATGATTATTTTCAATGTGTGAATTTAAATTCATTCAATTTTTGAATTTCCTAATAAGAAATTGAAGTTTTAAAGTTGTTTAAACGTGTTCGCGTCGATTATAAAATTAGCTTCTGTTTTGTTATCGTTTTTATTATCGTTTTCGATGTCATTTTTGGAGAATATTTTAAAAGATTGGAAATTAGAAAAGCTTCTACCAATCTTTTTGGGTAAGTATATTTTAATTAACATGCATTTTAATTTTACAGTAAGTTTTTAATTGTTGTGTGTGATATACATACATACATTTTTATGGAAATGCATATTTTTTAGAAGAAAAATTTGATGAAGTGGCTTTTAAAAGTTTGGACTATCTAGGAATTTCTGCAATAATTAAAGAACAAGGCACAAGAGCCATTTTTTGGAAAAAATTTAAGGAGGTTTTCTTAACCAGAGACAACGTAAGTTATACAATTTTTTTAAATCTAAATTTGAGTATCCATTAAGACTAAGTCATTTGTTAAAAACTAAACAATTGCCATTTCTGGTATAAATGACACAAAAATTTGTTTTTAATTTTTCTTTTGTGTTATTGATTCTTTTGTTTAATTGATAAGAACCAATATTTATTATGAACTAATCGCCAATATTAATATTAACAAAAAAATGAACTAATCCCCAAAAATATTTTTCAAATATTTGGGGTTTAGTTCAAATGAATTAATCGCCAAAAACACTGAACTAATGCCCAAAAATAATGAACCCAAGTTAAATTTTAGCAAAAAAATTGGGTGTTAGTTTATATCGCCTTGGTTATTAAGTGAAGTTATTTATTCTTATAATTTAGTATTACATTTAGGTGTACCTACTTTTTTGAAAAATTATTTTATTAATAGCATTTTTCGCAAAAAAAAAATTTAAACCAGAAATGCAGTTATTTACTTTTTCATAAAGGTTTAAGGTGTTTTTGATAAAATTAATTTACTTAATATTTTAAGGAATCCGTCAAATCAAGCAATTTTGAAAGTGAATGTACAGAAATATCTGACATTCCAAATAGTTCTGAAGGTGACAACAACCACATTTTACAAAGTGAAAATAATTATATTTTTGATTCAAATAACGAAAACTACCTCGACATATCTAATATTTCTGTGCTACCAAACGATTTTTCTTTCGTTTTAACCAATTCTTTAAGAAATTTTTTAAAGTGCGCAGATGGAAAGTTAATACTACTTCATTATCAAATGTATAAATCTTTAGACAATTCTTCAAGAAATTCATTGGCCAGGTTAATTATCAACAAAGAATACGAGAGATTAAATTTTCCTGATAAGTATAAAATAAAAGCCGAAAGATTTTTACAGTTAAGATCCGAAATTGTTTCAGAATTTTTATCTGAAGAAAATTATAAAACTCTTTACTACGTTCCTTTCGATAAGCAAACTAAAACTAATGCAAGTGGAAAATTATGGGATGCCTTTAATCATTTTAAATGCAAATTAAGTAAAAATAAATAATTTTGAAATCTTTCTTTTAGGATGAAAATCTAGTGCTAGAAGACATTAGGAAAATAAAAAATACACACTTTGAGAATAAAAGTACTGTACAACCTATCGTATTAGTTGTTGGGTCCAGTCTTTTAGGTATATACTTGTATAAAATTTTTTCTTATACACAAAAAAAATTATTTTTATTTTCATTTTCAGATATTATTGACAAATGTTTTGTTTTAGTCAATGATAATTTATATTCATTTTCATCTGCAGAGTCAGCTGTTGATGCCTGTTTTAAAATTATTTATTCATTGAATTGTGAGTATTCAGCCGAATCCAAACCAATCTGGACATTTTTGCAGAAATACATATACAAAATTCAGACGCCTTACGACAAGAATTATTCAACAGTTACAACTCTTTTTAGTGAGTTAACAAAATATTAATTTTTAATTTTACGTTTGATTACAAAATGAATTGTTTTATTTGTAATAAATTTTTTGACCAGTCTGATTTATATATAAGACACATTAAACTAATTCATAGGTTAGATACCGCTATTTTGAAATGTAAAAGTTGCTCCACTACTAGATTATTTTCTAACTTTAATTCATTTAAAAAACATATAAATAAACATTTTCAAAATATACAAAGCGATACTTCAAAATTAAAAATTTCTTCAATTTCATTAGCAGAAGAAAGTTTCTTACCAATCTCTGGCAATACAGAGCATTTCTTTATTGATACAGATATTATATTAATATTATAATATTAATTGATTATATTGATGAAAATGTTTATGTTCTTTTTGAAGAGTTTGATACTTTATACTATGATAGCCATAGATATTGTCATGTAGTAGAGCATACAACTATTAGAAATAATTATAATGTTAACAGCCATATTAAACTTTATAACTTAATTAAATTTAAGGGTGAGAATTTAATCATTTAAAAAATACCTGTAGGTACACAAAATTATTAAGCTATTTTAAAAATTTGAAAATGTTACATTTTTAAGATCAAATCAAAAATAAATAATTTCTATAATTTTTATAAAATTTTAATTTTTAAATACTTTTTAATCTATAATTAAATACTTTTGAATTCAAATAAATTTTTTTCAGTATATTTTCAGCATTTAAGTATATACATATTTATATATATATTATATAGCATTTAATTATTTATTTTAAGGATATTGCAAATGTTAAGAAATTATATTTAAAAATATGAAAATGTTAAATGTAAAATAAAATCTAATCTAAAAATAACAAATAAATACAATCAGTTCAGCAAAATTTTATTATTATTTTATGTTCCAACAATAGAAACAAAATTTTAATTATTTATATTACATTATTTATTGTAACAACATAGCTATATTTGCTATCATCTAAACTAAATTATACTAGCAAAATAAAGCTAATATCCATTAATTGACATATGAAAATTTGCAATAATGAAAGTCAATATCGGCTGGTATTACATTAAAGAGTATATGTAAAAAAGTAGCAGAATTTGCAATGTTACCTTAGAAATTTTGAGAGAATTTCTCTCCACCTTTGGAAGGTAAGAGTCAAATACAGCTGGAGTTACATTAAAGAGTGTAATAAAATAAATAGCAAAATTTGCAATGTTACCTTACAAATTTAGATAGAAGTTTAACTTTTGGAAGTAATTCCAGAAGTTCGAGATTTGTAAGATATCATTGCAAATTTTGCTATTTACTTTAATATACTCTTTAGTGTAATACTAGTTGACATTTAATTTTATCCTTACAAATTTTCATACGTCGATTAATGAATTTAGCTTTGTTATGCTAGTATGATTTACTTCATATAAATGCAAATATAGCTATCTTGTTATATTAAAACTTTTTTATAAAAATAGCCACAAATGATTTTCAATATTAGACCTCGTAATATTTTGTAATTAGAATTCTTCTTATATAATTACAGCCGAATTTGATTCTGATACTAGAGAATTACCAAACAATTATCGGAAATTTTATTATATTTTGTAGGAATTGATGACGTTTAATATTAGAAATAATTAAATAATTCTTTCCTATAAATTATATCATTTTCTGCAATTTAATGCTACTATCCCGATATGAGCTATATAAATAGTACGTCATATGTAAAAAAAATAGCAAATATAGCTAATATTTTTTTCAGTGTATATAATATATTCGTAAAAAAGTTTTTTTTCATTAAATCTGGAACTAAGTCTGAGTAGCATCAGTGAAATCAATAAATTCTGAAATTAGTTATATGTCATCAGTTACGAACCGATTTATGAGTAATGTTAAAAGAAGCAATTAGTTCACTCCTTGGACATCGTGTATAGTAAGCAATTTACATTAAAGTAGTTTAAAAGGAAATGGATTTTCTACTTTATGAGTAACAAGGGAAGTTAGCAGGATTTTCAGGATTAAGTATGTAAAATCTAAGTAATTCTTCACTAACTCTAATTTAAAAATTCTAAAAATTCTAATACGACACTAATGTGTCGCTATATGACTCATATCATTTTTTAAATTTCTTTACTTTGTATAATATTACTTCACGTAATTTAGACTTGTCATAATATAGAGGTTTCATCTAAAGAAGTTTTACTGTATACATTTTCATAAAAGTTTTAATTTTTCTTCATTTAAATCCCAATGTGATCTGGATTTAAAATTTTCAGAAAATGTTTTCAAGGCATTTTCTAATAGCAACATTTTCCATATTGATGTTAATTTTGTTATACATATTCTGTGGTTGTTGTTGTTGTGGTTATCGTTGCTGTTGTTGTTGTTCATCATCTCTGTGAAAATTGTTAAAAAAAACTTTTTATTGTTGAATTGTAGAAAAAAAAAGCCAATGTTTTATCATTTTAAGAACCGAATTATAAAAAAATTTTTTGCGAAGATTTGTTTTTAGATTTTCCTGGATTTTTGGTACATTTTTTAATAGATTATAAGTTAAATGTAAATGGGCGAGGAGGGGGCACAAAGAAATGGAGGGAGTGTTGGTTGAAGTTGGTAAATTCAAAAATTTCATATTACTCTCTTGTGATTAATTTTTATAGCATAATTCGCTTCACGATTTTTTTTTGTTTTAAATAAAATATTAAATTTTAATAATTTGTTCTAAAAAGAAATAATGGTTGTAATTTTTATGAATTCTGAATTAATTTTTTTGGGTCAAAGTAGATGTTTTATAAAAAGAGATGATGTTTTACTTTCCAAATTTCTTAAATTAAACTAATCAATTGTATACATAAACGATTTTAGCCCCAATTGTAACTATAGGTTTTCTATAATTTTAAAGGACATTTTGTATTTTAAATGACATTATGTACCTAGTACATAATATATTTTTGTTAAAAGTCTTACTAATATTGGATGGTTATTATAGTGTTCTATACTTATGCATTTATTTAAAATATCGTTAAGCAGATTACCAATACAACATTAAGTAGATTACCAATACTATAATAAGTAGATATAAAAGATACTTTCTTATGTTACAAGTGATTTTAAAACTTTGTTAATTATAAGTTTTCAAACTCTAATAATGTTTAAGTGTTATTCTACTTATTAAAATATTAACACTAAAAAAAAATAAAAAAAAAAAACTGCGTTAGGACGAAAAAGGATATTTAAAAAAAAGGATCTTCGGGAATCGGGATTGTTTATTTTTGTAATTGGGTCAGAATATATAGGCAATCTAACAGAATTTTTGTCTTTGATCATGGGTAATACTTTTTTGAAGTAATTTAATATTAATAAAAAACGAGGAAGAGTGTAGTAGAGTAGACTGTGTCAACTCTGGGATACCCGTATGACCGTTATATAAACATTATATCATTATTATTGTAAACATTAATTACTTCTGGCAAAATTTCAAACATACCAGCTTTAATAGGTGAAATATAATGCTCGTATAAAAGAAAGATTTGTATGGCAGCTACTCGAACCCTCTGCAGTAGACCAACCAAATTTTGCAGTAACTTTGGCCATTACACTAAACTTTTTTTTGGCAAAATTTCAGACACCCAGCTTTAATAGGGATCGAGTAATGCTCATATAAAAGAAGGAGTTGTATGGCAGCTACTCGAACTCACTGCAACAGACCAACCAAATTTTGCAGAAACTTTGGCCATAAAACTAAACTACTTTTGCCAAAATTTCAGACACGTAGCTGTAATAGGTTCTGAGAAATACTCATATAAAAAAAGAAGTTGTATGGCAGCCACCCGAACCCATGGACCAAAATGGCTGGATTTAAATAGCGATGACGGCTATTACAAAATAGATTCTAGCTCTTTTAGTTTTTGAGTTATCGTGCGGACGGACGGACGGACATACATAGCTAAATCGATTTTTTTTTCGATTCTGATCCGATCCATACACTTGAGTCTATATCTACCCCCCCTCCTTCTCTGCGTCACAAACGTAATGGCAAATTTATTATACCCTTTGACTATATAGTCATACGGGTATAAAAATAATTGTTATATGCTGGTTTCCTATATAGGGTGTCCCAGGTTAATTTCTATAAAGAGAAGCTGGTATAAGGGAAGGTGACAGCGAATAAAAAAATTGGAAATAGTGGTTGGTAAATCTTCAACCCAGAAGAAACTCCGTTATTTAGTCTTAAACAAACTTCTATTTTATGTAAAAGTTTATGAGGGACAGTGTAATTCTAAATACATATGTAGTTAAATCATACTTCATTATGTAGTTTTTCCACAATACTAAGTATCTAGTTTTTGTTGTTGTTTTAAATGGTGGTTGTGCATTTCTCTTTTATTACTTTTCATTAATTTCAAATTAATATTATTTATTTATATTATATTATATTTTAAAACCCATTTTTGAAAATTATTTGATCACCAAGGAGATTTTGTAATTATTTTTTTTTTTTGGTTCAATATACATGACCTGTACGGGAATTGAACTCGCCGACCCGCCGTTGCTAAGGACAATGTTTTTAATCCTTTACCACAAACTAATACTAAATTGAAGTTATTTTCTCTTACACAGTACAATTCTATACATAGTTACTGTTTCTTTTATAAATACTGTACTGTAAAGTGATGTTTGAAAAAACTATATTTTAAATTTGATTAAATACTAAAAAAAAAAATTAAGAATAATTATGTTAAGAGTTTTTTATTATTAATTAGATGTATTGAGTAATCAGTATCATAACTTATTCAGTTTATAATATTTACCAGCTGTACTTATTTATTAAAACCGCAATATTATAGCACCATTTAATTATATGGTTTTTTGTAATTAAAGTTTTGAATTATTTAAATAATTTAATATTAAATTAAATTTTTAATATTAGAAATTAAAATTAAAAATTTATTCTTTAATTTTCCACGATCCTTACTATTTACTAAAATACTTATATTTAACATTTAACGTACTTATATACAAACATATTTATTTTATAATTACCATTGATAAATTTGCACCTGTATTTATTTTTATTTTTATTAGTATAAGTATTAGTACTACTATATGTTAATAGTACTTAAAGATTTTTCAAGGATATTTGCTTATATGAAATATGATTATCCTTATTATATTGAATTAGAATGATATGCTTGAAATGATTGTAAGTGTTCGTTTCAATCATATATTATCAAGTATTGGATTATTTATAAATTCACGTTTATATAAGTAAGTACTAAGGTATATTTATACATTATTATTCATATATATATATCTTTGTACTAGTTTTATATATTTACTGAACATGTTATTTAATATTATAGCAAAGGATTAAAATAATATTTATTCAATAATTAGGATTATAAATATAACAGAAAATCTATTCCCATTTATTATTGTTATATAAAGCTTTCTTGTGAATTTTTACATATTATAACTAATAAGTTATTTAAATTAGTATTCAGAAATAAATGGCTGCAAGAAATTACTACTTAAATTTTCTTATTTTTGTGGTTAAGACGTCGACAATTTACGTAGAAGTTCTCAAACCCCGAGACCCGGTCAGATAATATCAAATAAAAAAAATTACGTAAAAATGTAGAAACTAAGGTTTAGTCTAAAATGACTTGGCGAATTCCTTATACTCCTTTAAGGAGCGGAGAATTTAAAAATTTGCAAACCTCTTAAAATTAAAAAGCAAATCAGTTTAGATGTAGGGCTGTATTTAGCTCAAAACATTTGCTTTATTAATATGCTTTCCCTTAAAAAAATAAATACATATTTAATAGGTTTTTCTTTGTAACCATTGAATTATTCAGTAAAAATTGATTTAAACACATGTTAATTTATATTTGTAATTGTGAATTCTCGTCGTTTATATAAAATGAAATTGGATATGAATATTGTTATTAAGACGGAAGTTACCTAGGTGTAGGATTTGAGTTATAAAATAAGTAATCAAAAAAAAAAGGAAATCTCAGTTCAAATAAAATATATATTTCGATACCTTTAATTGTATATGTTATAAGATTATTTTCTAAATTTATCGTGGAAGATTTAGTTATAATTTTCTAATTCCATTTTATTGAAAGACTTTATACATTTATTGGACAAAATCGGTTGTACGAAAAAAGTCATCAAAAACAAAGTATAGAAAAATTCGAAATTTCCGCACAACCAACGGATTCTATCTGTCAAATACTGTGTTAAGGTAGGAGTCTTTTTTCATGTGCCGGAAATCCGCGAAATACAATTTTGTTACAGTCTCCAAAATAAGGGAAAAATGTCGACAAAATTTTGAGACTTTTTACATATGGCGAAAGCCTCCAAAATTTCGTAAATGTCTTGGATACTTTTTCTTCGGTTCTTTTTTCATACAGCCTAGATAATTCAAAGCAAATTTGTCAAATGTCCAAAGAAAATTTACAAAAAAGAACTTTTCCATCACGACTTTTACACTGATGTCATTGTTACAATTTCCATTGCCGGTTGACAAATTTGAGTTAAAGTTCAAATCTCCACTTAACAATTATGGTATTAGCAACTTTTATTTTCAGAAGTACAAAGCTGTACAATTTTTTTATTGCAAAGATGTAATTTACGCGCAAAAAATTATAATATAATAAAAAAGTATGACACGTATGTATTTTCTTTAATTTGGTCTTGTTCTCATTTCCAATCAGTTCATCCGTTTCTTGTGTGGCACAAAAATTAGTACGTGTTACAGAAATTTGAATTTATATTTGGTAACTTTAGGGGTATAAACAAATAATAAAATATATTATAAAAAAGTTTATTATACTTTTGTTCCACCTATATGTATATATATATGTATATATATTGTTCCATCAATTTGCTACAGTTTTACCTTGGGATATGTAATTGATGAAGAAGTAGGAGAATAATAAATATAAAATAAAGAACAGATATATAGAAAATAGAAAGAAAATCATTAGATATTTGAAAAAAAATATATCTGTGGTTCCAAAAAGTACAGGTTATTTCATTTTAGTTTTTATAAAATGAAAAAAATAATGGGGGATGTGGAAATAATCAAAATGATGTATGAATTATGTGACTACCAATTAACGATTATTAAATAGTAAAAGGTACCGAGCGCCATTCATTTAGAGGTAACTACTAGAGCGACTTTAACTAACTAAAATACCTCCTCTCAACACCAAACTTAGTTATTAGTTTGAAAGTTATTAAACAGTCAAACCATATCGATTGTTTTGCGCCACCCTGAATAACATGTAGAAACGTCTTAGATTTTTTATATTTTTCATAACTTTTCGTAATTTTTGATCGGTGTTCTGTTGTGTACAGTTTCATTTCCAATTCCCCAAGCTTTCTTCACAAAATTCTGAAATAAAAATAAAAAATATAAATAAATTTAATAAAATGTTAAATATTCTACTATAAAATGCTCTTTCAACAAGCTCGTTTAACTCTTCGTTGTCGGTATCCAAATACCAGTAAGCTGATGTCGTTAATTCTATTAAGTTTTTTTAATTCAAATATGTGAAACACATCTCAATTATGAGTTTGTTGATAGATGACGGAAGTTGTCATTCACTTGATGGTTGAATGTCAAAAGAGAAACCTAAACTTAAGTGATAGGAATTGTAATACAGTTTAGTTTCAGGAAAAAGGATATGGAGAAACAACCACTTCACACTTGACTGATATAATAGACACCCAAAAATCTGCCCTGGGTAAAAACTAATAAGGAACACTCTGTATTTGTATATTTTTACAAAATTATCTATGATTATTTTGTTAGTAGTTACCTGTTGGTTCAATGAACACGTCATGTAACATATTCTTCATTTTCTATATTATATATATATATAAATTTCCAATAGTCAAGGTATACCTATATCACATCTCATGTCTTTAACATTATATTTTTATACAGTTCTTTTTTTTTTTTTTTTTTTTGTCTGTCATCTTTACACCTTTGAGAGGTGCTGTGATAATGAAGGTACATAAATGTAAGAAAGTAAAGAGTAAATGAATTGAAATAAAATAAAAATAAAATAATAAATGAAAACATTATAGGAAAAATAAGAATAATGACAATAATAGGTAAGAAACAACAAAATAACTGAAAAACAAAAAGAAAACAAAATTCAAAAAAAAAGCATTAAAAGTAAAAGAAAAGTTGAAATGAAAAATGAATTTAAAACCACCGCTAGGGTGTTACAAATCTGTCACTGTCATTCTGTTTCTGTTCATTTTTTTTATTATAATTTGTTTTTGTGTACTTTTTTTAGTTGTGGTTTTCAATTCAATTTTTAGGGTATAATCTTTATTATATATATGTATATTAAAAAAATCCAAAAACAAAGTTTATAAAAACTTCCAATCAACTTTTTTTTTTGGAGAATAAATTAAAAAACGTTTAAATATATTATGTGAAAATTTACTTTTAATTTGTTTTAGGTTTTTTGTCACAATAAAATTAATCAAAATGACAGGTGAAAAAAATTAATAACGGATTATTTTGGAACTTCATAATATGTTTTGAATGAGTTTTGTTAAATGACCGAACATTTATTATAGAATTTATATGAAATGGTTATTCTTTAATTACCTTCAACTAATCTGTTCTGTTGTGGTTCGGAACTTTTTAAACATTTCAGGACAGTTATCCTTTTTTTAAGTATTTGCGAACTCTACCGGTATATTTTGTACTTTATCTAAATTCTAACTGTTGTTTTATTTGACATATTTGAAAATAAAAGAGTTTATAATATTCTGTAATGAAGATTTTCGTAAAAATAGTATTAAAGCTCTTAAGTAGATGGAATATTTATTCCAAACTTATATTTAAATATTTTGGAAAAAGGGAAATTCTTCAATTTTTCTCACAAGTTTAAACGCGAAACAAAATTAAAAAAAATTTGATAACATGAAAATATAAATATAAATGATATTTAATTTTTTTCATACAAAAGTCCACCATTAAGAACAGAGTTTTCTAGAATAATGTTATGTTTTGGAGATATTTAGAATTATCAGAGCATGTACTTGGTTTTTTTTTCTAAACTAAAATTTTAATCCCTAAATGCCGTACGCGTCAATTACGACCCCCACAAATCTTCATGAATATTATTGTAGCTTAACTCTGAAAATTGTAAATTGAACTGTTGTAATCACATATTCCTTCTCGAAATTGTAAATTATTCTTTCACTTAAAATCGGGTCTTTTTTTTACTGAGTCATCCTTTTGACACTAAGTGCGTAATAATGTAAAGATAATTGTAATTTTTAATAAAATTTGACAATGCTCGAATCTTTTTTATTTTTTTAAAGAATCCACATTTATTTTCAAAATTTACAAGTTTATAAATTTAAAGGAATTTCCTATTTTTTTTCGAACTCAAAAGTAAAATGAAGGTTAAAGTATAGGTATATATAATGACACATTCCTGTTTTAATCAAGCCCTAGTTTCTTTTCTGACACCAATTAAAATAAAAATACCATAGGCACCTACATTTAAAAAAATCTTATTTTTCAGTATGGGATCTGTTTTTAAATTAATCATGAGAGAATCTAGTATTTTTAAAGAAATTGATTTATTTAAAAACAAACTTCTAATTGATTGGAAAAGTTTTCCAGGCCAACTTCTAAAAAACGATTATAAAAATTTTCTGTTTACTTGAAACTATAAAAAAAAAATTATTGAATTACCAGAAACAATTACAAACAAATTTAAACTTTTTTTTTTTAACTAGGATTGATTGAATCCTAACATCTGAAATCTTGTTAACATGTACATTTTTCCATTAAATAAATGTTTGTTTTTTTTTTTTTTGATTTAAAATCAATCACCTGAATTGATGAAACGAACAGGTAGTTTTTTTTAAAATCATTTAAAATTAGTTCTTGTTGTGTTTTTGTATTTTGAATCCAATTTAATGCTTTTGGTCAGAAATTGTGACAGGGAAGAAAATTCCAATGGAATTGACAATGTTAAATTATAAATTGATGTAGGTCTCTCTTAGTGTAGTGTATAAATTAAAGTAAATTAACTTGAAAATACTGATTGGAATTATATTTCTTATATTTAGAACTTGGAGAAGACATTTTGGGTTTTCAACCCTAAGGCGTAATATTGATATTCAATAATATAACACCAAATTCTAGTTTGAGTTTATTTTTTAATTAGTCCAGGTTTTAATTGGCAGTTCAACACAATCGCATTATTCAATTTAGCCAATTTGTGAAATCGTTAATTCCTTTTAGCAAAATAGCGTTCATATACAAAATTTCATTAAAATCGATTGGGAATGTCAAGTCTTGAAACACCCAGAATCAAATTATGAAAGCTACTCATCATGGGTTTCCACCAATAGTCAATCTATACCAAATTTGAACTCATTTCGACGGTTAAACCTCAACATTTGTTGAAAAGTCTAATGTTTTTATATGGCAGCCCACCGAACCTGTAGTTCAATCTGGTCCATCTCCTAACTTAACTTTACTTTAGGTGAAGAAAGCATTCATACCAAATGTTATTTCAAACGGTTGAAATTTACCCGAGTTATCAGGCTCACAGTACCACACGCATGCACATACACATACACGAACACATAAAAAGTGTTTTTTGGATTTATGGGCTTCCCTAAGAAATTTTTGTTAGGACAGAATTAATTCTATATTTTGTTATTTTGATTATTTCATTAGGGATAAGTGATTGACGCAATAGGGCGCGCAGGTCAACGCTCTTTAGAAAATTTTTTAATATTTCGAACCAATCATATAAGGGTATTCTACCTTTGATTTAACTTTGGCATATTAAATGCATACATTAACCGGGGACTTTGACTAAATAACAGAAGTTTAGAGGAAGCCTTTGGGGTAATATTACATATCTTGTATATATATACTTATATATAAAGTAATGATAAAAATCAAACTATATGAAATACAAAAACATCCATGTCTTATTCCTTTCTAAATGTCCTCGTTAGTCGTTACTAGATTTTTATTTCTTATCTTTTATTTGAGTTTTTGTTGTTTTTTTGTATTTTATTTAAGAACACTGTTAACATAGATTAAGGTTTCAGGCAATCAAGGTAAAATATATGCTATTACACGTATACAATATGTGAACAAACATAAAAACGACTTCAGTGTATTTTAACTATTATTTTTATCTCCATACATGTTTTTTGTGTGTTGGTTTTTTTGTTTAAGGTTTCTCTAGTGATTTGATGCTTTAATTCAGTTAGTTGTTAAATTTGTTGTTAGTTTTTACTGCAAATGAGGATTTTTTTTTCAATTTTATTTTAGAATAAACAAAATTTATTTTCTTACAAATGTACATATGTATATACTTATACATTGATAGTTGTATTTAACTTCTTTTATTCCCTAATCAAAAAGTTTCTTTGTTGTTAATTTTTTTACTATTTGTTCCTGTCTATAAACTATAAATTGTTTTTTTTTTTTTATTTTTTTTTTTTTGTAGTCTTTGGATTCGAAGTTTTATGTACCTTTGTTTTGTTTTTTTATTTTGTCAACTTTTCCCTTTGGAAACCTGGAAACCTTCATTTAAACAGAAGAACCTTTAAAAAATTTGTTTATATTTTAAATCTCTTGGTGTTACCACATTTACATTATTCTTACATATATATGTATGTATGCATAGACAAACTATTAATCTGTCAAAATGTTTTAGTATTTGATAGGTATATATATATATATGTTTAAATGAATGTTTACATACATATATATTTAACTTTATATACCATAGATATACACTATAGGAATATAATTATTATATGTTGTTAAACAAACATATGTTTGATGAATTTGTTCTGGAAAATTTTGTAACAAGATGACAACCAAAACAAACGAGACAAAACATGATTCTGTTGTTTGAAATGTAAATCACGAAAAATGGATTTCCTTTTAATCTGATTTTTGGGTTTATTGCATACTTTTAAAATGAAAAATAAATTACAGATTAAATTGAAAGAAAAGGTAAAAACAGGATTTAAAGATTTATTTTGAATATGACCTTAAATTTAAAAGGATTTTCTTGACAATTTCTGATTTTAATTAATTTTCTGTTACTTTCAATATATTGCATACTTTTTGGGGTAATAATATTAAATAATCATAGATTAGTCAAAATTAAAATAAAATTGGCATTAAGTATTGTATACAAAATGGTCTTTTAATTAGAAAAAAAAAAAATAAATACTTATTGGTTTTTATGTTCCTTTTTTTTCCAAAATTGATAAGAATAAATTTATAATATAAGTCAATGCTAAAACAAATATTAAAATTTCGATTCAAATTAACATAAAAATTAAAATAATAGTTTAAATTTTAAGTATATAATAAAAAAAACCGTTTTGTTAAATTTTTCTAGGTTAAGATATTTTAAAGAATTATAATAACAATTATCCATATTTTGACCTTAATTTTCACCTAATTTGTTATTTATGTCAAAATAATGTTAAAAAAATTTAAATCTGGACAAGAATAAATGTATTAATATTGTTCTAGATATTTATGTCATCATTCACAAGCGTTTTGCAATTCAGACGAAAATGGAAATAATTAAAATATTAATCTTATTGTAATAGTTCTTCCAGCTACTTTACAAGATTGTAAACTTTAGATCTATTTTACTTTCAAAGTTCTAAATTTTCAAGGAGTTTTGTGAATAAAGTTCACAGTTATTCTAATGTTTCCTTTGCACGTCTAAATGATATAAGTATATTTATATAAATAAATATACTTATATCATTAAACGTAATCATTAAAGACAGTAAATAAATAGACAAAGACAATGCTCGTCTGATTCTATTCTTATACTACAATTATACGATATTAATGATAATAATCTAATAGATAAATATTAACTTAAATATATATTAACCTTTTTTAAAGAGATTAAATAATGGAAGAATATTTTATATTACGGTATCTCTTCTAATTATAGAGTATCTAATATTTGTTTATAAAGAAAATGCATCTCTAAATGTATCTGTAGTATCTCTAATAATGATACACAAGAGAATATTTATTTAATTCATTTGAGTCAATC
Source organism: Dolichopus griseipennis (assembly GCA_963082915.1). NCBI lineage: Eukaryota > Metazoa > Arthropoda > Insecta > Diptera > Dolichopodidae > Dolichopus > Dolichopus griseipennis. Next base: position 38,344,936 of record OY720442.1, on the reverse strand, counting down.
ATGCTCATCTTATGCGAAGATGAGCTTACTAAGTTAAAAACGATTCCATTTACACTTCAATAACTACTATGTTTATAACAAAATTCATGCCATGTTATTAAAATACAGGGTGGCGCAAAACGACCGATATGGTTTAAATGTTTAATAACTGTTTTATTTAATAGTTAATTATTATTATTTTTTTGTTATACAGTATATTAATGCAGAATATTTTTTAGCTTAAGTAGAAAAATTATATCCCGCAAGTGGAGACCATTTTCGGCTTCGCACATTCGTGTTCTTTCCAGTACATTTTCTTATGCGAAATGTATACATTTTCCATAACTTTTCGTAATTTTTGATCGCTTTTCTGTTATGTACTGTTCCATTTCCAATTCCCCAAGCTTTCTTCACAAAATTCTGAAATAAAAATAAAAAATATAAATAAATTTAAAAATTTATTAAACATTCAAACCATATCGGTCCTTTTGTGCCACCCTGTACAAAATAATTAAAATTAATGTCCTCGACCCTTCAATAACGGATAAGTAATTGAAAAAATCTGAAATTGTATAAAATACTAATTTCTGTAGAAAACATTAACCACATAACGACAACGTTTTCAAGATCCGTAGCGCATTTCCCTGTTATAAATATCCGTTTTTAGCACATTTTCAAAAAATTTTGTAAAAATGTGCTTATATAGCTTCACTCTGTCCGTCCGTCTGTCCGTCCGTCCGTCCGTCCGTCCGTCCGTCCGTATGTTTACAAAAACTTTTACACCGTTTGAAGTAGAGAAAAGAAATTTTAACCATGGGTAGTTTTTGCAAAAAAAATAATTTCGTAGAAGAATTTTTTTTTGTAGCCCCACCTGCTACGAGGCTACAGCCCCCCAAAGTTGGAAAAAGCCCTATATTTAAATTGTTGTAACAAGAGTACTGTTAAATATATTTTCAATCTGAAAACGGCAAACGATAGCTGGTTTCATAAACTTTATAAATTTTTAAAAGGCAAATGTTTAGGGTTGCCATACGGTACTAAAATTTAACATTACACAAAACTCAATTTTTGCAAAATTTTTGGCCACACATATCTTCTGAACGGTACAAGCTAGGGTCTTGAAATTTTGGGAGAAGTTAGTTACTCAGAAATTAGTAGGAGTCGGTTAACAAAATTTTTTTGTCAAGCCCCCTATTTAGGAGCTATAAGGGCTTGAAAATTGAAATTTTGCGATTTTTAAACACCTGTAACTTGAACACCTGTCGAAATTTGTTTTTAGTGATATACAAAATTCAAAGCTTCGTAATTATATTTCAACATGTGTCAAAGGTTTTTCTTAATTTTGAAGGGTGGCGAAGCTACAGCCCCTGCAAATTCCAAAAAAGCCCTATATTTAAAATGATATAACAAGAGTTCTGTTAGGTTTATTTTCAATCGAAAAACGGTAGAAGAGAGCTGCTTTTATAGGCTTTACAAAAATATATCGCTGTAATGTTTAAGGTTGCCATACGGTACTAAAATTTATCATTATATAAAACTCAATTTTTGCAAAATTTTTGGTCCCATATATCTCCTAAACGGTTTAAGATAGGTTCTTGAAATTTTAGGAGAAGTTAGATCCTTAAAAATTAGTAGGAGTCGGTTAACAAAATTTTTTTGTCAAGCCCCCTGTTTAGGAGCTATAAAGGCTCGAAAATTTAAATTTTGCTATTTTTAAGCACCTGTAACTTGAATACCTGTCCAATTTTTTTTTTTTTAATATACAAAATTTAAAGGTCCAACATTATATTTTAACATATGTTAAAGGTTTTTCTTAAATTTAAAAGCGGTTCCTTAAATTGAAGAAAGAATTTCTTAGTTTTAACCATTTTTGCTTAGATTGTATAATTCTAAGTAAAATTCCAAATTTTTATTCAAAATTTAATTCCTAGAACCTAAAAAAATGGAGGGAGAAGGGAGGGTTGGTAGGAAGTAAGATGAAGTTAGATCCTTGAGAAACTTGGCAACCTTCTCTATTGAAGGGCTATAACAACTTTAAAATAAAAACTTTACTGTTAGCAGTAAATTTTTTAAGTTAGCAGTAACTATTTCCAAGTAAATATTTCCAAAGTTAAACTCAGTATGTAATACAATATAATTTTGAAAATGTGCTTTTTTTAAAAACCCTTGGTTTTTTTTCATCACTTGTTGAAATTAGTTTTAAACTAAATAAATAAAATTGAGTAATTTTTTATTTTTCACTTGTAATTATTTAATTTATACTACTATATTTTCAAAACTAAAATATATTCAAAGTACATTAACTTGAGCACAGAAAAAAGCAGACGAATTCAATTAAACCAAGCATCCCATAAGAACTTTATTTTTAAAAAACTCCATGAGGAACCAAAGTAAACGTTCATTATTCTTTGATTCTCATATTAGTTTAAATGTAATTAATTAAATCTAAAAATATTAAATTTAATAAATTCTTGAAAAGAGAGAGAAACTAAAATTTTACTATATGTAAAGAATGAATTTAATTAAGACAAAGTAATCACAGAAATTAAAAATGAATAACAATTTGAATGACATTTAAAATAATAGGGTATTGTGTAAATAATGGTGAGTAAGTATAAAAAAATGTTACTAACATGAATGTCACTAACATTTTTTTTTTTAGTACAAATGTTTAACCAGTAGCAAAACTTGTGTGGGAATTTGTCTTTTGTGTATTAATTAATTTAAGAATATTATTCTAGATTATAATACTATTATCCATTATTATACAGACATACCTTTGTAGAATGATTGTGAGAAAAAATACAAGTATAATGTTTGTTTTGTAAAACTCATTTTCATATTTTTGTAGTAAAAAGTAGGCGGTGACAATGATTAATTACAAAAAAAAAACGTTTATTGTAGTAAAAATTACAAAAATTGACCCCTGAACTTTTGGTACAATTATGAAATATTAAATTTTCATAAAAGCTTTAATATTTATTTACAGCACTCAGTATTTGCCTATTTAATATGATAATACAATAGTAATATTAGAAATCTAAGTCTAGATGATGTGGAAATCAACTGAAAACAAAAACAGTTGCAAAGGTTTTTTGCAGAATCGATAATGATAATTTGAAAATTTCTTATTTATAAACCCTTGTTCTTCTGTAAAATCATAAACTTTTGAAGAAATTTTTGAACAAATTTTTCCGAACGATATGTTACCCGAAAAAGAACAACCAAATTGTTTGATACTCTGGTATGCGAGAACTCAGATTATTTCCTATCTATGGAACACTATGGAATCGGCTTTCTTAAAAGGATCAATAATTGTAGTTTTAAATATAAATATAAGAAAATCACAACGTATAAAGCGCTTAATATTTAACTAATAAAGGTTTTTTAACGAACCAAATATGTGAGGCTTCTTATTTAGTTGCGTTTTTTTCGTTTAGTTGTCTTCTAAGAGAATTTGGAGACTTCTCCTGTGCAACTATGTTATTTCTTTAAGCTTTGGTTCCACTCTTTAGAAAATTATATGTACTTTATGCATTTTTGCTTAATATTATAATCTAGATTTTGTTTAGCTAATCTACATTCTTTATACCTTTGAAAAGTTTGAAATGGTTTTTTTAAGTACAGTTCTATCGTATAGTATAAAATTGAACCTCATCTTATCTGAATGTGTTGAACAATTGTTAGAAACTCTAACTCCAATCTAATAGAATATTTTTGATAAAAAAAATAATGAAGGCTGTACGAAAAATTTTCCCAAAACCAATTTTCATATCTAAAGTCCCTGAAATACAATTTTTATAAAAGTCTCCAAAATAAATGAAAAAAGTATTTTTCGTAGGAGTTTGGTGGCGACAGCCTACAATAGAGATGGAAATAACCTAAATTATTTATATTTTCTGGAATAAGCGTTATCTATGCTTTTCGCATCAGAACTCATCGCATTTACCACTTAAAAATGCTTTTGAGGACTAAATGAACAAACTCTCCAAAATACAATTTTTTTTTAAAGTCCCTATAGAATAAAATAGTAAAGTGCCCAAACTTTCACCAAGATTTTTTACATATCAAAAAAGATTCCAAAGTTTTCCACAAGTTTTGGAGGCTTTTTTCATTATTGGTTTAGGGGACTTTTTCCTTGGGAATTTTTTTCATACAGTCCGTAACAAATACAATTTGTTTATAGAGAAAGCTATTGCTATATTTTTGATATTTAAATAAATATTCTACTGTTTTTAAAATATTTTTGTAATTAATTAATTAGCAAATTTATTGAAGTTTTATTACAAATTTTATTTTTTTTAAATTAAATTAAAAGTAATTTCAAGTATTTTATTAATACTTATTTTAAAAAAAAAACATTAAAATTTAAGTAATTACCTGTTCTTACCACAAAAAAGGCTTTTCTTTTTAATTAAAATAAATTTCAAATATTTGAGCACAAAAAAAAAAAAAGTTAGTTTAGTTAATTACAGTTATTTTTGCAAAATTACAAAATTTTATGTTGTTTTTACCTGCAATTAATGTAATTAAATCATTAAAAAATTGGTTCATCATAATTATGATATAATTTTCATAACTGAAACAAAATAAAATTTCTCAAAAATATTTTAAAAAAACTTTACATAACACTTTCGTATTTTAACAAAACTTTCTTTATTAAAGAATTAAAATTAATTTATTTTTTTTTTATTTTTATTTTCAGGTAAAAATTATTTATAATTGGATTGGACATAGTAGCACCTAAGATACACAATAATATCTATCATGGATTTATTAAGTTTAATTTTATATTTCATTTTTTTTAATTATCAAATAAATATAAGTACATTTCAAAATTAAAATTTTTTAACATTTTAATTATCATTGTGTACGGTTTATTTGTTTAAAGATAACTAAAATTATTATTAAATTATTATTTATTTATTATTATTATAAAATTATTAATAAATAATAATTGGTTTTAAAACTGCTGACATTACTTACATTATACACAATTTTGGATTGTCCAAATACTAATCTATCATTGAAAGTGCCCAAATTGGAATATCGAATTTGGTTACCATTCGGCTGTAAAAAGTTCTGAAAAAAAAAAACAAAACTCAATTTTAGGTTCATTTTTCGAAGGCAAAAAGTCTCCTGTATAAAAATTTTATAAAACTACACTAAGAAAATGTAGAAAATTTCTAAATACAGCTAATTTTTTATTTCAGCTAAATAAACGGTTTGGGGTTAAACATTATAGTTACACACTTTGTTGCTGACTTATTATTAATTACAAAAAGTTGAGACAGATTTTAGAGTTACAAAATTAGGGATCCAATTTATTGTTTAGGCAGAAGTGTGGGCGGCTTTCTCCACTATCTATAATAAAAGTTATGCTTACATATAAAAAGGTTAGGGTTTTCAAGATTTGCATATAAAATCAAGTTTGAATTATTTGTTAAGCAGAGGGCTTAAAAGAAATAGTTACTTCGAAACAGGCACAGACTTAACTACACTGAAAAAAAATTAAATCCTTCTCTAAAAGTCAAATATATCAAATAAACGTTAAAATATTCTCTAAACCGTTATCTTAAATAATAGCATTAATTGAATATACATACAGATCGCTAGTTATAACGGTTTTTATAAAATAAACTAAAATAACAAGGATATTTTCAAATGTCTTTTTCGTCCTTAAAGGATAATATGCTTCATTAATCCTATATATTTTTTGAAAGCTGGAAACACCAGCTATCTTTTATATATAGTCATTGTGTCCTACGCGCATACTACTTAAAACTCAGAATTCCCAAATATTTTTACAAAACGTCTTGTACTGGATTATTATTAAGACTCCGCTAAAGAGTTTTATAAGATTTTCTGAGTAAAATTAAAAATATTTACAAAATGTCGTGTGTACTCGATTAAGTATCTGACCAATGGCGTAGTGGTAAAGACGCCGCCTTTTATGTGGAAGGTCTCGGGTTCAAACCCCGGTCAGATCATATCCAATAACAAAATATCGTAAAATTGTATATCGTAATAGTTATATCGTTATAGTTTATATCGCAATATAAAATAAAATATTAATAAAAATATATAAATAATTCTTGTGTAAGATTATAGATGGCGCACAAAGTTAACATTTGTGCATTCATATTTCATAACCTTATACAATTGCTACAGCCGAGTAATCAACGGCTTAGTGAATATTATGATTAAGGAACTGAAGCCTAGTTTAAAATAAAAACTTGGTGAATGTCCTATACTCCTTAAAAGAGTGGAAAAGGAATAAAAAAAAAAAAAACTCGATTAAGTAACGTTAGTTTTGCTTTTATTTGACGTACACAAAATATCTTAAAACTTGTTAAAATAAAACCAAAAAGTATTAAAAAACCAATTTTATATTTAAATATTTCCCCTTATAAGCTTAATCGAAAAAAACTAATCGAATATTTTAATAACTTTACAACATTTTAAATATTTACAAAAAGTTTTCAACTTAAAGAATTAATTTGAACTTTTTAATATAAATAGTATTTTATCTTCATTTTTCCAATTTAAACAAAAATACTATTTATTATTTTTTAATTAAAAAATAAAAATATATAATTTATTCTTTTATATTTTATTATTTGGTTTTTCGGTATTTTAACTTTTATTATATTTTTTTTTTTTTGGTAAAGTTTATCTAACTTTAAGCAGGCATTGATTTATGCTTCATGAAGTTGAAAATTTCAATTAATTTTTTATTATTCCATTCTTTCACTCTATTATGTAATATAAATTTGTATACGTATGTATACGATTTTCTATATATAAAATGTATATATAATACTATTGTACTAAAGTATAATAGTACCTATTATTTAATTAATTTATTTATTGATTTTGTATTTTGTATGAAACAAAAAAATCTGTCACAATCTCAAAAAATCTTACAAGTGGTTAAAAATTATTTATTTGTGTAATACTTAAAAGTTTTTTCTATGTGTGCGTGTGCGTATATAAAAAAAACAATTCAATAAAAACAAAATTATTATAGTATAGGTATATGTGAAATGTGAAAAAGAATCTAAAGATTTTTATTTTTAAATTGAAAACAGACTATAATTATGATTTGAATTAATAACCTAATAAAAAATTATTAATGGAAACAGTTAAAGGGGTAAAAATGGTTTTAAAATATTTAAAGTTAATAAAAATTTTAATATTTTTTTATTATTAATTTATTAAATACAAATGTTGTTCTTGATAGGTTTTTTATGTTTTTTAAGTATTTTAAGTTTTCTTTAGATTTATTTAACCTTGTTGTGGGTTGTTTACAAATTATTATTTAAATTCTTGTTTTATTTTAAATAAAATTATGTTTTATTGATTTTTGTAAATGGAAGTTCTAATTAATATGTATAATAAGAAAAGACTGTACTGTACCATATGTTGTATACAGGGTGCCTCTTAATTAAATGCACTGCTATATACCACTGCATACTTATGAGTAGATAAAACAAAAAGAAAACAAGAAAAAAAATGTGGTTTGTTTCAAAAAAAAATTGTTAAAATTTCAAAGGTTTGAAAGTCTAAAAGATAGAGAACGATAGAAGATTGAAAGAGGACATCTTAAGATTGCGAATACATTTTACAAAATTTTCATAAGTAGTTAAGAAACACATTTAAGAGCAAAATTATGAAAACTAAAAAATGTATTTAAATTTAATTTAAGCCCCCATATCTTGGAAACTAGAAGAGGCCTATCCTATCCCCCATAGATGGGCTTCATTCTCTTTGCACCGATCTACTACATTAGGTTTTTGGCCTGTTCACATTTCTGCCCTAGGAGGTTTCATTCTAGCACTTGGTGTGCCACTGATGTTGTTTGGCGGCTTAGAATGTTACTAATCTAATCATAATGTTTAACTCCCTTTGCCTCCTCATAACCCAAAGCTCTTTATTCATAATTCCTCTTGGCCAAAATATGTGACATAATGTTCTCAGGTATTTATCTACATAACTTGTTTTTTATATACATTGTTTCTAGATATAAGCCATGTCTCGATCCCATATAGTAATACTGATTTGACACACTCCTGGAATATTCTAATTTTTGTTCAGCGTGCTATTTGTGTTGCCTTCCATGTCAACAACAGCCTTTCGAACACACTTTGGGATTTTGTCATTTTGGGTTATATATCTCAATTAGTGCAACCATCTCTTGTTCATACCCAAATGAAAGATGTAAAATTCTGATATCTCTTTAATTTGGGTATTTTGAATAAATTGGTGTTCGGTGTGTACTGTTGATTCTTATATGCACGTGGTCTTATTTATGTATATTCGGAAACCTATTAACAAATTAAGTACCCAAAACTTCCTTTATTAAAAAAGTATCAACCCAAAAACTTATATACAATAAAAAAGTTTAATAGATTTTTACGCAACAATTTCTGAAAATTTCATTTTTTTTTCCCAATTTTGACAATTCTTTTTCTTAGAATTTTTAAATAATTTTTTAATTTAAATAATAAAAAACAAAAATTCAATTGTTTAACGGAATTTTAGATCAATGAAAATGTCAAAACTATACCATTCGAAACCTACAATTGGCAATCATTCACATTGAATAGAATTCCAAAAAAAATAAATTAAAAATTTAATTCCTATACGTCATTTGATTTATTAAGAATGATTTTTTCAAATTATTATTTTTTGATTGAAAATTGAAAAGTGATTGAAAAGTGCTGGTAGCATTTAAAAAAAAAAAAAACTAGGGACTTGACCTTTCCATTTGTTTTTGGTATATACTTATAAATTCTAAATATAAATTGATTCAAAAAAAAATAAAGAAAATATCAATAATGAATCAGTGAAAATAAAAATATAAATTTCAAAACAGACCATTAATAAAAAAAATGATTTCTGTTTAAATTGAATCAGTGTTCTGGAAGATTTAAAAAAAAAAAATATTACTTATATAAGTTATAATAAAATTTTTGAAAGGTTGTTTTTTAAAATAGTTCAAAAAAGAGTTTTAAAAATTTTTAAATAATCAAATTATGAAACTTAGAGATCAGTTCTTACAAAATAATATTATGAAGTTCTTTCGGTGATTATCAGTCCTTGAGAACAGATACTATAGTATAATAAAAGATATTACAGATACTTGTTATAGATTAATTCAAAGTTCCAAAATGATTGAATTTTAATATTGAAACTTCTATAGCATGTAAATATCTCTGTATTCATAATATTTATAAATTTTAGATTTCCATTTATGAAATGTTAATACATTTGTAGCATTTCTCAAATTCTATAAGATATAGATTAATAAACACAACATATCAATTTCGTAACAATTTGTAAATAGTTATCTGACGTTTGTGACAGTATACTGCTATTCATTATCGCTATCGATAGTTTTAAATGTTTAATTTAATTGTATAAGAACAGAAATGTGTTCAAATAAAGTCTTAACAGTCCATTTAAAAAAAAATGAACGACTTTAAAAATATAATATTAGGCGTTTTTTCTTTTAAATCAGAGCATAGATCTGAGCACGCTCTGAGCAGAGCATGAACAGAGTACGCTCAGTGCGTGCAGATTTAATAAAAAAGCATGATTTGAAAAAAACTGTAATTTTTATTTTAGTTACATTTTAAATTTTCAAAACATTAAAATAAATTATTAAAATTAATTTAAAAATGGATAACTTAAAATAAATTTAACATTCTGAAGTTTATTTTACAAGTAAAACTTAAACAAACGTCAAAATGTCTTTGTATCTTTTTTTTGCTCAGCCGTGCTCGATATATTTCCAGTCAGCACTTTGAACTTTTTTTTTACAGTTCATACTGCTCAGATTAAAAAAAAATAAACGCCTATTGAAATTTCGTGACCTAGACAGTGCTGTCTTAGATTTTTCTTTCCCAGTTTTGGCGATAGACCTGTCTGAAACACTGACAGTAAAATAACGTCATACTGGCAGTACAACTCGAATGCTGTTTTCGATTGATTTTTTAAGATTCAGAGTGCTTTTTTTGTTACAATTGAAAATGCAACGAGAGTAACTCTTTTTTTCGTTGTATTGGAATATAATTTTCAAAATGTATAAAATTTTTACCTCTTAACAATGTCACTTTTATATAACAAATCAGTAAGTCTGAAAAAAAAATATCTACAGAACTTTATGAAGATTTATTCTACAAAAAAAAAAAGTTATCCGTTTTTTTTTCCAATCGAACATAAATCTACTATAGAGTAAATCTAGAGTAAATTTTGTCACTAGCACATCTACAGTCACTAGATTTTCCCATTTTGCCAATCGAAAACGATATAAATTTTTTTAATTAATTTTATATCAGTTTTGTTAATGTGTTTGGTTCCCATGACACTTTTGATTGTCTCCAAATGTAAACTTTGACGACTTTTTATAGTACGGAGTAGGACATTGTGTAAGTGGATCGAATAAAGTATTCAAAGAGTAAAGTACTCAAGTGAAATAGTTTTAATATCGAGGAAATGGTTCTAAGTAACAGTAGCTCATAAAAAGTCTATATTATGGTTGAGAGGTTGCTATCCTCCATTAAAAGTATACATCATTAAAAAATGGGTTAATTAAACATATGTACAATACAGTTATAAAATAAGTTGTTAATAAAAATACAATTTTTTAACGTCATGAGCCAATTTAAAAATTGAAATATAAATTCTCATTTTAACTAACCTATTAAAAACTAATTTTTTTTTTTTTTTTTTATTTTTATTAATAAAATAATTTAAAAAAAATCACTTTCGAAACTAATTCAAAAGAATACGCATCTATAAAATGAAAAAAAAAAAAATAAAACAAAATTTAAGAATAAATCATTAGTATAGCTAAACATAATTCTGATAAAATTGTTGGAAAAAATTAGTCAATGCCTACAAATGCGGCACTATGTCAGAAAAGAATTCAAAAATTATAAAAAAATATAAATTTTATTTTTCTTTTGTATTTGTTTTTTTAATTTTCAATTTAAAATAAATTGTGTTGTTTCTTTAACGGCAGACATTTTTTTTGTATCTATTATATATTATATATATACACTCTTTCATACATATACATGAAATAGACAATGCCTGAAGAGGCCTATAAGTTTGATAAGCTGAAAAATTTTTTTTTTAAAATAATTTCCCGGGAAAATCTTGTTGTTTAGTGTTGTGTGGAAATTTTGTTACTAATAATTTGGAAATGTTCTTCATTTTTTTTTGGTTTTTTTTTTTTTTTTTTTAATGAAGATAATGAAAAGTTTTCTTTCCATTTTTTTATTTTAGCTAATGGTTGTTCTGTTTTTTTTTAGAAACTTATTTATTATTTGCGTGATATTTCAAATTAATGTTATGGACTACCAGTTAACATAAAAAGCAAAAACTTTGAAATAATTCTGGAAAATTTGATTTTAACGTGTTTTTGTCACAGGTGTGTTTTAGGCAGTTTTTAGCACATTTTCAAAAAATTTTGTAAAAATGTGCCTATATAGCTTCACTCTGTCCGTCCGTCCGTCCGTCCGTATGTTTACAAAAACTTTTACACCGTTTGAAATAGAGAAAAGAAATTTTAACCATGGGTAGTTTTTGCAAAAAAAATAATTTCGTAGAAGAATTTTTTTCTGTAGCCCCATCTGTTACGGGGCTACAGCCCCCCAAAGTTGGAAAAAGCCCTATATTTAAATTGTTATAACAAGAGTTCTGTTAGATATATTTTCAATCTGAAAACGGCAAATGATAGCTGGTTTCATTAGCTTTATAAATTTTTACAAGGCAAATGTTTAGGGTTACCATACGGTATTAAAATTTAACATTACGCAAAACTCAATTTTCGCAAAATTTTTGGCCACACATATTTTCTGAACGGTTCAAGCTAGGGTCTTGAAATTTTGGGAGAAGTTAGATACTCAGAAATTAGTAGGAGTCGGTTAACAAAATTTTTTTGTCAAGCCCCCTATTTAGGAGCTATAAGGGCTCGAAAATTGAAATTTTGCTATTTTAAAACACCTGTAACTTGAATACCTGTCCAAATTTTTTTTTAGTGATAGACAAAATTCAAAGCCCTATAATTATATTTCAACATGTGTCAAAGGTTTTTCTTAATTTTGAAGGGTGACAAAGTTACAGCCCCTGAAAATTCCAAAAAAGCCCTATATTTAAATTGATATAACAAGGGTTCCGTTAGGTTTATTTTCAATCGAAAAACGGTATTAGAGAGCTGGTTTTATAGACTTTACAAAAATATGTCGCTTAAATGTATAGGGTTGCCATACGGTACTAAAATTCACCATTATATAAAACTCAATTTTTGCAAAATTTTTGGCCCCACATATCTTCTAAACGGTTCAAGCTAGGTTGAAGGGAGGGGGGGGGGAGTTAGATTCTTGAGAAATTTGGCAACCTTCCCCATTGAAGGGCTATAACAACTTTTAAATAAAAAATTTACTGTTAGCAGTAAATTTTATAAGTCAGTAGTAACTATTTCCAAGTAAATATTTCCAAAGTTAAACTCAGTATGTAATACAATATAATTTTGAAAATGTGCTTTTTTAAAAACCCTTGGTTTTTTTCCATCACTTGTTTATATTGTAAAAATATGTATAATAATACCCATAGTCTAATTAATTTTATTTTGAATAACGAACTGTAAATTTAAATTTTGTAACTTGCAAATATTAAAGTTATAATTTAAATATCCAACCAATAGTGCAGTGGTTATGGCGCCGGTTTTTTATGCGAAAGGTCCCGGGTTCGATTCCTGGCTAAGTAAACTCAATATTATTAAATATCTTACAGCTGGCCCACCTGGCTAGACAAACTCAATGAATAGAATAATTAAAATAAATATAAAATTATATAAAAATAACTTATAATTAAATATCTATCAGCTGGGCCACGTGTCTATTTTGGAAAAGGGTCCAAAAATTGCGTGCAAATATTTATAATTGTTATTACATACAATAAATAAATATATAATGTTAATTTTAAAATATTAAATATTTCCATTGGTTCGATTCCCAGTGAAAATGAAAAATAACTTTTATTTGGTTTTCTATTTAAAAAACCATTGACCATTCGCCATTGGGTTCAAAATAATGTGGCTTAACTAATCCGGAATTATAAGTTTTATATCTTTAATTAAAAAATACATTAATATAACAATATAAACAAAAACAATATACAAACAAATAATTTAATTGAATAATATAGCTGAAAGATACTGCCTAATAAATAATAATTATATTTATTATAAAATTATTACAAAGTATAGTTACCAAATATAATTGTATCTTTTGAAGAAGACGTTACTAATCATAAGATCAATTCTAATCATAAGATCGTTCGTTCCAACATGTACCTATGGTATAAACCCACTTATTACTCTAACACTTCAACAGTTAGCACTTCAATTATTTCGGATTGTATATGACACTTTATTTACTGTTAGTTGATAAAATGGAATTCCTACTTTAGTTGATGAAATTGAATTCCTATACTTTAGTTACCCCTTAATGTCTTTGAAAATTTTACAAATCCCGATCTACTTAATTTATAGACATATAGAATTAGTTAGTAAGTAAGTATATAAGTAAGTTCTTTTTTTTTAAATAGTGTTTGTTTTAAATTTTATTAAATAGTATTTAAATACCGCCCCCTAGAACATTAAATATAATGAGGGAGTAGGGATTGAAGTATATATTCAAGCGTGGCAGTATAATAATACTATTCACTATTTTATAAGCTCTAAAGTGGTTAAGGGCAGCTATTCTTTTAAAACTTTAACTTAAGTCAAATAAAATTTGAAAAAAATTAATTAAATAATATAAGAAATTTAAAATTGGTATCTTTCATTCTAACTAATTTTATCATTATTATTTTCATAACTATCATACCTAATTTTTGGCACAAATTTGATAACTGCATACGTAATTAATTAAGTAATTAATTATAACACATTTTAATTAAATACCTATATTTAATTATTACGCAAATTTTTTGAATGTACAAACTCTTTTAATTTTTCTTTAATTTAATTGTTCTGGACCATGTGTCCTATATAACACTAAATTATTATTATTGTATGCTTCTCTTAGTATATTGACATATTTATAGTTCTATTTTTTCATGGTTAAGTTTTTTACAATTTTTATGATATAGCAATGAAAATGTCAAATATTTTTTAAAATAATTTTCTTTTTTTATTTTTTTTATATTTTTTATTTAATTTATTTAAAGTTTATTTTATAATGTAGGCCATTAAAATTGTCTACGACAAAAAACATCGAAAATCCTACTTAATAAATTTAATAACGATTTAAATAGAATCTTTGACGAAATTTAAAATTTAAAAATAGAATAAAAAAAAATTAAATTTCTAATTTTATTTTAATTTAATTATAAAAAAAAAAAAAAAAAACATGTTTTATATTTTTTATTTAAATATTTTATTAAGGAAAAACAAAAATTGATAAAAGAAAAAATTTATTAAATTTTCCTATTTTCCATTCTTTATTTTTCCTTTATATTTTCTTCTTTTTTTTTTTATATTTAAATTTAAATTAATTTTTATAGTTGACATTAACATAAATATTTAACAGTAACATTAACATAACATTATTGACATTCAACACCTACAATTAAAATAACAAATATTTATCAAATGGGAGAGTTTATATTTTTGTTTTGTTGTTGTTGTTTTTTTTTTATCTTATTTTTGTTGAAGTTTTTCTTTGATATTCGTGAAAATTTGTGATACAATTAAATTTAATATTAACATTAATTTTAATGAAAGACGACAGAAATTTGGAAATTGTCAAAATAAAATATGGCATATTGTGTAAATGTTAGCCATAGAATAGATGGTAAAAGTTGTATTGTATATTGTAGACAACAAGTAATTTAAAAGATTTTTTGAAATTGTGTATGTAAACCTAAACAGGGACCATTTTATTTGATTCAATTCAAATTCATTTAAATAATTATACAAATACACTTAGATAGTTTCCGAATGAATTTCACTAACATTTGGAGCTAGCACTACGGTCTTGTCCTTAGATTATTCAGAAGTATTTCAAAAGTATTTCGGCATTGCTGAATAGAACTACTTCTGTTTTACTAAAATTGTAAGGAATGGTAAGAAAATTTTCATCACTTTTGCACTAATACTCTTGCACTTTCAATACCTTGAAAGTTCTTCTACACTCTCCCAGGGCTTTTTCATCACTTTTTCACATTTAAATTTACACTTAAGTTTAATAAAATAACTTCCGCTTTTATATTATTATTTAAATTAAATCTGATGACTAACGGTAATTGCTGCAATAATAAATTCACTCTATTAGGTATAAAAAGAAGAAAATATAGAGAACAACTGTATACTATATTGTTGTTTCATTAATTTTACGGAACATAAGAACTGAATCAGTAATATTTCAATGCTGAATAATCAGGATTTAAAATTACTACACAAATACAATTTTTTTTATTCTAAAAAACAATAAAAATTCAATTGTATGTTTAAGTAACTGCTGAACTTAGGTTATCAGGAATTTTGATTTTTTTTTTACAATGGTATACATAATTTTTAAAAGTGGAGTGTTATCAGTCTCAATTTTAATAGCAAAAACGGCTGGAAATGTTCTTGCGGACGGACGGTCGGAATATCTACTCTTCTTGCCATCAGTTTGCTATAAAGAGCACTTAAATTGTTTAAGGAGGAGTATTTAAAACACAATTACTATAATTAGCAAAAACAATTAATTTCGAAATAATGAATTTCTATTATTAAAATTATTAAATCAAATAAATTATAAGTACAAATAGATGTGTTTATCAAGATCTTAAAAACTATTATATTTCATCTTTATATTTCCTTTCAATATTACGAACTGATTTACATTCAATTCAACAACAATAATTGTAAATTCCTGTTGATAATTAATTGAACAGGATATAAATATCCTGTCACTATTATGTAAAATATTAAATTTTCATCTTATCTTTTACTTGCAAAATTTCTCTTCCTTAAAGAAATTTTGTATTAATATACAATACATATACCTATATGTATATCTAGCCAGTATTTATTGTTTAATTAACGGATCATTAAACTCTTACAGATTTTAATTAATAAATAACAAAGTAATAATTTGAACGGTTAACCACAAAAAATCATAGTGTAAGTATGCGTAATGAAAATCAAGGTACAAACATATATAAGCATTTCTATTTAATTGTAATAATTAAATTTACCTTGATTACCTTGGTAATGAATAATTAATACTTGTTGAAAAAATTTAATTTTGAATGCGGTTAAAATAGTTATTCAAACAATTAATTACCAAATTCTTATTCAATTTTGATCTTTTATTTAGTAAATTTTAATTTATTTTCAATAAATAAAATAGTAAATTGTAAAATTAAATGGAAAAATTACTCTGCTTTGGAAGTAATATTTTATTATTATAATGTTAATTAAATTATATGAAAAAGTGATAAGAATTTATCATTGTTATTAAGATTAAGACTTTAATGAAGGTTATTCATTAAAATAATTTGACATGATTACTTTACTTTTACTTTTAGTATAAATAATAATAATTTAAAATTTATAAATAAATAAAAATATTGACTTTATATCATACTTTCGACTATGTGTTTAAACCAAGTCGATGTTAGTTCTCCTGCAGTGCAAGCCACGCTTCATTTATTTTTATAAACAAATTTTAAATTCTGCAGAGTTCATTCCAGTTTATTTTTGAATTTAATTGATATTACTGCAATTATATCAGAATAAATTATAAGATATCACATATTATATGAGATGGAGTTATACGTTGTTAAAATAATTTTAGGTGAATGAAATGAGTGACATGGGAGAAACCCTCAATTTCGTATCAAAGACTAAATTTAAAAAAAGTAATAATAAGTTTATAAGCATCCAGGTACGACACATTAATTCATCAAAAACTCTCCTTTCTAAAGACATTACCAAAAACATATTTAAGGCCTGATTTGTTTTGTGTTTTAAGAAGTTTCCCAAATGGCGATACAAAGTAAATACCTTTTACTCTTTAAATTCGTTAGGAATTTGATTTATTGTGGTAATTTTAATTGAAAAGCTCACTATACCCAATCTTATGCTTCAAAACCATCATTCCTTCATTTTTCTTCAAATCATTCGTAGTTGCGGAAATTGCAAAGCTAGATATCAAAGTTAAAACTATAGAAGAATAATATAAAATTCTATTTGTGTTGACTTTATGATCTGTTAAGAATGAACAAAACAAATCTTAAATTAAGCATCTACATTTTATTTGATAAGATTATCTTCACATATCTTGAGATATCTCAATTCGAATAGGTGATCTGGAGATTTTAATTCTATTAATTTATCTCATTTTTGTGCATCACGTATTATTTCACAAGTAAAGAAGAATATGTATATGAATTTTTAAGCCATTTGTAACAAACTTTCACTTAATTTACTATTAAATATTAAAATAATACGAAAAAACTAATCATCGAATCCGCTTGTTAAATCTATCGACTTGATCGAACGATTCAATTACGGTGACTATAGCCTTTCTCTTTCTCTTATAAAAAAGGAGAAAGAAGATTTATCATTAGCAATAACATAGAAGGGTTTTTATCTCCTTTTATCATTTTAAAATTTTATTGCGTCGCACTTTAAATCGGATTTGTCTTAAAGGATGCAAAAAAATCTGTAGTACCTACAAAATAAGTTATTTTATTATAAACTAGCTAATGCGCGGTGCGCGTTGCTACGCCTTTTACTGGAGGTTTAATTTAAGTTGATTTTACTTCAAAAAGTTAACATAAAAATTACACATGGTGTAAATGTTAATTTTAAAATTGTATTAAAGCAATTCGTTTTAAAAGATATTGCTAGCATATAGTTTAGCAATTTTTGATTGACACATCAAAAAAAATTTATGAATTTGTGATTTTGATCATTGTCGTGTTTTTGACGTTTTAGAAAAGTACCCGAAAATGTACTTTCAAGAATAATAAATTATTTTATGAATTAATTATTATATAACTAAGTAAAATAATTTTAAAATGCAATCAAATTATGGTTTTACAATAATGTGTATTTATTGTAAATTTATTAAACGCTCCAATTATACTTTAAGTAAATTAATTCAAGCTTCTTTGATTCTATTCAATATACATATATATGAAATAGATAAATTAGGTTTCTATAACAATTTAATAAAAGTTTTTTTGTTATAAAAATTAAACATATTTTATATTTTGAAATAAAAAAAAAAATTGCATGACAAAAACTTTAAGGAAATTATTTAGTTGTCATTTTATTGATGTTACACAAAAACAAAAAAAAAAAGTAATCAAATTTCACTGTCAATTTAATGCTCCAAATTTCCGAAAAATATTTAAAAAAAATATGAAACTATTGAATTTTCCTAAAGACTTCACGGTTTTCCATTCCAACTAAAGAAAAAAACAAAATTAAAAAACATGGAAATTGTTATAATAAAATAAAATAAAAACAAAAAACATAAATTAAAAGTTATTTGAAAATGACATGAGACTAAAAATACATATTACTTAAAAAGGAAATAACTTAAATATTAAATGTTAAAATAAAAACTACAAACGTACATTGGAATAAAAAAATAAAAGCATAGAATGAAAACAATGCACAACAAAAACGAATACAACTAAAAAAAACATAACATAATTTTGTCATTAAGTTTATTAGAAACAGTTACTATTGTTACTGTTATTATGATTTTATTACTTTAATAGGTTTTGTGTTTTTTTCTTTTATTGTTTACTTCTGTTTTCATTTTATTTGTTAGTTTTGTTTAATTATAGTTTGAGTTTGTTTGTTTTTTTTTTGTATCTTTTGATTGTTTTATTACAAATTTTGTTTTCATATGAGTGATATTTTCTATAGTAAAAGAAATTAATCAATGATTTTATATAGCTAAGGGTAACAGAGTTGACATGTTGTTAGTTTTAGAGTTGATTAACTGTAATTCGTATTTAAATAATAATTCAACACGACTAATGGGATAGTGGTTAAGACGCCGGCTTTTCAAGTAGTTTCGGTTTTAAGCCACTGTAAAATCATATTTAATAAAAATAATATCGTAAAATTATAGTTTATATCGTAATATAAAATAAGGTTTTATGAAAAATATGAATAATTTTTGTGTCAGATAATATTGCGCACAATCATTTGTGTATTCATTATAGACAAACAATAGCTTTATTGTCGGGTAATCAACGGCTTAGTGAATATAATGATTAAAGAAACTGCCTAGCCTAGTCTAAATGATTTGATGAATGCTCTATACTATTCAAAGCTAGATGGCATGAAGATTATCGATCTTATACTTTAATTTATTTAGAGGATCCAACTTTGATAAAAAAAGTAAATATATGCAATAAAAAATATGTAGAGAAATAATTTAATTTAAAACATATAACCCTCAGGCACAGCACACAATATCTTAAAAGTGACAATTAGTAACATACCATTTGGAATATAAGATATTCTAAATGTGATAAGAAGTATCCCATGCAGTAATTGTGAAATTTATTAGGATGTATATTAACATATAAAACAGACAGACTGATAAGTTTTATAACCTCTAAACTATTATCATATTACAAAAAAATAGTATGTAACTCTTTTGGATTATAGAATTTACAACATACAGGGTTTGAAATCCAATAACAGGCATATTTTACATTTTTATCTGATTTATGCAAAAATATCCAAATTGTTAGTTTCAATATACTTTTTTCATATATTTGGTTTTTTCAATTTGAGTTCAACATACAAAGCTTATTTCTGCTAAATGTTTCTAAACATTAAACCCTCGAAAGTAATTTAGGAAGTTAAAATAGGAGTAGCTTGAAAGGGAAGCCTGGAGAAGCCGATGTTTTGATTCAAAATTAATAATATAATCATTCAAAAAGTGAATTCAAATTCATTTCAAATATTTAAATTCTTAAATGATTTTGATTCTCAAAATATGTAGTAGATTTGCTGCATTTATAAAATAACATATAATTTACCTTTTCATTTTGGTATTTTATTGAATATACCATCTAACCCTGTAGTGAATTTATTTCTAACCTTTATATACTATATAAACTACATAAATATATATTATGTACAGTATATATATATATACAAGTACATATACATATACATGATATATGTTTGTAAACATAATAGTAGATTTTTATTTTTTTTTTACTACTGTACGATGACTAATTACATCATTCTTCTTTTGAAAATTTAATTAATGTGACAACTCGACAATATGATTGCGTGTCAAGACATTTTTCAAAAAAAAAAAATTAAAAATCGACAAAAAGAGAGGGAAAACCCCGAAAAAAAAACACAAGAAAACCGTTAGAAAAAAAAAACAATAATAATGTTGGGAAAATAAAAAAGAAAATTAAACGAAAGTTTCGTACAAAATTAACGCATCCGTTTAACTTTTTATTTTTTTTTTTGTATTTCCACATAATGTTAATAGTGTCTACAGTGGGTATTGGGGGTAGAGTTTTTGGTAGGTAGGTAGCACAACTTAAACTATTTATGTGCGTTTTTTTCTTCTGTTTGGTTTTTCTTTTTGCGTTCTGTAATGAACAGTTAGTTTTCCTCTGGTTTTTTTTTGTTTTGTTGTTTCTGGTCAAAATGATAGATGACTTTAACTGGCACGTTTTTGGATTTGGTTTTACATAAAAATTAGAATGAAAGAAAAGGAAAAAAAAATAAAAATATGTAAAGTTGTAAACTTGTGAATTTTTTCAACTGAAATAATATTATTAAGTATACGTATGTCTGTATGTATGTATGTATAACAACAAAAATAAAGGCGAGAAGGAAATGGTTTACAAATCTAAATTTTTTTAGTTTTCAACTGTAGATTTTCTGAAAATCATTAAATGATTTTTCCATTTTTTTTTACCGTTATATTTTTTATCACATTTTCTTAATTGTATTTTTCCTTTTTTCTGTGTCTATATATTAAAAAAAAAATTCCTTAGGGTGCATTTAAAGTTATTTAATAATTTATGTGTGATAATAAGTTTTCCTTGTGGGGCAATTTTTGTTTTCATAATTTATGGATACACACTGAACCAAAATTCTATTAATATGCAAATTGGAAGATTTTAGGTTTATAAAATAAAATTGGTGTAATCAGATTTTTATTTTTGTTTTTTGATTTTTAGTATAATAGAAAATAAGTTAAGAATTAACAAAATAGTTTAATTTGTTCGGAAGTTTTAGTGTATAATTTAAGTATAATTTTAAGAATTTGTTAAACCATAGATGTTATAGGTTTTTAGGTTGGATTTCCTAGATAATAATTAATTAGGGTTATTATTTTATAATTAGGTCCAATGCTTTTGTTTGGAATGTATTTATGTGTAATAATTTTTTAGAAAATCTGATAATAAGCTATAAATAAACTGTCATAATGAATATATTAAATTAATATACTATTAACATTATTTCTGTGGAAAATCTCCAAAACTTGATAACCGTAATTTTTCCCTTTTTGAGATAACATTTGAAGTGGACTGTTTAACATCAAATCTTTGCACTGCCAAAAATAAATAAGCGTTTATTTAATTAAAAATCCCTCAAATGGTTATTAATAATGTTTTAAATAAACATTTTGTGTCACAAAATATTTTTAAAAATTTTCAAACACGTTTATTGAAAAACTGTAATTTTGCGGTTATCAAGTTTTGGATATTTTCCACAGATTTAATACTGGAAATTTATTTAGTAATTAAAAATAAACTCATGGTTGTATAAAGAGCATCTTCCAATTCTCATATATAGGTTTATTATAGTATGAAATTGTCAGTTGAATTACTGAGCTGAATTTAAAAGAATTGGCTACTAAAATAAGTTTTTGAAAGAAAGTTTCTTATATATACTATACGATTTTTTTATGTTTAACAATCAATTTGATTGATCCATAATTAATTGGTTCATTAATTGCAGTGTTGTTTGATAATAAAATGAATTTATTTTTATACGTTTTTTGTATAAAGTATTTATATGTTACTATTATAAGTTACTATATCAGTTGAAAAGTTGTCATTTAGATTAAATCATATTCAGTTATATTATATAATAATACGCTATTATTCTTTCTATTATATTATATATTCATGAATCTGTAATTCTTGATTTTTTTTGAAAAATTTATAAAATATTGAAGAAGTTATTGTAAACACATTTGCTGTAACATTACTGGATGTCAAAACTAACAACTCTGACTTTCACTTCGACTATGACTTCGACTTTTCAATATAACAAGTTTTATATAATATTAGTCTTATAAAAATGTATATACTTAACATAATCCACACAGTAAACCTGTAAACCTAAACTTAGAACCTGTAAAACATCTTGCAATTGATATTTCATTATATTGTATACGAGTCTGACTCCCACCTAAATTTAAAGAATTTGATTTAAACTCCACACTGCACAGCTTTGTGCTATACTGATTTTATTTATATAAAAACATTTATATAATATCTTTAAAGTTAGCCAATAACTTTCAAAAATTTTTGAAGTTCTTATATTACTTACAATATATACTTGGTAAAAGAGCTGGGCCCTATTGCACCAACTTTAATCACTAATGACATAATAATTTTTTTCATAAATAGTAATTTTTCCTAATCAAACTTCAGACGTTTGTTGTCAAATATGATGTTGGTGGAAGAAAAATGTTCATAATTTAATTATTTCATTAGTGATAAGTTGTTAGTGCAATAGGACAAACTTTTATTTGTGTATGAAAAAATAATGAATAAATAAAAATTTTAAATTGGAAACTCTTTAAAACTGCCATAAATTTCTTTAAAATTTGGATAGAAAGCAAAAATTAAGAATACAAAAGCTAAGAATATTTAAAGAGCTAAACTAAACTAAAATGCTCATAATAATTCTATTATTTTTCTGTTTAAAAAATGTTTTTTAACAACTTTCAGTTTTCACATTCAAATTATCTAATAAATAAATAAATTAATAAATTTCACATATTTGAATATTCGCGATACCAAAATATCAGTTCAAATTTGATTAAATTCACAATAGATATGAAATTTTTCATGTATTTGATACTCAGAATAAGGTTAATTAAAGTTTTTGAAATTTATCACAAATTGTGATAAATGACTACTGATAATTGACACTCACAATAAGGCCATAAATATATTAAACACGCAAGTTAGGCGTTATTAATTATTAGTGTCTATAGAAATAAAAAAATGAGCAACCATAAATAATAATTAAATTAAATGACTGAAAACCTTTTATTTACTGTTATATTTTTAATTGTTTTTTTTTTTTTTTGTTTTAATTTTAATTTATTTACGATAATTTCTTTCCCTTTTTTTTAATAATCTGTTACTAATTAATTTATTTAATTATTATTTCACAGTAAATTTAATAGCATCATAACAAATTTTTTATACTTATTATTTTATTTATTATACATTTCTAATTTTATTAACAATTTAATTTCGTTTCACTTTAAATTTTATTACCTTGAAGGTCAATTATCAAACGAGACTTACTCCATTTAATTATTAGAAAGTGTAACACTTTAAACACGATTATAAAAAATAATTAATTATGAGTTTTAAAATGAAAAATTGAATTGGGAATGTAATAATTTAATTATATTTTCACAAAAAAAAAAAAATAAGTACTTATCATTTATTTGATAACTTTCCATTTTTTAAACCATTAGACATTCCATAATATTTTATAGAATGTCTGTTCATTAAGGGCAAAATTCCTTAACCTTATACTAATAATAAATAGAAGCTTAATTATTATATAAATTAATTAATTTTATATTTTAAAATTTCTAAAATTATTATATAACAGTTAAATATTTATTAAAATAACCTTCAAGATTTTTTATTTTTTTGGATGAAATTAAAATTCAATTTTTACATAAAAGATACTCGTACATTTTTCAAAATTAATTTTCCATATTTAATTGAAAACAATGGGAAAAATTTAAATATAAATATAAGTAAAAAATATTTTAGGCGTAATTGAATTTGAATGAATATTGTTAAAATATGGATACGTATTGTTGTATACGTATCCTTGAATAACAACATCAATTTTGTTTATTTTGTAGGGTTTTAGGCTGAGTGAATTCAAAAATTTTTCAATACTGTGTGGGTAATTGAAAAAATTTAATAAATTTACATTTGAAAGATTCCATTTTAATACAATTTAAAAAACAAAAAAAAGAAGTAAAAAATGTAAATTTAAAATGATGTCAAATTTAGGTGTTCATTATTTAGATTCTTGTATACAATATACTCGTATATATATATATAAATATAAGATTGAATGTATGGGTAAATATTTACGTCTCAATTTAAAGAGATGTTTTACGAATGTTATTATATGTTTTTAAAATCAATATTGATTATGTGTCAAAAAAAATTATCTACTATGCAAAGTCAAAAGAAGGTGATCTGGGAAGATGACACAGACAAGTAAAACAAGGTGGTAATTTCGAATTCTGATACAAAGAGAAACAACAGTTTTTATTTTTTTAATATTTAAAATTTCTCGTTACACCACTTGGGAGTACAGAGCTTTAACTTGAAGTCGCCTCTCATTATATCCGTATGACTCTATAGTCAAAGGGTATAATAAATTTGCCATTACGTTTGTGACGCAGAGAAGAAGGGGGGGGGGGGGTATGTATATACATACATTAGGTATGTATGTCCGTCCGGCTGTCCGTCCGTCCGTACGATAACTCAAAAACTAAAGGAGCTACGATCTTGAAATTTTCGCAAATTCGTTTTTTTGCAATAACCGTCATCGCTATTTAAATCCAGCCATTTTGGTGCATGGGTTCGGGTAGCTAGCATACAATTTCTTTTTTATATAAGTTTTACTCTGTACCTATTACAGCTGCGTGTCTGAAATTTTGCCAAAAGTAGTCTAGTTTTATGGCCAAAGTTTCTGCAAAATTTGGTTGGTCTACTGCAGTGGGTTCGAGTAGCTGCCATACACTCCTTCTTTTATATGAGCATTACTCTATATCTATTGAAGCTGGGTGTCTGAAATTTTGCTAAACATACTTTTGTGTAATGACCAAAGTTTCTGCAAAATTTGGTTGTTCTACTGCAGAGGGTTCGAAAGCTGCCATACAACTCCGTCTTTTATATAACTATTACACTACACCTAATAAAGCTGTATATTTGAAATTTTGCCAAAAGTAATTAACCGGATGATATAATATATATATTATGATAATACGGGTATCCCAGAGTTGACACAGTCTACACTAGTACACTCTTCCTCGTTTTTATATATAACTTATTCTAAGTACTATCCAGGATATTTCCAGGATATTTCGCGTCTACTTAATTGATCCAGCACCCTTCTCCATGTGGTTCTTTATCTACCTTTTGATCTGGATCCATCTAAATTTTCATGGAATTAGTGAGCAACCATAATTCCTAGTCATATGTTTATTTCATAGATTTCACGTACGAATTGAATAACGTTTGATTGGTTTGTCTTGATAATGCTGCGAACTGTTTCATAATGGTTGAAATCTATTTCTCAGTCTGTTCTAGCTTTAACAATTCTATTTTGTACATCTTCATTGATTCAACCCTAAATAACGGCAAAAAATTTTAGATTCAATGAACCGATCGTTTAATTTAATTTTTCTTGCCATTTGCAAAATTCACATTCATAACATTGAATTTACTTATATTAATACCTACGCCAATTTAACGGGATGTTTATGATTGTCATACATTTCTAAAGGTACATTAAATATAAATAAAATATACTTGACATTTGTTATTAACTTTTAACCTTGAAAAGTAAATTTAAGACTATACATAAATCAATTGTCCTTGAAGAATCCTCCTTTAATATTTAATTTAATATTGTTATTTGAATAACATGTAAGTTACTATTAGAAAGTTTTCTTATAATACTAATGCTTTAAAATAAAATTCATACATAAGTTATTAATAAATATAACAAATTTATGACGTAATTGAATAATATTGATTTTACAAATTATTTTAATTTACTGAAGCAAATGACCTTAAAAACTAACTAAAATTTAGTTGTAAAATTTATGTAATGAAACTAAATTGGTTTCTGAATTAAAATGTTAGATAAAATATTATATACACATATCTACATATGTTAAACTATAGTAGTCAGCAACCCTTATAACACTTGAAAAAATTTCTTTAAAAATATTTTCCTTTTTTTTGATGTTCTTTTGAATTAAACAATAGAAATCATGGTAAGGTGTTTGCTTGTGTGATTTTTGAAGTGTCACCTTGCTTTTTGTTTTTTTTTTAAATTTATTCTTTTAAATTCTTGGAATTTTTATTATTAAATGTCATTCCTGATTTTGTTTTTTTTTTATATATATTTCTATATTTACGACACTCGAATGTTTAAATTTTATATTTTGGGATAAAATTGCAAAAAAAACATGAAATGATAAACTTAAAGTTCAAAAGTTTAAGGTTGGTCATTTCGTTATGTAACTTTGTATATATATGTATAAAATAAAGTAATAAAAATTTGAACTGACATATTTTAAAGATAATTTCTTAGAATATTCTATTTATTAAGCTCATACCAAAACTTTTTAAATAAAAGTTATAAAAAAGGTTATTTTTACTGATAATTTATGTTTTTTTTTAAATATTCTGCCATAAATGTATAATAATTTTTGATATGATTCTTGTAACTTCCCAAATTCTAAGCTGGGGTTTTTTATTGTTTAGTTAAGGAATGACATTGAAAAAAATGACGTGTAGTTCTTTTTTAAAAATTACTACTATTAGTAGTAGAAAGAAAGTTCGGATGTTCTAATACCAAAGTCTTCCATTTTACCAAATCTCTAACAATGGAAGCCGTCGGAGTTTTCGGAAATTCCGGACCCTATTTCATCAAAAACTTATCTCTCAAATAACATTTTCTCTTATAAGTAAATGTTTTCTAATCAAAACTTCATAGGGTTTATTACAAATATAAAAATGGTGCAACAAAAGCTTACTAAAATATGATTATTTAATTATTAGAAAAGAGATGAGTGGTAAATGCAATAGACCTCAGATTTTGGCATATTATTAATTTATATATGCGTGTGTTTGTGATCTTTGTATGTAAATAAGACATTGAAAAATTTTTATTCAGAGGAATGAATTTGGCCACCCTGTCATCATCTGCATTTTACATATGGTCCGTCTATTATAATGGAATAAAATAAGTAGAGACATGTTCATGATTTTGATTATGATTTATGAATCCATTTTCAAGTGAATTTTTATGTACTCCTTATTATGGTAAAATGTATTTGATACTGAACCGTTTTCTTGTATTCTTAATGATCTATCGAAATGATTTCGAATTAATTTAATTAGAAAATTATCTATTCTGTTTATATTTGACATTTTGTAAATATTTTTATTAGAATAGTTAGTAATTCATAAAATCCGTATCGCAAGTGGTGACCATTTTCGGCTTCGCACATTCGTGCTGTTTCCAGTACATTTTTCGTAATATTTGATCGCTGTTCTGTGTGTACTGTTCCATTTTCAAATTCCCCAAGTTTTCTTCACAAAATTCTGAAATAAAAATAAAAAATATAAATAAATTTAAAAATTTATTAAAGATTTAAACCATATCGGTCGTTTTGCGACAACCTGTATTAAAATATTATTACTGATTATAATAATTTTAAGTAATTTTAAGTAATTTTTTCTAATATTTATTTGAATTCTCGCAGGTTTTATAATATATAAACATTCTATTTTAAAATCCAGAATTATATTAATAACTACATTTTGACATAAAATGCGCCATTTTTAAAATGTAATCGAAGACAATTAAAACACAAAAAAACAGTTTTAATTTATATCTTGCTGAGAATTGAAAAACTAAATGTTGCTTGTTGCAAATTTTTTTATAATAGAAACTGATCTTATATTTAATTTCCATTTTTTATTTTTATTTTGTTTTTATTTATTTTATTTTTATTATTTTCATAAGTTCATCTTCATCACAGGAGAAAAACATTTCTTACATTTTTATATTGTGGTGGCAACACCAATTTGATTTGCTGCTGTGTGATTCATGAATCATGACAGTTCTATACTTTTATAAGTAATTATGATGATGATGATGGTGTTGCATTTATTTTTTATTACATTTTACATTGCACTTCATTTTATATTATTGTGCTGTTTGCCAGTTTATATTTACAGCTATTTTTAAATGTTGATGCTGCTGTTGAAATAATCCAGCTGTTTAAGAATATACTTTTGTTGTTGTTGTTGGTATTGTTGTATTTAAATTTTTTTTTTTTGTGTGATGAACTTCGTGAAAATTAAAAGAAATCTGAAAATAAAAATAAAACAGAAAATTTGTATAATGTAAAATAAATAAACAAAATATTAAAAATAAAATATAATATTCACGGGTTTAAGGAAATGCAGAGTTTTAATGTTGTCGCAATAAAAGAAAATCGAGATGGAGAAAAAAAAAATAAAATTATTTGACATGATTATTGTAAAAAGATGAATAATGATTATTTGAGATTATTAATTTTTTATGAATAAAATATAAAAATACTTATATACTGTATAAGGTTTGTCATGAGTTAATTTTGAGCGGTGATACTTTTAAAAGTTTTTTTTTGCGAAAAAAAATAAAATAAAAACGTTCGCCTTCTTCATGATGGAATTCAAACCAGTAAATATCATGCAATGCACTTGGGTTCATGATTGCAAATCAATAAACAATGTTATTTTTCTTTGTTTTGGTTTTTTTGCACTCTACTTTGCTTCTGTCAAAATATGTGATCAATGAACAGTGACTTCATCTTTCATGTTCGATATAATGCTATTAATCTTAAGTGATTTAAAGAGCTTCCAACACTGAAACGATTCAGTACTGTAATTCCTTAACTTAAATTATAAATCCAAAGTTTCAATTTAGCGTAGGAATCACAATCATTGACCCCCTATTATTTTCAATTTGGAAAAGTGTTTATTTGCATGTCTCATCTAAGGGAGGTAGGTAGGCCAAGTGATGACCCTGTTGGTAAATCTTTCCGACTAGATTGAGCCATTTTGCAGAGTTCAGATACGAAATCAGTTCTTTCATCTTCTGTTGTAGGTTGTGGAAGAACAATTTATCGCCTAAGAGAAGCTTTCCGCTGACTAGGACCGGACATTTACAAAGAATTAGTTCGATATTTTTCCTTTCGTCAGTTACTTTACAGCTTCTACAGGAGGTCTTGTAAGGGATTCCGAATTTGGCTGCATAAATGCCTCCTTGCCAGTCTTCTGTTTTTTTTTTTTTTTTTTTTTTTTTACGAGGGAATGGAACGCTCGAAAGCCACCCATTGAAACTTTGCGGTATTTCGTTGGGTAGTGTGCGATTTTAACGCACCAAAACCACACCCTTTTTGAACCAAACTTTAGGAAGGAACCTGTGATACAAATGTACAGTTTGGTTACAGGGATGGGATATGAAAGGATTTTAGGATTGTTGGAGGATATTTGGGAATTTTGGATTATGGTGGATGGGGAAAATTTGGAGGGATATTTAGGAGAAAGATGTTAATATTCTTCTTAAATTTATTTAAGTCGTACACATACGAATTACCAACTTTAGGGAACACATTGGACGGAATGTGGTTCCATAATCTCGACATGCGCATAACAAACTTGCTAGTTTCCACAAACCTGGTGATAGTAATGTGCACAATCGAACAAATTGTGAAGAGTTCCATATTAAAGAAAATACATTATTTTGAAATTGAATTCAAACGAATTGAAAAATGCTAAAGTCGTTAATGGAAACATGTATAAGTAATTTAATAAAATATGTTTTTTGAACTGTTGAATAATAAGTGATATGATGCATGCATCTTGGCGACGTTACAATTTTGAATGTTGAATATGCAAAAATAAGAATGAAAGAAATTCTCTATTTTTAAAATATTTCTTTAAGTTGATTATATTCAAAAGATAAGTATACGTATTCTTGCTTTTCTGTGCATCATTGACTAGAAATAAAAGAATTTATTATGTATATATGTTTGTTGTATATTTTAAATTTTTTTTTTTCATTTTAAAATTTATGATAGTTTACCCTTGAAAATATTTTTAATAGTTTTTGTGTTCAAAATATCAACAGTTTTTAATAATCTTTAAGATGAGAATTTTTATTCCAAAAATTTGTTAAACGGCCTGTCATTTTTCAATTTATCCAACTTCTAAAGTATTTTTATATACACGTATATTTTTATACGACAATCAGTCAAATGAAATTCACAGTTGCACGAAATACAGGCATGTGATAGTTTCCCGTTATTCACGCTCTTTATGTTGTTTCATAAATTCAACAAAATGTTTCAATTCCAATTCAAAGCTGTCATTTTGAAAAAGTGTTTCCGTTTTGCTGATATTAGATATGTTGCATAACACAATTTTTTTTCGACAGATTCTACTTTTTATTAAAGTCACCCATGCTCCTTTCAACTTCAAATTAAGAAAAAAAAATTACATCTTTCTATTTTGCATACTTCAAGGAGTAATATAAACTTTTTGTTTAAAATAAAACGTAATTAAAAAAAAAAAACCTAAATAAGACAAAAATTTATTATTTAAAAATTTTGAAATTTTATTTTAAAAATTAAGAATTCTTTAAATCAACATATTCTTAGAATTATTTATTGCCTATGAATTTTTGACACTTCAAGAATGAAAGTGAAACATACAACATATTATTGTAAATATTTTAAAAATAATTCAAAAATTATGAAGAAATATTTTCTATTTATTTTTTCATTTGGTTTTATGAGTATAAATATCAAAATATTAATATCTTAAATATAAAAAAAAAAGATTCAAATAAAATTTAGAAATTCATTAAAAGTGATTAGAATATTATTTGCTTAATATTTGTTCAAAAGTCATAATATGAAAATGCTTTGAATTTATAAACAACATAAACTCAAGGCACAGCACAATAGGGCACAATGCAATAAAGAAATTTCAATGAAAATAAATTATATATGCCCCACATTTTCGTTTGCCGTTTTTCTCATATATATTTCTATCTATATATATATATATATATAATAATCCGCCTGAATCCAATTTTTTTATTAGCGTTCTATGCGTTTTATAAAAGAAAATAACACACTATAAATTTAATAGGAAATATAAAAGACAAATATATATATATATATATTTTATTCTTAATTAATTTTAATTTGAAAGAATTTTTTTTTAATTAAAAATGTAGAAAACTAAATTCGAATTAATATCTTATAAAATACATGTGACTACACACATACATTTGTACATTATATAAATAATAAAATAAAAATTGTGAATGAATAAATGAATGAATCAATTAAATTATTTTATGAATGGTTTTACATTGTTTTTAATTTGATAAAAATTTTTCTTTTGATTATCATTGTATAAATATAGTTGCATTTTAATTTTATTAAATATAATACTTTATACAGGGTGTCGAGGAATAACAGAGCATGTAGAAAAGATATATTTATTAGAGAGATTTAAATAAAACGGCTTGATTGACAGAATATTCTGCCATGTTTTCTAGGTATGAAACTTTAAAGATGTTTGAAGGTCTTAAGTTTAGGGTTTAAATGGGTTTATTTTAGAGGGATCCATCAAAAGGTACCTAGAAATACTAATATGTTTGTTTGATAAAAAAATTTATGATAATTTGATTAATTTATATTTAAAACAAGTTACGGAAGTCGATCCAACCGACTTTATAATACCCTAACGTGACAAATTTAATTTGATTGATTGTTGCACGATTCTCTACTTCAACTCATTTTGAATTTCTGGAACTTAATGGTCCTGTATCAAATTTAAGTTTTCTAACTTTATTTATTACGAACGTATGCTAGTTAAGTTTAATGAGCGTGACAGCTATCCGTACCACTACCTTAATTCCTCTCAAATTTCAGAAACACAAAGAAAACAGGACGGAATACTTTAGTACCAAGTTTCAAGTTTTTTTCATTATCAATTTTGAAGATAATACTTATTAGATCTTGAGGCGTGTGATAGGTACCCAAACTGCCACTTAAATTTATTTTAAACTTAAAAAACATTATGGAAATAGAACAGAATTTTCTTGTACTAAACGTGAGTATTCCAGCGTTATTTATTTGAAAATATGATTGTTTGATGTGAGAGTTACAATATTAATCCCTTCAATTAAGGTCTTGGAAGGTATGTGGCAGATACCCGAATCCTTATTTGGAAGAAATTGGAATTGACAGAAATACCCTTGTGTCAAACTTGGAGCATAGTGGTTTCGCAATTTCGTAACCTACAAAATATAAAATAAACAAAATTAAGTGGAATATAAAACTTAATTTTAGTAATATATAAATAAAATCTGTGGAAAATATCCAAAACTTGATAACCGTAATTTTTCCCTTTTTGAGATAACATTTGAAGTGGACTGTTTAACATCAAATCTTTGCACTGCCAAAAATAAATAAGCGTTTATTTAATTAAAAATCCCTCAAATGGTTATTAATAATGTTTTAAATAAACATTTTGTGTCACAAAATATTTTTAAAAATTTTCAAACACGTTTATTGAAAAACTGTAATTTTGCGCTTATCAAGTTTTGGATATTTTCCACAGAAATGTATATCGAAACTTTCCGATCTATTTTTACTGCAGAGAGATGGGAATTAAAAACTACTTATGAGTGCTCGATTAACATATTTTAAACATTGTTCTCAATTCATTTTTAATACCCCGTATTCCCTTCAACATATAATTACTTTACCCTAGATCAGTTACGCTGATTCGTTTTAATTTTAATTTAAATTATAATATTTTATTTTAAATATTT
Source organism: Dolichopus griseipennis (assembly GCA_963082915.1). Lineage (NCBI taxonomy): Eukaryota > Metazoa > Arthropoda > Insecta > Diptera > Dolichopodidae > Dolichopus > Dolichopus griseipennis. Next base: position 38,311,962 of record OY720442.1, on the reverse strand, counting down.
ATTTTGTATTAAATTTAAAATTTAATTAATTTTTTATATATTAATAATAAATTTTTTTTTTATTTTCATTTTAGGTAAATAAAAACGAAATTTTAACTTCAAAATGGCTGTAATGGAAATTTTCAACGTTGTAATTATATTTTTCTTTTATATTTAAATACATAAATATAAAATGAAATTTCTAGGGAAAGATGAATTTCAATTTAATTAAAAACTTTTTTTCAAATTTGATTTATTTTTATAACTTAAAGGTAAATTTTAATGTTAATAATGTAATTCAAAATATTTGAAACACTTTAATAGTCTTTTTATATTTTTTTTTTTGCAAATTTGAATTAATAGAAAATAATTTACTTCAGTTTTATTTAATTTTATGTAATTTTGATTTGAATTAAAAAGATCTGGGTTTAAAGATTATTTTAAATATTTGAAACATGATAAAATGGGTGTTAAAAGAACAGGTATCGCGCTTTAACGAGTGTATATAAATTATAAATACATATTTTTACAATATTTCTACCAGCATATTTTTACGAGGGACTGTGGGAAGCTCAAAAGCCATCCATTGCACCTGTGCGATATTTCTTTAGGTGTGTGCAACTTTAAAACCTCCTAATTGCGACGCTTCTGAACCATACTTTAGGATGGTACCTGTGATACAAATGTAGAGTATGATTACGAGGATGGGCATTTGGATTTAGGATATATATATTTAATCGTACACATATACATTATGAACTTTGGGGAACACATTTGGTGGAATATGGTTCCATAAACAAGGTGAGCGCATAACAAATGAATTTTCATCAAACGTGTTGCACCACTTGTTAGTTCAACTGTATAGGGATGAGTATCGGTTGCCCTGCTTTTTATCCGTTGCATAATCTTGAGTTAGGGTATTTATTGTTAAATTTTTTTAGAACACATGTTAGTTTCTATAAAAAATTTATAAAAAAAGGTCAGTGATCCAACTGTACAATGGCGACTTAGTGAAGTGAGCGTTGAATTGACACTGGGATCATTTATAAGACGAAAAACTTTATTTTACACTTTTTCAAGGTATCCAAGTGCCGTAATAAAGGCACTAGCTCAAGGGTATGTATTATGCTCCAAACAATATAGTTTTAGAGATGTTAAGGAAAACTGATGTGGAAAACTGAGTTTTGCAGCGATACAAGAAACACAAACACATTGCAGCGTCCATGCTCACCCAAAAAATACCATTTGTTCAAATTAATTTCTGGATAAGTTGGATCACCAAAATCTTAATGTCTTGGTGAAAAGTTTCTTCTTAAAATGAGGTTCGGAACAATAGTCAAAATTCAAACAGAAAAAATTAAAACACAATCTGTTTATAGAAACTTTTTTTATCAATTGCCGGTTCGAAATGGGTTAAAAAACTTCCAGTCAGTTAACTCTACTGTTAAAGAGCAGCACGTATAATAAAATTTGAAGTCAGGAGCTTCCATTCCCTGCTTTTCCCCAAAGAATATCACTTGGTATTATTTATTCATATATTTATTAGCTAGATTCTCATTTCGTAATCAATCCCCCAAATATCTTATAGTTCAATGATACGTAATATCTCATGGAAAAGTAAAATGTAAATCAATGGAAAGCATTATTCATATATAGGTCAAAATACATATTTAATATTTGATGCTCCTGGCTTCATATTTATCTGAAATCCAGTCTTAATTTTTTTTTTTTTTATCTATTAAATATCAATTTATAAATTTATTTTTCAAAAAAGAAAGCAAAAAATACATTTTTAAATCTTTTTACTGTAACTATCAATTTTAATTTATATTTTATTATCTTTAATACTTACCATAAATATACACTTTTTACATAAACCCTTTTTAGCCTTTAATAAATTATAATTTTACACTAGGTCTAAATATTTAACCTTAAAACAAGATTATCTTTAACCCTTAAAGCAAAAATTGTCCCTTTTTAAGTTTTCAATTTACATTCTAACTGTAAATCAAGAAATAATAAAGAATATGATAGTTAAAAAAAATATCTTAATAAATTTTTCTTTTAGCCTTAGCCTATCAAAATTTATTTATTATTTTTTTTTAGAAAGAAAATAGAAATTTTGACGGGTTTTGGGATGTCATAAAAAAAGGTCAATCTAATTTTTTTCTTTACAATTTAAAGGTTTTTGAAATTTATTTTAATACTCAAAAACCATTTTTTATATTAGTTTTCTTTAATGTTAGTGTTTTTATTGATCTCATGCTCTATCTTATCTTGTCAGAACCCATTATAGCCCCCAGTAACCATATACTATTTTATATTTTTACTTTTCTTTTGTTGCTTATTTTTTTTTAGAATTTATGTATAATAAAAAAAGGGGGGGGGGGGAGAGGTCTTAATAAACTAATAATAATAGTCAAAAATGCTGGGTTTATATCTATTTTAGATTCTAAAATATATTTGATCCTATTTCTAATGTTAACTAACCATGCGTAACTTTTGAATTTAAAATTGGGTGCAAAATTGATAATATTGATGTAAGAACAGCAAAAACAATTTTTTGCAATTTTCACACTTCTTTTAGACGATTATCTGTAATTTTATAGTGTAGTATCTTATAGATACAAGTTTAAAAGAAAATCTAGTATACTACAAGGATATTTGAATTAAATTCTATAGTATGATTTGGAATTTAAATTAAGGACTAAAATTTGCTTCCATTTCTTCATATTTATTCAACTTTCCATTAAAACTTTCAATAACACGTTCTAATTATTTCCGATCAATATTTGAATCCATGACTGGTTCTAATTTACTTACAATCTAAAATAATTGGTATAAAAACTCATGTCCTCTTTTAGTCCAATTATTTTTCAATAAAAAAATTTTAAATTCAATTCAATTGAATTAAGTTTCTAATCTTAAAAACTGGTAGCAAAACATTTTTTTTTTTTTGGAAAAATATTGAAAGAAGTAGACCAGCATACCTTAATTTCATTATTCAAATCAAATTTCAGAGATGGTCAAAGCATGGAATCAAATAACTGTAATATAAAGGAAAAACCAAAATTTTCCTATTTTTAGGAATATTTAATTTTTTTTATAAATTTTTTATTCATTTTCAGTTTATATTTTTTTATGTAAAATAGACGTGTAGGTGCTTTTATCATACAGGGTAACTCAAAAAATTTATACTTAATTCAAATTCACATTAGAAAGGATGTCATTTACTCGATAAATAAGTTTAAAACATTAAAGTTATTAAGGTTTCTTGTAAAATTTTTGAAAAAACAATAGTACGCTAATTGATGCGTTATTTTAAAATTCGTAATCTCTCGGTTGGTGCGGTAGGTACTTAACAACTACACCACCAAGTCTCCTCAATTTGTTTTTTAATTCTCATTTATATTTTTTAATATATAAAAATTGCATACTTTTAGGGACTTCCTTAATTATAACTACAGTAATATAATAAAATCAAATTACTATTATAAATTAACTTACAAATTAATATAAAAACTTTTGCATATTATTAGGGACTTTCTTAATGATAACTACCTTAATTTAAAAACAATTGCATACTTTTAGGGACTTTCTTAATTATAACTGCAGTAGTTAAATAAAATTAAATAACTATTTATAAATTCACTTATAAATTTAAATAATAATTTTTTTTATTCACAAATTTAAGTGATCAAGGGAATTCTTTAAATTCACTGTTAATTTCACATATTTTCTATTTCTATACATTTTCCATGTAAAACCATTTGCAGAATTCTAGAGCGCCGTATAATATTTCAAAGATTCTTAAATTTGTTGAATATTTTTAGAAAAAACTCTGGTTTCTTTTTTTCATATTTATAAAGAATGGGGAGAAATCTGTTAAAAGGTTTCCTAACCCTGAATTTATTATCTGTTAAAATATTTTTGAACCACTTACATGAACACTAGACTAATTTTCAGAACTTTTAAAGTTGTATAAATATTTGTTTCTTATAGAAAAACTAAAAAATTAAAGTTGAGTAAAAATTTTTCCTAAGAGAAACTTATAAAAGAACCTCCAATTTAAATAAAAAATTGGGAAAATTTTTTATTTTAAATTATGTATCTAAGTTTTTTTTTTACTTTCTCTTTTCTTCTTGTGTTTCCGAATTTGATAATGAAAGGGGAAAAAAAACTTAATCCTATTTGTTTTCTTAGCAATTTATTCTATTTTTTTTTACATATAGAAAACCTTAATAAATTTTTTTCTGTGTAGGTTTCCATATAATCATTTTTACCTTGAAAAAAATATATATTACTTATCTATTTGAATAACTTTGTTTAATTTTTAAAAATCAAAAAGTAAAATAGAATTTTTATTAAAAAAAATCCAAAAAAAGAAAATTGCAATAAATTTAAAAGCTCATTCTGGTTTATGTATACGTATACATGTACATAATTTGTTCATAAATAACCCTTTGTTATAAAGTCTAATAAGTAATACTAATAACTTTGTATTATGCAAATCTCTATTATACTTATTATTTACATAGGTTATAAAACTTACTTAACTTGATATTATACCCTTGAAGAATTATTTAAATAATACATTTGAATGAAGGATCTGATAGAAAAGTTCAAGTTATATCTATCAGAGGTTTTGAGGTGTGGTGCATCCTACACCCACTAACACCAAACTGCGTTAGAGTTCTATTGATTATATTGAGAATACAATCTAGTAGACGCTGGTATATAATCTAATTGGCGCCGATGTTTAATCTAATTGGCGCTGATGAATAATTTAACGTGCGCTAATGTACAATCTAATTAGCGGAATGTGTTAAGCACAAAAACTTTTTAGAAACATATCAGGTTTTAATTAATACCAAATTATCAAAACTTCAAAAGTTAGAACGACTTTAAACATTTGCTCAACCTATAGAACGTATGTCTGCAATAACTAGAGTAAACCGAAAAGTTATTAACTCATACATCAAGAATTAAAAAAATTGAATTTATAACACAAACATTACTTTAAAACACTTTTTTTTTAAAATTCATGGAAATGCAAATTTAAATTTGTAAAATATTCATACTATGAAACAAACTTAAAGGAATAGATAAGATAGATTCTAATTCGACTTATAATACTAAAAAGCAAAAATAAGAAATAAATTTAAAATAAAACACAAGCAAATGTAAATTAAAAAAAAAAAATGAAAGTGGAAAAAATTGAGGAAAAAAATGATTTGAAAAACAATGTGGGAAAGTATTTTGCATTTTTTAGTATGATAAAATGCAAAATTCTTTCCAATGTTACTCTGATATTTTAGTGAAATTAAAAAAAAATAGAGTATTCTTTGCAATTTTGTATTCTATTTGTTTAGGATTGTAGTAAAAATTCAAATTTGCTAGATTTTATTCTCTTATATATATCCCTAATAAATTCTAGCATGACTTTTAAGCTAAGAAGCCGGGAGGGTAATATTTTCTTTACTTGTTTTTTAGTGATAATAATCATTGGAGGTTCCTTTGGTTTCGGATTTGTTAACAAAAAGGGTGGTCTTAATATATGAACCGTACTAATGAGATTTCGATTATTCTATATTTATTGGACATGATTGTACAGTGCCTGTAACATTTGAAAAGCTCGGGTTTGAATCTAAGTAAAAATATATATTATTGGATTCAAATTAATGACATAATCTGTAATTAATAACACTTTATCTTTAATAAAAAAGTTACATTAATTAAATATAATTGAAATAATTTAATTGAATAACATAACTTACAGATACTGAAATATCTTATAATTCAAATATAAAACTATTAAAATACATACTAAATAAAAGTGTTATCTGATGAAAATCTAAGAGGTTTCATGTTATAAGGCCTTGTTCTATATCATGTTTAAATTGTATGTGAAATTCATTAAGATCAATTTTAATAATAAAAATATAAAACGTCATCCCTGGTCCAATGGTATACACAAGCTTATTAATCTAGTAACAAGTATTTTATATTTAATGTTAATATAAATTTTACCTATGAGACACACTGTACAAAACTTTTTTTTCAGAAAATCAATTAATTTTTGCTCTTTTATTCTAAATGTGAAATGACATTTAGTACCAGCACGTGTGACTTTATTACTGTGTAGATGCGTATATAGTTGTTTTGCATTAATGTTCTTTGACATAAAAAAAAATCGCTGTTTTTGAACTGTCAATTATATTTAACGAAATTTAAATCATAAATTGACATTTATATTTATATATACCTACTTGAAATATAATCAATTTTAATTTTATATTTATTGAATGAAATGTGAAAATTAAATTCTATAACATTCTTATTATATTTTTTAATAATAAATACAGTAACGTCAAGTTTATCTACCTACATTATTATTGCTTTTATTTATAATAATATATGTAATTTTATTATAATAATAACAGTAAAAATAAATAAACAAAAAAAATGACGGTTGATTTCATTTTCATAACAACATGCATACGCCTTAAAAAAAAAAAGAAAAATTGTCATTGAATTCAATTGAAAATTGGAATTTTTATTTAAAAATTGATAAAAAAATTGAAATAAGCGATTTAAGTGTCATAAGACTATAAGTGTTATTACAGGAAATGTATCAATTTTATATTGTAACGGTATTTTTAAGGTTGTTTATTTTTTTCTTGTTATTGTCCTACATGATTCCTTTACTTTTTGATTAAATCGTATTTTTTAACCCGAAAAGGAAAGACAATTTTATTGTAAAGGTATTATAAAAATTATATTCTAATAATTTGTAAATTCAGAATTTCTCCATCTATATTGATGTGGGTTCAACTTCGGTGATTAGTCATATTTTTACGTATCTAACTAAACTTAATAGGATTTTTTTTGGGCAACAATTACTTAGTAAATCCCTTGAATCAGCCTCTGTTTCTGTTATACCCCATACAAGAATGTACAAAGATGTACTTATTTAGTTTAGGTTTTGCAATTTCAGTGCAGTTCAGTTTTTAATTAGTATTTTTTGACCCACAGGTAGTATGAACGAAAATGTACAAAACAGAATCGATTAGAATAAAACAACCTTCGGTAGGTTTCGTTCCATGTGGAACAGTTCGCTAATATCAAAAAGAGATGGTTGCTCATTTATTCCATTAGGAATAAATTACATATTACTCATTAAATATGCCGAATATTTTGATCCAACAGACTAAGAAATGTAGGCTTGTGGGCACTAACAAACGAAGAACTAATAGTGAAGCTAAATGCCAGAAGTAAATGGAGGTGGATTGGCCATACACTAAGGAGAAATTAAGAATGCATAACAAGTATAGCGCTAAACTCGAATCCTCTAGGCGAATCTATGTCAAGAGGTAGAACTTGAGTTTAAGCCTTAACTTTACTTTTACGGATAATTTATTTTAGAACGAGGATTCAGAATTTGCTAAATCTATATATAGAATACGTGTAGAAACTCTAGAACTTCTAAATGCTTAATTAACCGTTAAAATATAAGGACAAATATATTTATTTTTATATAAATATCTTATAGTTACTTGGGGTTACTAAATTGTCATACATTATATTAATGTTCTTATTGTTAAAAGTTAAAAAATTAAAATCAATATTTTTATCATATTAAATCCCATTTTGTTGTAATTTTTATTTTGTTCTTTTGTTTCTTCTCAAATTTCAATAATTTTAAAAGTATTTTTTATTGCTGCTGTCATCAAATAAAATAAAAATAATATTTTTTTAAAGTATAATAAAGTAAAGTTGAAAAAAAAGTACAATTTTTTTTTTGAAGGGAGAGATAAAATAAATACATGTAATTTAAAATAATTTTTAACAAATATTGTTATTTTTGGTATAAATTTTGAAAGTATTATGATTTAAAGTAATTTTTCAATATTAATACCTAAGTGGGATAATGCATAACATGAAACAATAACCCAAATTAACGGTATAAAGTGATATTGAACATTAGTGACATATATGGAAAGTTTTGAATTTAATAAACATAAGTACATGATACGTTTAATTTTATTTAAGAACTTATTTTATGCTTTTTATTATATTAAAAAAAAATACGTAAAAAATGGGCTCTTCTGAAGCGTTTGTTGTAAGTGCGTAATTCCAAATGACTATGTCTAAAAGATAGTTAGTATTGCCAGCTTTAAAAAAAATCCATTACTGGAGCATAGATTTCTTTAAGGAAGATTGCTACAAAAAAAAATCGATCTAGTAGAAATCCTCAAATATAAATCATTTAGCAGTTTAAAATTGTGCGTCATTTTTCTCTGAAATTTCTTACTTGTCTATCCCCTCAGTTTATAACTCAAGTTCTCACCTGTCAGTTTATAAGTCAACTATAAATATTAAAACTCAACTGTGTGTTACGTCAAATTCTAATACGACCCCTAAAAAGGTCAAATTCTTTTTTTTATAATTGTGTTTTGCAAAGAATGACCTTTAAAGGTCATGCTCGTTTGACATTTAAGAATCAGATTTTCATGCGTCAAATTTAAATTTTTTCTTATTCTTTTTATTCAATAAAATACAAGCTTCGTTAATTTGACATTTATAAGAATGGCATGAATGGTTTCTGTCAAAAACAAATTTTGACCTTTAGAATAAGGAAAGTGTAAAAACATGTTTTTAAAGTAATTTTTTTTTTAAATTGATATGTTTTTGACAGTTACAATTGAGAAATTATAAAATTATCTCGCTGTAGTATGTTCATTTTATAACTGTCAAAAACTGACAATGAATAGAACGACATAATGAATCTTGTCACGTTATTCAATGCATCATCCTATGTTTCATGTCCTGATAATAAAATCAATGTGATGATGTCAGTTCGTAGAAATTATAGATTTTAATTTTAATTTATATTATGATGGATATTCATGGTTGCTTGTTGCTTACTGCACGTTTAATATTTTGTAACTTTTTAAAATAAAAAATAAAAATTGGGAATATTTGGAATTTTTTTTTAAAAAATAAAAAGAAAAACCAAAATAAATATGAAAAAAAAGGAAGTAAAAAAGTTTAAATATTTTTTGTTTAAAGTTTTAAATGAATTTTCTTGTTGTTCAGTTATGAGTTATGTTATAAAAATTTATGGTTTTATTCTATTTAAAATTTATTCATATTTTCTTTATTCTATTGTCTGCTTTTTCTTTTTGTTGTTGTGGCACAAAATTTTTGCAAAGTATAAAAAGTTTTTTTCAAAGTTGAAGTATTTCCATGTTTTATTAAAATTAGTAAGTGGAAGGTGTTCTCAAATTGACTTTTTTATAAACTCGAAAACCTCAAAAACCGAAAGGATTTTTAAATAGTATTACTAGAAGTCGTTTGCATGAGCATGAGTTGTTTCACTGTTATCTATAATAACCAAAAACAGCCACTGAAACCGCTCTGAGATATCTCGATGAAGGGCACACTAGAACTATCCGTCTTATAAACGATCCCAGGGTTATCTCAGTAAACACTCCACTTAGTCATCTCAGTAAACACTCCACTTAGTCATCGGCGCACCGTCTGGTCACTAATCCTGTTTTATGGATACCTTGTAGGAAGGAACACCTCTTCCAAAGAAATCAAACAATTAATGCCTCCGCTAAAAGTTTAGCAACGTAAAACAAGTGAATCTTCATGACATTCCTTACATTTTGAATTCAACTAAATTTTAATTTCCAACATTCTTTCTCCTATTTCCTTTTTCAATTCCGATCCTAAAAACCATACATCGTAAGATCCTTTCCAATTTCCATTTTTACTAATCAAATGAACTCCGTACAGTGATTCTGGTTGGCTTTCGATACATTATAAAAAATGCAATAAAACAATGTTCCAAATCTTTGAATCGTTTTTCAAACTTTGGGACACAGTAAATTCGCATCGGTTATGCCTACATTGAACTTATTTTATTAGTGAACGAACGGACAAACTCTGTTAAATTAAAAAGCACATTGTTTAAAATAATAAAATATATATTAACTTATTGGTTTTTGTATTTAATTGATTGAAATTCTTGTGGTCAAATTTTAATTATGCTCTACACAATCAGAATTCAACCACAAATTTAGGATTTTAATTAATTTATGGGAGATTTTTAGTTCCATAGGTTTTATCAAACCACAATTTTTGCCTTTTTAATTAATTTTTGAATGCTACTTTAATGTAAATTGACTGCAGGAATATTAAATAATATTTATAAAATATCTAGAAGTTTAAAAGTCTAAAAAAATATCTGATAAAAATTTAGGTGTTGCGACTTTCGAGTTAATCTTAATATTTTTCAATGCTGCTGTATTTGAAAAAGTGAAAAGTCTCCTTATATATTTGTAAACCGAAACATTTCGTAAAATTTGCTTTTTCAATTCTATTGCTTACTAAAATGGCCACAAACACATACTCATTCATAAGGGTATTATTGTAAGTACCTCCAAATTGTCAAAAATGATCTGAACTTCGAAGTATGATTTTTATGCCGATTATAATACTTCTCGAAAACACCGTACGAAAGTATCAAAAAAGGTTGTAAAACTTTCAATTTTTTTTTCCTTCCTTTCCATTTTCCAAATTTATCAGAATTTTTTTTTATTTGATTTTTAAAATTATGTAAAAGATAAACTTTATTTTGAGTTTTAAGGTTTTTTTTTGTAACTTGAGATTTTGTTTTTTATAAGTTTTCCGCAACAAGGAAAAATATCTGCAATTTTTTTTTCTATAAATTAAAGAATCAAAGTATTTTTCTTTATCTTCTGGTTAAATTCATCTCTTGTTTTTATGTTCTGATTATTTTTTTTCAACTTTTTATTTAAATAATAGATTGCATCGATCTATGGATTGTTTTTAATTCTAGAAATATCGATTGATATGGAACCAATTCAATTTTAATTTAAATCGCTCCATTGAACACCTTCTTTAAGTTTTTACAAAATTATTAAAGGGCTGAAAACAGGACAATCTATAGTATTCTTAAATCAATTGAGTAAAATTGTAAAATTTTATCTGAGCTATTTAAAAATTAACAAGTAGAGATTATTTATAAAAAAACTGAAAGCTGGCGACGCGAAGCAGTGAAAAGTTGAACAATTGAGCTGCGACTGGAAATTTTAGTGACCGAATAAATGTCATCTTTGACTAGTTAATAAATCTTTAAAGATGGATAAATGAGAAAGATTTAATTAAAATAATAATTATAGAAAACCATAATTTATTTATATTTTTTTATAACTCTCTGTTATTCATAATTTTTAATTCAATTTATTTTAGATCTAAAATTTTAATTTCAAATTTTTTATACTATCGATTTTTTTTTAATAAATAAAATAAAGGGGAAAAATCGAAAAGTAAAAAACCACCCTTAAAAACATTAACTTTTATTTTTCGATTATGTTTTTTGTTTTCTATAAATTTTGTTGAATGCGTCAGCAAATTTTTTTTTAAATACACTCAGGGACAAAATTAAAGATTTTTGTCCTCAAATGTATAAATCTGTCTAAAAAATGTACTGTTATTAGCATTTCTTGTGCTATGATAGTAAAAGTTTGATAATCTAATAAGGTTAACATTACTTTTTTTGCGATTTTTGGCTATTTTTTTTTAAATTTGAGCAAAGATCTGAGCACGTTCTGAGCAGAGGATGTAAAGAGTACGTTCAGAGTACTCACATTTAATAAAAAAATACGATATTAAAAAATTGTAATTTTTATTTTAGTTAAACTGTCAACAAATTAAATTAAAAATGGATATTTGACTTTTATTTTATAAGTATAATCTTAAACAAACGTCAAAATGTATTTTTTTTTGCTCAAACGTATTTAAAATATTTTAACTGAGAACGTAGAGCACGCTCTGAGTGCTTTCTACGATTAAAAAAAAAACGAATCACAAATTCTGAGCGCTCAAAGCTATAAGAGAAGCACTATCTTTTTTTGACAGTTCATGCTCTGCTCAGATGTCAAAAAAATACTGTATTGTACTGATCGGGCACTTTTGATTTTTTAATTAATTAAAGCTTTTTAATTTAATTAAAACTTCATTAAAACTTTAATCCTTCTTTTAAACTTAATAATAATTTCTTCAATTATTTTATTACAATGCACTATTGATACACTCTGTATGTTATACATGTATATATACAAAAAAAAAAAAAAATTTTAAGATTTATTCTATTTACAAAAAAAAAGTAAAACAATTTTATTATATTTTTTAAAAGAATTTTCTATGACTTCATGTTTCTTTTTTTTAAATCGAATCTTTTCATAATGAATTCGAAAATAGGATTTTCGAATCAATTGACTTTTTTATTCGGTTAAATTGTATATTGTTTTTTTTTTATACTCTAAGATTTTAAACCTAAAAAAATATGAATTTTTTTTTAAGAAGATTTTCTTTATTTGTACTTTTTATTGTAAAATTTTAAATTTAGACTTGTAGGAGGAAATCTTATATTTGATAATAAAAGAAGTTACGTTTCCCAAATCTAAACTTGTTGATTTTATATATATTTTTTCTATTTATAGTACGTAACATTTAATTTCAAAAGAATATTTAATAAAATCCGAAAAAAAACCATACATATCATATTGTAGAAATAATAAAATAAATTTAATCTTAAAATTCAATTATAGTTTTTTAAAAATCAAAGCAAAATTCTGTACGACAAATTATAGGTATTTTATTAAATAGATTTATATTATTTAAAGTTTAAATTGGATTATCTGGGTTTGACTTATAATATTTTATAATATAATTTGAATAAAAAATAAAGTAAATTTTAAAATAATCATACGTATATTCTGTATTTTTTACAATTGGGACTTATTTTACCAAAATTTACCACATAAAACTGGGAAATTCTAAAAAAATATTTTCCACCAAAATTTACTATAATTTCAAAAATTTGTTATTTATTCCCATAATTTTGTAAAATAAGAATTAGAAGTTTGTAAAGTCCCTATTTTATTAAAAAATATATTGACTTGATATTTTTTATTTAAAATTGTAAATTGTTAAATTTAATTAATGTTCTAATACTAAAGTGTTTAATATATTACATTCGTCTTGTAATAAAATTTACACAACGTCAATCTCTGGTAAATTGTAATTTAAAACGAATACTATTTTTACAATTACTATGATTTTGTTGAGGTTTCGTAACAATTTTTTTTACTGGATAGGGCTGTTAATCATATACCAAACTCTCATCTTTGGAGGGCTTTTGAGTTTGAAAAGTTGCTTCAGAGTTTTTCATACAATGCGTTGACGTTCTCATAACTATGTTACGAGTTCAACTGCATTATATAACAATTTCCTACTTCCTGAGACGACGATGTGTGTAGCCATTCAGGCTGCAATTATTCTTCCCTTCTCTTTTCTAAACCGGACTTGGGCTACGGCGGAGTTCATTTATAAGGAGGCCAAGGTTCGACAACGGACTGTAGCGTCATAGAAGAAGAACAACAACTTTGTTGAAACAGAAAATCAAAATTTTGCTTGAAATTCCACCAATTTACAATTGTAATTTTAATTCGTAAATTGTGTTTATTAAATTGAAAGTTGTAATAAAATTTACAAATTGGTTAAATTGTGATTTTAATTTTTAATTGTAATTGGTGAAACCAAAATTTTCAAAAAAATTACAAATTTGCGAAAATTCTTTCCAAATTGTGGATTTATAACTATGGTGAGGCAGGTTCGTGGCTAATAACAATATAATAATCTATAATGATATAAAATTAATATTCCTAATTGCAACGATTTTATTTGCTGCAGTCTAAAGACTAAAATACTAGTTAATTTGATTCACAAATTCCTAAAACCTATTGTTTTGAGTTAATTAACTAAAAAAACTTAAGTCAAAATATGAAACATTTATAAATTATAATTGAAATGTTTAAATAACTTTTTCCCTTAATGCCATTACTCTTAATAAACATACAATTTCCTATGTATAAGATGATTAAGAGTCTGAAATATATATTTTCTTAGATATCTTGATATTTTAGATAAATTAATCTTAAGACTTAAACAAATCTCCACCAGAGATATTCAAAATTAAGAAATTTTATATTTTACAAGTGTAGGTTAAATCTAGTAGCTGTGTAAATTTTGCAAATTTTTACTTTAGATTCGAAAATTAAAGTCAAACATATTTATTTAGGTAGATCCCCATCCACATACAGTGTGATGTGGTTCAGTGTTTCTTTTTCAGGCATGGGTCAGGTATACTTGATATATTGATATAAATTAAAATTTTTCACTTGACATGATCTGACCAGAATTTGAACTCCAGTTCCTTCGAATAAAAGACCGATGTCATTATTACGCCACTGGTCCAATTAAAAAATAGTATTTCAAATACTATTACTTTTCGCTTTTTTAATTCTTTGATTCATTTTTAAATAACCCATTAACAAGTTTACCTATTTATATTAGAAATTTTGCATGAATTCTTTTAAATTTTAATAATATTTAATTAGATTGATAATAAAACCTTAGGTATAATTTGTATTTACTCATTTAAACATTTATCAAATTAAAAATATATTGTATATATATTAATAAGTAAAAAATTAGTTTAGTACCTAATTCAAAGTTTAAAAGATAATTAAATTTGAAACCTAGTAATTTTTAAATCATTTTCTATCAACTTCATTCACTATAAAACTCTTAAATCTAAAATAAAAAAACACCATTCAAAACACTGCGTATATTTATTAATAACTATCTAATTTCTTTACTCTAAAAACCAAATAAGGTTTTTGAACCCATTTAATTTAATTATAAAATCATTTAATATATAATTTTCAATTTTAAATCTTACGTTCTAAAAATATTTTGCTAAAAACTAAAGCTATAATTAAGTAAAAGTTTAATATAAGTATAGGTATATAAAAAGTATTTAAATAAATATGTATATATAAATAGTATACAAATAAATACATATTTATAAAAAGCAACAACAGTTTCTAATAAAATTTTTCAAAAATAAAATTTGTAAATTATTACAGTCATTAAAACATTAAATCATCACATAATAAGATCTAAAGCCATGTATCATTTAACTCTACTTTACTACTAATTAATATCTAACTATTAACTATTATTTATATATATACATAAATAACTATATGTATTCTATAATTCTATATATTTACTTGTTATATAATAGTAATTATTGTTGTTGTTATTTAAATAAAAAAAAACAGAATTTAAAACCGGTCTACAAATATCGTGTAATAAAATGATGGTTAATAAAAAAAAAAATTGTTTCATTTTTTTATTACTATTTGGTAACAATCATTTTGAGAGAAGAGGTTAATGCCAGTTGATTTTCATTACCAAACAAAAACAACAACTAAAGAACATAAAAAAAAAAAAACAAAACAAAAAAACAGATTGTAAAAGTTGCCAACTTGAAAATTAATGAAAAAGAAAAAAATTTAAAACAAGTTTTTATGGGAGTAAAAAGAAAATATTTGAACTTTACAAGTATAATAAAAAAAAAAATGAATTGTAACTTTTGAATATTTGTAACTTTAAATTATTTTTATTAGTGCCCTGTGTATACATATTTTGTTCAGTTCAAATTCTCTTAGTTAAACTTGGTTATAAATGAGGGTATTTTAATGGGAATGTATGCCATTTTATGATGCGGAGTTATTGAACTTCTTAAAATTTTTAGAGCTTGTAAATGTAAAATCAATTAAGTATACACTCATTTAACACTTTTTATGCCCTACACCCAAAATAGGTATAAGGGTATATTAAACTTGGGATTGTGTTTGTAACTACCAAAAGGAGGCGAGCTTATAGATTGGAAAAGTATATATGTACCCTATTTTATTTGTCCAGAGTAGAATATTTTTCAGATAAATCAAAATACCCTTTTCATATGTATTTCATCCCTTTACAAAAGATATTTTTCTATTTTCAAGTCCATTTGGTCTTTTTTCAAATTAAATTGATCTAAACTCTTATTTTTTATATTCCAAAATGTCCCTGTCTTAGGACCCAGTAGTTGAATTGATATGATTTGAAAAGCTTGGTATTCAATTCTGTAATAGAAACTTAAAATGTCCTTGTTAATCTGCCAACTTGGTGCCAAGAAACTGGGATGATTAAAAAATGACCAATTATAAATTTGAAAATTCGGAACTATATTTTTTTTTGGAACATAGAATCAAGGGGAAGTTTTTTTAGATTTTTAGGAAGGAATTTTAAAATTTTTACCCATTATAATTAGTATGATAAGATGCTTAGATTAATGAAGTTTCGAATTCCGACGGCTTAGTACTCCGTCTGGCTTCGATTTGAAATGTAATGTCAAAGTTATCTCTATGTCTGCTATTCGCAAATATAAATCTAAGTAAAAGTGATTACATAATCGCAATTAAGTTATTTAAAGCTAACTTTTCTTTAAGTGGAACACTTAGTACCTATTTTAATCTTGTAAATCTACAGTTTTAAATGTATTAATTCGTATACTTTTATTTTATAATCATTACTCTATATGAAATATTATAAAGTTAATATTATTAGTAGCAAAGATTATAGAATTCATACTTTAGACTTAGGACAAGGTTCTTTCTTTCTAACTCATTTATTAAAATTTGTCACAGTTATTGATCAAATTTTTATTTCCGAAACTTAGGTTTTGGATTAGAAAAATATCTAGTAACACTCCCCGCACAACTGTCAGAGAACTTGTACATATTATCGATTTTTATAATACTTAGCGATTTTTCAAATAATTTTCAAAAGTTTAACCTGCTTATTGAAAACCCCCTTTATAGGCATTTTTATCTGTTACACTTGAGTAAAAATATTTGGTCATTTCTAGTTTGAGATATGCCAATTTTTATTCAAAACTTATAAATTAAGTAAAATTCGTCTATCTTATCTCAATGTGAATAAAACAAAATATACAATAAATGTATAATGTAAAAGTGGATATGCCCAAAAGCAAAAAATATAAAAAAACAAGTAAAGAAACAGTCAGTCGGTGCAACCGACTTAGAAATACCCTACACCTATTTGGTTCAAATTTAAGGACATATCCAATGACTTATGGATATTAACACCATAGAAGCTGTTATTAATTTGATCGTAAGACATAGCTAACCAAATTAACTGTATAATACTAAAAACATTTTCTAATTACCCTATCTATTAAAAAATATTACAAAATCTTACTAATTTATCTATTTAAAAATATTAAAAAACAAACAAACTTGAAATAAATGAAAATATATTTATTCCAATTCAATTACAAAATGAAAAAATTCTAATTATTAAATTTTGTGATAAAAAGATAATCAAAGCATAATATATTTAATAATCCAAATTTTTAAAAATTGCAATTATTTTAAATGGTTAGTTTATACACCTAATAGAAAAGCTTATAAACGCAAAATATGCAATAAATGTATTTCTAAAATACAATTAAAAATTTACACCTTTTCATATAATTCATTTAAATATAAAAATAAATTTTACATAAATGCAGCAAGTACCTTTGAACATAGCTGAACCACTACAATTAAGTCTAGATTTCGGAGACACATAGGACATAGGAAATATATTCTTTGGCTTCGAAATTAAACTCGACCACAACCAATTCCCATGGTACTTTCATTACTAGTAACCTACTGTTAAATTTCATCAAAATACCGGCATTATTTTTTGAGTTATGGTGTTTGTAAGATATATGTTTGTTAGTCCTTGAACTTTTCAAGGGTTCCAGGACCCGAAATTATGGTACGATTTCGCCCATATGCAGTCCCGTCATACTTTCAATACTAGTTAACCCTTGTACACAACTGGAACGCTCTATCTTAATTTTAAGTTACTAGTTTTATTAATTTCGATGATAAGCTTTTACACATTGGGGGATCTAAGAGAGGTTCTGAACCACCACTCCAATTGATCCCAAATTAGGGGGGCACGCAAGAAATAGTAAAGAATACCCTTGTGGCAAATTGGAAGCTTCTACATTTGTTTCAAGTTACTATCTTTATTAATTTCGAAAATATGCTTTAAGGGCCTAAGAACTACTCCAATGGGGCCCAAATTTCAAAGACACTTACGAAAGAGGAAGGGACGCCCTGATACCAAATTTGGAGGTTCTATCTTCATTGGTTTCGGAATTATGCTCGTTTGGCCTAAATTCGATCAAAAAGTTCTAAGTTCCGAACCCATTGTCCAATCCTCACCGTACGTAATCACCTCCGTAGTTTCGCTGCCAATAACCTACAGCACAAATTTCATGAAGATAGCCTCATTAGTTGTTGAGTTATCGTGATTTTTTATATATGTTCCTTAGCCCTGACATCGATTAAAAGGTCCGGAATCCGAACCGTTGGGCTGATTTCGCCCTTATATAGTCCGCGCTGTACTTATAGTACTAGTTAACCCTTGTACACAATTTCAACGGTCTATCCTAATTTTAAGTAACTATTTTTAGTAATTTCGATTATAAGCCTTTAAAACTTGGGAGGTCTGAGATGGGTACAGAACCACCACTGCAATTGATCCCAAATTAGGGGAACACGCAAGAGATAGTAAAGAACACCCTTGTGGCAAATTGGAAGCTTCTACATTTTTTCAAGTTGTTATCTTTATTAATTTTAAAGATATGCTTTAAGGTCTTCGGAAATGTGTGGCTGGTCCCCGACCCACTACTCCAATGGGACCCAAATTCACAAGACACTTAGGAAATAGGAAGGGACACCCTGATACTAAATTTGGAGGTTCTATCTTCATTGGTTTCGGAATTATGCTCGTTTGGCCTAAATTCGATCAAACAGTTCTAGGTTCCGAACCCATGGTCCAATCCCGACCTTACGCAATTCCCGAAGTAGTTTCATTACTAGTAACTTACAGCACAAATTTGATGAAGATAGCGTCATTAGTTGTTGAGTTATCGTGATTTTTTATATTTATTCGTTAGCCCTGAAACCGATTAAAAGGTCCAGAATCCGAACCCATGGGCCGATTTCGCCCATATGCAATCCCCGCCGTACTTTCAGTCCTAGTAACCTACAGTTAAAATTTCATCAAGATAGCTCCATTATTTTTTGAGTTATCGTGCCTACGGACGGACGGACGGACGGACGGACGGACGGACGGACATGGCTATATCGACTAAGGCGGTCACGCTGATCACAAATATATATACTTTTCCATATCTAGCTCGCTTCCTTTAGGTGGTTACAAACACCATACCAAAGTTAATATACCCCTTTACCTATTCTATAGGTGTAGGGTATAATAAAATGCCGGCATGAAATATTTCCTATAAAAAAAGATATAAAATTAAAATTTAAAAATAAATACTCGTAAACTATATTTAACATTTATGTGTAAATATATATTTCACTACTGTTATATAGTTATTATAGGTTTATTATTATATATTACTTTATTATATTTGTTAAATTCAACATTTATGTAAAATATGTATAAGTAAATGTATGATTTTATGTTGATATATTTATAAAAATCTATAGATATGTAATGAATGATTTATTACCTGTTGAACTTTTCTTTATGTTTTTTTTTTAAATCTCCCTTAAGGCACTTAATGAAAAGATAAAAATTAAATGAAAAGAAATACAACTGACAGTTTCTATCTATTAGATACAAAATATTTTAATGTTCTTATACCTAGTAGAAAGTAATTTTTAATTACTATTGACTTGAAAATTAAAGAGAAGTAAGTGATTTATTACAGAATATGGGCCACGGGGCAGATATAAATTATATTGAACAAATTTCGAATATAAAATTAGAAGAGTTTCAAATATTTTAATAATTACTATAGAAGTGATTAGAATATTTGAAAAAATTGTTTTGAATATAAATTTTTATACAAAACTATTCGTAATTATTTATTAATTATTTTAAAATATTACATATTCTTCTTTTATTAGAAAAAATTTGAAAAGTTGATTTGTATAAGGAAAAATAACGACTTGATGTTTTAAAGCGACCTGTTCTTAAAGCGTACAACGTCGCTTAACAACAAAAAGTAATCATCTACAAAAATTGCATTTTTTTTTGGTAAATATGCCGAAAATATGCCGTAGATGTGTTATTTAGCATTTGGTTTAGAATCAAGATATGTTTTATAACACGTAAGAACAACATAAACATATATTTAACTTATATTTAAGCGGATCATGGTCTGTGATCTGTATAAAATAGTTTACATTTAATTGCAAAAGATGGAGCAGGTCAGATCACATCTAATAAAAAAATATAGTGTATATTACAATAATTTAATAATAAGTCCAAATGTCAAATCCGCAAAGGATTAATATTATCCTGCAATATTTATTATTGTCTGGTGTAGATATATAAATAAAAATTTAAATACAAATTTTAATAAACAAAACCATATTTATCAAACAAATATAAAACGCCGATTTCATGTTTAACACTTGACATTTGACATATATTTGAATTTTGACAGCTACGTTAGCCAACTTTTCAAATTTTTATTTCAGTGATCCACAGATCGTTTTTTTCAAACCTTGGTACTGACCCGGATGAAAAAAAGTCAGATATAAATAGACTTAACACAATAGGAGATGTATAGAAAAGGGGTATACAGTGTAATAGCTCGGATAAGAGGTAAACTAATGCGCCCTACTTAAAAACAGACTCACACTTTTAAAAGATAAACTTTAGAGAATAAATAGTTGTATTATATAAGAAACCAAGTTGATTTCTATTAAACTCTTCTTCTATAATTTTTGTTAGTTATGCGTACTCTTAAATATGTTTAAAATCTAAATGTCATTTCGATATAAAGCGAACACTTTAAGTGATATTTTCTTTTACTCAATTTTAAATGAAATTTCAGAAATTGTGTTAGAATTTTTGTGTGAACATTAATATCAAATCTTCTGTATAACTTCATAGTATGTAATAAAATATTTTAATAACTCTTTTTTTATGCATAATTATTGAATTAGGAAGTGCCTGCTGGGAAACCAACTGAGTTCTTTCAATTTTATATTTTGGGTTAACTTATATTTCATGTATTTAAAATAAATTTGTGTAAAATTGATTTGTACACGGTAAAATTGTGAAAATTTTGAATTTAAAACATTTTTCACTGCGCCCTACTTAAAAACAGACTCACACTATTTTTCACCCAACCCTGAAACCCATACTGTATTCGTAGTTCTTTTACATTTTATTCCAATTTTATAAATACAAAATCAAATATTTTTAACATATTAAATAAAATTTCACACAAATTAGTTTGAACGAAATTTTCAATTAAAATTTTTTATAATTAAATTTTTAAATTTTGATTGAATGAAAAACCGCATAATAATAACAAACGTGTATTAAAAAACCAAAAATTAGATTTTTGTGAAAATTGAGGAAGTGTGTTGACTGTGTCAACTCTAGGATACTCACATGAACATAATATAAACTTTATACCATTCAATTAATTACTTTTGATAAATTTTAAAACACACAATTAAATTGAGCACACACTGATGTCTTAAAGTTTTACAGCAGAAATTCGTACCTCTTACACTACACCAACTATATTTTGTGATGATGTTCACAATTTTAGTTAATTATATTTGACAAAATATCAAATACTCAGTTTCATTCTGATTAATTTAAGATATTCTGATATTAAAAAAGCAGTTGTATGGCAGCTACTAGAACCTGTTGATAATATCAAAGTCAGATCTTGTACAAGAATTATTTGTAGGGAAAATATCAGAATCCAAGCTCTTTTTTTTGTGAGTTTTCATCCGGGACTCTCTGGACAGACACACTCATAGCCATATTTATTTACTTTATTATTCCGAACGGACTCATACCTTTGAGTGTTTTTGTTCTCCTCCCCCCTTTTACTGTGTCATAAACGCAATGGCAAATTTAGTATACCCTTTGAACTTACGCTCACACGATGTAAATACTAAAAAAAAAAATATAATTAAAAATTTTTATTTTCTGTCACTAAAATCACCTAATACCCACCCACAATAGGTTGACTGAACAATCATTTATCTTATATACAGAATTTAAAACACTTTTTTTTTTTAATAAACAGAATGAACTGTTGTGTGTGAGTGTGTAAGTGTGTGTAACTAATAAAATACTTTATTATAATCTGTTTTGTATATTGCGTGACCGAAATCACAAACCTAATACATGCTAATACTATGAATTTTTTTTTTTTTGTTGTTTTTTATTTTTTTTTTATATTTTGCGTTTGGCCACTTTTTAATCCCAGGTGAAATTTGTAGACAGGAATTGGTAAAAAAAAAAAAAAAAATTATCAAAAAATTGAAATAAAACAAACCAAAATCATGGTAAATGTTAAAAGATTTGTCTAATTTTTTTTTTATATATGTATAAATTTTATTCTTTTAATATATATATATTTATATATTAATATATATATATATTTCTCTTTCTTTTTAATTTAAATATACAACACGGACATTGAAATTTGTAAGTGATAAAAAAACAGTAATACAAAAAAAAATTTGTTAGTGTGTGTAAGTGACCCTTTAATTAATATTTTTAGTCGTTTTTTTAGTTTTATTTCGTTTTGAAGTTGATTTTAATGAGTTGCTGTTGTCAGAATTTTGATGACGAAAATCGCGTGATTATTATTATATATTATGATTATTATTTTTTATTTTTTAATTTAAAAGAAAAAGAAAAAACAACAACAAAAACATAATTACCTAAAATTTAATAAGAAGTTTTTTTACATAAACTTTTTCATTCAATTAAAAATTGGACTTAAAGGAGAAAGAAAGAGAGCGAAATAGAAATTCCAAAAGAAAATTTAAGAAATTAATTACGTTTTTTTTATGTATTTGTTTGTATTTCTAAATGTATTTATGTTTATATGTATGTATCTACGCATGTACATAATCAATTTCAGTAATTTTTGTTAGTTAAATAAATTGGTCACTTGATAAATACTTTGTTACTATATTAAGTTGGCTTATATCTGAGTGTATGGTATAAGGTTCTATTAAAAAAGTCCAAAAAAGTCTTAAAATGAAAAAACTCCCAATATTTATACGAAATATTGCAGCTGTTTTGCATATATGTAAAAATTCTTTATTGTAGGGGATTCTTCGGTTTATTTTGGGGATTTGTATAAAAATTATATTTTTGAGCTTTAGGATTATAGTAATTAGGCTGTATGAAAAAAATTACCAAAACTAAAATCGAAAAAAGTAGTCAAAATTAGCATGAAATTTTTTAAAAAAAAAATGTCCCCAAACTTAAGCAAATTGAAAACTGTTTCTTATGATTTTTTTGATTGGAGACTTTTTGCAAAAGGAAGTATTTTTGAGATTTTATGCTTATGAAAAAAGTCCTCAAAATTATTTTTATAGAATTTGGAAAAGCAGAGGTTTTTTAATATTCCAATTATAGCATTTAATTTTATACAAATTATTGGAACCCATTATAAAATTCTGAAAACCCTCCAAACTTGTTTTCATACATTGGTACTATCTCAAAATTCAAGTATGCATTTAATTTGGGGACTTCCGTTTCATTTGGAGACTTTTATAATAAGTGTATTTTAGGGACTCTTTGAAAGAAACACATATGAAAGAAGTACCCAACATAAGATTTTATTTTATTTTTGTTCTGGGGATTTCTTTCGTATAATCGATTTACAGCATATATAAAATTATAGATTTTTCATATTTCTTCTTTCGTGTAGGGGTGTTTTTTCCTGGAGCCTGTATGGCAAAACATAAAGTGTATTTAAAACAAATTATGACGGTCACTTAAATTGTCCCCCTGGAAAATGAATGAAGGAGCTGTGGGTGTTGTAAAAATGATTAAAATCAACGAAATAGAATAAATCACCAAATAAAATTTCATATTAAATATGGATTTGATGAGTTGCCAGAGCTTCACAGCAATTGACGGTGTTTACAAAAATAAAAAAATATGTCAAAAATAAATTTTCAAATTGATCGCTGAAGTGTGTTATGAAATATATAAAATGAAGGGACTATATTTTAATTATGTTTACGTATGTATGATTGTATGTATGATATTTATGTATAAAAGGACGACTGTCACAAGGACTATGGACGATAAAAACTGAAATTACTGTAATAATGTAAGAATGGTGGATAGTGTAATTTTTTTAATATTTAAATTATATATTTTTGACAATCATCCGTTGATTATTTTTTGTTCTTTGTTTTTGTATTCTTTAACCGTTATTTTGTTTTTAATTGTATTTTCTAGTTTTTTTTTATTTTATTGTTCGCAGATCCTTTTTTTTTTTTGTTTTTGTTTTTGGTTTTATAGTTAATTGTTATTGTTGATTAACAGAAAAACAACAACAACAACATGGTAAAAAGGAAACTTGTAGAAAGCATTTTGCTTATGGAAGGATATTTATTATCAAAAAAAAAAAAAGGATATTATGTTTTTTTTCTTATTTCTGTTATTTTCTTTTTTTTTTTTTAACTGTTATTTTTTGGCAAATTGTTTTAATAAAAAGGGATAATCATTCACAATAAAAAAAAGAAAAAAGTGAGAAAGAAAGAGATAGAATTCTTATTATTTTTGTAATTAAATGTAAAATTAAGTTAAAGGGATAATATTTTGTTGGTTTGGTTGATTGGTCAAATTGTTATTTTAATAGTTTGGGGTATACAAGTATTGTATTACTGTTATTGTTTAATATTATAATAGTAAATTAATTGCTTTTGTACTTAATAGTAGTTATATATTTTTAATGGGTTATAATAAATTTTATTATTTTTGGTTTTTTTTCTGAAAATAGGGGGGATAATTTTTATTTTATTGTAATTTTATCGTTCAATTAAAATCTGAATATAATTTTTTCTGTTTTTTTTTTAGAAAATTATGATTCATTTATTGTTGGGGGCGACTGTTAGTTTTGAAAATACGAAATTTTTAATGGAAATTTGATAGTTATTATTTAATTAAATTATAAATTGATTATTAAAACTGTTATTACTAAAGTACCGCATAAAAGAAATTAAATTAATTAAAATGTACAGTGAAAGTTCTCTTCGTCGGATGTTCTTATATACGGACATCTCTTTAAGACGGACAGTTTTTTCAAAACGTATAGGTACTTTCTTTAAATTTTTCATATAAAACACGTTCTTTTAACCGGACACTCTAATAAGCGGACGCAGACACTTAAATCATTCATTAAATTTCAAAAAAATCTCCCTTAAAAGGACCTTTTTAATTTATGAGCACGCTTTTTTTATTTAATGTGAGAAATATGATGTATAAGAGGAAAGTTAAGAAGAGGAAAGTTTCCAGTTCTTGAAGAATTGAAAACCTACAATGAAGCCTTAAAAACTGTTGATAGCTTAAAATAATTTGCAACATAAAGAGGATCTTACATATTAATATAAAAAACTTAGAAATACATTTCGAAAATAATGTATCAAAATTTGACCAGGATAAAATACTGCAGTCAAAGATTTCAAATTATTTTCAAAAGTCTACTAATTCTTAAACTCTGGAATGGAAGGTACATACAGAATATATAATATATTAGTATGTAATTTCAATAAATAATGTTAATCTATATTGAATTTATTAAATTTTTGTAGTAATTTTTATTTTCTTTTGTTATTTAGTTTTTGTGCTGTTTTACCATTATAATTTTGTCTTTGAAAAACCATTATTAAAAAAATTAATAAAGAATTTAAGAAAAGTTATAAAAATTTTTTTTCTATTAACCGGACAATTCCCATAAGCGGACGAAAATTTTAGAACCGTGAGTGTCCGTTTATGAGAGCTTTCACTGTATACGTTTTAAGGAAGAAATTGAATTTGAATAAATTTTAATCAATAATAATTTAATAAATTAATTAAATAATTTTATTTTTATTTATTATTGATCTTAAGGAGCAGTTGATATGATGTTGGAATTCTTTTCGAGGATTCATTGATTTGATTCGGCTATAATGATGCATCTCAAATTCAGTTGCAATTGCGACTTCCAAAACATTACAAGTGAAATTATAGGACCATACAACTTATGCAAGGATTATTCGTAGTGAATGTCCTATTCAATTCTTTTTTTCGCGTTTTCCTGATTAATTATGGGTTCCTCTCTAAGAAGTTTCTGTAGATTCTCATTACTTATTCTGTTAAGCCAAACTATTCTGCATGTAATGTGTATAGTCAATGATTAATGAGCACTTGCGAGTGTTGATGCTGAATATCATTATGGAACTAGCTTATCATTCTATACATAATGATTCTTTTCGTGTATGCTTTCAAAAACTGATGGTTTATTCCCCTGGAGACTTAGATTTTCTTTAATATTGTAATGCATAATGCAACCTTTAATTTTATAAATTTTTTGTAATGATATTGAACTTCCATCCTTCCTTTGTAATTCTTATAATAATACCTAAAAAAACTTTTAAATTGTTTAAGTTCAAAAAATCCAAAGCTTCTCAAAGTTTAAATATTAGAAAATATAGAAGTTTAAATAATTGAATATTTCATCAATATTTTTATTGAAATAAGGTCAATTAGTTATAATACCAGAAATTGATTTTTGAATTTAGCCTTTCAATTTTTAATTTTTAGCCTTTCAAAATGCAATTTTTAATTCCAGATGTCTATAAAATATAAATAATAATCTTTTAAATAATCCCAAATAAATTTTCAATAAAAATTCTAATTGAATAATCTAATACCTCAAATTTTATTTCATATTACACTTTTCTATAAAAATGTGTTTTTTTAAATAAATTATCTTCTCTTACTTGTCTTAATATTATAAACTATTATTAAATATATTAAAAAAAAAATTTTATAGAAAATATTATTTATTATTTTCATGAAAAATGAAAATTAAATTTTCAAATGATTAAATTCGTGTTAAAAGTATTTGGCATATAAAATTACCGGAACGTGTTTTTTTTTTCGAAATGTTTTCATTTTCAAAACATATGAAAAAAATTGAAAAAGAATTGAGGTCATATTTATTTCGTATATATATATATATATATATATACATTGCTTTCAATTTTAAAATGCAAGTATCTTAAAATATGTTGCAAAAGAAACAAAGAAAAACGAAAAAAAAAAACAAAATCAAGTTTGTGGTGCAATAATTCATTATATTGGATTATAGATAAAAAAAAAATGATTGGTATTAATAACAATATTAAAAATTCTTATTTTTATGGTCTATATAAAAATAATTATAAAGTCTAGCGGAAATAAAAGTATTATTAAAACTAGTTTTTCTTACATTAGCATTGTTAATTTTACCGTTATCTTAATAACAGTAAATTTTATAAAGCGCGGAAAGAAGTAAAAATGCAATTTATCATATATATCCTAAAAGTATGCAATTTTAGTATTTATTGCAGATTTAGTTTTGTGAGCTTTAGTGATCAATTTATAAAAACACTTCATTTTTTACATGTTAATTTTTAATATAAGAAAAACCTTTTTTGTTAACTATTTTTGTAGGTTAAGTTATTATAAGAATGTAAGAAAATAACAAAATAAAAGTTCAACTAAAAAAAAAAAAAAAAAGTGATCAATTTATTGTATCTTATAACGTGTTGAAGCCCCTTTGGCCTGGTTGTTAAGTATCTGATATATCAATCGAGGGCTTAAAGTGCTTTAAATACAGATTTTTATAATAATATTCTTCTTATTATTAGAGATTTTCTCTAACTTAGGATAAAGAGTCAACTTTTGTACTAAGCTCACTTGAAAATAGTACCTAACGTCTAGAAAATGAACAATGACATGTGCAACAACAAATCAATTAAATTTAATATTTTTAACTATTTTATTAGATACAAATTCCATTACTCAATCTATAATTTATTTTTGCTACCTTCAATTTTTAATAAATTCATACAAGTACTTACTGGTATTATACTATTATATTATAAATCCACAGATTTTGTAATAAGATTTATTATTTTTGCACGTATAATTTTAATGTAGGTTGATAAATTCTTTCGATAATGTAAAATAGATATTTGTGTCTATTATAATGCAATATTTTTGCAAAGTAATTAATATTGGGTGGCGTTACATAATAAGTTTTTTTTTTTTGTATAAACTTTGGAATTCAATATTAAGTTAATTTGTCAGAAAGGTAAACAATTTCAATAAATTTTTTGGGATTAAGAAACACCGAAGTTTATATTTTTAAATTTATTTTGGTGTCATTTTAATGGAATGCAAATGTAGGTTCTTATTAATTTTAAATAAATAAAACTAAGGGGAATTGTAAGTTAAATATTGGAACAGAAATGTAAGAATAACGAAGCATGTGTAATTAACATAAAAAGGTATTGGAAGGAATGAAACATAATAAAGATTTTAGAAACATATTAAACTAAATTAAACCTTGGAAATTTTTCTTATAATATTATAAATATTTTAATTGTCACGAGTTTTAGTCTATAATGATTATGTATAGGCTTAAAAACGTGATAATTACATACGAACGTACCTTAACTTCTATTTTGTTGTATCAATTTTCAAGGACTTTCGAAGTGACTTAACTTTCTAATTTTATTAATATTTTCTTCTAAATATTATAGTTATTTCAGGAAATGTAAATTAATATCTTATTTTTTTATTTCTAAAGTCTATTACGCTATTCTTACCATATTCCCTACTTCTATGTGTTGGTTTATTTTTTCTATAGTTAGTTCGATGACGTGTTGGTAGTGACATGTAAGGAGATCTTAGATGGAGATTAGTGTTAAAATAATTTTATTTGAAATTGCAGGTGCGATTAAACTATAACTTACGACTTCAGTTGGAAAAACTACATCACCTAATTATCTTCTAGGTTTTAGGTTGTTTATGGAAATTAAGTTTAATCTAATTTCATATGGAGATAATATAACAGGGTAATTCCAATTTAAATTTCTTAAGGTAAAATGCAGAGATTTGTTTAGAATAAACTCAATTCTATTCACATGAATTTGATAGAAAGAGACGACACTATTTGCCAAGGGTATTCTAAGTTAGGGCTAACGAGACTAGGTATAAAATTATTTCTATTCTAGTGTATCCCGATCTTTAAATTTTTTAACCCAACGTTTAACAAAGTCGAGTATTGAGTTCGATTCATTAATAATAGCCTCGCGGTTTACTTCAAAGTTTAGTTTACTATCAAAGAGATCACAAAAGGAAGCGACGTAGAAAGGCCTAAATGGCTAACTTGGCGATTTAGGGATTTAGTTTAGCTCTTAGTTATGCCAAAAATACTTTAAAAAATCAATAAAAAAAATTAACTAAAATTAACTATACCACAAGTGTCGTAGCTTTATAAAAATCATGTGCACTCCAGCATCATCACTTACAAACCATTAACTAAAATTAACAATACCACAAGTGTCGTAGCTTTATAAAAATCATGTGCACTCCAGCATCAACACTTACAAACCCTTTAAATACACATACAGCTGTAAAAAGAGCTACTTTTCATGATCATACTTTACATACTGGTTGTGGACTACTTACACACCGCATTAAATTGGTTGCGTACATTGAAATCATGTTACAATGTCAAATGTGTTTAGAGTATTTTACTATGTAAAATCCAAGCTTCCACATATATTAATCTAACCTACCCTACTGGCTTATAGTTGTATAAACTGAAATGTAGGGCTTTAATGTAATTTATGTGTAAAATATATTGCATTTACTTTAACTTAGTTTATATAAAAAATTGTCTTTATTCCCCCCAGTATTCAAACTTCTTTACATGCATCATATAACTATTCTTTACAACCTAATAAACAAAATCCCACATATTTATTTTTTATTTATTTCCGTACAAAAAAAAATTTTTTTAAATTCAAAATTCACGATTTGTTTCATAAAATTTTTTTGAAGGTTTTTTATTTTTTACACTATATAAGAAAACTTATTACTAGTTAAAAAATTGTTTTTATTTTACAGCTGCATTTTCTGCAAAACCAAAAAAATCATTTCGGTTTTAGATTCAAGGTGATTTGCAACCAACAGCAACAACAAAAAATAACAACAACTTTAAGTTGAAATGCATTGCAATAATAAAAAAAAAAAAAAAAAAAAAAAAACATGACTAGAAACCACATTAAAAAAATAACATTCACTCACTCTTTTAACTTTTAAACATTTTTAAAGTAACCAGCTACATAAATAATAAATTTTTATGTCTGGGTTACTGTAATTGAATTTGATTGTGCATATCTCGCTCCATGTGTTTCCTTTGTGTGTTAGTGTTTTTTTTTTATTATTTAAATTTATAACTAAAATTTTTTCTGTTTTTTGTTGCATTTGTTGTTTTTTTTTTTTTTTGTTGGATTTCAACAGCAAAAATAAAAAACGAAAAATTGATTGTGAATATAATGGTGTGCAGTTGTTATTCATTAACAACTAAACAAAAAGAGTAATAAAAGTTATACTTGTAAAATATTTAATACAGTCATGAAATTTTTCATTTGACATTGAAAATAACTAAAAATTTTTTTCCATTATTTTATGTTGCACACTTTATGTTCATAGTTGAAAATTTTTTAATTTTTTTTTTTTTTATTAACCCTCGAACTATGTTAATACAGAATGGTACAAAATTTTTTAGTATAATCCAATCAAAATTTAAGTTTTATACTTTAAGCGGCAGTGGTGGTTTTTTAATTATATATATATATAGTTGACTCTGGTAGGTTGCTATAGGACTCTGGTTCAAATTCTATAACTAGTAAAGTGGTTTAAAATTGATCTGATCTGAGTGTGGTTTCTCAGAGTTAATTGTAACGGACATATAACGGAACTTTTTTTGAGCTTTAAATGTCATAAAATATTCTTTCAAATAAAAAATATATGGCTTCAATCTGAATTTAAATGGGTTTTATTTCAATTTAAAGTTCTATAATTCTATAGCTCACATGCCTTCCAGGCAAAGGTTTTCACACTACCACTTAGTAATCATACTGAGCTGGTACTAAAGATAAAAATTATAATAATAATAATAATAATAATAATAATAATGACTCTAAAGAAACAACATTCGTATAATGTTCACATTTACATTCGGAATATGAGAATCTGTTCTGATCATTTTTGTTAATGCCAAATATATCTTTCAAGAATATCTTTCATTCGTGTTCTAATACAGCATTTTAAAAATATTTTAATGAAACTACTCAATGAAGTACAGATTTAAATGCATCTTAGAAGTGGCTGATGATATAACTTTTTAAAGTAAATTCAGATAATTACTTTTATACCACCCTGTAAAATGCAATAATATATTAATTGTGATTTTTCTTCAATTCGTGGGTGCAAAAAAAAAACCATTTTATATTTTCTACCGTCATTTTACATAAATTTGTACATTAAATCTAATCAGAAAAATACAAGTCATAAATGTTATAATATTTTTTTTTTATTTATATTTACTTATATATACATTTACTAAAAGACATTTTTAAACTTTTGTTCTTTAAAAGAAAAACAGCATTAAAACAATTCATCTTACCAAATATATTATCAATTCCCATGACCATTGTTTGTTAAGTTAAAGCCTACAATTGCGAAAATGCGAATAATTGCTAATTAAAAAAAATTGCAAAATAATGTTGAACTCTTAAAGGTTCATTTTAATGATTGCGAGAAAAAAATTTTAATATGAAAATGACATTCAAAATGTTTTTTTAATATATAATAAATAACTAAAAATTAATGATTATTTTATTTTATTATAAGTTTTCAGTGTAATTGTTTTTAGTTTTTACAAATTTCGCATTCAATGATTTGTAAGAAGTTTTAAGGGGTAATTATACTTTACTTTAGGTCAGATTTTCTTCAAGCTTACTGCCAACGAAATGAAAAGCTATAAAGATCCGAGCTAACGACTTATATTCTCTGCTGTGTACATTTTACCTTTTTTTTTTTAAATAACTCAAAAGCTAATTAGAAAATCGTTGAATCTGTTTTGGACAGAGGAGAAAAAGGCGTAATAATAACGCCACAAAAAATGTAACGGTTTTTTGAAATTTAGCATTCAGTAGCGGAATCGTTGCATATCATGTAGCAATATGTAAGTTTTGAGAAAGAAAGTTTTTTCAACGACTTTTTTCAAACCGTATTAAGCGTCCAAAGTTTCGCAAGTAAAAGTTCTACGACTCTTTTAAGTAAGTTACCCCGATAAATATATAAAGGCCTTAACGTTGCCGTCGCTAACTCGGATCTATATAGCATTTCATCACGTAACCTAAAGTATCTCTAAGAAAAGTATGAAAAAATTCGGATGACGTACCTAAAGTATATTTGACACATTGCATTTTGTTATAATTTACAAAATTGTAATTTAAATAATCCAAATTTTTATAAAAGCTATTGAACTTTGTAGTAATAAAGGAAAATCAGAATGAAATTAAAAAAAGATTGTTTCAAAATTAGTTATTTTTGTTAGAGTAAAATAACGATTTAATAAAACTTCTGGTTTTACACAAATGTAATGGTTTTTTTTATTTTAATTAACACAAGTTTTAAAATATTGTTTTTTTTTTTAATTAGCAAAATCGTTAAACGGTTTTTATGTAATTTGGTTATTAAAAGAAACATATATATATATACAAGTGTTATTGAATATATTTAATTTTAAAAAAAAATTACCACAATTTAGAGTTTTACAAAATTAATAAATGAAATATAAATTTCGTTTATTTTCGGAATGCATTTAGACATGATTACATGCCAAAACCAACGTTCTATTTTTTTGAATTAACGAAACTTTCAAAATAAAAGTCAGATTGTTTTGACTTTCGTCCATTGAACACTATATTGGACTCTTCAGTAGGTTATATTAGTGTTGGATTACCTAGACATATCAAAATAAATTTTTATCTAACCTTTATATAAAAAATTATAAAGATCATCTGTGAGTTGTAATAATATATCAAAAATTTTCATATACTTAAATCAGAAATGTTTTTTTTAATAACTGCTTTAATTACCTTTCATTTTAAAAACGGTTTTTTATTTACAGTTTTAAAACATAAAAACAATTAATTATTTGTTTACATACATTCATATTTTGATTAGTAGCTAATTAGTAATTAGTAATTACATTATATATATATAACTAATTTGTTATAAGTTATAACTATGCTATTAAATAAATTAGTGTGGTGTAATTTTGAAAAAAACTTTTGTTTTTAAATTAATATTTTCATAATGCAATTCAACAGATGTTCGATTAATCAAAATCGTGTTCTGCTTGTAAAGAGTTGCCAGCAGTTCATAAATTGTTGAAAACTTTAACATTTTTGAAAAATGAGTTCAATACATATTTTGAAGTTCTATATTGGGTTGAAAATTATATAATTAAATATCAAGTACTTTTATTCAGTACAGCTCTGCTCTCAAAGAATGACTTTAGCTGTCTAAACGACTTTCTGAATTTGCGCTGGATTAACGAGTGTTGCCTATAATTGGGTAAACATATTAGATAACAACCAATCTTTGAGATTTTTTCTCTTTAAAGTAAAAACTGTTGATCGATTGTATTTTTTAATTTCATATTATGTTTTGGTCATTGATAAAATAGTTGACTGCTGTATCAAGATTAAAACTTTATTAACCTAAATTACTCTGAGGATCGTTAGAAAAATATATTTTTAGTCTAATTTTTTACAAGAAGGGTTAGTTTCTTTTTATATAAGGGAAGCAATTTATTTGAAAAACCCAATGTCCCACAGGAAGGTTCTGCTAAGCTCTTTATAAAAACCGTCTTAAATATAATTTGAATTTATTGAATTATTAAATGGCTTTTTTTTCTAAAATGGAAAAAGTTCTGTACATATTATATTGTATATAAGCTTATAATTAATAAAATAAAATAAAAAAAATATTTTTTTCAATATATACTTTTATTAAAGTAGTAGTAGCCCCCTAAAATGAGGAAAATAAAAAATGAAAGGAAGATCTTAGGGATTTGTTACTGTTTTAATATAAAAGTAAATTGCTGGTATAAGAAACAGTTCCTTTAAAGTTTGAAAACTTTTAAGCTTAAAATATTGAGAAGTTTCATTAACCAAAAATTGGTGGTAGAATTTTTTACATTTAAACGTGTTTTAATATAAAAGTAAATTGGTGAAATAAGAGACAGTTCTTTTATTCTGTTAACATTAATCCAGCATCTTATACAAGCAAGTTCATATAAAAGTATATAATAATGTGGCAACTTTAACTATAATTATAATTACATTAAAATAAAAAAACCAAAACCAGCATAATCTCAACAAACTTTCTTTTAATTTTTGCCAGCATGACAAACCATGGGAATGCTTTTAAAAAATAAAATTGTTCCATATTTATTTTTATATATTAAGTACTATTAATATTTTTAAATTTCGTCTATAATCTCTTTTATTTTTAAATGCATTGAGTTTAATAATAAAAACATAGCTTTAATGCAATTGCTCTTCAACTTCTGCAGTGCATACGTTACTAATTTTTGTATATTGTGCTGTGAATAATGATTTGTCTAAACATTTTTTTCACCATTTTTTAAATTAAATTTTGCCTTTCTTTAAACTCGAATTTACTAATATAAAAACTATATTATGGTTTATTTAAGATAAAACAATAGAAATTTATTTCCTTATTTTTCCCGTTATTCAGTGTTTGAACATTAAATGGCTAAAAGAGTGCAGAATCGCTTTCCAGATATAGAAAATAAACCAAAAACTTTTAAACTAAAAATGGTAAAAACTATATTTATTACAGCAAAATAAACATGTGAAGCTAATTGTCATATTTTATGTCATTTATGCTTTTTTGCCATTTTAACGGTAATCTGATGGTTTATAAGTTATGACATTTTACTTGAGCAACGGTAAAAGTTTTGACTGCCGCTTTAAAAAAAAAACGACGATTGAAGTTTTTTGACAAGCGATAAGCGTTTTACTTACAAATTTTTTGTTTTTTTTTTTTGAAAGAAGGAAGAAAATACAAAAAAAAAACATGAAGAGTGAAAGTGGTAGATTTTTTTGATAAATTAACACCCGATTGTATTTATACACGTTTAAATAGTAACTGTATTTTTTTTAATATTTTATTGTAACTTTGCTTTTAATTTTGATGTGAAATAAGTAACAACTGATTTTTATTATATTTGTTTTTGTAGTGAATACATGACATCTCTAACAGATTGAAGATAATTTATAAATAGTATTAAACATTTCTAATAAAAATCCGTATATATATATATATATATATATTTAAAATATACGGTGTCCTATAAGTTTCGTTATTAATATTATACATTATTAAATTGGTTTATCTGTAAATCTATAATATTACAGTATTTTTAGTAACATTATTTGCTTAATAACTATTCAATATAGAATTTCTCTATTTACAGTTTGGGACACTCTGTACTTTTTTGAATTATATAGTATTTTTTATTGTTCATATGTCAAGCTTTCTTCGT
This sequence comes from Dolichopus griseipennis, assembly GCA_963082915.1. Classification (NCBI taxonomy): domain Eukaryota; kingdom Metazoa; phylum Arthropoda; class Insecta; order Diptera; family Dolichopodidae; genus Dolichopus; species Dolichopus griseipennis. The sequence continues at coordinate 38,276,468 of OY720442.1, read as the reverse complement.
GTGAATTATGTAATACAGTTTTGTAAATCTTAATATTACATTTTCAGTTTGGACACTCAGTATACGAATTATAACGGATAATTCGTCTCATTTCTTTTGCTGTAATTTGTAAATAATGTTTTATCATTTTTTTGACAGTTATCAAATACAAGTCGTTTTCTTTGGGTTACAAGGTACAGTACAAGTAATTATAGAAGTGTTATTTCTTTTTTAGTATGAGACACTCTGTGTATAAATAATTGTTAACGTAAATTTTACTATTTTATTTTTGGTAAACTTTATGTAAAATTCAAAAATAATGTCCAATTTTGTAATTATCAGGAAATATTTGTTTTAAAACTATTTTAATTATTACATTCTGCAATTAGTTGCGATTAGATTGTGATCCAAATTTGAAAAGTGTTTGTAAACAATCAATTTTGTATGCCGTGACTTAAGTATCAACATTTTCTATTGCAAATATAGTAATATTATTAAGCACAAGTAAAATTTGAATTGAATTTCAAATTTTAATTGAAATTGAAAACCTGCAATTTTTAACCTCAATAACCAGAAACCGTTCATAATTGCATTGGTATTTTGGTTATTTTTAATTTTGTAAAAATTATCCCGAAAAACTAATTTTTTAAATTAATAATTTTTTTTTATTTTTGCATAGTATTGAACACGGTTTTGGTGTTTTTGTTAGTGCTAGTGAACTTTATTTAATCAAAGTTTTATTACAGACACTGTGAAATTGATTATTCAATGGCACTGTAAAACAATTTGTATTAAAGTTAACTTCAATGCATTTGTTTTTAATTTTTGGGCAGACCCAAATGTTGAGCGAACTCAAATATTAAGCGTACTCAAATATTGAGCGGACACAAAATTTGAGTTGAGCGATGAGTTGAGCCGAAATTTGAGCTTTTTACAACCCTGATTTTTTTTTATATAAGTAGTTGAATTAAGAATAATGTTACAAAAGTCTTTCAAAGTCTTTTTCCAAATTCTTTATTTAGAAAGATCACAACTTCAGAAAATCGACAATCAGTGAATAAAAATCTCATATTGGACTAATATGCTAATATGTCCAAGGATTTTTTCCCAGTTTAAAGCTAATTTAGCTAAGAAAAGTTTCAAGTACATCTCTTTCATATTACAGAGTTGATTCAAATTAAAGAACTGTAATATTATGAATTTTAATTAGTTTTAAAAAAGTTTTTATAGGGTCAAATGCTGAAAATTATATAAGGGTAAATTTAATAGATAAATTTTACCTATGTTTCTATTACTCTAAGGTATGTATGCTCTCCACTTATCACAGTGTTACTATTGGGCCTCAAATTATAAAACCACTATTAGGCCTCGGCCACGTTAATTATTTATTTTAAATTAGATTTCAAAACGGAGTAAAAAATTTATCCATCCGCTGTCTGCATGGCCGAGGCCTGTGTCAGCATTGCTAAGCTTTTAAGTCTCTCCTACCTTAACATGGCCTATAACACTAATATATAGTAGATGGGGCCTCGGTAGTGCAGTGGGTAAGCATTTGGCTTATTAACCGAGGGGGTCCGGGTTCGATTCCCGGTCAGGTCATACAATATTTAATTTAAAAAAATTATTGAAAAATAATTTTTCTTTACGAATCCCCATGGTGACCAAATATAATATAAATATACAAATATATAAAATATAAACAAAATAAATAATATAGTAGTTATAAATAAATAGAAAGTAATTAATGAGGGGTGCACAACGGGCCGCAAGGCCTAGGTGTAAGGGAGACTTGCTTTCCCCCCCTGTCTAAACAACAACACTAATAAATTTATAATGAATTATATTAAATTATAATTCAAAAAATTTTAAAAAACAATAATTTTGCATATTTATGTGAGTAATTGTAAAATATTATCGATCTGATATTGATGCTGAATTACTAAAAGTCAATTATAATTACGTTGGCACATATTTACACTTTAATTTGTAATATAATATTATTAAAAAAAATTGTGGTTTATAAAATTTTAAAAAACAGAAGTAAATTAAGAAAAAAAATATGACTGAGTTTATAAAAGTAGTTTGAATATAATTCAAATATAGTAATAACTTTAAATAATACACCTATCAGAAGTAAATTATTGCACAAATATGGTGAACGTTTGGTTTAAATATAATGTTACATGAAATACGAGAACAATAAAAACGTGAAATCAAACTACATTTTGTTTTTATATTTTTGGTTTTCTTATTATATAGATGCTACATATGTTACACTGCACATATATGGTAAACAGGTAAATAATAATTTTATTAATTGCGGAAAATATTTTTTATTTTTAACATTATTACTACTTACTGACTTATTTTTCATTTAATTTTTTTCCTATTGCGGCCACATTTTTTTACAATTTTTTTCATCTACACTTTTTCTCATCATAAAGTGTTCAATTCCCATATTATTTATAATTACTAAGTGTCACGTAATAGTTTTTAAAAATACATAATGTAAAGTTTTTGTTTTATAATTATTTTATTTAATTATATGATGCATTGTAAAAGAAAATCTGGAAAATGTAGGTGATTAAACTTTTTAAACTCTCATAAATATGTTGCGATCATTATCAATTAATTGTTTTATTATTAAAATAATTTCAAATGTTGTACATATAAATATTAATTAAAATTAAAAGTGTTAAATTATTTATTAAATTATTATTTAGAATTTATACAATTAGATTTACATAATGTATTGTACTAGAACAGAGTCAAGAAGTCGTTTTATGTTAACATTGGTAATACACCTCAATACTTTCAATACTTCTAGAACCTTGACAAATATATGCTTAATAGTCACAATATTTTCACAGTGTTGACATGTGAAGGAGTTCGATTGATCGAATATATATTTTTTTTTTGTGTTTAGAGGCTGTCCTAACCAAATTCTACAAATTGTAATTATTATTTTTCTACTTTTTATTTCTAATACTTATGTATTTGGCCAATAAAATTTAAAAAAGCTATTAGAATTTCAAAAACATAGTACATACCTCAATTTTCATTTATATTAAAATTTTTCGAAAAATTGCATATTTTGAGGCGTTTGATATGATTTCAATGTAATAATTAACTTAATTATCTGTGAATTTGTAATTATCACTAATAAATAACAGTAAATAGTAAATCATTTCACTCATAAAATTTAATTTTGTAGTTTTTTTTTAATTTTGAAACATTTATCTCACGTTTTCATGGGATCATGTATATACACTAATGTTATTATTAACATGTTGTCTGTCACGTCAATACTGTAATGTGTTAAATTTTTTTTCACATGTAATGATGTTAACATTTTTGAATATTCTAAAAACGAAGACTTTTCAAATCAGTTTTTAGTCTAATTACGATTTAATGTGAAAAATATTTGAAACGCGATTTTAAAAAATGTTTTTATAATATTTATTTTTATTTAATTAAATTGTAGTTTTCTTCAGAAAACATTTATTGCATTATTTTTCAATCTCGTAATTACAAAATACTTAGTAATAATGTTTGAAAAACTCAGATTATTGAAAAAATAAGATATTAGTAAGTAAGTTCCTATAATTTTAGATTTTTTAGAAAGGAAAGTTCCCAAAATTTACATTAATAAAAGATTTAAATTTTTTTATTAATATAATTACTATTTTTATTGTATTACCAATTAATTTTAATTATAATCTTCAAAGTTGAAAAAGATTTTATTAAGTGAATGTAATTTAAGATAAATTACAGTATAACTTTACGATATAACTTGTTGAATTAAGATTGAACCAATGAATATATATAACATTAACCTACAATTTATATAATAAAAAACAGAGTATCTTTTTTATTTAATTTATTATTTAATTAATTATTATTTTATTATATTTCATCATTAACGATGTTCTAATATTTCAAACATATTTTTTTTTTTATTTTTTTATTTAAAAAGCATAAATAATTGTAGTAACTATACCTTACCTTAATTTTAAATGTACCTAGCAATAAAATTAAAAATCCAATCATATTTCCTTTTTTTTATTTTCAATTTTATTAATTAAATTTCATAATTTCAATAGAAATATTTGTACTTATACAGTAGAATTCCATTAGGAGGACCTCATTTAAAGCGGCATTTTTATTTATATGCAAATATTTTTAAGTAAAATTGGTTTTTTATTAATTGTAAATAAGTAATAATATTCCTCATAAGTATCTGTGGGTTTGAATTACTCCTTATTCTACAGTTTTGTTTTTTAACATTGCCATTTAAGTCAAAATGGGCCTCGTCAGACATAAAAATGCAGTTAAGGATATTTTCGTCCTGTTCAATCATTTTCTATTGTATGACAGCAGCGATGGTTTCCTGCTTTCTAACTGAGGGATCCCGATGATAAGGCCTTCTTTCGATCGTCCCAAGTTCGACAAAGCTATTCACAAGCCTCATTATTGTCCAACTGCTGGGAGGTGTACCACCGTATGTGCGCTTATATTCCCTTTTAACGCGTATTACGGACTCCAGCGCGTGAAAGCGGAGCACTATCCAAATTCGTTTTTCTAAATCCCAATCTTCCCTAATCTTTAATTTTAAATATCAAAGAAAAAAAAGAAATGGAGAAGATTACTCAAACAGAAAAAGTTTTATTGCGATTTATTCTGATAGCAGCTTTCATCAGCCACTCTATATTTCGATATTTTTTTAAATTTCATAGCTTGAAGTTTGTTTTTTTAATATTCGGAATATATTTGAAAACTTGTAGGATCTATAAAATAAACATTATTTTATTTTGTTAAGGTGTATCATAATCAAATAGGGATCTTGTAAAGTTTTAATCTCCTGAGAAACATTAGTTTCCTACTTTTATACGATCTTTCAGGTGTTCTGAATTTAAAAAAAAGACCAAATATTCTTTAATTTACTTGCAACAACACTTGATTATGGCAATCATTTTTTCAGCTTCCTTAACAGTCATCAAAAATCAGAATTTACTGTATATATTTTATACCTTAATGAAAATATAATACATATAAGTATATATATTTCATACTTAACGTATTTATGTACAAATATTATTAATTTTTAACATCCTACACAATACTTGACTATTTATTATATACAATATTATTATCTGATTATTAAATAATTTTCTAGGTTTTTTTTTTATTTTCAATTTTTTTTTTGAGAAATTTTGCATCCCCTCGATTTCCAATAATAAATATTTATGCCATTTTTGTATATAAGTATTAATATGCTTATATAATATATATATATTTACCTATAAATTATAATATGTATATATAATTTTTAGAAAAAAAATATAAGTACCACATTATTATTTAAAGATGACAGGAAATGATGCCAGGAAAATTAATTTAAAATATAAAAAAAAAAAAAATGTTTATATACAAATGTATAAATATATATATACGTATAACTCATATTTATTATTTCTTATTTATTAAATCGCATTTTATGATTATTATTTTTGTCACATATATTTTAAAATTTTTTTTTTTTTGTGTTATTCACATTTAAATTTTTGTTCTATTTTCTATCAATTCCCCCCACTTTATATATATGTACTTATTATTCCACTTTTTGAAACACTTCATAAATACATATAAATGTATATTTAAATACATACATAATATTTCTGTACATTTTGACAAAAATAGAATCACCAGGTGTGTATATTTTGTATTAATTTGAAGAGTTTCCAATAAAAAATAATGACATTTTTAGATATAAAACAGAAATTGAATTGTTTTGTTGTTGTTGCTATTGTTGTTGTTGTTGCTCTGTGTATGTTTATTTTTTGATTAAAACTAAACGGGTGTTAAGCAGTTTTGAATGCTTTTGTAATATTGGAATAAAAAAAATCATATTAAATGTGACGAGCACCTACTGACAGTCTTTCATTTGATTTATTTATTTTGATTTGAAAGTGATCTGAATTTTTTAACATATATTTGGCAATATTGTATGTATGTCATATTTATGTATACAATTACATAAATAGTATACTATATTCATGTATATATATGTGTATAAATAATCCTGATTGTTTATTGAATTTTATCGTTAAATTTATTGTTTTAAAAATTTCAAATTTATTTATTTAAATTATTTTTGAGGTATTTATGTTTGAATACACATTTTAATATCCTTTAATAAATGTTAATTTTATACTATTTATTACTAAGTGTATATGTGTGTGTGTGTTTAAAGTATGTAGGTTAAATTTAAATGAACCTGCCAAATGAAAAATTAAAAACACTTAAAAACGGAAGTTAAAATATTAAAATTTAATAAATGAGCATACATTTGTATGAGTATATACTTACACGGTGATTCTCTTTTGTTTTTGAGTATTAACTGGAACTTAAATAGGCAGACCTATTGTATTTGGAGTAAGGTATAAGGGTGGGGCGGTCCCTTTGGAGTAGGGTGGTAAGGGGAAAGAGTTTTTGTAATGAGTATACATGTACATGAGTATATGTAGAGTAATTCTATTTCATTCTTGAGTATATTAAGAGGGAGCTAAATACGGAAGAGGTATTGTATTGTATTGATCCAAAACGAACAGAGAAATTTTTGTAAAAGGGGTATTTTTTTCCGAATTTTTTCACTCAAGCTTTTTATATAAAACTTAAAAAAAAATCTTTATCACAATCATTACATTTTAGAAAAAATTCGCAAAAATTAACTCAAATCCCTTCCTTCTTTAGTACAATTTAGGTTAATTTCAGTTTCCCTAACAACACCTATAAATATTCAAAATCGAAAAAAAAATCACCCTGTATACTTTATGCGAATATATTTAATATAAAATTAAAATAATTTATTATGTATAATTGTATTTTATTATTTTGAAATTTTTACATAATAGAAATTTTACAAACTGCTTTAAAATTTATTGTTCAGCGTGAAAATTTCATAATTTGATTAAAAAAAAAATAAATAAAAGAAATACAGAAAATTAAAATTTTATTTAACATATTAATAACATTATGTAGACCATAATTTATTGAAATTTATAAATATATATTTTTAAAGTACAAGAATATAATTATTTATTGTAGTACTTATTTCTACTTAATGTGCAGTTATTTAAAAAAAAAATCTATAGATACAAAAATAAAGTATTTGAGGTAAAAAACTCATATATTATACGGTGTTATTTTAGTAATTCGAAGTCTATTAAAAACATTACGAATTAAAATTTATTTAGGGGTTAGTTGGAAATGAAATTAAAAAAATTGTTTTAAATATTTTCAAATCGTAGAATGGATTATAATTGACAGAGAAGGCACATATATGGAAGTTTGTTTTATTCATGAACCGAGCTCAAAACTGATGACATTTTATCTCGATATTTTGAAGATCTGAAAATGAGCACTTAACTTCTACCAATTAATTTTCCCAGGACTCACTTGGAATTGTTTAAGAAGGGGAATAACTAATTAATTTTAATTCTATAGAACAAATGTTATTCATTGGTGATTACCTATTACCTACCTAAAAATTACTACCATATTTAAACCAGCTCTAAGTGAAGAAACTGGTATTTGTTCGACAGGGTCGTCCATAAGACTAAAGAGTATCAAGGGTTTTGATTCTGTTGACGTAACACAAAACAGCTATTCCTAAGATAAGAGTTATACTTTTCTTAATAAAACATAAGGTATACATAGTAAAAGTTGTTGGATTGGTTCTCTTAGGGACGAGTACTATAAAAATATAAAATCATAAAGCTATGCTTAACAGTTATATTTTTAAGTCGTTATACTGTATGTATACCTTCAACTACGTAACTTTTGTATACTATTATAATCGAATATAACAGTTATTAACAGTTTCCAATTTCTTAAAACAGAAATATAATAAAATAAATTAAACATAATAAATCAATTTGCTCTTAACTTTTGTAATTGGTTAAAAAAGTAATTGCTTGAATTAAATTTTATTAGACATTAATTTACTCACAATTAGTTTTGTATATATAATATTTAAAATTTAAATGAATACCTACTTAAAATTTTTAATAACAAGTAACTACTAAACGTAAGCTATCATATTACAAATTTAAAATTTATTTTAATATGTCATAAAAATGTAATAAAAATTTCGGTTTCAAAAAATCATTTCTACTTACTACTTATTCATAATTAAATTAACAACTTCACATGTTTAAAGTATTTGTGTGTTTTGTTTTTTATTTTAATTATTTTTTATTACTATATATTGAAAATTTTATATTGCAAAAATATTATTAAGTAATCTAATTAAAGAAATCAATCAATTCTTATCAAAACATGTGCTCGTTCTTTTGTTATTTAACTCAAAACTGTTTCTTTTCATTAATTTATAGGTTAAGTACCAAATTTATGATGTCAAAAATATAACACACACAAATACATACATGTCTTACATATTTAACACAGTAATTTGACATCTGTTTTTGATTAGAACAAAATTAATTAATTTCTTATTCTGAAATGAAACAAATTTTTTCAATTTAGAAATTATAAAATTTTTCAAAATTGAAGGAATGTAATTTTCTATATATATATATATATTTATGTACTGTATAATATAATACGATATTACTGTGGTTTGATAAACTAAAATCATTTTCAAAAAATTTTGTAAAAATGTGCCTATATAGCTTCACTTTGTTCGTCCGTATGTTTACAAAAACTTTTACACCGTTTGAAATAGAGTAAAGAAATTTTAGCCATGGGTAGTTTTTGCAAATTTCGTAGAAGAATTTTTTTCTGGAGCCCCACCTGTTACAGCCCGCCAAAGTTGGAAAAAGCCCTATATTTAAATTGTTATAACAAGAGTTCTGTTAGATATATTTTCAATCTGAAAACGGCAAACGATAGCTGGTTTCATAAATTTTATAAATATTTAAAAGACAAATGTTTAGGGTTGCCATACGGTACTAAAATTTAACATTACACAAAACTCAATTTTTGCAAAAGCTTTGGCCACACATATCTTCTGAACGGTTCAAGCTAGGGTCTTGAAATTTTGGGAGAAGTTAGATACTCAAAAATTAGAAGAAGTCGGTTATTTCGGAGCTATAAGGGCTCGAAAATTGAAATTTTGCTATTTTTAAACACCTGTAACATGAATACCTGTCCAAATTTTTTTTAGTGATATACAAAATTTAAAGGCCCAACATTATATTTTAACATATGTTAAAGTTTTCCTTAAATTTAAAAGCGGTTCCTTAAATTGAAGAAAGTGTCTCTCAGTGTTACCCATTTTTGCTCAGATCGTATAATTCTAAGTAAAATTCCAAATTTTTGTGGAATTCGCAATTTAATTCCTAGAACCTAAAAAAATGGCGGGGGTCGGAGGGGGGGGGGGAGTTATATGAAGTTAGATCCTTGAGAAACTTGGCAACCTTCCCCATTGAAGGGCTATAACAATTTTAAAATAAAAACTTTACTGTTTGCAGTAAATTTTATAAGTAAGCAGTAACTATTTCCAAGTAAATATTTCCAAAGTTAAACTCGGTATGTAGTACAATAAAAATTTGAAAATGTGCTTTTTTAAAAACCCTTGGTTTTTTTAACACTTGTTTAATAGTTCATTTTGAATTTTGTACTTTTCAAAATTTGTTAATATTTAATTGAAATATAAAATAAGTAAATAAGTAATAAGTAAAAATCTGATTTCATCAATTAATTCTTAACATTAAAAATGCAAAAATTATAATAACTGCAACTGATGCCATATTAAATTACTCTTTTTAAAACATGATTTATTCAGTTTAAATGCTTTTTAATTGCATTCCATATTGGCAATGACAGATGTCAAAATTGATATTTGACATCAAATAAAATATTTACAATTTTTAAAAATGGCATCCGTAATTGGAACACCCTTCATAATTTACAATGATTTCAATATATGTTCTTTTATACAGTAATGAGATTCCGTTAATTTTTAATTTAAAATTTATAATTACATAATATATTCCATTTTTAATATAAGTTTATATCAACGTTTAAATAAATATGGCGGTATTTTATTAAATATCATAAAATTTTATTCATTGAACAAAATATTTACTTATTTCATAAAATCAGTTTTATTATATTTTTTAATTTGAATTTTTAATAATGCAATAATATAATATTAAATAGACTTTTATTTCTTTTATATTCACATCTGGTTTTAATTATTATATATACATATTTTAATAAAATAAAATTTTTATATTTGGTTTATAGATTTTTAATTATAAATATTTAATACACTTGAATTTTGTAAAAGGGAACGCATTGTAAATGTAAAAACCACACCATAATAATTATTTCACATAAACATTTTAAATTTCAATTCTCATATTCAACTAGGCCTCGAATTGTAGTTTTGTTTTAATAAAATTGAGATTGAGTTCAAGATAAGTTTTAGTCATTTGACTCTCTTGAGGTCCTTTAATTAAATAAGTGTTCTTTATATAAATAAAAAACGTTATTAGTTTCTATACGCGCCAAATAAGGTATGTAAAAAATACTACCCGAAGGATTCTTTGATAGATATTTTGAATGATTTAAAAGCTACGTATCCTTCTAAGATCCTAATTTTTTCATTCCTCTAGTTAGTTATTTAAAACAAATTGTTATAAGATGGGATGTTTTAGATTCCGGATTTTACAATTTCAAGTGGCGTCTGTTCTTGAAAATTCTAATTCTCATCTACCTTTGAATAAACGCTAAACTTGAAATTTTTTTTGAAAAGAAGCGATCGGCTGTACCAATCCCCATGATCCAGTGTTTAAATTAATATTCTTTCAATGTATTATAGCAAATATACTAAAATAACAACAAAACGCTACAAGTACGACAACCTTATTTTAACATAAGGGAATAAAATTGATAAACAAAACGTTTAAAAGATACAATTGAAATTTCCATTTAAGAATAAATTCACTTTTCTAAAAATAATGTTTGATTTGATTTTGTTAATAAAACAAATAAATTTTATTTAGATATTATTTATAAACATTTCTTTGATTGTTTCTTTTATAGTTATAAACAAAAATATTGAAAGAAAATTATTCTCTAAATTTAAATACATTAAACAGATTTTCTCTACTTTAATTGATGCCTGCGTTTTATTTATTTGAAAATATAAACTATTGGTAATAATTTTTGATTATTATTTCCGTCCGTTTTAGTAAATAAACGGTTTTTTTTATATAATTTCTATAGTAAACAAGATCGAATAGCTCGATACGTTTCCGGAAAGTGTGTTTTACGAAAATTGTATATTAATTGCAAACCTGTGAAAATATATATTATAGATTTTATTTGAATTATATTAAGATTAACACGTTTTATATTGCACTTGAAATTAATACAATATATAGACATATGATTTTTAAAAAATTTTCCAAGCACATAGGAAAATTAGCGTTCTATTTTTTAATAAATTTCTAAATTATTATTATTATTAAAAATTTATTTGAAAAATTTACTGTGGCTAAATATTATTCCAATATTTCTAACGTTTATTAAATTGAAACTGTAAATCATTTTTTAGTAAGCTTCATTTTAAATAGAAATACCGTATGTTTTAACCCATTGCGTGCCATAAATTTATTTTCATAGCCCTTACTTAATGATTTGTAAGTCATCTCTTAGTCTTATTTTGTTTTGGTCCAAAAAAAAAAATTAAAATTTTCACCTATTGCAGCAAAAAAACTTTATTCGTTACTTCGCCCTAATTTAGCAACGGTTTGATCAATTGACTTTAAATTTTGTAAACATGTTTGTCTTTCACAATGATGATGATTCTAACAGACTTGGAAATTTTTTAACCCATATCAGTATTTCGATTCGGAACCTAATTTCAACTGATTATCGAAGTACAGTTTTGACCCAAACGAAAGTTTCAAAAAAGTTTTAAACCCTTTCCACACGACGATTGCTCAAAAATAGATTTTGATAACGATTTATTTTCAATTATGCAAAGTACTGCTTAGAGCCAAACGAAAATCTCCAAAAAATTTCGAATTCCGTTAACCTATTAAGGCACAACAATTTTTTAAAGATTTTTATATAATTAATTTAATATGTAAAAATCCATTTAGAGGCGCAGCAACGCGCACCGGGTATTAGCTAGTTACTTATAATTTAATATAGACTATTGAAAGTGAGGTACACAATCGGCCGCAAGGCCTAGATGTGGGGATGGTTATCGTTATCAAATAACAAAAAGATGAACACACAAAACTTTCTGTCCTAATCATTTTTGTCTTTAATATTTCGACACTTGTCTTCGACACTGGAACCTAATTATATCTAATATTAAATGACTGCTACTTTTTATACGTATATATAAATGCGATTCAAAGGTTCCAATTAGAAGTTAAATATGTGTGAATCTAAAATTCGCTATTAAATAAATTCCAAAGAAATGTTTAATCTACTCTAAAGTAAAAAAATATATTTAATCTCTTTCTAGAAATGTCACTTCTGTTATTTTATTTTCCCACAATTTTTCAATAAATTAGTTAGTATATATATATACAATCATAAATAGATAAATTAAAGTATAAATTATATTTTTTTTCCGTAGAATTTATTTTGAAATTGAAATTCTGAGAAAATCTTTGAAAATTAAAAAATGAGAATTTACCTTTGGTATATTTTAGATATATATACACTATACATTTGTAATTACAAATAAATCATGTATTTCGGAAACTGATTTTGATTTTACGCACGAATAAACTCAACTGATTATATGTTAGAATTAATCATTACCTGTCACTCGTTTTTTTTTTGTTTTTTTTTTTTTTTGTTCTAATTTAAACCAAAAAAAGTCACAGGAAATTAACATTTATATGTTATGGATGTGAAATTTTAATTATAAATTTATTTGGAAAATTACATCTGAAAAATTTAAATAATCTTTGAGAGCTGTTTGTTTGTTTGCCTGGAGAATCTTAAATTTTGATTAGGATGGGACTGCATTGATTATTTAAGTATATATTTATAAGGTTTGAGAACTTGCATGAACTCTGTACTTTTAGATATATTGATTCCACTGTTGAATTTTGACGCAATTCGTATTTGCACTCGCATATGAGTTAAGGTGCGATTACATTGGTGGTGCATTAAGTGATAAGAGCGTCAATAAGAGCATAATGTAGAAAATTATATATGGTTTATCGTTGATCAAAACTATGCTCCAATATATACACATCTAATCAAATCATACATACCATTATTTACGGTAAATGCTCTTATAGTTGCTCTTATCACTTATCGCAGCACCAATATCACTTATCGCACCGCAGCTCTTACATACACCGCAGCTCTTACACTTATCGCACCCCAACTTAGAAGCTGTAAACAGCTCTCTTAAATTTTGGTTCGATTTTTCTTTCTTATTATATTTTTATCATTCTCATAGTCCTATCTTAACTGATTTATTCTATATCGCATACCTGAATTTTTTAGTATACTAAAAATGAAAATTTAATTTGATTCAACTCAATTCCAACAATTTATTTGACATATATATAAGTAACAACTATATATAATTAACCTTTATGCACAATTTAATTTATTATTATATACTTATTTATATGTATATCGGTATTGTCTTAAATAAGAAATTTCTTTGAAATATAAGATTTTGTAATTTTTTGAGGTCATTACAGTTGTCATGTCACTTTCATATAGAAATTTTCCAAAAAATAAAAAAAAATAAAACCCAATTATATTTACAAATTTTCTCCCCTGGTTTTTTCCAACAATTTGACAGTATAATAAGTTTTCCTTCAATTTCATAATGTTAAATGTAAGTTAACATTTCTCGTGAATTTCGAGTAAATTTTATTCGAAGCAATTAATTTTTTTTTTGAATTAGATTTAATGAGTGTTTCAGGTTGTCTCATTTAAAGTTGACAGAATCTAAATTTTAGATGAAGGGATATGTAAATATTGAAATATTTGTTTAATTTTAATGGATTTACTTTTATTTTGAATGTAAAATTTAAAGTAATGAGAATTTTAAAATGGTTTATTAGTATAATGAAATTTGTTTTATATATGAGTTTCTTTGTATTTTTAAATATTTAATCTATTAATGAGCGATTGGGTGAAATGTATATGAAGTATATAAAAAAACCGAGTACTTAGTTTACTTTTAATTTGACTAATTTTTTTTATTACTTCAAATACAAGTACTTAGTCTACCACGTGCAGACTTATTCAGTGCTTGCACTCGTATCTAGTACACTTTATATTATATACAATTAATACAGTATATATTGAACGGAGTAATCCTATAATTTTAAAACAATCATGTGAGAAATCTGTGTCTATTAATTTAGTTGGTATATTAATTTTATTTGTCTAAAAAAAATTAAAAATACCAAATTGCATATTTTTAGGAACTATAAAGAAAATTACACCCAAAACTAATGAAAATCACTAATAAAATTCTGTTTTTGTTGTATTTATTATAATCAAAATACTTTAGTTTAATTATTAATATTCATTTATTGAAAGCTTCTGCACTAATGTCAAAATTTATAATTACATTTATAGATGTCTACATTGGTTACTTATATAAATCAATTACATGTCGTTTACACAAGCATCAGTCCGTCAACCCAGTAAACCTTGTATAAGTGATGCATATTTTTAAGGTATCCATATGCCATTAAAACTGAGAATATTTGAAAATAACCCCGAAAAAAATTAAATTAGTGACATTGTTGACCAAGTTAATGTTCCAATTTGATATGCAAATTTCTGCCACACCGTAGCGCTTGTGTTAACTGCTAATGAATTATATATATCGATTTTAACTGATAAATTTTTCTTATTAACTTGTACTACATACAATATATATATGTATACTTAATCAACGACAACATTGATGCACAGATGCACAGCCAAATTAGAGATGTCATGCGGCAACGAATTTATGCAAGCGTCAACGCAAAATATCTAATCTGTTACTTGAATATCTAAGTTTTCTAAAATCTATAAATGCATTAAAATTCGAACTTTCAACAATGATTCCATGTACAACACAGACCTTATGTTCCACAATTATAAAAATAAATTTTTATTTATTCAAATCAAGGTGAAAATTCTAAAAATTCTTTGGTCAATCATTTATGCTGTGGTATGTGCGTGTAGAAATGTATTGGAATAAATTTAATTTCAAGTTGAATAAAGATAAGTAAAAATGTATAACAAGGTTATGCTTTAATTTAATTTGATTGATTGGAATTAATTGAATGCAATGACTTGAAATGAAAGTAAATAAATAAATATAAAATTATCTTGGATTATTTTCTGTTAAATTACACCAAGAAAATTAAATCTGTTTTAAATCATAAGTGATGAAAAGTATTGCGATTGGTAATTTTATTAAGTTTTCATATAAAATTCAAAGTTTTAGATAAAACGGAAGTACAACTTTATATTTGGTTTATTTTTTTATTTTTTTTCGAGTAAAATTTTTTGTTATGTGCTAAAGAATTTTGAAAAGATTGGTGGAGGTATTTTACGAAAAATTTTATTTTCATTTTGAATTGTGAATGATTCAGAATTAAATCAGATTATTTGGAAAAACCATTATGTTTTTTTTTTGTACGCTTTCAAAATTCCATTATTCGATTTTTTTTTTATTTTATCTTATAATATTTATCTGTTTTGGACACCTGGAAAATAAATTAAAATGTTAATGAGATTTGTTTAACTGTCTTGTCTTTGTTAGTTTACACAAACGCCATAGAATTTTATTAATTGTATGTTCGGTATTCGTAAATTTATTCCGTTTATAATTTTAAGATTGGTTTAAGTTAAAAAAGCTTATTAATTTCTGAAACTTATTAAACTAAGAGAGCTAAGTTGATGTCTTGTCAAATACTCAAAATTTAGTACTCACAATTTTACCAAATCTTGCTTTTTTGTAACTGCGTCTTATATCTCATAAATTTTTTAACTGACTCTTATGTCTCATGCAGTTTTATACCCAAATATCTTAATTGCATCCTAATTAAGTTAAGCAACATTTACGAATCTTGAGTTATCGAATCTAATAATTTTGAGATATGAGATTGTAAAACTAAAAGTTATAATAATCTGAGTAGCTACACTGTACTCAGTTGTAATCAATGCCAAAACTTATATATTAAAAAAAGTTATCGGACGATTAACATTATTAATTAAATGTTATTAGTGTATAATATTATATTAAACTCTTCTTTACATTTATTGGACAACATTCAACAGTTCAGCACCCAAGTGAACAAACATATGTAACTATCACTTGTTGTACTCTTGCCAAGTGCTCATTTAAACATCTTTAATAATTTTATTAATTTATATTTAAGTGAATTCTTACAATTTAAAAAAAATTAGAGCAAAATTTGTTATTGTTATATTAAATCCGAAAGAATTTTTTAATAAAAAGTTTTTTTGGCTTCAGTTTTAACTTTGCTGTGCTATTAGGTTAATAGTCATCATTATAACTCTTTTTTTTTTTTTTTAATTTTGCAACAGACCATAAAATTTTAAATGAGATTTTATAAAAGAATATAAAAACTTCAAAACAATGGGAATAAGAAAATTTAAAAAAAAAAAAAAATTAAATGAAAAGTAAAAGACAGTATGTAAAACCAAGCGTTTCAAAGCTGCGCATTTCAATAATAAAAACATAATTTTAATTTAAACTTCGAAATTTGAATATCACTCATGATATACCTTTCTAGTTGTTTAAAAATTTCCAGATCAACTTCATGGTTATTGAGAAATTATGAACTTTTATTTTTTAATCTGTATCCTAAACCTTAGCATCAATAGAAAACTAGAATTTTGTAGGGTTGTAAATTACTGGTCTCATTAGACAAACTCAACTCATCGCTCACCTCAAATTTTTAGCGTTGAGTTAAATGGGGCCCAAATCAACTCAAAATTAATAAAATTTTGATTTGAGTTGTTTTCAGTAGCACAACTTAAATTATGAGTACCATTAAATTATGTGTTCGCTTACACTTGACTCCGATCAACCTGTATAGGTTTTCTATTAAAACCGCTCATATAAACTGCCAATTCCAAACTATTAAGCACATTTTTATAACTATTAAAGAATGTGCTAAAAAACCAAGAACAGAAACTTTGAATCAATCAGAAAAAGTCAAGGGAAATTTGAACTGATTCCTCTACCTAATAAAAACAAAATAAAAACAAAATCTTTTGTTATTGATGATGTTACTTGTATTAAAACGTTATTATTTAGACAGAAAATAAAAATTGGTTAGTGAAATTATGTTATTATAACAGCTTTTAAAAAACCTAGTGATGGGGTAATTGAACGCTTCCATTTGAGTTTAAGATTTAAAACAGAAACAGACATTTCTTTCAAGATTTTTATGAAATATTTCTTTGTAAGTGATTTTTATTAATGATTATAAAATGTAAAAAAACTAGACATTCTATCTGCGTTTTTTATTTTTATATTCCTCTTGTATAGTTTTTGTTTTTTAGTAATTTTTGATATCAATTTTATAACATCTTGTCTTTCAGTTCTTTAATATTTAAAATAAAATTTTATTATTTGGTTCAAAGGTGAAATTATTACAATATTCTTTTAATTAAAGTTTTTATTGATTTTTTTCTATTGATTGTGATCTACGCGTATTCTAGAACATTAACGCGATAGTATAGCGATAGTATATTGCGTGTATTGCGTTTATTTGTTAAAATAATACAAATACTGCTATTAGACAAATTATATTCTGCGGTTAAATTTTAATTTTGAAAATAATTTTTTTTTATTATTACGTTTTTAATAGCTTTTGACTTTGGTTTAATTTGCAATGTGGTTTTTACTTGATAATTAAATGTCTTTGTGTGAAAGTGAAATATGTTTGAAATCTTTACGATTTAAAAAAAAAAATCGAAAAAATATTATTATTAAATTAATTATTTTTTGATTAAAATGAATTTAACGCGTGTTGAAAATTTCAACGACGTATAAAAGACTGTATATAGATTTTGAATGAAGATATATATATTATATAAAATACTTTTATTTTAAAAAAATCTGTAACATATATATTTTATTGTAACATATACATTA
Source organism: Dolichopus griseipennis (assembly GCA_963082915.1). Lineage (NCBI taxonomy): Eukaryota > Metazoa > Arthropoda > Insecta > Diptera > Dolichopodidae > Dolichopus > Dolichopus griseipennis. Next base: position 38,258,332 of record OY720442.1, on the reverse strand, counting down.
ATATATATCTTAGTTGATATTTTAATAAAATCTTAAGATTTTAATTTTTCTATTTTTTTAACTTTTAGTTTCAAACGCGACTAATCTTCTGAAAAGTATGAAACTGCTCTGATTTGATAGTTACTGTGGGTTAAAAAGGGTCAATGCAGCAGCAAGTTTTATAATATTTGACACCATTCTTTGACTTATATTAATCCCAGGTTTATCTTCAATTCTCCACTTAGGACAATTTACCAATTATTTTGCTAAAACCACAAAAAATAAAATTTATCAGTAGCTCTTCACGATATAGTTTTTGATAAATTTGATCGATTATCACATTTGTGATAGTTGATAATCGCGATAGGCTCTATTATGAATTTAATAACATTTTTGATTTAATAAATGTAGTTTTGGTACAAAAATATTAATTAAAATCCTGATGAAATTGATTACTTAAAAATTCCGTGCAGTTTTTTACCATATGAGATTACATTTCATAGATTGTTGTATTTTTTTAAATTACATGACTATAATTTAATTTGATTTTGTCCAAAATAAATTTTAAATATAAAATTAATACCGCAGCATGTAAATTTAATAAAACTAAGTTAAATTCCTAGTAAATAAAGAAAAAATTAAATAAATTCTATCAAAGGACCTTTTGGAAAAGTAATTAAAAATTAAAATAAAAGTTTTCAACAGTATGGATACTAACACCTCTTATACATTTAGAACATAATAAATTATTAGAAGGCAAGCGTTTTACTAATATAACATTACCACATAATTATATTTTGGAGTTTTAAAATATTTTTAAAATAAGTATTATTAAAAATTATGTTAAGATTACACGCCATTTAAATCGCGTTTTAAAATGTACTTTACTTTTGAAATATTTTCAGTTACCTCTTTATGATTACTTTTGATATACAGGGTGGCGCAAAACGACCGATATGGTTTGAATGTTTAATAACTTTTTTATTTAATGGTTAATTATTATTATTATTTTTTTGTTATACAGCATATTAATGGGGAATATTTTAAGCTTGAGTAGAAATATTATATTCCGCAAGTGGTGACCGTTTTCGACTTCGTACATTTGTGCTCTTTCCAGTACATTTTCCTAACTTTTCGTAATTATTGATCGCTGTTCCATTGTGTACTATTCCATTTCCAATTCTCCAAGTTTTCTTCACAAAATTCTGAAATAAAAATAAAAAATATAAATAAATTTGAAAAGTTATTAAACATTCAAACCATATCGTTCGTTTTGCGCTTCCCTGAATAACATGTAGAAACGTCTTAGATTTTTTATATTTTTCATAACTTTTCGTAATTATTGATTGCTGTTGTGTTGTTCCACCCTGCATTTTTAAAATTTAGTAACTAAGTCAACTTTTATATTCTTCATTAAAAAATTTTTTTAAAACGTTATTTTAGTAAAATAAAAACTATTTTATGAAAATTGTTCTATTTTTTTTTTACATTTAACTTATATACAAATTGCTCATTACTTGCAATATACATAAAATATATATATATTTATATAAAAGAATAACTTAAATTGTTTTTTTTTTGCAAATCAACTTTAATAAAAACTAAAATTTATAAAAGAAAAAAAAAACTATTAAATAGAAAAATACTTACCTAGATGCATTTATTTTTTTTATATTTTGTGTGTATTTTTATGATTATCCTTCAGATTTTATTTTTTCAAAATAAAAAATTAAAGAATAAAATCAAAGTATATATATACATTACATACGTAGGTACATATAAATAAAATAAAATTTTATACTTACTAAATAATTTCTTTTGTTAAAATGGGCTGGAGGGGGGCTGGATGATAGAGTTAGATTGTATATTATATTTTCTTTTTCCTATTCATTTGTAATTGTTTTTGAAAAATTAAAAAAAAAAAAAACTGCAATTCATGTGTATTTATGTAAGTATATATAAAAATGTATATAGTACAATAACACATCCTGATAATAATGTAAAGGTATGCATTGTACATATTTTACTTTACCTAAATATCAGTTTTAAAAATACAAAAAAAAAAAACACTAAAGAATAGCGCAAGGATATTTTGCAATTTATATATATATACTCTTTGTTTTATTTTGATACATTATATATTATTAATGTACGTGTATAATATATATAATTCTTACAAGGACTCAACATGATCCATTTGTTTTGATGGATTACAATTCTATTTGTTTGTTATTTTTTTTTAAATTTTTCAACTTAAATGTTTCTTTTTGTATTGTGTTTTTGTTTATTTTTTTTTTTTTAATTTTTAATATTTTATCATTCATACATCATCATTAAGACGATATTTCGCTTATATTGCATATATGAAGTACAAATATGTTTTTTTTTTATAAGACAAACGTGGACAAAATATTCGAAGAAAGATATTATGATGAACATATAACTGAAGATTAATTGCCTATCTACAATGACGCTTTGGTTTCGCTTTCGTTTCGCTCTCATTACGTTAAGTCAACATTCAACAAAGGTGCGTCCACAATGAAATGTGAATAACCCCTTTTTTTGACATTGTTTTGTTTACAAATTTCATGAATTAAAAAATATTCAACAGTTTAAAGTTTATTGTGTAGCTATTTTGGATTTGGATATATTTAACTTTAAATACAAAATAAATTAATAACTTTACTAATTTTAATTCTGACAATATATTTTCAAAGACCAATTTTTTGACATTTGAACACGTAGAGAAAGCGTAAAAGTTAAAAGTTAAACAACTTTTTTAATGGTTGCGTAATGGCTGCGTCAAGGCTTCGTCTATTGTTGACACTTTCATGTAATTCAATAATTTAACTTAGTTTGACAGATAGCTACGTGTAAAGAGCGAAACGAGAGCTTTCATTGTAGATAAGCTATAAGAATGTAATTATAAATTTAAATCAAGTTTCTTGTAAGTTCTGGCTATTTTCAAAAATTCTTAAGTGCAAGTACTATTGGTGCAGCGTCCGTCATAATCATGTTACATTTTTTTTTTTTGAAGTTTTGGAATTTTTAATCTATAATAATTTCATATACTTTTAGATATTTACATCCGTTTTAAAATTATTTTTTTTGATTTTTATATTCATGATTTAAGATTTAAAATTAATTAATATGAGTAAACTTTCATTTTAATTGAGAACAAATGATTCTTTAGTACTTGTGCTAAGCCCTATTGCCCCAACAACTTATCACTAATTAAATAATAATAGTAAGATTAGTAATAATAAGATTTGTAGCACCAAACGTATTTGATAAAGCCTACTCCGAAGTTTGATTAGTAAAAAACACTCACTTATCAAAAAGAGATTTGTTGATTAAAGATAAATAGTTGATGCAACAGGCCGTAATAAGAATTTCAAATGATTTACTGTTCACTTTTGCTTTAATATTCTTTCTTAAATAATAACCAGCCAAATAAGTACTTTATTTGTAGAATAAGTCAATAGATATGTATACATAAGGCATATCTGACTTAGTGGCTTAAAAAATGATATTTCATTACCCTGAGTAGTTACATAAAAAACTAAATATGGAGCCGAATATAAACCAAAAATAAAATTTCCACTCCGATAAAAAAATTAAATGAAAAAAAAAATAAGGTGAAAAACTGCTTGTGTTAGCTATTATTTTTTTAATATTCTTTCTCTTTCTAAATCAAAACAATAGTTTATTCACATGCACTGCAAAAAACAAATGCATTATTTTTGTACTTTCGTAAACGAAATATAAGAAAACTATGCATTAATAACAATTTTAAAACTGTATACAATATAGAAGTGGTTGAGAGTGGCTTTTCCTGCCATATAAGAAAACAAAAAACAAAAAAAAAAACAAAATGGATTTTCCATTATATACCTTCCTACCTGAAAAAAAAAATGAAAAACAGTTATTATATATAGATATGAGAAAAAAAATATAAAACAAATTACAAAAGATGAAAAACAAGATGAGGAAATGCATTAGTAAAAATATTTCTCATTTTTTTCCTGTTTCGTATTTAAAAAAAAAAAAAAACAACGCATCAATATCCTTTTTTTTTGTAAATATATAAATTACGTGTGTGTAGGCTCAACATCAATGCAACAAAAACATGAAAGCACTACTATAACATTGTTGAATAGGCTCCACTCAATTTTATAATTTTTTTTTTAGCAATGAATTATAAAATCATTAAAGTGAATGGTGTTATAATCGTAGATTACAAAAAAGAAACTGAGTCTTAAGAGGGTTTTGGGAAGTCGATCGAATAATTATAATATAAGTATATCACATTTATATTAAAAAAGGGACTTCTAAATATTGGCTATTGGATGAAACACGGTTTAGATTTGGGTTAAAGTTTAGTATTTTAAAACAAAGAATTCTAATCCTAAAATATAAGTATACTGCAAAATCAAGCAAATTTATATAGAGTCCTAGAGTGCTAGATTGGATATGACACATTCCCACTTATAAGAAATAAGCGGACTTTTAAAAAAATGGAAAGGAACCAAATTGAAAATAATATTAGGGATAACTGATATATTTGTCACTGGTCACTTCTCATATTTAGCGTACATGAAAAATTCGAATAAAGAATAAATTTAGAATCTAGATTTTTGCGAAGTATAATTGTGCAGAAATGTTTATTTCTCATATGAGCTTCCGTTACATTAGACGACTTCCGCAGGGATTATTATCTATTGTTGAATTTTAACTGAACTCATTTAATGGAAACTTTAATATTTTACAATTCTATTACAGTAAGACTAAATTTCTTAAACTAAAGCTAATTAGTTTTTAAATTAAAATATAATGTAATGACATTTTATGACCATTAAAAAAGTTAAAAATAAATAATTAACTCTAAAAACCCAATAAATACCTTAAATAATTATTGTGGGATCTTTATTCCATTATTTCATGTAGACAAGACAATTAAGTCAAATGATTTAATGTCGAATTTTTTTCCAAAAATGATTTAGCCAGCATGATTTAATCGCCAGCATCGATTCGATTTAGTCGACTTTCCAAAATGATGATTGAGAAAATGTAAAATTTTTTTAAAATTGTGCACTAATGCAAATAATATGTACTGGTTTTTTATCTCTATAACATTATTACAAAAAAAGGGGGTTGCTGTTTTTTTCCGGAATACGTATATGCCCCATTCTGAATTATGAATCAGTGATAATAATTTCATTAGCGAGGGTTTAGGTTATTTGAAACTTCTTTACTTTAAGAAAGTCTAAATTTGAAAAATCGATATTATTTTTATTGTCGAATTTTAAAGTCAACATTTCAAAAATCACCGTATTGAAATATTTGGCGTCGACATTTAAAAAAAACGACCCAGTATAAATTTAGTGGACCCATTTAATAATATATTCTAAAATCAAATTTGTCCAACATATCTTTGACAAATTTTAATTACATGTCGGTATATCCTATGATATTCAAAGTCACTATTTCTTTCCATTATTTTTTAATATCTTAAATGATGCTCTTTTATAATAGAACTCATATATATTTATTTACATATTTTTTTTCTAGTGGAATTTTTCCTTTAGTTTTGTTGAAAAAAAAAAATTTTTTTTTGAACTGTTTTTCTTTTAAAAGACAAAAAAAAAACGGAACTTTAGGAAAAAAAGGCATTAATATTTTAGTTGAAATGAATTTGGTTCTTCATTTAGAAAAGGATTTAAACTAAAAATATAAGAATAACATAAGAGTTATAAACTGATATATATATACACAGAAGTGTATATATAAGTGTATGTATAAATATTTTTAATCCTTATTTTGAAATTTTGTCATATTTTTAAAATATAAAGGACATGAAAACTAAAATATAAACTGTTTTTATATCGAAAAAATAGTTCGCTTTATTTTAGGATTGACAGAGTATCTGAAACATTTGAAAGCTTTTATATATAATTTATATTTTTTGACAAAATTTTTAAGTAACAGATTTATATAAAAATTTAGGTTAACTTGAAAGAAATATAAAATGCCCTCAATTTTCTTTAGGTTCAATAAATATTAATAATCAATTTTCAAAAATTCGTTATTCTTCAATTTTTATTAAAAATTCTAAACAATTATATTGTTGAGATGTTTGATGAATTATGCCATCACAATTTTTAAAATTGCTTTAATTTTAGTTTTATTTTTTGCGATTTTACTATACTTTAGGCTAATTTGGCCATTTTTTATTTTAGCTATAAACATTGACCTTTGATAAGCGCGTGAAATGTGTTAGTTATAATAATGTGAACAAATTCAAAACATAAACAAATAATTTAATTGAATAATATAACTCACAGATATAGAATACCATATAACTCAAATACAAATAATTACAATATAAACAAAAAATAGAATTGTAAATATTGAAAATTTAAGACATTTCTACATGTTATAAGGTGTAAAGTACTATCTCATGTAAATTGTATGTGGAATTCATTTCATTTCAAATATATAGGAGAGCTAGATCTTTAGTTCTGCAATCTTTAGTTTTCTTTCACACAAACTGTACTTAATTTGAATTTATCTATTTGTGACATAACTTTTCTAGATCAAATAAACTTCAAAGACAATTTTTTAATAAATTAAGTATTTAATTTTAGAAATGTTTTCAAATTAAATAAAACAAATTCTAACAGGAACAAATAGTTAATACCCAATTAATTGCCTTGTACTAATAAAATATTTTAAATTTTTTCGTGAAATATAAAAATTTTTTTGAAAACTCTTTAAAATATTTTTTTTTTACTTTTGACTAATTAGATTAAATAATAAATCTTACACTTTTATACAAATAACGTCTAAATTCTAAAAACACAAGAGTTGCGCGTTAAAAAAAACTTTTGATTTCTTTTTGATTTTAATTTTAATTTTATTTAAAATAAATCAAATTAAGATTTTCATTTTTGTTATTAAAAAAAAATTATAAAAAAAAAAAAAGAAATCTGGAAAATATTTAAAAAATAAAATTATTTTTTAAAATAGGACAGCTATACAACAAAAAACTCAAGACATTTCCAGTTAAAATATTAATCTCTAGTGACATATTTTCGCGTAAATAAAACTCAAGAAAAATAATAATATCGTTTTCTAATTTTGCGGAAGCATATATGTATGTATATAGGTTTAAGATTAATTATTTGGAACGAAACGGAATATGGGGAAATAAAAATCACTTCTCAGTCAAAGAAGAGTGCTCAAGAAATTTTTAAGTTGATTTGATTTATAAAAAAATCCCATTAAATACATTAAATATCAAGGAATTTTTATTTTCATTGTAGAAAATATTTGACAGAGAGACAATTGTCATTTGTCATAATTTTTAATAACTAAAAAATTTACAAAACATAGTTTAATACTTATTAATTTTAAAAATAACCTATTTAAAAATAAAATGGATGAATTAACTTAAATAGTTATTTTTGTCTCAGGTGTTGTCCTGCAATCTATACGTTTAAATCTATACATTTTCTGCTTTTTTTTAAATTATATTTTATGTATATATATATATATATATATATATATATATATACTTTATAAATTTATATAATAAATTCTAATATAGGTTATAAATTGTAAATTTGTTTTCTTTCTACGTTCTGACACTGTTGTCAATTGTCATAAACGTCAATAGCTTCAAACAAACGTCAATATTTCTCATACATTCAATCAACTCGAGCATTAAATTGGGAAGGAATATTTTTCAACGACATTCTGTTGGATGCATATATAAATAAAAAAAAAATTGATTAAGCATTTCTTTTGGGCTGAACACTTATACCTTTGAAAATTAAGAACCCAAAATGAGTCTTATTAAAACATTGAATTCCCTTGCAATATTGTTCAATTACTTCCTTAAATTAATATTTGTTTTTATTTGTGTCAAAAATGACATGACAATACCCCATCTGTGATAGATATCAAATTGATATTTGCTCAGGTAGATGGCGTATTAATTATTAAATTTTATTATTAATGTTTGTAACTCTATAACTACCTTCTACTGTAGACAAAATTCCATGTTTCTTTAAATACGAATTCAATTTAGTGTAAGTTTGAAAATTTCTGTTATAAAAACAAATTGATTTGTGACAGTAAATTTGCAAATGTGAATACTTATACAAATACAATGTAAAAATTGATTCAATTTCAAATACAAAATAAAAATACATAATACACCTATATAATTTAACTTTATTTAATTTCTAAAGGTTCCAAAGCCAATAACCCCAAATTTTTATAAAATATAAACTTAAATAAAAAAAATTAATACAATTTAAATAAAAATTTATTTTGATGATATCATTTAATTAATTATTTCCTTTTTTATTTCAGGTAATTCTTCCTTAAATTAAAAATACATTAATAATGTTGTTAAATATATGTAAGTATGTATATATATAAAAATATAAACATAAATTATTTCTTAAAATATATAAATAGAAAACTAATTAATATGATTACAATCTGGATTATTATTTAAATTTTATTTATGTATACTTATGTATGTGTATTGTATGGTATACTTATGTACATATATATTGTATTATTTTACAAACGTTTAGTATTTTATAATTATAATTAATAGAACATTTATTCTATTAAATTCAAAGTAGATAATGTAACTAATCGTTATTAATTGTTATTTAAATTCATCAATAACAACCTAATATCTCTCCTTCTGCAAATACTTAATTTATGTATATATGTTTTCGTTTTTGTGATAATAATATCCTTCTATATGTATATAAAAATGTAGCTATGTTTTTATCTTAATTGTTTATTGTATTTAATAATGTACCCTTCCATTTTTAATTCGATTTTTAAGTAAAATTTTAGGGAATTTTTTGTATTATAAAGCACAGTGAGTGTAAGAATATGTTTCAAAGGCTTTGTGGCACAGTGGTTAGAGTTCCGACCCTTCATGCGAAAGGCCCGGGCTCGAATTGCAGTGAAACTGACTTGAATACTTGATCAAAAAATGCTCCAGATGTTTTGTTTTATATACCGAAAGCTTATTTAAATTCATTGATATAAAAATAAAAATTGCAATCAATGGTATGTAGTAAATTTAATATACTTCCGACTTTGAGAATAATGCATACGTGCCATCTTTTACATACGTTTGGTTCAATTCTTGACAGCTCCTGAGAACAATGAGGTAAGCTGATATAAAACAAATATTCAAATTTACAAAATTTAAGTGTATGAAAAATAATCAAATAAAAATACTTGTAATTCCCAGAAAGTAATTAAATTTTTGAGTTTAATTACTTTTGTATTTATTTTTTATAATAGAGTTAATTCTCAATTTCAATATTTATAATAATAATAAAGTATGATTCTCAATTCTAGTAGTATTGGACAATATTTGCAAAATACTTGAACATCCTTAGAAAATAATTGAATTCTTTTTACTTAAGTCGTTTTTGGTACTTGATTGCTCGAAAATACGTAAGTCACAAAAAATAATTACTATACTAAATTGAAAATTTAATTACTTCATGAAAATCTAAGTATTACTATGGTACTGGATAAGGTAATGAGTATCAGGTAATGGTACCTTAAATTGTTCTTAAGTACTATTTTACTCAGTATTATACACTTCTTGTTGAATCATCCACAAGCAAGTTTAAATTTTCTCAATATCGGTCAGTCAGAACAGTGTAGGTGTAGGCTATAAGACACTTTTAGGGCTTTCGCAATTTTTTTATCCTGTATTCATTTTACCAAATTTAATTTTACACCATAAATTTCGTAAAGTATCCTTTTACACATATACGAGTATATGTACAATGTAAATATGATAGTAACAACATAAGATAAAATTTAATATTGAAGGGCTACAGAATGAATACAAAAACCACAAAATATAACCTAAAAGTATAAAAGAAAATTGAAACTTTGTCTTAACTTACAACACAATATAAAATTTGATAAGATAAGTTTTATTTTCTTGATTGGAAACTAACAAGGATTCGTTTGTTTTTCAGTATATATTTGGTATATAGATAGGTACATATATACATATTGTATAATATTAAGAAACTATTATTATACTTTTATATATATATATTTTAAATATCTTTTAAAAATCTAATAATGGAAAAGAACCAAAAGAAAAATTTATTTCACAGAGATCATATACTGTAAATATAGAAAAACTTTTAAATGTGGTATTGTTTGACAATGTAAGTAAAAGACAAATAAGCGAATGAAAAACCCGATTAAAGAGTTATGTTTAAATAAATTTTTGTTCTTTTTGGTGGCAAACCAAATGTTCTACATATTTACAAAAGTTAAACCATAAAGATTTTAAAATACCATCTTTAGAAATATAGAAAGTTTTATTTTATTTCGGATATCATGTATATAGATTAATGTTGGAATATTCTTAAATTTAACTTTTTAACTTTTTTTTTATTATTTACAGAACCTTTTATTTTAACTCAATGTAAAGAATTAATATTGTATAAAAAATTATATATACTTTTGTACAATATACTATAAAATTTAGTTATTATAAAAATAATTGATTCAATGTTAAAGTTCATTGAATTGTCAATGATTACTATTTTATATAAACCGATTTATTAATACTCTGCACCTGGAAAATTCAATTTAATTTTAAATCTGTAAGTTACTTTAAATAGGATAAAATGAAAGTTTTAATTTGAATTATTGGGAGGCACTAGACAGCTCCTCGAATCAGTACTTTAATTTCTCTCAAACTTCATAAACATAAAGGAAGATGTCAAAACACTTTTGGACAAATTTCTATCTTCTATCTTATAAATAAGTATTGGGTGATGTATGGGAGGTACTTGAACAAGTACTTCATTTCATCCCAAATCTTAGGGATAAAATATAAAAAGGACAGAATACTGAAATTTTCCAAATTTCAAATTACTATTTTTATAAATTTCGAAGATATATTTTAAGAGTCTTGGGAGGTATGCCGGAGATAGTCGTGTGTGGTTACACAAAGTTAATATGCCCCCTATATCTATTTGAGGTGTAAGGTGTAAAAAAACTATAAAGTACCATTTTAGCATATTGTTTTCCAGGTTAAAAATCGCACTCCATCTGGTGATTAAGGTTTTCCAGCTAACTTTTGAAGATTTGTAATTCCCTTAGGAAGAACACACTCAGTATTCGATAATGTAAAAAGCAATTCACCGAAATTCTGGAAGCAGAACTTTTGATAATTTATTTGTTATTATCAATATAAATTTTAAATACTAAAATACCAAACATTTGAAGGAAGCTTTTAACGTAATTTTCTCAGCATGACAATAAATTTCTTTATATAAATAATTCAAAAAACATTTCCGAATAATCCCAATAACTTATATGTAACTTTTCGAAAAATTAAAATGTGCCAAGAACGCATTTATCAATATATTCTAAGTCATTCTTTGACTCTGTAGTTAATCTAAGTTTAACTGGGTATTATTTTTTTTCAGTACTCACTAGACTAAAGAATCGTAGAGCACCAATGGAAGTCTTTTGCGATATAAATAAAATTCGAGTTTACACTGCTAATTCATGTGAATAATAACTCCACCTACTAAGACTTGCTATTTTTAATCTTAAACTTATACTTTCAATAAATTTAATTTCATTGAGTTATGGTTGTTAAGAAAAATAAATGGCTGAATATAAAAATAAAATTTGAAATAAAATAATTTTTAATTTCTTTAAAATGTTACTCTGTACATAAAATTTCATTTCAATTATAAGTTAAAAAAAAAAAATTCAAACTTCCATATAATATCAGTAATAAATATTTCCATAATATTCTTAAACCTATATAAGATTGTATATACTTACATGCTTTATTCCATTATATTTTTTTAACAGCTTTTTAAAGAAAAAGTAAAACGTAATAACAGTTAAAATTCTTTAAAAATGTAAATAAAAAAAAATTAAATTTATTTTTTTAAAAAGTCAAAAGTTACAAATTAAAAACTTTTTTTTTTTAAAAGTATAAAATCAACAATAAATTCTATTTAACTATGAATGAAAAGCCTTCCCTGTTTAACACTTACAATTTTTACGAATACAAATTTAAATTAAAAAAAAAAATACACTAATACACTTGCATAAAAGTTATTAAAAGTAATACACAATACAACGAAATTTATTTGAGAAAGTGAATAAAAAGAAAAACAAAAGAAAGCTATAACAATAAATACCGGAAGAGGTGTCTAGGAAGTAAAAGGATTTGTTAATTTTTTTTTTTTTTACTAAAGTAAGAATTAAAGATTGCATTCAGTAGCGGAGCCACGATAAAAGTTTCGAAGAAGGGTAACTTAAAAGTGTGTTGTTTTATTTTAAAATAGAATAATTTAGAATAATTGTTAAAAAGAAATGTAAAGTCGTCCTCATTATTTGCCCCTCAAATCCTTTTTTTAAAGAGGGAAGTGGAAAGTAGAAGGAAGTGGTAGTCTATTATAGTTACTGTGCGCCTTTAACACTTCAAAATCACTATTTTTAAACCAAACTTTAGGTTAAGATTTGTGATATAACGTTTCAAAAATAGGTATGTGACAAGATATTTTTAGGAATTTAGAAAATTTACGATTATAGAATTTTAGGAGAAATTAAAAAGCTTGATTAGATATTTAGAACAACGAATTTGTTTTTCTTAAATGTTTCTAAATTGCACACATATACCAAACCAACTTGAGTGATCACATTAAATCGAAAGTGGCGCCAAATCCGCCATGAACACGTGACAAACAAATTCTCATAAGCAGTGTTGCGTCACCTTGAGATATTGAGGGTTTAGGATGAGAAATTGTTGGCTTTCTTATTTCCCTTTAGAAAACTTTGAACAGGAGTACATATTGACTGATAACACCTGTATCACCCAGCTTTCGAGTAAAATAAGCTCGTCATCTTCTGGGATTAACATTTTTAAATCGAATTAAAATAAGTTCTAAGCTGTACTGTAGATATTAACTTTTATCGGCTGGGTGGCACAGTGGTTAGAGTGCCGACCTTTCATGCGAAAGGCCCAGGTTTGAATCCCAGTAAAAGTGGAAAAACTTTTATCTGGTTTTCAACTCGACTCAGCTACCATTCGCCTTTGGGTTCAAATTAATGGCTTAATTAATAATTATATATCTTTAATAAAAAATACATAAATATAACAATATAAACAAATACAAAATGTAAACAAATAATTCAATTAAATAATATAACTCACTGATATAGAATAACATATAAATCTAATACAAAATATTCCAATATAAAAAAATAGAACTATTTCTATTAAAAATCTAAGACTTGTAGGTACTATCTCATGTTAATTTTATGTGGAATTCATTTGATCAGTTCTAATATATGAATATATCTCCCCTGTTCCGACATGCACATATATAGTCAGGCTGTTTAGCCTATCACAGTGAACAGTTAGCATGTAGAGGTGCGGGCAAAAAAAAAAAAAAAAAAACAAAAATTTAGAGGTTTACCGGTTTCAATTATAAGACAATAAATTTTTAACCAAACTTTAAGAAAAATAAAAAGGTTTTTAATTCAAAAGCATTATTTCGCATGAAAATTTCATCTTGGCCAAAGGTTTCCACCTCAATTCAAGAATTCAACAATTTAAAACATAAAAAAGCTAATCGTGTTAAGTTTGTCACAATATATAAAAAAGCGGAATACTTATAATTTCCCTAATAACATTTTTTAAATATTTAATTTCCTATTTATGCTAATTAATTGTAAATGCGATACATACTTTCCCTATAAACCGTTCTTGAATGACACAAACACATTAAATGTAAAAATCAATAAGAAAAGAAGAGGTGGTAATGGTAACAGCTTTAGTCAGCAATTTGAAATAAAAATTAAAAAATAAAACAAAAACAAATTTCTTTTTTTTTGTAATTATTTTGAGGAAAGCTTTTTTTATATTTAAATAAAAAATGGTGCTAAAAATGGTGGTTGAATATCCTTTAAGTAATTATTTTTTTTTATAAATATATTTACGTCATAATATATAATATATAAATATATGTAAATATTTAGATATAAAATAAATATATACCTAATAAACTATGAAATATAAAAAATGAAGAGGAAAAAATTAATTTGAATTGCTTATCAAAAAGTTGTTTGAAGTAAAAGTGAAACGAATGTTTTACAAAGTATATGAGAAAAAGAGAAAAGTCTTTAAATTATTACGACTTAAAAAAATAAAATAAATTTATTTTCTTTAATTTTTTTTTTTATTTTTATTGTTGTTTTAATTTTTTCTTTTTGCTGCGATTGCTATTTTAATTTCTTTTTTTTAGAAGGAATTGAACGATTTATAAATAGGGATGGGACTTCATATTTCAATATTATACGAGTATAGAGGTTTAGTTTAATATATAAAAAAATATAAAAAATATAAATAGTAAATATTTAAAAAAAATAGTAAATATATATATATATAATTTAAAGTTTTAAAAGAGTATAACACTTTTGAAAAACATATATATTTGGCCATCATAAATAAATTCTATACTTTAAAAATTTATATCACACAAAACGTTTGATCTTTTATTACTAACCACAAGTTTAAATTAAAGTTTTACTTTATAAAATATATATGTATTCGAGTTAAATATATGGTTGCATTTGCAAGATGTTAAACGATGTAAGAATAGCAACTTAATAATTTGTAATTTCACACGCAATTATAATTTCAAGTGTTACTTAAAAGGAATGGAATCCTGCGTTTATTTTTTAGTATTCTTTCAAAATTCTTGCTAAAACTGTTAAAAGAATAGCAATTTTTTTATTTGTTTTAACAATGGAAGGAGTTCAAAATAAATTTCATACATTTGATCAAATTACAAATAAAGTTTTAAGAATAAGTGATTTTTTAGAGTTTTCACAATTTAAAACTGAAAACACTAATGAACGTCAAAATTGTTTTCGTCAAATTTTAAATAAACTGATCTTTTTCAATAATTTTATTGTATATTCAATATTATTTTATAATATTTGTATTGGTCCTTTTGAAGAAAAAAATGTATATAAAATTAATTATATTGTTTATCTTATAACTTTTATTTCGATATCTTTAAAAGCATATCAAATAAAGAGAAATAAACTAGATTTATCAGAAATGTTAATTATATTCAAGCAGGAATTTCCAAATACATTAGAGGAACAAAATTATTATGAACTTAATAAAAGCATTTATTATTTTTATAAATTTATTGAATATCAATTCAAGTTTTTAAACATTTGTTCTATTTTTCATATTCTTTTTACACCAATCGCAATTTCATATAACTATATAATTGATGCTGAATATAAATTCGTTCTACCTTTTTCCAATATTTATGAAAATGATGAGTTAGATTTAATAAATATTTACAAATATGTGTTAATTCTATTTAGCCAAATATTTTGCGGTACTTATTTAGTATACGCTTTATTTATCTCAGATATACTTTTCTATATAATAAGTTTTATGTATTATGTGAGCTTGAAACGAATTCAATATGATTTAACATCAATTAATTGTAACTCAGGTGTAAATGCATCATCATCATCACATGCAATTTGTTATAAAAAACTTTCTGAAATCATAAAACGTCATCAAAAGATCTTACAGTAAGCCCAAAATATTTTGATACAGTATAACTAAGTATAATAAAATCATAATATACTTTTATTTCTTGTCTAGGCTGGAAAAAACATTAAATAATACTTATAAGTATACAAACTTTGTTTTATACCTTGTGTCAATATTATCGTTATGCTTTAGTTTTATACTGATTGCAAAATCAACAGATTTGAAAATTATTCACCAAGCAATTTTATTAGCGACATATACATTAAATTTAAATTTCTTTACTTGTTTGTCGGGAACAGTTCTAGAAAGTTATGTAAGTTACTTAACAGAACTTCAGTTTGTTCAAACGCACAAAAAAACATTTTTTTTATATAGAGCGAAAAAATTGGTGATGCCGCTTATAATAATAATTGGATGGATTGTGATGAAAAATATAAAAAAGCTGTACTATTAATAATAATTAGATCACAAAAAACCATTTCACTTGATGGATTCCTAATAAGAAGAATGAACTTTGAAACTTTTCGAAGTGTAAATAATAAATTAAAGATAAACATTCGATTTAATTATGACACAATATTAATTATTTATTTTTATTTTTAGATTGTTACAGGAGCCTATCAATTCTTTACAATATTCTATTCAATTATATTTTAAATTAAGAACAAAAGTCTACTAAAATTTATAATTAAACTCTAAAATATGTAGTTTTATTTTTGGGCACATATTCAATTTAACAATTGTACAACATTTTGAATTACGCAACGCATTTAAAAATTGTAATTAAATAAATTATTAAAAAACTTATTGTATATCGTTTTATGTATGTATAATTTAATAAATAACAGCAAATATATTAAAAATGTTGTTTACAAAATTTAAAATCTTTAAGATATATTGAACTGAACTATACCTATAGGGAAAATATTTCTTTGACAAGTAAAAATATGTACAGTTAGATTCATTGATTAGTAGATCAACACAAATAAATGAAAAATTTAGTATACTCTTTAGACTTCTTTTATGTTGGGATATGATGATTAAGCCCTGGCATAATGCCTTACCCTTAATATATACATATATTTTTTTGGTTTTGCTCTGAGTTGACCATAAGTTATTTTTCCCACATCAATAGAAAATGTATGTGTGTCTCATATCCTGGAAACTGCTTTTTATTAATTTACAGCACTTTTATTACTTTTAGAGTGTAACTCCTCTTATGGAGTAAGAAACAATTCCTAGAGTTATAAGAGTAGAAATTTATATAAAATGACTTCAGATCATATAGATTATTATTCATATACTAATTAGAATTAGTTTATGGAAAAAAGTTTCTAAAAATAATTAGTGTAGTACATATGCTACATATTTCGTTACTAAAGTTCACATTTTTAGTCTTAAAAAGAACATATTGCTAGCAAGGTGTAAGTAAAATTTTGTTTTGTGATATGTAAACGTATATTATTTTTATACATATATATTATATTTATATATTTTTACATAATTACTTTTAAGCATATTTTTTATTTATTAATTAATTCCTGTAACCCCGTTAAAAACAAAATTAAGGAAATTATTACTTTTCATTTTAATATTTAATATTTTTTTATATTTTCGTTTCAATTAAAATTCAATAAAAATTAATTAACTTTTTTTTTTATTTTGAACAGTTTACTGTTTATTTCTTACTTTTTTTTTTAATTCAATTTAATTTATTTTGAAATTAATGTGTTTCCTATATAAGAATTTTTTGAGTTTTTAAAGTACAGGTAACCCTCGATTAACGCGGTAGATTGGTTCCTAAAAAACAGCGCGTAAAACGAAACCGTGTTAACCGAGACAAGAAATACATACAAAATTGGGTTATTGGTTTTAAAACAATTTTTGTTTTTAAATAAGCATTTATTATATAAAACAAAATAATAAAAAAAAAAAATCATATTATAAAATAAACAGAAATATTCATTGCAAATTATATCCAAAAATAAAAAGAAAGATACAAGAATAGAAACAAAAAAAATATTGCAAAATAAAAAAAATTAATCAGAACTTTCATCTGTCTTTTAAAAAATGTTTTTAACACTCTTATTCTTATGTAAAAAATTATCTTTACTGTCTTTACTAAGTTTATGTAATAAATTTTTATTCAATGCTTTTTAAAACCCTTTAATTAATTTTCAACACTTTATTCAACAAAAACTAGCACAAAAATGATATACATTTCGATTTTCTTATGTACACTTCGTAACGGGGTATTCCTCTTTATATTTTTTTTGAAACCAAAAAAAAAGTATGTACATATACGTAAAAAAAAATTACGCATAAAAAAAATTTCCGCGTAAAACCGAATTTTTTACCCGCGTAATTTAAAATAAGTTGCAAATATATTTCCGCGTAAAACCGAAACCGCGCAATTCAAGTGCCGCGTTAATCGAGGGTTACCTGTAATTGAATTATTATATATAACCATTTTTATACCCGTATGACTATATAGTCAAAGGGTATAATAAATTTGCCATTACGTTTGTAACGCAGAGAAGGAGGGGGGGGTAGATATAGACTCAAGTGTATGGATCGGATCAGAATCGAAAAAAAAATCGATTTAGCGATGTATGTCCGTCCGTCCGTCCGCAGTCCGCACGATAACTCAAAAACTAAAGGAGCTAGGATCTTGAAATTTTCGCAAATTCGTTTTTTTGCAATAGCCGTCATCGCTATTTAAATCCAGCCATTTTGGTCCATGGGTTCGAGTGGCTGCCATACAACTTCTTTTTTTATATGAGTATTTCTTTGTACCTATTACAGCTACGTGTCTGAAATTTTGGCAAAAGTAGTTTAGTTCTATGGCCAAAATGTCTGCAAAATTTGGTTGGTATGTTGCAGTGAGTTCGAGTAGCTGCCATACAACTCCTTCTTTTATATGAGCATTACTCTATACCTATTAAAGCTGGGTGTCTGAAATTTTGCCAAAAATAGTTTAGTGTAATGACCAAAGTTACTGCTAAATTTGGTTGGTCTACTGGAGAGGGTTCGAGTAGCTGCCATACAACTCCTTCTTTTATATGAGCATTACTCTATACCTATTGAAGTTGGGTGTCTGAAATTTTGCTAAAAATAGTTTAGTGTAATGGCCAAAGTTACTGCAAAATTTGGTTGGTCTACTGCAGAGGGTTCGAGTAGCTGCCATACAACTCCTTCTTTTATATGAGCATTATATTTCACCTAATAAATCTGGTATGTTTGAAATTTTGTCAAAAGTAATTAATGTTTATAATAATAATGATATAATGTTTATATAACGGTCATACGGGTATCCCAGAGTTGACACAGTCTACTCTACAACACTCTTCCTCGTTTTAATCTATTAATTCAATAAATTTATTATGTCCTAAGTTGTTTGTTTAGGAGTTATTTTTGATTTTATTTCTAATATTCCTTGGAGGATTTTAATATAATAAGAAAATTCAAATGTATATTAAATGTTTTTAAATTTGTCAATTATTGTTACATTATTTTAAATTTTGTAATTAATTTTTGGGATTTAGTATGTATTGAATTTTGTAATTTATGATTTAAATACGTTTCACAACTTGTTTCTACTTCTGGCGTTTAATAATATACAAAAGCGTAAAGAAAGCTTTGTGAGTTAATACATTTGGTTGTTGGTGATGATTCACAGTGCAGTATATAAATACATGGAATTTTTAACAGTCAAATAATCATTCTGAAAAATGAAGTTTAATTACTGACAGATCGCCGTTACTTAAGTATCATTAATATACATATGTACTATTAAGACCCGTGTGCAATTGCCTTGTTGTTTTTAGGCATTTTTGCTAAAGTATTTTTGCTAGCATTTATACTGAATTTTTTAAATACTTTGCAATACCGAGTGAGTTACTGCAGAGAATTTGTTAATACTTTGACTATTTTAAATTACGTTTTGTATAAATATTAAATATGAATTTTAAAAAAAAAAATCAGATTTTTAATAATTTATTTTCGAATGCATAATCACCTTTTAATAATTGTGTTATAGAAGGTGTCTTTTTAATATGGAATATTATCCATTTAGTTATATCAACTTCATTTAAAATATGTATTAAAATAAATTTAATCACTGCCTACAATACGATACATTCATAAAAAAAGCATCAAAGTAGAATTTTTTTTTGAAGGTAAATAAATATGAACACTTTTGTAATGCAAAAAATATTAATAAAAAAAATCAAGGCTATCTTTAATTTTCGAAATTCGGTTAAAAATAAAAAGAAAACAATTTCTAGTCTATTTTTGATTATGGATAAAATTAATTTAAAAGTATGAGTATTGCCATTATTATTTAGTATGTGAATTATTTATATGTAATAATTCGAGATGTGAAATATTTAATTTACATGTTGGCAAGGTTTCCCCAACTCTTGTCTATTATATTTATTTTCTAAAGCTTTTTTAGAAAATTTTCCTTTTCTAGGAAATTTTCCTGAAATCAACAGCAGTATAAACTGGGCTTGGGCAGTCTAAAAGATTTGAAAGAGTATAACACTTTTGAAAAGAATAAATCTGGCCACCATAATAAATTCTACTTTAAAAATACTTTAAAAATTTATATCACACAAAACGTTTGATCTTTTATTACTAACCACAATTTTAAATTAAAGTCTTACTTTATTAAATATATATGTATTCGAGTTAAATATGTGGTTGCATTTGCAAGTAATAATTTTTAATTTCACACGCGTGTTATTTAAAAGGTATGGAATCCTGCGTTTATTTTTTAGTATTCTTTCAAAATTCTTGCTAAAACTATTAAAAGAATAGTAATTTTTTTATTTGTTTTAACAATGGAAGGAGTTCAAAATAAATTTCATACATTTGATCAAATTACAAATAAAGTTTTAAGAATAAGTGATTTTTTAGAGTTTTCACAATTTAAAACTGAAAACACTAATGAACGTCAAAATCGTTTTCGTCAAATTTTAAATAAACTGATCTTTTTCAATAATTTTATTGTATATTCAATATTATTTTACAATATTTGTATTGGTCCTTTTGAAGAAAAAAATGAATATAAAATTAATTATATTGTTTATCTTATAACTTTTATTTCGGCATCTTTGAAAACAAATCAAATAAAAAGAAATAAATTAGATTTATCAGAAATGTTAATTATATTCAAGCAGGAATTTCCAAATACATTAGAGGAACAAAATTATTATGAACTTAATAAAAGCATTTATTATTTTTATAAATTTACTCAATATCAATTCAAGCTTTTAAAATTTTCCTCTATTTTTCATATTCTTCTTACACCAATCGCAATTTCATATAACTATATAATTGATGCTAAATATAAATTCGTTCTACCTTTTTCTAATATTTATGAAAATGATGAGTTAGATTCAATGAATATTTACAAATATATGTTAATACTATTTAGCCAAATATTTTGCGGTATATATATAGTATACGCTGCATTTATCCCAGATATACTTTTCTATATAATTAGTTTTATGTATTATGTGAGCTTGAAACGAATTCAATATGATTTAACATCAATTAATTGTAACTCAGGTGTAAATGGATCAACATCATATGTAATTTGTTATAAAAAACTTTCTGAAATCATAAAACGGCATCAAAAAATCTTACAGTAATCTTTTTTATTTTATCTTAATTGACTCAAAAACCCAAAATATATTGATATAGTATAACTAAGTATAATAAAATCATAATATACTTTTATTTCTTGTCTAGGTTGGAAAAAACATTAAATAATACTTATAAGTATACAAACTTTGTTTTATACCTTGTGTCAATATTATCGTTATGCTTTAGTTTTATACTGATTGCAAAATCAACAGATATGAAAATTATTCACCAAGCAATTTTATTAGCGACATATACATTAAATTTAAATTTCTTTACTTGTTTGTCGGGAACAGTTCTAGAAAGTTATGTAAGTTACTTAACAGAACTTCAGTTTGTTCAAACGCACAAAAAAACATTTTTTTTATATAGAGCGAAAAAATTGGTGATGCCGCTTATAATAATAATTGGATGGATTGTGATGAAAAATATAAAAAAGCTGTACTATTACTAATAATTAGATCACAAAAAACCATTTCACTTGATGGATTCCTAATAAGAAGAATGAACTTTGAAACTTTTCGAAGTGTAAATAATAAATTAAAGATAAACATTTGATTTAATTATGACACAATATTAATTATTTATTTTTATTTTTAGATTGTTACAGGAGCCTATCAATTCTTTACAATATTCTATTCAATTATATTTTAAATTAGGAACAAAAGTCTACTAAAATTTATAATTAAACTTTACAATATGTAGTTTTATTTTTGTGCACATATTCAATGTAACAATTGTACAACATTTTGAATTACGCAACGCATTTAAAAATTATAATTAAATAACATTTTAAAAAACTTATTGTATATCGTTTTATGTATGTATAATTAAATGAATAACAGCAAATATATTAAAAATGTTGTTTACAAAATTTTAAAATCTATAAGATATATTGAACTGAACTATTCCTATAGGGAAAATATCTTTTTGACAAGTAAAAATATGTACAGTTAGATTCATTGATTAGTAGATCAACACAAATAAATGAAAAATTTAGTATACTCTTTATACTTCTTATATGCGAGTATGAAAAATATATATATATTTGGTTTTGTTCAAAGTTGACCATAAGTTATTTTTCCCACAACAATAGAAAATGTATGTGTGTCTCATATCCTGGAAACTGCTTTTTATTAATTTACAGCTCTTTTATTACTTTTAGAGTGTAACTCCTCTTATGGAGTAAGAAACAATTCCTAGAGTTATAAGAGTAGAAATTTATATAAAATGACTTCAGATCATATAGATTATTATTCATATACTAATTAGAATTAGTTTATGGAAAAAAGTTTCTAAAAATAATTAGTGTAGTACATATGCTACATATTTCGTTACTAAAGTTCACATTTTTAGTCTTAAAAAGAACATATTGCTAGCAAGGTGTAATTAAAATTTTGTTTTGTGATGTGTAAACGTATATTATTTTTATACATATATATAATATTTATATTATATTTTTACATAAAATTATATTATTACATATTTTTTATTTATTAATTAATTCCTCTAACCCCGTTAAGAACAAAATTAAGGAAATTATTACTTTTCATTTTAATATTTAATATTTTTTTATATTTTTTTTTTCAATTAAAATTCAATAAAAATTAATTAACTTTTTTTTTTTATTTTGAACAGTTTACTGTTTATTTCTTACTTTTTTTTTTAATTAAATTTAATTTATTTTGAAATTAATGTGTTTCCTATATAAGAATTTTTTGAGTTTTTAAAGTAATTGAATTATTATATATAACCATTTTTTTAATCTATTGTTGAGGGTTAATTCAATAAATTTATTATGTCCTAGGTTGTTTGTTTAGGAGTTATTTCTCATTTCAATTCTAATATTCCTTGGAGGATTTTGATATAATAAGAAAATTCAAATGTTTATTAAATGTTTTTAAATTTTTCATATTGCTGTTACATTATTTTAAATTTTGTAATTAATTTTTGGGATTTAGTATTTATTGACTTTTGTAATTTATGATTTTAATACGTTTCACAACTTGTTTCTACTTCTGGCGTTTAGTAGCGTAAAGAAAGCTTTTTGTGTTAATATATTTGGTTGTTAGTGATGATTCACAGTGCTGTATATAAATACATGGAAATTTATAACAGTCAAATCATTCTGAAAAATGAAGTTTAATTACTGACAGATCGCCACTACTTAAGTATCATTAATATACATATGTATTATTAAGACCCGTGTGCAATTGCCTTGTTTTTTTTAGGCATTTTTGCTAAAGTATTTTTGCTAGCATTTATACTGAATTTTTTAAATACTTTGCAATACCGAGTGAGTTACTTCAGAGAATTTGTTAATACTTTGACTATTTTAAATTACGTTTTGTATAAATATTAAATTGTGAATTTTAAAAAAAAAAATCAGATTTTTAATAATTTATTTTCGAATGCATAATCACCTTTTAATAATTGTGTTATAGCAGGTGTCTTTTTAATATGGAATATTATCCA
The DNA here is from genome assembly GCA_963082915.1 of Dolichopus griseipennis. NCBI lineage: Eukaryota > Metazoa > Arthropoda > Insecta > Diptera > Dolichopodidae > Dolichopus > Dolichopus griseipennis. The sequence continues at coordinate 38,234,601 of OY720442.1, read as the reverse complement.
TTTAGTTATATCAACTTCATTTAAAATATGTATTAAAATAAATTTAATCACTGCCTACAATACGATACATTCATAAAAAAAGCATCAAAGTAGAATTTTTTTTTGAAGGTAAATAAATATGAACACTTTTGTAATGCAAAAAATATTAATAAAAAAAATCAAGGCTATCTTTAATTTTCGAAATTCGGTTAAAAATAAAAAGAAAACAATTTCTATTCTATTTTTAATTATGGATAAAATTAATTTAAAGGTATGAGTATTGCCATTACTATTTAGTATGTGAATTATTTATATGTAATAATTCGAGATGTGAAATATTTAATTTACATGTTGGCAAGGTTTCCCCAACTCTTGTCTATTATATTTATTTTCTAAAGCTTTTTTAGAAAATTTTCCTTTTCTAGGAAATTTTCCTGAAATCAACAGCAGTATAAACTTGCCTTGGGCAGTCTAAAAGATTTGAAAGAGTATAACACTTTTGAAAAGAATAAATCTGGCCACCATAATAAATTCTACTTTAAAAATAATTTAAAAATTTATATCACACTAAACGTTTGATCTTTTATTACTAACCACAATTTTAAATTAAAGTCTTACTTTATTAAATATATATGTATTCGAGTTAAATATATGGTTGCATTTGCAAGTAATAATTTTTAATTTCACACGCGTGTTATTTAAAAGGTATGGAATCCTGCGTTTATTTTTTAGTATTCTTTCAAAATTCTTGCTAAAACTATTAAAAGAATAGTAATTTTTTTATTTGTTTTAACAATGGAAGGAGTTCAAAATAAATTTCATACATTTGATCAAATTACAAATAAAGTTTTAAGAATAAGTGATTTTTTAGAGTTTTCACAATTTAAAACTGAAAACACTAATGAACGTCCAACTCGTTTCCGTCAAATTTTAAATAAACTGATCTTTTTCAATAATTTTATTGTGTATTCAATATTATTATTATTATTATTATTATTAATATATTTGTCTAGAATGAGGTGTAACAAACGCATTCAATTAAATGTGTTTTGTTGGATGTGTTCAATTATAAAAAAATAAAATATTAATGTTTTGTTGGATGTGTTTTATTTTAGAAGATAAAATATCATAAAATTATCATAATTATTATTTTATTAATATATTTGTCTAGAATGAGGTGTAACAAACGCATTCAATTAAATGTGTTTTGTTGGATGTGTTCAATTATAAAAAAATAAAATATTAATGTTTTGTTGGATGTGTTTTATTTTAGAAGATAAAATATCATAAATTATCATAAGCAGGCCAAAAAATATTTTATTTATTTTTAATAAAAAAAAAAAAATTTTTTTTGAAATGAAATTTATTTATTAGTATATGAATAATTTCATTTCAGTTTTAAAAATCGCAGAAGATTTTCTGGAAATTTTAAATAAATAGTAAGACATTTTGTAAATAAAAGCTAAGAAGACAATGCTTCACAGGCACATTTGTGTAGTAAGTCTTAATAATTTTCAGTGCAAATCTGAAATAAGGGCGGAAGCCCAATGTATGCTTTGATGCATTACTTGGTTTGCTTAACCAAATAAATCAAGCAATGTATTAAAGTAATTTCAAAGTTTCCCCTCATCTCGCTCTCAACTATCTCTCATCCCTTCCTTCATAAACTTTTATTTATTTGTGTATTTAAAAAAAGTTAAAAATGGAAAAAAATAATGTAACGACTAACGGTTGGATACAATACCTGGTTCAATGCACTATATAAACCAAACAAAATAAATTTTTTTTAAACTTAGTTAGGTTAGGTATATTAAATAATTTCAAATAAAATTTATAATTTGTGATATTTAAAAACTCAATTCAAAAATCAACATTTATTTAATACAATTTTCGTAAATTTAAATAATAGATACATTATTTAGCATGTTGAGTACACATTGTAGAATGTTAGCAACAAACAAGTATTCCGATTTGAATCGAAACAAAGGAAACGATATAGAATGTATAGCAACATTTTTTAAGAATATAATATACAAAACATTACTGAATGGAGAAATAGATCATTATTGAAACAAAATAAACCTATAAAAAATTTTTAAATCTTTTATTAATTTATTTAATTTAAGCAAGTACTCACTTAAATAAAAAAAAAATAATAATTGAAATTAAAAAAAAATTATACCAAGAAGGGATTTGAACCAACGACCCCAAAATTTTATAAACACGAAACATATAAAAAGTAGACTAACTAACTTATTCATTTTCAAGAAGAAATTATATGAGACATTTATTTATTTTTTGTGTACCTATTACTAGAATCGAAGCATAATATGCGTTATATAAAATGTAACGGTTGCAATTTTATTTAACATACTTTTAACATAATGTAAATAATGAAATTAAAAATAGTTTTTAATTAGAAAAAGTTCTTCTTTAAATTTGACCTTCCGTCATTCTGTGACGGGACAACAGCTAGTTTTATAATATTTGTATTGGTCCTTTTGAAGAAAAAAATGAATATAAAATTAATTATATTGTTTATCTTATAACTTTTATTTCGGCATCTTTGAAAACAAATCAAATAAAAAGAAATAAATTAGATTTATCAGAAATGTTAATTATATTCAAGCAGGAATTTCCAAATACTTTAGAGGAACAAAATTATTATGAACTTAATAAAAGCATTTATTATTTTTATAAATTTACTCAATATCAATTCAAGCTTTTAAAATTTTCCTCTATTTTTCATATTCTTCTTACACCAATCGCAATTTCATATAACTATATAATTGATGCTAAATATAAATTCGTTCTACCTTTTTCTAATATTTCGATTTAATTATGACACAATATTAATTATTTATTTTTATTTTTAGATTGTTACAGGAGCCTATCAATTCTTTACAATATTCTATTCAATTATATTTTAAATTAGGAACAAAAGTCTACTAAAATTTATAATTAAACTTTACAATATGTAGTTTTATTTTTGTGCACATATTCAATGTAACAATTGTACAACATTTTGAATTACGCAACGCATTTAAAAATTATAATTAAATAACATTTTAAAAAACTTATTGTATATCGTTTTATGTATGTATAATTAAATGAATAACAGCAAATATATTAAAAATGTTGTTTACAAAATTTTAAAATCTATAAGATATATTGAACTGAACTATTCCTATAGGGAAAATATCTTTTTGACAAGTAAAAATATGTACAGTTAGATTCATTGATTAGTAGATCAATGCAAATAAATGCAAATTTAGTATACTCTTTAGACTTCTTTTATGTGGGTATGAAAATTAAAGTGCTGGCATAATGCCTTACCCTTAACATGTATATATGTATCGCTCCTTCCGTTCTAGTATATTGTAAGTCAAAAATTGTACTTTTCGATTTAAAAATTGTTAAACTGTTTTCTCTTCGTTTTTGGTTTGCATTTGAAACAAAAGAATAACTTTTGTTGCAAAAGCTAGGTATTGAAAGCCTCTATAACAATTTTCAACTTACATATAATAAACTGAATAAAATAGGATAGTATTACAAAAATTATTTTATTAGAATAAAGAATTAAAAAAAAAAAAAAAATTTTATATGGTATGTGCACTTTCAATATATATTTTTAAGTTCAAGTAGAAATAGATAAGTGTATGATAAGTGTATGATTAAAGTATGATAAGTGTATTGCAATATTTATGCTCGAATAAAATAACTTTATTGATTTTCTAAGTAACACCATTGATTATGAATTATATATAGATAAACATTTTCATGTTAAAAATTTGTATGAAACTTTTTTCGCATATTTTTTCAAATTCTCTCAAAACGGTTGGCATCTTTTAAATGTATTGTAACTATTTCTATATTTTATACCCTTTATTTTTATTCTCTCAATTTATACCAATTAAATTTGTAGACCATTTTTCACTCTACATAGTACATGTAATGTAACATGATTCAAGAATATGATACTAAAAAAAAGAAATAAATCGAATAAGAATAAAAACGAGGAAGAGTGTAGTAGAGTAGACTGTGTCAACTCTGGGAGCTCGTATGACCGTAATATTAGCATTCTATCAACCTGTTACTTACTTTTGGCAAAATTTCAAACATACAGCTTTATTAAATGTAGTATAATGCTGATATAAAAGACGGAGTTCTATGGCACTTACTCGAGCCCTCTGCAGTAACCAACCGAATTTTGCAGTAACTTTGGCCATTACACTGAACTACTTTTGTCAAAATTTCAGATACCCAGCTTTAATAAGTACAGAGTAATGCTCATATAAAAAAAGAAGTTATTTGGCAGCAACCCGGGCCCGTTGAGCAAACTGGCTGAATTTCAATAGTAATGACGGTTTTTTCATAAATCCGATTTATTGAAAATTTCAAAATCCTAGTTCTTTTAGTTATTGAGTTAACGTGCGGACGGATGAACGGACATACATAGCTAAATCAATTTATTTTTCAATTCTGATCCGATCCATACACTAGAGTCTTTTTCTACCTTCCCGACATCTCTGCGTCACAAACGTAATGACAAATTTAGTATACCCTTTTGACAAATAGTCATACTGGTATAAACAATGATTTTTTCATTCTTAAATTCATAGTTCATTTCGAATTGATTATAATATATATATAGATATGTATGCATATAAATGTTTTAAAATAATTATTTTAAAAGCTAACTTTATAGATCTCAATAACAAATAACTTTTATGAATATTTGAAGATGACCAAATATATTATTTTCAATTTCTTATGAGGTTTCAATTGTAACGGGAAACTTTTTGTTTTGATTTTTAAATTTTTGTTAAAATAAATACATTTTTCTAAAACTTGCAAAGTGCATCCGTCAAGCCACATGATGAGTATGGGCAAGTTGCATTGACGTAATCTTCCATTATAAATAACGCAAGTGAATATTACTCAGCCCCACACGAGTGTAGTTTTTAGTGTTGTCACCAATTTATGAACTTATGAATGAATGTGTAAAATTTAGTTCATTCGAAGATAGAAATCGTCGGAGAATGTTTAGTCAACTGACTTTTCAAAGCGGAAGGTTTTTGTAATTTTTTATTCATATAAAAAAAAAGGTTTTTAGCTACCGAAATAAAAAAATGGATTTGTAGATAATATATGAAATTTAATTTTTTGAGTAAGTAGGTAATTTTATTTTACTTATCACATCTAGGTCATTTAAAAGTGGATTATTATTTTAATTAACATCTGTGGGACTGAGCAAACATTCATAATTATACAATTTTAAAATTAGGTTCTAAATCTGTTCCTTAAACTAATTGTCTTTTATATCATTAATTATTTTTTGTTATTATTTATATTAACTAAATTTTATATTTTATCAATCAAAATATATTTATATATTTAATATATTTGTTCCTTTTTGTTTTTTTTTAGTATGTAGTTTGAAAGATAAAAAATACCAAATAGAAATAAAACCTAATATGGTAATCTTATATTGATTTTTATCAATTTCCAATACCAGAAATATTTTATATTTTGTCCGGTCTCAAATTTTTTTTATTTAAGATGGGCACAGTTCAACAATTTTTAAATAATGAAAAAAAAAGAAAAACAACAAAAAAATAAAAGAAAAAAAAATAATTTTTTTGTTTGTATTGGTTAGTGCATCGAGTCTTACTAGTAAAATTTGGTTGCAACGAAACCGGGTTTTTGTGAATACAAGAATTACGAAACCGGGTTTGATGTATACAGAATTTTCACCGATTACGTCAACATTACGTCAAAATACCTCGATGAAGCAGTTGATACCACCCATGTGGCTTGGCTGCATAGTTGTGGATAGAATGTATAAAATTTTATAAAATGTATGTATGTATTCAAATTTCTAAATTTTTTAATCTTTAAAGGTTTTTTGTTGAATTGAAATCAATTGTAATTTTGTTCTAACTGAAAATTTCTAAATTATCAAAATTATCAAAATCTTATTTAATATGGCATTGATAACAAAAAGTATAAAAAATTCTTAACCTGTATGGTGCAGAATTGTGTTTCTAATTTAAATAGAAACATAGACAGGTGTTTTTATTGTTTGCCAAATAATAAAGAAAATAAATCTGCATGGCTTAGAACATTACATGTTTGCCAACGTCTGTTTTTAAGAAGAGGTATTATAATTAGGTACTTGGAATTAAAACAAAACTTATTTTAGGTCTACAGTCTTTTTTTTGTTAAGGTATTACGTTTGCGATCTACATTTTCTTCCGGAAGATCATAGCGCTATGACGCTATAATAAATCATAAAAAAAATTATATCAATATGTTATTGAAATCTATAAAGTTAGATTTTAAAATAATTATTTTAGAACATTTATATGCATACATATCTATATAGTACATACAAAATTAAATAATTTTTTAGAAAAGAAAAAATTAATTCGAAAATTGAACTATGAATTTATGAATAAAAAAATCCTTTTTAGCACATTTTCAAAAAATTTTGTAAAAATGTGCCTATATAGCTTCACTCTGTCCGTCCCTCTGTCCGTCCGTCCGTCTGTCCGTATGTTTACAAAAACTTTTACACCGTTTGAAATAGAGAAAAGAAATTTTAACCATGGGTAGTTTTTGCAAAAAAAATAATTTCGTAGAAGAATTTTTTTCTGTAGCCCCACCTGTTACGGGGCTACAGCCCCACAAAGTTGGAAAAAGCCCTATATTTAAATTGTTATAACAAGAGTTCTGTTACATATATTTTCAATCTGAAAACGGCAAATGATAGCTGGTTTCATAAACTTTATAAATTTTTACAAGGCAAGTGTTTAGGGTTGCCATACGGTACTAAAATTTAACATTACGCAAAACTCAATTTTCGCAAAATTTTTGGTCACACATATCTTCTGAACGGTTCAAGCTAGGGTCTTGAAATTTTGGGAGGAGTTAGATACTCAGAAATTAGTAGGAGTCGGTTAACAAAATTTTTCAAGCCCCCTATTTAGGAGCTATAAGGGCTCGAAAATTGAAATTTTGCTATTTTTAAACACCTGCAACTTGAATACCTGTCCAAGTTTTTTTTTAGTGATGGACAAAATTCAAAGCTCTATAATTATATTTCAACATGTGTCAAAGGTTTTTCTTAATTTTGAAGCATGACGAAGTTACAGCTCCTGAAAATTCCAAAAAAGCCCTATATTTAAATTGATATAACAAAAGTTCTGTTAGCTTTATTTTCAATCGACGGTATTAGAGAGCTGCTTTTATAGGCTTTACAAAAATATATCGCTTAAATGTATAGGGTTGCCATACGGTACAAAAATTTACCATTATATAAAACTCAATTTTTGAAAATTTTTTGGCCCCACATATCTTCTACACGGTTCAAGCTAGGATCTTGAAATTTTGGGAGAAGTTAGATCCTGGTAGGAAATAGTAGGAGTCAGTTAACAAAATTTTTTTGTCAAGCCCCCTGTTTAGGAGCTATAAGGGCCCGAAAATTGAAATTATGCTATTTTTAAGCACCTGTAACTTGAATACCTGTCCAATGTTTTTTTTATTAATATACAAAATTTAAAGGTCTAACATTATATTTTAACATATGTTAAAGGTTTTTCTTAAATTTAAAAGGGGTTCCTTAAATTGAAGAAACTGTCTCTCAGTTTTACCCATTTTTGCTTAGATAATAAAATTCTAAGTAAAATTCCAAATTTTTGTGTAATTCACAATTTAATTCTTAGAACCTAAAAAACTAGAGGATGAGGAGGGGGGGGTTGAAGTTAGAGACTTGAGAAATTTGGCAACCTTCCCCATTGAAGGGCTATAACAACTTTTAAATAAAAAATTTACTGTTAGCAGTAAATTTTATAAGTCAGTAGTAACTATTTCCAAGTAAATATTTCCAAAGTTAAACTCAGTATATAACAATATAATACAATATAATTTTGAAAATGTGCTTTTTTAAAAACCCTTGGTTTTTTTTCATCACTTGTTTTTTTTTATTCTTGTGATTTTTTTCTCTTCTTTGCGATCGTATTCATGAATCATGTTACATGTATTATGTATAGTGAAAAATGGTCTACAAATTTAATTGGTATAAATTGAGAGAATAAAAATAAAAATAAAGGGTATAAAATAGAAATGGTTACATTACAATGCAATACATTTAAAAGATGCCAACCGTTTTGAGAGAATTTGAAAAAATATGCGAAAAAAGTTTCATACAAATTTTTAACATGAAAATGTTTATCTATATGTAATTCTTAATCAATGGTAACACTTAGTTTTGTTTCGACAAAATACACTAAATCTAATTTTTTTTAACCTATAATGGCAAAACCATAGAATTACATTGGCTCTTATGGGAAATGTAAAAGCTAATAGTGGGGTAACTTTAAATCTTTAATAACTTCTAAAATATACATTTTTTTGCAAAATTTCGATCTTAAAATTCATAATTTTTTACACTATCTGAATACAAAAAAAATTTGAATTTATAATTTTTTTATTTATAAAAACGTTGATAAAAAAAAGTCTACCCCAAAAACTTTTTTATTTTTTCCCTAAAGCTTAAAGCTGTTTAAAGAGCACAATAGTATTGAAAAAATAAAATTGCTTACCAAAAATTTCAGGTTCTTCTTACAAATTCTTGTAATTATACTAAAAAAATTGATAGATAGTTAATTTCTTACCAGTATTTAGGAAAAACTCCAAAATTTTTTCTATATATAATATATATTTTCATTCAAATTAAATATATTAAATCTCAATATAAAATTAAATAATTACCTGCTTTATCTTACTTTTTTTAGGAAAGCTTTTAAAAAATTAACAGATAAAAAATTTTTTTTTATTTAAACATTTCAAAATGGCTGGAGTCAAGGTTTGGTAAAAAAAGTTGAAAAATATATTTTGAGAAAAATCATCATCATCATCAACTGGCGTTACAGCTCGGGGTGAGCTTGAGCCTCTTGCACAACTAGTCTCCAGATATTTCTGTCTCTTGCTTATATCTTCCAGTTTTGTACATTTAGTTTTAGTAAATCCTTTTCTACACTGTCCAGCCATCTCAGACGAGGTCTTCCCTGTGGTCGATTTATAAGTGGGCGATACTGAAGTATTTGTTTCTGGGGCCGTGTTTCTTCCATCCTCATTATATGTCCAGCCCACCGAATGCGTTGCGCTTTGTAGAACCTGACTACATCTTTCCCCTCGATTATACGGTCCAGCTCTTCATTTGACCTTTGAAAATATTCCCCGTCCTCTGTTATTCTAGGCCCGTAGATTTTTCTTAATATTTTGCGTTCAAATACTCGCAAACTTTTCTCTTCAGTGACCGTAGGGGTCCAAGCTTCACAACCGTAAGTAAGTACTGGTCGCACGGTTGTTTTGTATATACTGAGCTTGGATTTTCTGGTGAGTAATCTGGATTTAAATAATTTGAGATGCGCGTAGTAGCATTTGTTTGCAGCCACTAATCTGTCAGTTATACAATCTTCATTTTTTATTATCACACCCAAATACTTAAAACTTGCAGTACCTTGAAATTGGTACTCCCCGATGGTAATGCTTTCGGGTTGTCTTCTGCTTTCTCTTCTTGATACCTTCAGATATTGTGTTTTTGGTTGGTTTATTCGCAGTCCAATAGCTTTTGCAGCTCCTTATATGGATGTGAACATGCGCATCATATCGTTCTTGTTTTTTGATATTATTACTATATCATCAGCATACGCATAAAACAATTCTGATCTGCAGAATATGTGACCTCCTCTATATAGATCTCTGACCGCATGATGTAGCATCAAGTTGAAGATTGTTGTCGATAGTGTATCTCCCTATCTTACTCCTGATTTAATTCTAAAAGACTCGGATATATTTCGCTGTAATAAGACCTTACCCATAGTATTGTTTAGTGTCATCATGGTGAGATTTATTAGTTTTGTCGGTATACCCAAGTTATGCAAAGAGTTTGGAATTTTGCTTCTTTCAATGCAGTCGAACGCCTGTTTAAAATCCAAAAACAGTAGGTGTAAATCTGTGTTGAATTCATAGCATTTATCTATAGTTTGCTTTAGTAGGAACACTTGATCAGTTGTTGACCGGTTTGGTCTAAATCCACACTGATATTCATCCAATATTAGCTCAGCTTTTTCCTTTAATTTTTTCGAGAGAATAATTGAGAGCACCTTGTAGCATACATTCAGTAATGTAATTCCGCGGTAGTTCTCGCAATTCAGTTTGTCACCTTTTTTATGGATGGGTACTATTAAGCCCGTAAGCCATCCTGTTGGCATACATTCCTCCTGCCATATTTGTTCCATCAGCTGGTGCAGCGTTAGAATGTTTTCCTCACCAATTTTTTTTATCAATTCGGCTGTTATTCCATCTTCGCCGGGTGCTTTATAGTTTTTAAGATTTTGTATGGCGTCTTTTACTTCATCTAACGATGGAGCTTCAATTAAGTAACGTTGTTGCTCAGTTTGCTCACTGATGTTTCTTGGTGGTACAATATTGCTTGTATCCCCTTCCTGCGTATTAAGTAGCTCTGAAAAGTATTCTCTCCAACGAGTGACTATTGATTCTTCTTCTGCAAGGGTGGCGCCGGTTTTATCTTTACAGTTTATTAGTTTCGGTTGGAAGCCGTTTTTTTGCTGTTTAATGCCTTTAAAGAATTTCCTCATATCATTTCGATGAAAGTTCTGAGCTATGCTCTCCACTTTAGCTTTAAGGTGTAATTTTTTCTTCCTTCTGCAGAGTTTTGTGGCTTCTTTTCTTAATTCAATGTAAGCATTTCTATTACTCCTAGTGTTTCTTTCTAGACATTTTTGCCTTGCGTTATTCTTTCTTTCAATCGCTCTTTTACAATCTTCGTCAAACCATTCCGCATTTCTAGCAACTTGCTTTTGACCACTACATTCGGTTGCTGCTTGTGTTATTGCCTTTTCTAAAATTTGCCAATTGCTCTCAATACTGTTGGTCGTTTGTTCTGCCTGGCTTTCTCTTATTACTGATGCGATTTTGCGTTGGTATGCCGCTAGATTTCCTATGTCTTTTAATTTTTCATCGTTCCACTTTATTCTTTTTAATCCTCGGTTTTTTGCAACGTTGGAGATCCTCTGGCGTAGGATTGTTTTAACCAGATAATGATCGCTATCGACATTTGCCCCTCTGCATGTATGCGAGTCAATTATGGTTGAGAGCCTTCTTTTATTTATAAGTATATGGTCAATTTGGTTAACCCTTTGTGATCCTGGTACTTTCCACGTACCTTTGTGTATGTCTTTGTGTGGAAAATGTGTACTACTTATATACATATTTGTGCTATTTGCAAATTCGCATAATTTTAATCCATTTTGTGATGTGACATGATGCAGAGAGTGTTTTCCTGCTATGTTTTCTGTGAACGTTTCTTTACCTACTTTGGCGTTGAAATCCCCAAGAATGATCGTTGTATCATAACTACCGACGCTGCTACATATTTGTTCTAAGTCGTTGTAAAATATATCTTTCTCTGTTTCATCCGCTTCTTCTGTTGGTGCGTATGCGGATATTAAAGTAATATTATTGAATTTTCCCTTAATTCTTAGAAGGCATATACTGTCAGTAACTGGTGTAAAACCTAGTACCGTTTCTTTTAGGCGCTTTGTTATCATAAAGCCTGTTCCATATAGACCACTTCTATTGACGTTTCCACTAAAGTATAAAGAGAAATTTCTCTTATGTATAGCACCATTTCCTTTCCATCTAATTTCTTGCAGTGCCAAGATGTCAATTTTATAGTCATGCTGTTGCTGAGCGATTTCGTGCATCATACCTGCCCGTAGCATAGTTCTAATATTCCATGTGCCTAGTATCAAATCATTTTTCCTTTTTCGTGCCGAGATTCGTGCCGTTTGTTCAAATTCTGTTATCCGAGACTGAGTTGTGTTTCTCGTAACAATGTTGCTTTACGATGTGGCCTGTTAAACCAACGATCGACCCCCAACCTGGAGGACCAGGTCATTTGATATCGAAGTTTTCGTCTTCTAGCCTTTGGGAAACCAATCCCATAGAAAAAGATACAAGGCAGCACCTTCTTCCTCTCTCGTCGGTCCCTGACCAGATTACTACACTGGGGTTGGTTACCCAATCTTTCATACTGGTTACTCAGGTTAACAGGTTCCACCACGTGAAGGTGAGAGTAGGAATTGAATAGCGAGAGGCTGAGTGTTGTTAACAGGAAGCAACAACATAATACGCATCACTATCCCGTTCGGGGATTTTTAACTATATTTTTGGGAAAAATATAGTTAAAAATTCGAGTTGAATCTTGAATTTTTGATATGTGCTAGAAAAACTTTTGAATTTTATTTTAAATATGTATTTTATTCGATATAATATGTAGGGCAGTATTTCATATTTAAAGTTGTAACGCAAAATTGCTAAAATTTCATAATTTTCTACTTTTCTCTAAGCAAAAGAATTAAAAAACTCTCTCAATTTTCACAATACATGTTTAAATTTTGCACTAATACATTCTTAGGGGTCGTGTTCCGGTCTTAATATTTATATAGTCAGGCAAAACATACAAACATATTCCTAGATAATTATGAAATTATAAATAGTTTAACCAAATGGTTTTCTTACAAATATTTTTTTTTTAAATTAAACTTCAAACCAATCCATGCATTTAAAATTAGTTTAGAATTATACATAAAAAATTTTTTTTAAATAATTCCTCTATCTTTTAATCATCTTCCGAGAATTCTAAATTTTCTTCTGCTTCCTTCGTTGTATATTGAAAATTTTGATAAAAACTTCTGTAATAAGATGACATGTAATTTGAAAGTTGAAGCAAATCTTCATACTTTTGTTTTGGAATTTCTAAGGCCTCTTCATATAAATTTGGGGGCTCTTCAGTATGTAATTCTACATTTTTACGTTTCTTATGTCCGGTTTTATTATTTAAATTGAAAAGGGTTCTTGAAGAAAGTGTTTCACATTCAAATGAGTGCTTATAAAATAATTTATTAGGATAAATTTTATTCGTTTTTAGCACATTTCCAAAAAATTTTGTAAAAATGTGCCTATATAGTTTCACTCTGTCCGTCCGTCTGTCCGTATGTTTAGAAAAATTTTTACATCGTTTAAAATAGAGAAAAGAAATTTTAACCACAAGTAGGTATTACAAAAACAATAATTTCGTAAAAGAATTTTTTTCTGTTTTTTATATTTTTATATCTTCGAAACGGTTTAAGCTAGGGTCTTGAAATTTTAGGAGATATTAGATCCTTAGAAATTAGTAGGAGTCGATTAACAAAATTTTTTGGTCACGTCCCCTGTTTAGCAGCTATAAGGGCTCGATTTATTTTTTGCTATTTTTAAACACCTGTAACTTGAATACCTTGAATAAATTAAACGTTTACATTAAAGCTTCAACATTATATTCCGATAAAATACTCAGTATGAAAAACTATATTATTTTGAAAATGTGCTTTTTTAAAAACCCTTGGTTTTTTTCATCACTCGTTATTATTTTTATGTTACTCCTTTCGTCGTCTTTGTTTAAGTTTACCATTTTTGTAAAATTTGAAAAATTTAAAAAAAGGTCATGCGTCATTTTATATACTTCATAAGCAGGTGCAGTCGTTTTGCAATTTCTGATTGGAGAGTACCATTGTGATGGTAAGTAAAGTTTCTTATTTTTTGTTTGCTTTTTCTATTACAGAATGCATAGAATCACCCTCATTTTGGGTATGCTCTTTTTCCAAAAATACGTGTTTTATTTCAATATTTAAGTTTTTGCATACCCAAACATAAAAGACAAATAAGCATTTGTTTTTATTTTGACCAGGGCAGTTGTCTGAGTAAAAATTAAACAAACGAACACCTTTTTCTGTTTCTTGTAGCAAATATTTATAGAGACAAGTTGAAACTTCGTTAGTTCCTCTTTTTCCCATTGGCTTGTCCCACAAAAAGCAATATCCTTGATGGCTTGCTAAATTGTATAGAGGAAACTGAATAAGCACAGTTTTCTTTTATAATAAAAAATGCTTTCGGTTTCGCAAGGTACATTCAAAATTTTTTGAAAATCAAATACTGTAAATCGATTATTTACTTCAAATCTAATTTTGTCTTCAACTTTAAGTTTTCTAGCTTTTTCTTTGGAAATAATGTGTTTTTTTATATATAATAATGATTATGTTTATTGCTTTCTTTTTCTTTATCAGTCATTACCTCGTATTTAGCTCAATCATTGCACTGATCTTTTTTGTATACACAAAATCCAATATTAAAGCAAATGTTGAATGTTTCACGGTACTGTCGTAAGGTTACATTGTTTTCTGTATTATTACTTTGTTTTTGCCATTCTAGGTACATTCTGCATTTTTACAACATTTAAATCTCCGTCGATATATCTTCTAGTAGCTCTGCTCCTCAAATAATGAGATTCTATAGTTGCAAAAGAATTTATATGTTCTTTTACCTTTTATTCACGTTTTACAACTTGCTCGTCCTTTTGTCTTTGATATTTTCCTCTTGTGTCTTCATAAAGATTTCAATCTGTAAAATTCAGAAATATAGTTTCAGAGTATTCAGAAACATAGTTTTACATACTTTTATTTTACTACTATTAGTATAAGATATAAGTAAATACAAAAAAGTACGAGAACGACGATTTTTGTTAATTGTTTTTCGCATTCTTGAATGTGATTAAGAATATATTTCCATCGTAATATAATATTTCCGAGATTGTAAAATTTATTAAAATTTTTTTCTCAGTCCAACTTGCTGATTCTTTCAACACATTTTTGCCGGCATTTAATGGAGCATGATTTCATTTCTTTTGCTGGAATGTTTTTACTGGTATAATTTGAAATATAGTTTTATCCATGTCTGAAATATAGTTTTATCCATGTCAAAGTCTTGCTGTTTTGACTTTATTCTTTTGCCATTTTTTCGCGTTTTGCACACTTTTTTTATTCAAACTGCTGTTATTAGTACCGAATATTATATTTTCACTATTTCTTAGTTTAGGAGTACATGGGCTACATGTAGGTGTAGTTGCGCTACTGGATGAGGGTAAGTACTCACTGCCACTATTTTTAAAGTCTATCAAATGTATTTTTAAATTAAAAAATAACAATATAATAATTAAAAATTTACATATATATTTAATAATAGTGTCCATCATATAATATTTTGTATTAATGATATTTCGTATTTTTAATATTAGTTATTCGTAATTATGTTATTCGATAAGCCGTATTTATATGTCATTAATTGCAGCAAATTTTTTATGTGAAAATTGATTACTGCATTTGAATGAATTTCAAATAACAATGTATGTAATACTCAAAATTGGGCTTACGAATTATACAAAAATTTTACACAAATACAAAAATTTTACGAAATTATAATGTTCATCCGTAAATAATTTTAACAAAAAAATGTAAGAACGATTAGAAAAGCTTACTTGAATTAAAATTTTCAAGATTATCTGACGATTTACCGTCTGGTGGACAACCTGATTAAATAAAACAAAACAGATAATTAACTTTCTGAGCCGTATGACATAAAATATACCTATGCTTAGTTCGTGCTCAGATAAAACTTCATTTTACATTGTGAAGGACCTGCAATATCAGTAAAATCCTTGTTTTCTTTTATTTTATCCTTTATTAAATTCATTTTTTCAAATTCAAGCCCTTTCTTGCAGACATTTCTGTATTTAGAATATTTTATTTAAATTTAAATTTTTTTACTTACAATATACAAATTTATCTTTTTTTCTTAGTAACTTCATTTACCATTAGTATTCCGCGATATATCACTTTAAAATTTTTGTAATAAAATATAAGTTAAGAAAACTTTATTTAAAAAATTTTGTGTCACTTGTTCAACTGAAAAATGGCACTTTATATAAAGTAAATATCACATATAAATCCGTTATCTTGTTTTCTAAATGTTCCAAACATGTAATTAATAAGTAATACATACAGATTAAAAATTATAATTTTGTTACCAAAGTATTATCTAATATTAAGGAGTAAGTTCACTCTCTTTTACCAAATTTTTACTAAACCTTATACATTTTTTACAACAAAAAACTCTATGTGTAAAAGCATATACAATATATTTTTTTCTGTTTCACATTCACTGTGTATAGGAAAAACATGTATGAAAAAAAAAACAACACTATGTATTTTTGTAATGTAATTTTAAAGGCGGGCTCTTAGAAAATTGTCTATGTGTGAGTATAGTATCAGATATAGGAACTACTGAAATTGAAATCGCGTGTATATATAGTGGGGGGCTCGTTTGAAAATTTTTTTAGCTGAGTAGGTACATGGTGTTAAATCATTTTAAACGAATTAATATTAGCAATAGTGAATATTTAAAATTCTTACATATTTATATGATATTTTGTAAAAAATGCGTAAACATACGTTTATGTTTGTGGTGCGGTTTTAAAATCTAGTGAAAGGCAGATTTTTTAAATATTTTTTTTTATATTATGTGCATATTTAATATATAATGTTTTTATTTTTATACCCGTATGACTATATAGTCCAAGGGTATAATAAATTTGCCATTACGTTTGTGACGCAGAGAAGGAGGAGGGGTAAATATAGACTCAAGTGTATGGATCGGATCAGAATCGAAAAATAAATCGATTTAGCTATGTATGTCCGTCCGTCCGTCCGTCATCAGGATAACTCAAAAAGTAAAGGAGCTAGGATTATGAAATTTCCACAAATTCGTTTTTATGCAAAAAACGAAATCGCTATTTAAATTCAGCCATTTTGGTCCACGGGTTCGAGTACCTGCCATACAACTTCTAATTTTATATGAGCATTACTCTATACCTATGGAAGCTGCGTGTCTCAAATTTTGCAAAAAATAGTTTAGTGTAATGGCCAAAGTTACTGCAAAATTTAGTTGGTCTACTTCTGAGGGTTCGAGTAGCTGCCATACAACTCCTTCTTTTATATGAGGATTACACTACACCAAATGAAGCTGGGTGTCTGAAATTTGGCCAAAAATAGTCTAGTGTAATGGCCAAGGTTACTGCAAAATAAGTTTGGTCTACTGCAAAGGGTTCTAGTAGCTGCCATACAACTCCTTCTTTTATATGAGCATTACTCTACACCTAATAAGCTGAATGTTTTAAATTTTGCCAAAAGTAATTAAACGGATGATATAATGTATATGTTACGGTCATACGGGTATCCCAGAGTTGACACAGTCTACTCTATTACACTCTTTCTCGTTTCATACGTGGTTGATGGATAAATACGTGGTTGAGAAATTAAAATAGATTCGATTTTATTAGCATTTAAAATATAATTTCAATTATAAGTGTTGTGATAAATAGGATAATAATTATTTTATAAAAATGTATGTGTTATAATAAGAATATATTTTGTAATAAAAAATTTTAACAGAAATATAAAACAATTTGATAATAAACATAAATATTTTAGCATGACACATTTATAACAATAAATTTGATTTTAATACATTTTAAAGGCTTTTCTTTTGTATACAGACAGAAAATCAAATACCTATTTTAGAAAACTAAAGATAGGTAGGTATAATAAAATTTTAAAGTCATTAAAATTAACAATTATATTTAAAATTTATAATTGGTTTCTTACTTACGACACACTATGCAATTTTACAATGTTTCAATTTAATTTTTTTTTTTAATTTTCCATCTTCTTGAATTAAATATTCTTATTACTATATACTTCCAACAATTTGAGTAAATTTTTGCAAATGTTTGTGTAGAAAGAGTAAAAGTTAGCAAGAAAATTTTTGATCATGTGATCAAGTGAAACTACTTTTTAACAATAGATATACTTTGTTACAAGAAAGACTATTTTAAGTAACATATACAAAAGCAAAATTTTAAAAAATACTCTCATAACTCTTATAAGGATACGTACAAAACCTAATTTTTGTAACTAATATGATTAAATGTATTTTAAGTCGCTTGAAATTGAACTTCATTTAAAAAGAACGTTCTAGTGAATTGTAAGTGAAATTGCAATATTTAAAACATGTATTAAAATAAATTTAATCCTTGCCTACAATACGATACATTCATAAAAAAAGCATCACACCGATCATCTAATTTTAAAATGTCTTTTTCAAGTAGAATTTTTTTTTGAAGGGAAATAAATATGAACACTGTTTTAATCCATAAAATAATAATAAAAAAAAATCAAGGCAATCTTTAATTTTCGAAATTCATTTAATAAATAAAAAGAAAACAATTTCTCTTCTAATTTGTTCTATATTCTTCTATTTGTACAATTTTGTTTTAGAAAAAAAATCAAAAATTAACATATTTCTATTCTATTCTTTAATCATGGATAAAATTAATTTAAAGGTAAGAGTATTGCCATTATTATTTAGTATGTGAATTATTTATATGTAATAATTCGAGATGTGAAATATTTAATTTACATGTTGGCAAGGTTTCCCCAACTCTTGTTTTTCTATACTTTAAAACTGTATATCACACAAAGCGTTTGATCTTTTATTACTAACCACAATTTTAAATTAAAGTTTTACTTTATAAAATATACATGTATTGGAGTTAAATATATGGTTGGATTTGCAAGATGTTAACCGATGTAAGAATAGCAACTTAATAATTTGTAATTTCACACGCAATTACAATTTCAAGTGTTATTTAAAAGGAGTGGAATCCTGCGTTTATTTTTTAGTATTCTTTCAAAATTCTTGCTAAAACTATTAAAAGAATAGTAATTTTTTTATTTGTTTTAACAATGGAAGGAGTTCAAAATAAATTTTATACATTTGATCAAATTACAAATAAAGTTTTAACAATAAGTGATTTTTTAGAGTTTTCACAATTTAAAACTGAAAACACTAATGAACGTCCAACTCGTTTTCGTCAAATTTTAAATAAACTGATCTTTTTCAATAATTTTATTGTTTATTCGATATTATTTTACAATATTTGTATTGGTCCTTTTGAAGAAAAAAATATATATAAAATTGATTATATTATTTATCTTACATTTATTATTTCGGCATCTTTAAAAACAAATCAAATGAAAAGAAATAAATTAGGTTTATTAGAAATGTTAACTATATTCAAGCAGGAATTTCCAAATACATTAGTGGAACAAAAAGATTATGAACTTAATAAAAGCATTTATTATTTTTATAAATTTATTAAATATCAATTCAAGTTTATAAAAGTTTGTGCTATTTTTTATATTTTTTTTACACCAATCGCAATTTCATATAACTATATAATTGATGCTGAGTATAAACGCGTTCTACCTATTTATAATATTTATGAAAATGATGAGTTAGATTTAATGAATATTTACAAATATTTGTTAATACTATTGAGCCAAATGTTTTGCGGTACTTATTTAGTATACGCTATAGTTATCCCAGATATACTTTTCTATATAATAATGTTTATGTATTATGTGAGCTTGAAACGAATTCAATATGATTTGACATCAATTAATTGTAACTCAGGTGTAAATGCATCAACATCACATGCAATTTGTTATAAAAAACTTTCTGAAATCATAAAACGTCATCAAAAAATCTTACAGTAAGCCCAAAATATTTTGATACAGTATAACTAAGTATAATAAAATCATAATATACTTTTATTTCTTGTCTAGGTTGGAAAAAACATTAAATAATACTTATAAGTATACAAACTTTGTTTTATACCTTGTATCAATATTTGCGTTATGCTTTAGTCTTATACTGCTAGGAATATCGACAGATATGAAAATCATTCAAGAAGCAATTTTATTAGTGATATATACATTAAATTCAAATTTCTTTACTTGTTTGTCGGGAACTATTCTAGAAAGTTATGTAAGTTTCTTAAAAGAACTTCATTTTGTTCAAACGCACATAAAAAACATTTTTTTTATATAGAGCGAAAAAATTGGTGATGCAGCTTACAATCATAATTGGATGGATTGTGATAAAAAATATAAAAAAGCTGTACTATTAATTATAATAAGATCACAGAAAACCATTTCACTTGATGGTTTCCTAATAAGAAGAATGAATTTTGAAACTTTTCGAAGTGTAAATAATAAATTAAAGATAAACATTTGATTTAATTATGACACAATATTAATTATTTATTTTTATTTTTAGATTTTTACAGGAGCCTATCAATTCTTTACATTATTCTATTCAATTATATTTTAAATTAAGAACAAAAATCACTAAAATTTATAATTAAACTTTAAAATATGTAGTTTTATTTTTGGGCACATATTCAATGTAACAATTGTAAAATTTATGCAACATTTTGAATTACGTAACGCATTTAAAAATTATAATTAAATAAATTATTAAAAAATTTATTGTATATCGTTTTATGTATGTATAATTAAATAAATAACAGCAAATATATTAAAAATGTTGTTTAAAAAATTTGAAGTCTTATAATTTATCTTATAATATTGAACTGAACTATATCTTGTGAGGAAAATATCTTTTAAACGAGTAAAAACTTGAGCACCTAGATTCATTGATTTAAAGATCAATACAACAAGAGCAAACAAAGAGTAATTTAATTACTACAGGCGAGACTAAATATTAAATACAATCTCTGTGATAACCAAAATATAAAAAAAAACAACGCTGTTAAATTAAAAAATAAACAAGTAAGTTTGAAACCGTACCTACTTATGCGTTGAATTTTGCCACAAATTTCAATTAATACGTTAATAGTTTTTATGAAGCAAAAATATTTTAGATTCGATCATAACATCGATAACAAAAAAAAATTCAAGCTACAATATACATTAAAAATATCGGTACTGAATGCTCATATTCTAATATATTTTACCAAAAAAATAGATAAAATAAATATAAAGAGTTATAATATAATATTGTACATATGCATTTGTAAAAACAAAAAACAAAAAAAAAATTCAAGAAAACAGAATAAAAATTGCTATGATAATTCATATTACTTAAACCATATCTATAGTAAGGTGTATATTATATATCATATCAACATAAAATTCAACTAAAAAAAAAAAAGGAGCTATGTGCTACAAGACAAACATAAGCTCATATTAATTTCGCCAAAAAAACGGCGGAAGAAAAGGGAAGTAAATTGTGTCCGGCAGTGGCTGGAATAATATAAACTGCTGCTGTCCAATTTATATATATTTTTCGAAAGTCAATAATAATAAATTTTTGTCATAATCTAGATTCTTAAATCACATTAAAAGCAATTTTTTATAGGTACCTACTTTTTTAATTGAATAAATTTTAAATGTGAAATGTGTTAAAATTTTTAACAAAAATTTTATGAACTACTGTTATTTTTTTTTTACAATTATGTGAAAATCAAAATTTAAAACAATGTTGTTCCAATAAAAACCAACTTTACTTACACATATGATTTTTATTTATAAAAATCGAAATAATTTTTTTAAAACACTCCATAACAAAAAAAAATTCTTAAATTACAAATTTATTTTAATTGACAGCCGGGGAACGGTACTTTTTAAAATTTTCCCCAACTTAAACTTTTAAGCATTTAATATAGAAAATATAAAGCAAGGATTAATTTTTTTTATTTATTGTAATTTTCAAAGCTTTACAAGGAGTGCAATTAAAAATAACTTTTTTAAAACTTTCTTTACAGTGTAACATATTTTTTGTCACTTTATGTAATGTGAAGTTTTTTTCCTCACATTTACTTCTTTATTTTCACCCTTTAGTTTCCTCTTTTTATTTAAGAGGAAGCTCACATACAAACATATGTTGATTTGTATTTTATTTTTTTTAAATTTAATTTGAATGAAATATGCTCAAATTATGTTTAAAAAGTTTTTCAAAATACCCACGTTTAAGTACACAAACACCTACGTTCGCTTTTTGTGTAATTAATATTATAAAAGTGTTATGACATTGATATGAAAGGATTAATATTAATTCCGGTCTGTTTAAAAAACAAGTAAAGAAACAGTCAGTCGGTGCAACCGACTTATAAATACCCTACACCTATTTGGTTCAAATTTAAGGACATATCCATAAGTCATTTTAACAACATAGAAGCTGCTATTAATTTGATCGTAAGACATAGCTAACCAAATTAACTGTATAATACTAAAAACATTTTCTAATTACCCTATCTATTAAAAAATACTACAAATTCTTACTAATTTATCTATTTAAAAATATTAAAAAACAAACAAACTTGAAATAAATGAAAATATATTTATTCCAATTCAATAACAAAATGAAAAAATTCTAATTATTAAATTTTGTGATAAAAAGATAATCAAAGCATAATATATTTAATAATCCAAATTTTTAAAAATTGCAATTATTTTAAATGGTTAGTTTATATACCTAATAGAAAGCTTATAAACGCAAAATATGCAATAAATGTATTTCTAAAATACAATTAAAAATTTACACCTTTTCATATAATTCATTTAAATATAAAAATAAATTTTACATAAATGCAGCAAGTACCTTTGAACATAGCTGAACCACTACAATTAAGTCTAGATTTCGGAGACACATAGGACATAGGAAATATATTCTTTGGCTTCGAAATTAAACTCGACCACAACCAATTCCCATGGTACTTTCATTACTAGTAACCTACTGTTAAATTTCATCAAAATACCGGCATTATTTTTTGAGTTATGGTGTTTGTAAGATATATGTTTGTTAGTCCTTGAACTTTTCAAGGGTTCCAGGACCCGAAATTATGGTACGATTTCGCCCATATGCAGTCCCGTCATACTTTCAATACTAGTTAACCCTTGTACACAATTGGAACGCTCTATCTTAATTTTAAGTTACTAGTTTTATTAATTTCGATGATAAGCTTTTACACATTGGGGGTCTAAGAGAGGTTCTGAACCACCACTCCAATTGATCCTAAATTAGGGGGGCACGCAAGAAATAATAAAGAACACCCTTGTGGCAAATTGGAAGCTTCTACATTTGTTTCAAGTTACTATCTTTATTAATTTCGAAAATATGCTTTAAGGGCCTAAGAACTAAGTGGCTGGTCCCCGATCCACTACTCCAATGGGGCCCAAATTTCAAAGACACTTACGAAATAGGAAGGGACACCCTGATACCAATTGGCCTAAATTCGATCAAAAAGTTCTAAGTTCTGAACCCATTGTCCAATCCTCACCGTACGTAATTACCGCCGTAGTTTCGCTGCCAATAACCTACAGCACAAATTTCATGAAGATAGCCTCATTAGTTGTTGAGTTATCGTGATTTTTTATATATGTTCCTTAGCCCTGACATCGATTAAAAGGTCCGGAATCCGAACCGTTGGGCTGATTTCGCCCTTATATAGTCCGCGCTGTACTTATAGTACTAGTTAACCCTTGTACACAATTTGAACGGTCTATCCTAATTTTAAGTAACTATTTTTAGTAATTTCGATTATAAGCCTTTAAAACTTGGGAGGTCTGAGAGGGGTACAGAACCACCACTCCAATTGATCCCAAATTAGGGGAACACGCAAGAGATAGTAAAGAACACCCTT
Source organism: Dolichopus griseipennis (assembly GCA_963082915.1). NCBI lineage: Eukaryota > Metazoa > Arthropoda > Insecta > Diptera > Dolichopodidae > Dolichopus > Dolichopus griseipennis. Next base: position 38,211,092 of record OY720442.1, on the reverse strand, counting down.
GTGGCAAATTGGAAGCTTCTACATTTTTTCAAGTTGTTATCTTTATTAATTTTAAAGATATGCTTTAAGGTCTTCGGAAATGTGTGGCTGGTCCCCGACCCACTACTCCAATGGGACCCAAATTCACAAGACACTTAGGAAATAGGAAGGGACACCCTGATACTAAATTTGGAGGTTCTATCTTTATTGGTTTCGGAATTATGCTCGTTTGGCCTAAATTCGATCAAAAAGTTCTAGGTTCCGAACCCATGGTCCAATCCCGACCTTACGCAATTCCCGAAATAGTTTCATTACTAGTAACCTACAGCACAAATTTGATGAAGATAGCGTCATTAGTTGTTGAGTTATCGTGATTTTTTATATTTGTTCGTTAGCCCTGAAACCGATTAAAAGGTCCAGAATCAGAACCCATGGGCCGATTTCGCCCATATGCAATCCCCGCCGTACTTTCAGTCCTAGTAACCTACAGTTAAAATTTCATCAAGATAGCTCCATTATTTTTTGAGTTATCGTGCCTACGGACGGACGGACGGACATGGCTATATCGACTAAGGCGGTCACGCTGATCACAAATATATATACTTTTCCATATCTAGCTCGCTTCCTTTAGGTGGTTACAAACACCATACCAAAGTTAATATACCCCTTTACCTATTCTATAGGTGTAGGGTATAAAAAATGAAAAACTTAACGTTTTAATAAATTTTCTTATGTATGTATTTGTTTTGCCGCTGAAGTTATATAGTGTAGTACAGTGTACGACATAAAAGTATGTCTTACATTGTACGTTATGATGGGATGCGTTGGATGCATTCGTAAGAGTTTCATTAGTTGAAAATACATACCAATGAAAGTTTGGTATGTTCAGGTTCAACTTTTGTTGATAAAAAGGGTAAATAATGTGTGTTCCGAAGTAAATTTTAAGTTTTTAACTTTATAATACAGTCAAAACTGTTCTATGTTAACCTTCAAGATATTTTCAAATTTAAAATATATTAATAATGTTAGTTGATCCTACAAACACTTTTCAAGTTTGAAACAAACTCCTCCTCTTGTTAAAGCATATCTTTAATAGATTAACTTCCAACTTCTCAACTACTATTAGATAACCAAAATTTGCTTCTTCTTTTATTGTCCACTAAACCACGTTTATTTTTCTATACTCGTATTTAAGTACAATTTCTATTATTTCATAATTTTTTTTAATTTATGTCACTTTTTTTTTTTATAACTTGTATATATTTATTTTACTCTTAACTTACCACATAACCTTGAAAATGTTGAGTTCGGGTAACATGTAATTTTTTTTTCTCTTTTTATTTAATTAAAAAAATGAAAAAAAAAAATCGTTTTTAGCATAAAAAACGAGTGAACTACAAAACAAAACGCAAAATTGAAATAAATATATGTATAAAAATATATATGTACATCTATGTGTCTATATATATACAAAATTTGTACTTACTAGACTTTAAGGTTTTGTTTTTTCATTTAAATTTTTACGCATTTCAGCCAAAAATCTATTTTGAACGTTTCACTTGGTTTCTCACCAAAGTCAAATTTTACACTTGAACTTAAGTACCCTATACACTATAGTAATATTATAAATTACTATTTCTGGGTATGAGTGTGTTTGTGTGTATATTAAAAATATGTATCAGCAAAAGGGTAAAATTGTTAAATAAAAATTTTATAAAAAAATTCACAATCACAATTCACAATTCACAATATTATAGCATTAGCAGTAGCAGTGAGTAGTGAAAAGTGATACGACTTGTTTGTCTGTGTGTATATATTATTCTGTGTAAACTATAGAGTACATTGGATTTTCTGGTTTTTATTTAAGTACTACCGCGTGTTCAGATTTAAAAAAAATTAAACGAAAAGAAAAGAAAATAGTAAAGAAATAATATTTTTTTTTTTCAGAAATTGAAATATTTTTATTTATAGTTCCGTTGTCTTAGGAGTTGCTTACATTTTGCTTATGCAAATTTTTTGCAAAACCATAAACGAGTAGAACGTGTTTTAAAAGAGTAGAATGAAAAAAATAATTTATTTAAAAGTACTTGTGATATATATAATTATATTTATATATATATATATATATAAATATATTTATATGTATATTTATATATATGAAGAGTGCAGGCAAATAACAATCAACGTCACTTTTTTTAGAAATTGAGAAAATTCAATTAATATTTTCAAAGACTTCTTGCGTATAAAAATGTTCTGAAAGTGTCTGTAAACAAGCTTCATAATTAATGTTTATCCTATTCTTAAAGAAATACAATACAAAAAAATTAAAATAATTTAATATTTTCTTATTTTATTTACAAAAAAAAAAACTTAGTTTCAAAAAAATTCAGTTTTGTACGAAAAAACAATCAAATATTAAAAATTTAGGGAAAAATAATCAAACAAAAAATAATTTAATAAAAAATAAAAACATAAATAGTTCAAATTAAGTAATTCATTAAGTTTATTTATTAAATTTTTATAACGTTAAAACGTATGGATTTGCTTAATTATTATCGTCTGTGTCCGAAACTTGATTCGAATGCGGCAGTGCTTCAAAAAACCGCTGCGCTTCGTCTCTGCAAAATTCTTTAAGTACCATTAAATCATTATATTTTCCAGATGAAAGTGGAATTAGGCTAGTGTAAGAAGGCTTTAAATTTTGTGAACTGTTACCAGTATTTTTATATCTGATTATGTACGAATTCCATGGGCCGTTATATGTGTTTCTTAATTGGAGTGTCCGACTGTGTTCCTTTGTTATGTAGATTTCAGAAATTGGCCTCGTTGCAAATGGAGATTTTTTTTTATAATGATTATTTTCCAAATAACTGCCCCAGTTTTTGAAAATATCTTGTTTACTTTTAATAATGACAAAGGGCGAGGGTTTGACCCGTGAAGATTTAACATGATCGTTCCATTCATCAGGCAATTCTATTTTAAGATTTTGTTTTATTAATCCCATATTTTTGTCACATTCCATGTAACTATGGCCTCGAACGGGAAATGTTATTTTAAATTCCCGTTAGAACATTTTTATTTGTAATAGTCAAGTCAAGTCAATAAAAACAATTCAAAATTTGCCATATTAAAAAAAAACTGACATTGATTGTTTTTTCCATTAAAACTGTGACATTGATTGTTCTTTCCCTGTACAGGAAATTTTGAACAGGCTAAAACTTTGATCTCGTTTGGTTTTACATTATTTAATGTTGATAGAACGAAAGATCTCATTTTTGCCTTTCCAATGATACCCATATTGCATTTTCGAAAAAAATTGACATTGATTGTTATTTGCCTGCACTCTTCATATATATATATGAAGTTATATATAGTTATCAAAATATCTGTAAAAAATATGTATAGGGAGACAAAATGGCGATACCTTTAATAAAATAAATAAAAAAAAAAACACAAGAATTATTAAGCGTTCCTACTTTTTTTATGAACTGGAACACTTTTTTTTACTTTATTTTCCTGTTTTTTTTTTTCGACGTTTGGAATTGAGGTACCTACTCTTTGTATGTATTATTTTTTATCTTGACTTATTTAAATATTGCATTAACCTTGGCTAAGATACTTTTATATATATATAAATATACGAAATCCCATTTATATTTTTTAAGCACATTTTTAAATAAATTTTAAAAAAAGTGCTTCTTGTTTTTATTCTATGTGTCAATCTATATGTCAACACTGTCAATCTATGTGTCTGTTTTTTTAAAATTTTAAAGACTATGAAGTAAAGCTTTTAAGTTTATATTATTTAATAATTTCAAATAACCTATAGGTATCTAGATCATCTCATTTTTAATAATTATTTTATAGAAGAACATTTTTATGAGCTAATCTACCGGAAACAACGTTTTCATAAAAACTCTTATATGCGTCATGATAAAATATTTTTCTCTAAACACTTCGATGGCGGCCTAAAGATTTTTCCACCTTTATACGTTTCAATATTTGGTTGAATCGAATTAGGCTCCGTTAACCCTCACGATTTTGCGTTATGTGAGATAAAAATTTTAACTGCTGTTCTAATTGAAACCCGCGCAAATTTTTGACATATAAATAATTATTACTGAGTTTAAATGTTATACTTTAAGATTTACCCATTATCTAATTTGAAGGAGACGTCCTTACTTTTATTGATCAGAAGAAGTGAGAATTTGTACGAATTACAAATCCGCCCACAAAAGATTCGCAATTTTTTAACGATATATTTTCTAAAATAAGTGCCATGTAAAAGGCTTAATTTTATACATCGCATCATTTTTTTGTATTTGGTAGGTACTTCAAAAAGAAAATCTTCATACCTAGAGGAAAATTTTCTTTATAAGGAGGTATCGTTTTTGGATCATTATTCTTTTTTCTTTTTTTTTTTTTGAGTTTCTTCAAGGAAAGTCTGATTTTAAAATGGATTTTTTTTATTTTTAATAAAATAAAAGAAATTTCTTTTGGATTTATTAAAGTTTGTATATCATAATAAATTGATTTTAATCGAATTTTTAGGTGAAGATCTTAAATTTATTTTGTCTTATATAAATATTTAATTGGGTCTGATTTTATTGAAATTATAAATAACGTAACCTAAAAAAAGAAAATTTTTTTATATTTTTCAAGGTAAAATTTTAAGTTTTTAATAATTTTTGGAAAAAAAAGTATTGATATAAATAATTTAATGTGAATATATTAATACTTTAAGCTACTGTTGGAAGTATTATATTTATTCCATGTACCTACTTATTTTCATAAGTGAAAATTAAACAACTAAAATATTTTTTTTTGTTGCCTTATAATTACAAGTAAGATAAATTTAAGGTTCATTGACCATGTTTGGTTTCTTTTCATTGTAATACTTCGTTCCGTTCAAACATCTGGTGTGGTGAATTAAGAAATATTTACTGTTATAAGTAATTTTTCATAAATTGTGGATTTCATAAATTAAGGAATATTTAAAAAAAAGTTTTTACATCGAATTGTATTGGATGGTAATATGGTATTGATTTGGTGAATTTGTTGATTTTAAATGCATATAATAGAAAATAATATTTTAATATATTCTTCATTTGATTTTAATTTTGAAGATGAAGTGGAAATTATTATTCTTTTTATTATTATAATATTTGTCCAGGGAAATAATTTTTAACAAACGCATTCAATTAAATGTGTTTTGCTATATGTGTTCAATTATAAAAATATAAAATATTAATATTTTATTGGATGTGTTTTATTTTAGAAAATAAAATATCAAAAGTTATCACAAACAGGCCATAAAATATTTTTTATGAAAAAAAAAAAACAAACAAAAAAACTAATAAAAAATTTTTTTTTATGAATTTAATTTATTTTAAATGTTTATGAAAAGTTCATTTCAGTTTTTAAAACTCACAGAATATTTTCTGGAAATTTTATATAAATAGTAAAAAATTTGGATATTAAAAATTAAGACTATGCTATACGGGAACATTTCTGTAGTAAGTCTTCATTATTTTCAGTGAAAATCTAAAATAATGGCGAAGGCCCAATGTTCGTTTTGTTGTTTTGTAATGAAAGCAATTTCAAAGTTTTCCTCATCGCTGAAATAAAGCCAAATGAAATGCACCATTGAAATCAAGCAAAATAAATTTTTTTTTAACTACATTAGGTATAATAAAGAAAATTTCAAATTAAATTTATTTGTTTGAATAGTTTCTTTAAAGATTCTTCACTTTTCTTCAATTTGATAATGCAAAACTCACTTCAAAACTCAACATTTGTTTAATACAATTTTACGTACATAAAAATTTTACGTTCTTTAGATTTAATTTCGTAAATATCTAGAAATATCTGAGATAATTAAATTTCTATATACAGTATAAATTTGGTTAATAATTTTAAGATGATTAAATGAACATGTATAAAATTTTCTTCCAGAAAAAAATTGTTCTTAAAATTAGTTCTTTTTTAAAAAAATTTTCTAAGAACAGAATTAAAGCAATCAAATTTTTTTTAATAAATAAAAATGTATACATATTTTATTTCATTTTAATTTCGATTTTAGTGAACAAAAATTTATTTGGTTTGTTAATTCTAAATAAAATAAAATTAATATTTTCTTTAAAATTTATTTATAAAATTGTTTAATATAGTTTTAAAATGGACGTTAATAGAAATCAAAATTGCGAATTAATAATAAAAAATACATTATTTTATTTTAAATATTTATTGAATATAAATATTTCCAGTCTATTAAATTACATATTTCTATACTTATTTCATTATTATTGTTATTTATATCATTATTTTAATAATATTTTGAACTATTAAAAATTTAATTATTTTAAACATATAAATGTCTTAAATGCCAAGCGTGTAAAATTAAATGATTTGCCATCACATTTAATTTTATTTTATAATTCTATTGGATATCTATCAAAACTACTTATAAGTATAATAAGTATACTATATACTTATATATAATCATGTTTGATACAGCAATATATGTCCAATGTGCAATTTGCCAAATGTTATCTAATAATAATATTTATATTTAACTAATTTTTGTAGAATTGTACATATTTGAGAGAGGCAATGGCAATCGATTCTGCGAGTAAATTACCGAATAATTAAAAAACATGCTGATTTCGTGTGGTTCCGTATTTCATATTTAACGGTCTCTGATTGTTTTTTGTGGGGTTTCTTTATCGTATTTACGTTAATAAAACACAAAACTTTCGGGCAAAATATTCGGACAGAAAATAAAAAAAATTTTTATAAGCATTTCAAATCAGTCAGTCTAAGTTGGGCCATCCTGCATGTAAAAGCATGTATTTTTAATATTTTTTTATTCATTTATTTATGTACTGCCCCCTACCGCATTTGATGTGATAAATGAGTGAATTTGCCTTTACTTCTCTGGTGTAGCACAGTTTAATTTATTTTATATTAATGTGTAAACTATTAATTTATTAATTATAAATTATATTTTTTTATTAAATATAATCCAACCAGGATTTGAACCCGAGATTTTTCGATTGAAAAGCCGCCACTCTTATCACTTTTTCAATTTAAAATTACTAAGTCCTAACATCTACATTACAATTAATTAATTTGAACTTAATCTGGTTTTAAAACTGTAAAAAAAAAATAAATAAAATTGTATTCCTGATTAGTGATTACTGATTACATTATATTCAATAAGTAATTAATATCGTTTTTTTGAAAAATATCTTTAAAAGCTTACGGTATTAAAAATATATATAATTCCTTTCTAAAATCAATTGTTAAAGTTTAAATATATTTATTAGTACCGTAATAGAATTTTTGAAAGTACAAAAGCTAAAAAACTTTTGAATATGAGTTAATTTTTGAATTGAAATTTAATTAGGAGGATTTACTTGATTTTCGGTGATTACTAGTATAGTGAAGCAAAATTAAAAAGTATGGTATTTAAAACTATTTAAAGTCTAAAGAAATGAACAAAGAAATGAAAGAACATTAACCTACAAATTAATAACACAATCTTATATACATATATAAAATAAATTATAGAGTTACTTAGAAATAATATTTAAAATTTATCTAAATAAATCATAAAAGATCCGGCAACATTAATATGTAATCAATTTTTTAAAAAATGTATCTATTGAATTTCTGAACTATGTACTTATTTCCTTACTTTAAAAATTTTATTTTGATTTTTGAATAGTTTTTTTTTTTTTGCCAAATTTTACAATAAAAATTCTTCTTTTCTTATTTAATTTTTCGAAATTTTGTGTTATTTTTATCATAGGAAAAATATCATAAATCATTTCTGCTTCTGCTCCAAAAAAAAGAAATTTATTAAGACGTAAAATTTATCAAGTTCTTCGAATATTAAATATTAGAAGAAAATTTATTTTAAACTTTTTTAAAAAATTTTACATACTTATAATAGCACATATTATTATAGAAAGACAAATTATTTTAAATATATGCAAAGTATGTATACATGTGCAATAAATATATAATATTTTATAAATAAATGGAAATAACTATATCAAGGTCATTTTAACACTATACACTTACATAAAAAAAACTTATTTTAATATTTATATAGAAATTTAAAAATTAATGATGTGTAAATGTCAAAATTTTCTCTATTAACTTATAAACTTTAATGAAAATTTATGACTTGATATATATTTTGACAAGTAGTGTACTTGTTGAATTTTTCTTTTTTTTTTTCAATAAATTTCATATTTTTAATGAAAGTTTATTGAAAAATATTATTTTATTTTTTTAGTTAAATTTTTTTTTTAATTATATTAATTTTTTTTATTGAATTATTGGCGAATGAAAATTAATTCAAAAGTTGTGTATACAAATATTTTACAGTCAAATTACTGTGTCAACTATATGATGCATATAAACATTTTAACATTTGGTTAATTTTATTTCTTATTATTACCCTAGAATATAAACCCTAAATAATAAGAAATAATCCACATAGCCTACCTATCCACATAGCCTACCCTATCCACATAGCCTCTTCATTTATCTTTATTTAGCGCTAAATCTCTGTATTTCTAACAATGTTTTCCCAGATAAGCCACTTTCTCTCTGGTTTGTTCTCCTGCATCCTACCGATGTTATGGACACCTTAGAATGTGAACAATCCATATTTTTTCTTATTTGGATCCATAGTTCTTGCTTCGTCATTATCCAAAGCTCCTCAGTCTTGCCCGGAATATGCAACATATTATTCTTAAGCATTTATTCAGAAAGACTTGTAATTTTTGCATTTTATTTCTTGATGCAACCATGTTTCGCTTCCATATAGTAGTATTGACTTGACACATGCTTCGAAGACTCTAATTTTCGTTCCATGACAAATTTTAATTACAATTACAAAATTTTTGAATTTCATTGGGAATCATGATTTCTAATTCATTTTCTGTTTACAAAAATGTCTACCATTCTTTAATTTTCGAAGAACGATTTGATATTGAACTGCTAAATAAGTTAAAAAAAATGTATACTTATATGAATAAGTACTGTTAGAAAAAAACTGTATAACTGTTATTAATCGTAATCTTAATTTTTTTAATGTTTGGATGATTATTTTATGAAGAACAAATTCTTCCAAGTTCTTTGAAATTTTCTGAAATATATTAATAAAGCCTTAGTGTAATTTTCAGCATCTAATTATGAAATATAAATTGAACGATGTACGCTAACTTCAAATATATATATATTTCAATTTCCCATACTTTATACTCATACTTAGTTCTTGTCTATTTTCTTATATGCTTCTGATACTCTATTTTTCGAAAATTTATGAAATTGATCTAAATTATAAGTACTTTATGTTTATACAGAATAAATTATTTCATACACAATAAAGTACTTCATACACCATAAAGTACTTTATGCACCATAAATTATTTAGTATACACAATTTACTACAATTAAAATTCACAAATCATTATAAATAAAATTACAAAAATAATTAGAATTTCAATCTATTTCCAAACAAAACTTAATAATTAATATTTTATAATTAAATATAAATATTTAAAAAAATTTTAATAATTCATAGTTAATTAACATTTGACAGGCAATTGAAGCAAATAGACAGGTAATCAAAGTATTGATAGTTCAAACAAAATCATTCATTCCTCTTCGTACTTTGTACTTTTCTATAAAAGTCTTCAAACTTATTAAAATAATGACTTTACCTTAATTTCTAATTAAATACAAAAACTTAAAATTGACATGATTAAAAAGAAGAAAAATGTTAAAAAAAATTTCATAAATCAAAATATACGCGATCATTTACGCTTGTACTTTGTTACGTCAATATAAATTTTAAAATATTTTTTGCTGTTGTTTTTCATTCAATTTTTCAATGAAGGTTAAATTTAATGGGAAAATTCATATATGTACATGTGGTTTTCTTTGATTTTTTAGCAAAATTACAAAAAAAAAGTAAAAAAAAAATTTCAAAAAATTTTGTTTTACTGATATTTTGTTGCTTCGTTTTTTATGTAATTTGTTGCAAAAACCACGCGATCAATGTACACAAAGTGAGCGCAATTCAATTAAATTAATTTTTCGAATGTAAATTTTTTTTTATACAGAGGTGTACATACTACTTTTGATATAATTTAATATAAAAACGTTTTATTAATGAATTATTTCAATATTATGTTTGTAATACTAAAAAATTTTTAACCTACTTTTGAAATAAACAATTATTGTTATTAATTTTGTATTTTATTATTTCATAAATTTGAAGCTTTCATCATTTTCTTAATAATCCGTTTCATTCTGTTTTTTTTATGTTTTTTTATTTGTTTTCACACTTGTCTATTCAACGTTATGCTTTATGCTTTAAAATCTATATGACATTTCAATATTTAACATAAATTTTTTTAAAAAAGAATTACTTACATAAAAACATAAAGCAAATTTTTAAACGATTTGTGAAAATTAAGATATTATTTATTTTTAAAGAATTTTTGGCAATTTTCCCAAAAAAATTATCTTTTGATATTTTTTGGATTTTGTTAATTCTTTTTTAAATCTTTTTGACAAGACAAAATCAAAGTTAATATGGTGACAATAGAGGAAAATATTTAAATTTTTTCAAAAAAAATTTGTTTCTTCTATTTTTCTTTGATTTCAAATTAACGAAAAATTAAAATAAAATAATTATAATCTTCCGTAATTGTCATAGGACAGTTTTCATTTTTTTTTTCTATTTTACTTATATGCATAATATTATTAAATTTTTGGTGTGAATGATCATTTAATTATGGTTATGTGATGTTTTTGAAATTATTTGTATCAGTTTGACATGATTTTTTATTGATTCTTATATTGGTTTCCTACTTTTGACCTAAAATAAATTGGTGTTAGGGAAATTTTGAAAAGACTCTGGGTATCGTGTGAGGTTTTTACTTATTTAAGCCAAACTCCATCAGTGGCTAATATCGATACCATGCAATTGAGAATTCAGCATTTTCTCTATATAATTCACACAAATCTTCATTCTTATTCCTCAGTTTCGAAAAAATCGTCATTTTAATTGCTGAGTTCCAGTTGTTTGCAAAAGTTCTGATGATTTCTCATTGAACTTTCTTAAGAGGAATCATATGAGGAAATTTAATAAATATCACAACTACTAAACTCAGGTTATCAGGGAGAACTATATAAATTGTTATCTAAGACATTCTACATTATTATATAATATGTTTAGATTATTTTTATTAATAGGAGTAATTTATTGTCCAGTACGGCAGTTTATTTCCGTCGTGTTCTAAAATTTTAGGAATATGTTACAGGCAATCCTTTCTTAGTTTATTAGTTAAACAATTAGGCCATAAAAAAATATAAACCGATTTTATCCATATTACGAGTAACTATTTAATTTTTACATTTCTTTAAAAAATGCATTGGATAAAACAAATAATAAAATATTTATGTAACGGATGTTACAAGTAAAATGGTCAGCAAATTTTAGTTTAAAAATTGTTTCAAATCTCATAAAACTAATGCATGTATTTTAAAAATGAATATATTATGACGTATGGGTTATTATTATTCAATATATTTATTTATTTATTTATTTATTAAAAGGTATCATCAGATTATTTGAAAAAATTCCCACATCACATTCAGTCTGTCATAATTTAAAAAAAAAATTATTAATCATATTACATACATAATTACAAATATTCGTTAATTTAATTGCAATTTACTATCTCGCCTTCTATACTGCACTCTCCACTTAAAAATATCATTTATTACCTTCAAATTCAACATATTTAATTTATAACATCTGTTTTAAGGAATAATTTAAAAAATAATGAAAAAAAAATTCTTCAAAATTTTCCTCGTATATATTCTGCATTTTTCTTATACTAAAATTAAAATAATTTAAAAAATAAGAACAAAAACAATTTAAAGTACAAAAATTACTTTGAAATTTAAATATTTTCAACATTTATTTTGACACGAATGTCATTACATTGAAACAAGCGTATAAAGAAATTTCTTTTCACCACCTACCTCAAAAAATTTCAACACTTTAATTTATTTTTTTTTTTATTTTCAACACATTATCTTCTCTTTTTAGCCTTGTTATTTGTTTGTAATCTTATATATTCCAATTGTCTTAATAAATATTTGTTTGTGTGTATAAGCAAGTAGGTACATGTTTCTATAATATTATTTAATAAAATATGAAAGGCAAATAATTAAGAAGAGTTCAGATAAGATGAAAATTCTTTAAATTCCCTAATTTTTTGATTCTATATTTAATTCTTATGTGAATTTTGGAATTTAGAAAAGGGTACGATTGTATAAACACCCCTCTAATAGGAGCTATAAAATAAATTGTTAAATTATTTCACAAACAGAATGTAATACGTGTAAACGCGTACATGTACTGTATTTTCTTTACGTACCAAAAACAAATTTTTATAGGAGTAAAAATTAAATTTGACATTCATTGTCATGATTTTTGTTTTTGTTTTTTTTTTTTGCACATTGGATAAGAAAAGAAAATTACAACAAAAAAAAAACAAAATTGAAAAAGTAAAATAAATAAAGAAAAATATTTAATTTCATTAAAATTACTTGTAATTTATTTTACTTTTTAATTATTTCACAGTTATTTTTTTTCGAGTAGGAATTTTTTTAATAGAAAATTTTACTCATGATTTAAAGATATATATATATATATATATATATATATATATATATATATATATATATATATATGTATATTTTTTAAATGAAAAATTTTTAGAAGTGTATTGCCGATTCATAGCGTAACTGTGAAATAAAAGAAAAACCAATTATAAGCCGTGGGAAAAATTTTAAATTCTGGGGTTTAAAAAATGGGAAAACTTTTTAAAGTAAAATACATATATGTATATACTATATACTAGATTTATTTTAATATTAACTTAGATAATTCATGATTTATTGATGTGTTTTTCAATTTTTGAAATATATTAATATTAATTATGAATTGGATCAAATTTCTATTAACCATTTTATTGTAGTGAATATAAAAAAAACTAGTGATATAAGTCATAATAAGATGGCTGTGTGTTGTACAGTTAGTATAGTACAGTTATATTAATATAATAGTACTTAGTATAGTTGTCAACTGAATAAGCTATTTGAGGATTCGATATATTTTGGGCAAAAAATTAATAATTTAATAGTGTTAGTAATTTCTATCTAACAATTGTATTTAATATGAATGTTTTATTAGGGATTCAGTTGTTGAATCAAACTTTTACAAAAAAAATATCAATAATTGAGTGAATGTAAGTTCATTTAAGAAAACATACCCTGACATCGTAAATGTGTTTGCGACGTCCTGAAAACAATGTCGCATGATCGTAAATGTAAACTTCCAGAATTTTAGATTGTCTCATGATCGTAAATTCATTTTACATTGTATTCGCGACCTATTTTCACGGTGCGTGTTGTTAAATTGGGTATCGAAAATTTTTTGGAAACAAAACACAAATAAAAAAATTAAAAGTTATTTGAATTTTGAAGTTTTAATTTGAATTTTGGCCAGTTGACTTTAATTTTTGTGGTGGTGAAGTCCTTAATTTAAAAAAAATAAAAAAAACATGGAAGAAAAGTAATTAAATATTAATTTATACTTTTCAAAGATTGTTTCTGTAGAAAAAAATATTAGGCACATATTAGGCTAAACAGCTCGTTGGTACATGCTTGAAAAGGGGGGACATGTTATATTTTTATTATTAGAATTGATCTTAATGAATTTCACATACAATTTGAACATATGATAGTACTAGACCTTATAACATAACATGTAGCAACGTCATAGATGTTCAATAAATTGTAATAATTTTGTTTTTGAATTAGAAGACATATCTGTATCTGGGAGTTATATTATTCAATTAAATAATTTGTTTATATTATATTAATGTATTTTGTTTATGAAAGATTTATAATCATATATTATATAATTATAACCAGAGCCTCTCAAATGAAAGTTCACAACCCTGACCAATGTGTCATCCAAAGTTCTTTATTTTATATATTGTATGCAACGTTCAGAAGTATATAAATCTTTAAAAAATATATACTCTGATTTCAGATATCCCTCTCCCTTTTTTGCTTTTCGCTTCCGTACGAATTGCGTATATCGGTATTAAAAAATTAACATTGTATAATAACTGACTCGAATAACAGATAATATATTTGAATGTCTACGAAAGTAAGATTGCAGAAGTATGTACCTTCAGAGGTTTACAACATATAATGGTCAATCGAATTTCCCGACTTAACAAGAGCAAATGACCTCCCATTAAGTTATTGGTACTTTATCCCCAAGTTATATTTATTATCAACATCAAATTCTACAAATTTAATATAAGTTATCAAATAACAACATTATTTTATATTATTAATTTAAAAATCATTTTAAGTAATTTATTTGAAATAAAAGATTTCAATTGCTCTTTTGTATATTGGTTTTTTTTCTACGTTAAATTTTTATCTGAAAATATAAAAAAAAAAACATTCTATGGTTTCACATATTATTCCAATATACAAAATTTATTTATTTATTTACTTAAATTTAAATGAAATCATATAAACTGAATAAAAAGTATAAAAATATTATTTGCTATCGCGAGTGAATATGAGAATGAGATACTAAATTAATTTCATTTGAATATAAACATAAACAAATATTTTTCCATTTATTTTTATTATATTTTCCAAGTTAATAATATCTATAGATACAATATATAGTATCTTTAAAATTGAAATGATTTTTTAAATTCAACAATAGAATGTTTTAAATTACGAATATTTTTGTAAAGATTATTAGGTAATATTTTGTTGTTTATTGAAAAAATTTTTATGTATAAGAAAATTTCAGATGATTTGTTGATATTAAGTTTTTAATTTAGAAAATAATATAAATAAATAATAAAAATTCCGAAAATAATTAATAATTATTTTAAAAACAAATCAATTGAGATTTGAATTCAATTTTTTTTTTCAAACTAAATTGCAAATGTGATTTAAGTTATTTCTTCAATTAATAATTGCATCGAGATAGATAAAAACATTGGGATTTGCATAATTTCTAATTACTAAAAAGTAGTTGAAATGCATCACAAAAACGAATCACATCAAAAAACACTGCTTACTGCCAGTTAAAGGAGTGATAAAAGATCATGATTTAATGTTTATTGGAAATTATAGAAATCTGTAAATCAAAAAAAGGGGTTTATATAATATTTATACCCGTGAATACATATATGATCGGGGATATTAAAATTGCTCCTCCATTTGTAACGCATTGATCTAGACGAGAGTACGTATCGGATCAGCATCGAAAAGTAAATCGATCTAGCTATGTGTGTCTGTCCGTCCGTCCGCCCATCCGTGTGGCAGCTCGATAACTCAAAAACTAAAAGGGCTATAGTTTTGAAATTCACACAAAGTCATTTTTAGACAATTTCTAGGTTCTCTATTGTTTTTGGTTTAAATCGAAACAAGGTTTCGGTGAGCTGCCATACAATTTTTTTACACCAATATGAATTTCTTCAAAACTAATTATACTACGAAGATGAAAATTATACAGAGTTGGTTATACAACAGAACAAGCACCTATATGAAGTTTCAAAATGTTTCGGCCCTATTTTCGAGCAGCTGCCATACAAAGTTGTTAATTCGATAGTTGTAAATCTAATGAAGATATGAGGTTAAAATTAAAACTGGGAAGGTAAAGTAATAGGCCATTTTTGGATATCACTCGGACTTTTATGGGGGACCAATTTTATTTTTTTTTTTTTTCTATAAGCAAAAATTATGGTGTCGGATGAGTTCAAATTTTTGCGAACATTTTACTTTTTTATATTTTTTTTGTAATATATGTAATAGCATAAGGAAAATAATTAACGGTTTATTTTATTTTATACATCATTTTGGATATGCACGGGTATCTAAAAGTTGACACGGGCAATAATAACCTACCTCGTTTTTTACATAAAAGATATTCACAAATGCACGTTATTTTAAATATTTTTTACGAATTTTACAATTTTCATTCATAATTTTCTAATTTTCACTTTAAGTCTTTTAAAAATATATACATACCGATCATTTATCATTCTTTCTCGAATTTCGAGGTAAAGGGCAGATACTAGTTACATATTATTTAGAAAAAAACTTAATGAATTTAATAATTGTGCATTAAAGACTTGAAGCACATAAGTTATAAGTTAAAAAAAAATTTAATATTACATATATATTCCTTGGTATGAAAGTTATCAATAAGATCAATTGAGAATCCTTCCAAGAGTAACTACAATCAATATGAAATGGATCTCACACTAACGGTAAATTTTTATCTCGTGATTTGTTTTCTTTTCACTTTGGAATAATAAATCTTAAGATTTAATTTAAATGATTTTCTATATATTGTAATTATTTGTAATTTTTCAAAATGTTATTTAAATCGAGGTAACCAGATAATTTTATTTATTTAAGACCGTTTTAATAGAAAAATATACTGTCTAATTACACAGTACCCAAATTTATCAAGATTTGATTTTTATTTAAATTTCATTTAATTTTGTCATTGAATTTTAGATTGGTTTTAAATTGGTTGTAACTAAGGATATTTAAAGTTGTTAGATTGGTGTTTACATAATTTATTTTATAACGTTATTATATTCTTCTTAATATGTACTTGTATTATGTATTTCTATAATCGTAAATTAATTCGTCTTTAAACAATATACAGGGTGTTTTCTGTAAATAAATTTTGTGTTAAAAAATTTTGAAACTTTTTCCTGTAACATAATAGCGTAAATGTGGTTTTTTTAGAAGCATGCAGTTTACAAACTGTAAAAAATAGTTAGTAGGTACTTGTTTAAAAAAGGATTTCTTAAGCTTTCGAATACATTTTACAGAATTTTCATAAGTAGTCTAGAAACAGAGTTGGGAGTAAAATTATAAAAACTAAAAAACAATTTTGAAATTTCATTTGAAATTTAGTATCATGAATACTAGAAGAGGCCCAGCTTATTCCTCAAACAAAAAATGTGCCTACTCATAAGTATCTATGCAGTGGTGTATAGCAGTGCACTTAATTAGCAAACACCCTATATATATATTTAGATCTGATATATAAAGATATTGTACTAATGTTGAAAATGATGCTTTAGATAAAAATTCAAGATACTTCTGATGTATCCTCATTACGTCCAAAAATTTCTATTTAACTAAATTCCTAAAATCTATAAGATTCTTTCAGAAAATTGAAAATAACTCAAATCGTTAAATTATCACAGATTAAGTTATAATCAATTTTTCTTTATAATTTAAGACAACGACTCCCGTGAGTGTCTGTAATATAGAAATTGTGACTAATTTCCAAAATTTGTAAACAAAAAAAAACCATCGCAAAATGTAATTGGAAAATTTCCAAAACAAACGTCACAAAATTTTGAAATTATTCAATAAAATTATGTAAATTTGATTTTGTTAAAATTTATAAAGTAATAAACAAAGAAAATTTTAAAATTTAAATGGAAATAAAAATAAAAATTAAAAAATTATAATTTAAAAGTAATTTTAAATTTTAAATCAAAAATTTTAATATTTTTAATTTATTTCTACTGAAAATAAATTAAGATATTTTTTTATTTTATTGCAAAAATATTCAATTTAATTTAAAATTAAATACAAATTATTTTTATTTACTGTAGTAAATATAGCTATATACCTTGTATATATAAATACAAATATATATATTTGTTTTTGTTCCGACCATTATATTTATAGTAAAAATTTTTCCACAAAAATTTTCAATTTCTTTCATTTGATTTTTCCATCCGTTCATATCTTTGCATTATGAATGAAAAATCAAATAGAATTAAAATTTCCAAGTGGGAAGATGCGGTTGGAACTTAATTAGTATACTAGTAAAAATATTTTTTAAAATATATGAATATTATTATCTTATGGCTAATAATTGCAAACATTTATTGGTCAAATGGATTATTTTAATTAGTTTTGTATTTTATTTTTATTTTACTTTGTAATTTTGATTTTGGATTTAAGATAATTTATAAAAATTGCAAAATGTATAATATTTAATTTATTTAAATTTAGATTTTTTTAAAATTATTTAATGGAATTAATTTGTGGAATTTTATTGAAGCTAATAAAATTATTTGAATTAAAAGAGATCACAATTCTGTTGTAGGTGAATTACAATTTAAAATTTATTAATATTATATGCCGCTGTGTTAAAATTAATGACAATTATAAATTTTAGAGTGTAGACTGGTGGTATTTTTTTAAATAAATATTAGTTTAGTTAGTATTCAATTAGTATAAAAAAGAAAACTGAATTAGATGTGTAAAAATTAATTGCAATAAATTATAAGTAGATTCTTTAAACTTGTATTAATTGAATACTATAGTCTTCATTTGTTAACTGTATCTAACATGGATTTAACTATATAATTATAATGGTTTTAACATAGATATAATAATTATACAATTCTTTTAGTAAATATTCTGTATTAATTTAATTTTTTTCTTAGAAAAATAGAAGTCATCCTACACATTGGGGTGATATTGTTGTATATTGGATTTAATTAAGATTTTTAAAGTATTTAAATTCAAATTTTAATGATAAATTTCGGCTTCTCTGAAGCAAATATTTCACACTTCCGGTTTCCAAAAAAATATATCCTGCTATAAAGCCTGTGCATTATTTTTAAGGACGAAAATGACATTTGAAAGCATCCTTGTTATTTTAATGTTTTTGTATGTACACTGCCACTGGTATATCTGTTAATCTAGTATATGTATATCCGTGATTTCACTTAGTAAGAAAACTTCTGTATAGAAATTTTGACGTTTATTTGATATGTGTTACCGTTGTGGAGATATTGTAGCTCAAAGTTAAAAATTTTTGAAAAAAATGATTTATACATTTTTGGAAAGATCGATAAGTTTATATTTAATTGGAAAGCTGGCAATACCGAGTATCATTGATATGTGAGTTGTTTGGCCTTACGCGGGTACCTTTGCTTCTGAAACCTAATTTAACACTAAGTCAAGACAAGTGGGCGAAATGTTATTTTAATGTCTTGTGTTGGCTGATATTTGGAGAAGCTAAACTTCTGTGTAAAAATTTTGAAGAATAAGTGATTTCCCGAAAAACTCTTATTTTTAAAGTTAAAGATGTCAGTCTAAGGTTAAAGATGTCAGTCTAATCTCAACCGTATACAAATAAATATCAATAACTTTAGTTTATATTTCATATTTTAAGAACTTCATATTTCAATCTAACAAACCTGTTACTTTTAGAACCGTTAAAACCATGGAAATATTTATTTTCCAAATAAGTCTTTGTGATCACTTAAAAATTATTTAAATACATAAGTAAATACGCAATCTTTCTACTCATTTAAATTTTTCTCACTTTCCTTCTTTCTATTTGTTTTTTTTTTTTTATTTTTTTATTGTTTTAGAGCAAAGAATGCAAAGACAACAAAGACAACAAATACTAACTAATAATTATAAGAACAATTAATATTTAAAGATAGAATTAGCACACATTATGTATACAGTACAAAAAATAAACATGTGGGTATAATTAGTGGGTTCAAGAACAGAATATATTTATATTTTAAAGTTTAAAATTTATGTAAGAGTGTTGACATTGAAATAGAAAATGTATTTGTGCAAACATAGGTATGACAAGTATGTTAAGTGAAAATAATAAAAAGAATAGAAAAAATAAATTTAATTTATAAAAAATTTAAAGAATTGGAATTTTGGCATTAATTAATTATTTGATGGTTTTTTAATTTACGATGTGTGTAGCAAAATTATTTATAGCTTA
This sequence comes from Dolichopus griseipennis, assembly GCA_963082915.1. Taxonomy (NCBI): domain Eukaryota; kingdom Metazoa; phylum Arthropoda; class Insecta; order Diptera; family Dolichopodidae; genus Dolichopus; species Dolichopus griseipennis. The sequence goes on along the minus strand of OY720442.1, from coordinate 38,191,174 downwards.
AAATTGGTTTATTCAATTTAGGTGATTGATTCAAAATAAAATTAAGTGATCAAACATGCTATTAATTTTCAATTTCATTTTATTTAAAAAACAACACTATAGAATCAAAGATAGAAGTGGTACTAAAAGCGTTTCAAGCGTTGAATTTTCAGCATTAGAATAACATTTTACTTACAAAATCTGTTTCAACTTTTTCTTTGCCAGCGTTGGTGACAGTGTAGTCTGTTCACAAGCAATATAAACATATTTTTGTATAACAGTAACATCTATCGCTACACTAGATTACATTTTTGTACTGAACGATTTGCAGCAAAATTAAATGAAATTTGATATTGAGTAACTTTGTAATATTTTGTTATTTTAAATAATTTTAGTTATGGCCATCAAAAATATTTCAATAATTCTATTTCTATCATTATTTATTTTTTCATAGCCTTTTTAAATTATTTTTTATATTCAAATTTTTAAAATTAATCAAATTCGGTTATTTTCAATATTTTATTTTTTATTTTTTAAACAATTTATATTTTTAATTTTATAATAAATGCTTCACTTTAAAAAATTCTCATAAAATCTTCTAAATAAACACTTTTTACATTAATATGTTTGCTGCAAAATTAATCTAGCGTTACACTGTAGCGTTAGATAAAAAAACCGTTCAGTAGAAAATTTTATCAGGTGGTACAATTTTCTTGTAGTTCTAGATGCTACTGAACGCGACCATAGTTGGATCATGAAATATTTCATAAATTTTTATTACCATGTGTAATATCTCTATACTGTACATTATTTGTGTGTGTGTGTGAGGTTAATTCAATATAATAACTCACGTTAAAATCATAATCATAAGAATAAAAATTTAAAGCAAATAATTTCAATATTTTATACAAGTTTTCTTCACAAAATTCTGAAATTAAAATATAAATAAATTTAAAAAGTTATTAAACATTCATCAAACCATATCGGTCGTTTTGCGCCACCCTGAATAACATATTTTTCATAACTTTTCGTAATTTTTGATCGCTGTTCTGTTGTGTACTGTTCCATTTCCAATTCCCCAAGTTTTCTTCACAAAATTCTGAAATAAAAAAAAAAAATATAAATAAATATAAAAAGTTATTAAACATTCAAACCATATCGGTCGTTTTGCGCCACCCTGTATATTTAATAAAATATGTAGCACATTAATATACAAATATTTTTATTTATCAGAGAATTGAGATAACTCTTTTTTACAAATTATGAGTCTCGAGTCTCGAGAGAAAACAAGCAGCTGATCATATGTTTAAAAAAAAGCAATAACAATTTTTAAGGACTTCGAATACTATTAAATATACCACCCAGAAGAGAATTGTTTTATATTCAATTTGTAGGTCATTTCAATTCTATTTTTAAAATCAGAAATATTTAATTTTTTATTTTAATTTTATAGTTTAAATTTTTAAAATTAATTTATAGCACCAACTGTTCACCAGATTTTATTTTCTTTACTTAGAAATAAACAGTTTTTCTTCCGCTATGTTGAATGATTCATTTTATATTAGTTATAATTAATATATTAATTATTATTTCATGTTGGAATAGAAATGTTGCGGTTTTTTCTTAAACATTTGTGACATTTGTGTTGTATAAAAAAAAACATAAAAATTATTAAAAAATTATTTTTAAAATATCATGATGACAAGACCTAAATCTTCTTTTTTTGGTTAAAACTTATAGATTATAACTATTATTGATAAAATAATGATTTCATTTTAATGTGGCAACAGAAGACTTGCGTGTATATCAGTTTAGTTTTGTTTTAATAACAATTATATATGTATATATTATATATATATTATTACTATGATGACGTTTTGATATTATACTTACTATACTACATATACTATAATCATTCAACCTCAATTAATTCCGTTGCGTAATATTAATTTGTTTTTATTTACTTGAAAGTATGTGTATATGTACAATGCATATACTTTAGTATATTTATGATTTAACATTTTTACAACTTTCACTCAAGAAAATTGATTGTATTATTCGTATAAATTGGTATAATGCATATTATACATGGATATAAGTATATATATGTATATACACATATATATATACGAAAGACTGGTAAGTCATTATTGTAAACAATATGTGTTTTATTCGCCTTTGAATTATCGTGATAATCGCATTATATATCATTCATCATCATCATTATCAACATGAATAACTTTATAATCATCATCATTATCATCATCGGTTTGATCATAATCAAAGTTATTGTAAAAGTTACCTGTGTAGTAAAAACAATTTTGCTTCATTTTACTCACAGAAAATAATGAAAAAAAAATCGGCAACGTAATCAACTTTCAATAATCTGCTGAGGTGTACATTAAATAGAGAAAAAAAACAACAATTTTTTTTGCATGATATATTGATGTTATCTAGCATTAAATAAATTAGGGTTGCCAATTTCCCTCAATAATAAAGAAGTATCAAAATTTAATAAATAACTAAGTAATTGGAAAAAATTAATTGAATTTAATGAAGTCTTTGCAAATCCAGAGGAAATGTCATTGTAATCGTATAAAAATAGGTAAAATAATTGATATGGTATTCTGTATGGAGATTCTTACAATTAAGACATGTAGATTTTTACTTGTTCTTTTGGGATTTGTTTTTTTTTTATTTCTATTATATACAACCAAATACAATTTTGTTTAATTAACTTTATACTTTAAAATAAATTTGAACTTATACAATATTTTAATATGCATGTCAATTGAATATTTTGGAATTTGAAGCTTAGCAAGATTGATTTTATTGTATAACAAATCCATTTAAAATCATTTATATCAGCAGAATTATTAATCAGAAGTTAAATTTTCCCTAATTTGTACAATTGCATTTATTTGAAACTTGTTGGGAACTCTAACTCTATTATTTATAAAGGTGCGTGTTGTACTTTTAAATTTCTTCAAAAAAAAAAAAAATTACAATAAGGAAACTTACTATAAAGAACTTAATGTATATAGAACTTTAAAAACCACTAAATTTAAATAAATTTTTCTCTTTAAACAAAAGTTTTTGTAAAGTTCGGGAATTTTTATTAAAAAAAAAATTTAAAATTAAGTTATATTTTCTTTGTAAAAGTTATTGCTCATTAATTATATTTAAGTATATGTATTTAATTCAACTTGCAGTATCGTTATAGTTCTTAACTTAATTTGTGTGTAGGTGAAAATTGTATGTGAATTAAATTTAAACTTATTTATTCCTTTTAAATTTCATAAATGATAATGCAATATTTTAAAACCATTGGTTACTGGAATTATTATATGTTGGGATAATATTATTAGATTTTACCAGTAATATTATTATATTTGATCGTAAGGGGGATTTAAAATTAAAATTAGTGTCAGTAATTTTCAAAAAAAAAAACCAATCTGAGCCTGAATCGAACCTTCACCCTTTCGGCAGAGAGCGCCAGGTACTTCAACACAACGCCACCAAATCTCCAAATTAAAACTTGAATAAAGCCTGAATTATTTATTTATTTATCTATTCGAATATTACGCATGACAATAACTACGCAATATTGGTAAAGCCCTCGGCTGCCAGGGCCATTGTGGGCTGATTCTAATTTATCTTTCAACTTTAACAACTTTTTTAAATTTGAATCTTAGAACTATTTTTATAATTATTATAATTATTATTAATCAATATGCTTATTTAAAGTTGTACGACCTTTTTTCTATTTATTTATTTATTTATTTATTTATTCGAATATTACGCAAAACAATAACTACGCAATATTGGTAAAGCCCTCGGCTGCCAGGGCCATTGTAGGCTGATTCTAATTAATTTTTCAATTTTTTATATCTTATGTAAATTTAAATCTTAAAACTATTTTTATAATTATTTTATTTAATTAATTTTTAATTACCCTTTTTCTAATTAACAATTTAGAGACTACTTTTTTGATTTTGAGTCAAAAAATTGCATACCTGAAGGCGCAATTATGAAAATTAGAATTCGAGAGTTGGAAGTTTTATCATTTAGCACTAATATACATTATTCATAAATTTAAAAAATATATTTTTATTATAATTTTTTTTCATAACTATATATTATGAATTATTAAATTTTTACACCTTGTACTAATATGTAAATTGCCTTTAAATTATTTTTATTGAACTTTTATATTGATTTTGATTTGTAAAATATGAAAATTTTACAAAAAAGTTACAGACTGCACCTTGTAAGACATTAATTATTTTTAAAGGAGTATTAAATATTTATTTAAGCACACCTATACATTAACAATTTTACAATAACATTATATATAGACAACTTTTTTCTGAATAATGATTTGATTGTGATAAAATATATAAATGCAACAATAAATATAAAATGTGCAACAATATTCAATAAATAATAGCCGTTAAATCAAGGTTAACTAGTATTTTATTTTAATTTATTGAGTGTTTATTTTGTAGCATTATTGTGATTTTTTTATTGAATTTTAAACTTGATCTTGTTTTAAAAAAAGTTTTTATTTTTTTTATATTTTTTTAATAATGTATTATTGAATTTTAAATTGAACTACTTTTAGTTTAATTGTAACATATTTGAATAAAGTTTAAAAATTTTTTTTAAATATTTTAAGAATTAAAAAAATACCAATTTTAGAACTGTGTCAAGTAAAAAATTGCAAATAAATTTAATTATAAATTTCAATAAGTTCAAGTTTAAATTGAATTTTAGACTTTGAAAGAAGCCCGCAATCTTATTGTAAAATTTTAATTTGTTATAGTTATATTTAATGACTTTTAAGAATATGAAGTATTGTAATTGTTATATGAATATTAATATGAAATAATGTCAGTTGTAATTGACATATTTGTCACTGGAAAATTTCAATTAATAACACGCTTCGATTTATGTGCTTACTTCTAAAATTTTTCGATATATATACTGAATACTTCAAAAAAATTTTAGTACCTATTAGAATTTGACCTGAGATTTATATAAGTTCAGAATGCATTCAATTTGTTCCAATGTGCTCATGATACCATGACAATGCTATTTGATGTTGCTGATTTATAAAGTTTCCTAAATTTGGGCTTAAATATATATATTTTTTTTTTATTTCATTCATTAATTTAGTATTAGATTTAAATCTAGATACAGATGTATATGAATTACAAGTACTACATCAAAACTCCCCCGCTGGATGAATGATTGAAATGCAGTTGCATCGTAATGGATTTAAAAAAAAATCTAAAATGTTAAATATTTAAATAAAAGTAAAACTTTGAAGCTAATATAATAAAATAATTAGCAATTCAAGTATATAATGTAAAGGTCACATTCTTAATTTGTTTTTGAAATTCCGAAGTGCAATACTTGACTTATAAAACTCGAAAATTTAAAACTGCTTTTTGTTAATAAAAATTTTTGAAAGTACCTTTTTGACCCAATATCATAAAATTTGTACCTTTTTGACCCAATATCATACAACAATGCATTTATGGCACTTAAACATTCCAAAAATATATGTTTTAATATTTGTTCTCAAATTTTTATTTAACATTAATTTCAGATTTATTACTTTTGTTCCGAAATTTAATTCTGTAAAGTCAGTTATACTTAAAAATTAAAATTTCACTTTAGTGTTAATAAATGGTACAATATTATTCGCTTAATAAATTGCATAATTGCAATTTTAGTATTTAATGCTTTAAAAAAATTTTATTATGTAATTTTTTTAAATAATTTTTATGAATCACAATAAAATTTATTTGTTAAAATTAAGTTTCTCAATAGATATAAAATTTATGAAATTTTTAATAGCTCACAATTTTAACGCTTCAAATATAGTGGAAAGAAATTACAATTTTATGTGTGTTTTAGGGGCAATCGTCATTATTCGTAGTTATGTGTTTAACACAAAAATTGGTTTCTAGTTAAATTTAATTATTTAAAAATAGAGAGTACTGTTTATTTGTTTGTTTAAGGAGACCATTTGAGACCTCGTTCTTTCAAAATATTGGTTTTAAATATGGTATCATACTCAGTGCAATGAGTTTTCGATAATTGTTTGGATAAAACAACCCTTGCTTTCCAGGTTTGTTAAAATGGTAAATTTCAGATCCAAAAATATTTTCCTAAATTTCTTAATGAATAAAAGAGTCTAATAACGAAAAATTTAATTATTATTTAACTCTTATATAAACTTAAGCTGACCTTTTGTAATTCATTCAAACTTGTCATCCAAACTTTTTGTAAAATACTATGCCGAACTAATAATATATAAAAAGGTTTAATCGATGTAAATCAAATGAAATTTATAATTAAAAGACTGTATAGAATTAAAATTCCACATAAGTATCTAAAGATCTAAAAATCAATTAGAAATTCAATAAAACTAATATTTTAAAGATAAGATACTAGGATAATATAACATAAAAGATAAGATATTAAATTAAAGTGGCCTCTTAAAAATAATAATATTGTGAATGAAAAAATTTTAAAAACGATCATTGTGAATGAAAAAAGTTTTCAAAATGATAATTGTGAAAAAATTTACACCAAACACAAAATTTCAACGAATTATTTATGAATTAACGAATTAGTTATATATGTATGTAGATAAATTAACAATAAATTTAATACAATAAATTTAAAAAGAAAATTTTATAGTTTATATTCAAAATTATATTCAAATTTATTAAAAATAATATGTCATAAAATTATTTTGAAAATTTTAAATAAGTATTAAATATTATACAACCTATTTATATGCCTACAACACAGAATATTAATATTTAAAACTAAATTAATAGTACATTTGGGATTTATTTAAATATTATTATGTTTATAAATATTTGAATTTACAAATTATGTTTTATTTTTTATTTTATAAGATATAAATGTGTAAATATTATATAAATATTAGACTAGATTCAAAATTAGATATTTTTTTTTTAAAAAAGACTATTTTATCTGTGACTATTTTATCTGTGAGAGTAAAAGTTTTTTAAATTTTAAAATAGTTCCATTGCAGTACGTCCTAAATTATACGAGTATTAAAATATTTAAAATTTTCAACAATATTTAGTCAAAATGAATTATAATATTATAATTTTAATTTTTAACTTATAATATTTTTTTTTTTGACATTTCATTTTATTTATATGAAAGATTATTTGTATAAATAATATTTGAATATTGAGCATTATTTTTAATAAAAATTAAATTATGTATACATACATATTATTATATAAAATACAAAAATCTTTTACATATTTAGTTGAACAAATGTATTTAAATGTTTCTAGAAACTCAAATTCTGTTGACAGTCAGTTAACGCAGCAAACGCAATAAGTCAAATTCGTATAATAATAACGGGTCATTCAAATTAAAAAAGATTTGAATTTAAAATGTTGACAGGAATTTAAAAACACAATTCCGACCATCGACGAAATATTCGCAGCGAAAATTTTAAAACATATGGGTTTTTATGTATTTGCACATAATTGTGACGATCGTCGCCCATTCAAATTTTCGTCGTCGTTGAAATAGGTTTATTTTCTAATTTTTTCGCTGTAGTTTACTTTGACAACATTTTTAAACGTAAAAAACAGATTTTTAAATTTGACAGAATTTTTCAACGATTTTATCTATAAGTTTTTGTGAGGAAAAAACGAGCTCTTTCATATTAAACATTTAATAATGAGTTTTATTTCAAACTTTGAAGAATTTTTCAAAAACCAAACTTATCTCGTGTTAAATTTACTTCATGTATCCAATATCCTCTTCTACGATTTCGAATTCTTTTAGACAATCAATATACCATGAATACCCTACGAACATTTTGTACAGTTCGTACAGTTTTTAACAAATTCATTTTTAAACTTTTGATATTTTTGTGTATATTTTTTATTTTTCGCTTCGCCTAAATTATGTTTCTTCTTAGTGGTCGGTTTGTTCTTACCTTTACTTTTAATAATTCTAAATCAAATGTCAAATGGGAAGTGTCAAATATAAAACCAGCATTTTATATTTTTTTTCGGAATACTATGTTTATTAAAAAAGTAAAATTTTTTTTATTTAGTTATATGACAAAACTGTGTTTGCGCCATCTTTTGCAATTATATGTAAATTTTTGTAAAACAGATTACAGACCCCGACCTACATAAGTATAAGAGTCATGTTGTTATTGTTTTTACGTATGATAAAGCAAATCTTGATTCTGAACCGGTTAAAACGAACACAGCTATAATAAAGCCTTTTAAAAAATTTACATTGGTAGATTTTTAACATTTTCTTTGATTAACGAACCAACAAGATCGCCCGTTTAATTGATAGTAAATCATAACATCTTTTATTAGTGTATGCTATCTGTGTTACAAAACTGACATACAATTATTAATGTGTTAAAATATATGAAATAATAATTATAATAATATTATCAATAACTGTTATAATATAATTGCTAAATAACGCTTTCAATAAACTGAGATGATGGTAGATGATGTAAAAAAACATGTAACGAATATTTTTTTTTACTTAATAATAATTGTTTAATAACAATTTGCAGACTAATACAAGTTATTTAGTAACTGAGGATAACTATATTATGACTGAAAGTTTTGTAACCAAAGAAAAAAATAAAGAATCACGCTTTTATGAAAGTTAAAAAGTGCCGCTAGTTATGCTTTTATATTTTGCTATATAAGTATAGCAATGCCATGTGTATGTACCTATATGTTTGAACATTTTTATATATGCAAAAATTTTTTGACATTCTAAATTGCGTGTTTACTTTAAAATATTAAATATTAATTGCTGCATAATATTTATTTATTACTTCCTTTTGTTAAAAAAAAAAGAAAAAATTGAAACTATTGAAATGTCTAAAACGTTTATTATATATTTACTTATTTAACGAGTTTATAACTTTTAAACATTTTTGTTTTTTTTTTTAACCCTTATATGTTTGCAAGCATATTTTATGACTTTAATTGCCTAATAAATGCAAGACGTGTTAACTGTTAATATATTTCAAAGAAAAATTGTAATAAAAGTAATTAGTAGTGATTATTTTAATTGTAAAAAAATGGAAATTGTATTTTTCCTTCAATTGGGGGTAACAGTTTTAAAATTGAATAAATTATTTGAGTCTGAGTCAACTGTGTTAAAATGTTAATTAGTTCAGTTTCAAAATATTTGCGAATATAAATTTTGATTGATTCTTACAACTCACATGAAAAATTTCTGTGAGTTTTAAGAAGCAATTAAAATTTTAATAATGAGATTATTTAGGCAATCTAACTCATTAGTGTATTTTAGAGCTCCGAGTATCAATGCAGCTACAGTGATTAGGTATTTTAAATATATGGAATACATCTTATTATAGAGTAAGGTAAAAATGATTAAAACTAGATCAAATTGAAAGTTCACGAGTTTATTTAAATAGAGTTAGTAGGAAGTCATTTCAGTGGGCTACAATTGTAAAATACTTATACGAATGCTAAACTTATAATCAATCTTATCAGTTTATTGAATAGTTTCGAGTACCAATGGAGCTACAGGGATTAGGTATTTTAAATATATTGAATACACCTTATTTTAGAGTAGGGTAAGAATGATTGTAACTAGATCAAATTGAAAATTCAGGAGTTTATTTAAATAGAGTTAGTAGGGAGTCTTTTGAATGTTCTACAATTGTAAAATATTTATACGAATGCCAAACTTATTATTGAGAGCGCTTTAATTATATAGAAATGTTGTATTTGACTTTTTTTCCTGAGATATGTTAGCTTGTCATTTTTGAGACTTTTTAATTTAAAAATTTTTTAAAAAAGTCTTAATAGAAAAATTTTAACAATCAAGGATAATAAAATGTCCTTGTTTAAACGAATTTATATTAAAAAAAGCTTGTAATTGCCATTTTTTTCAAAAGATTCATGTTTAATTTTATTTTAAAATTTAAATAATTAAACTTTTTTTGTTAAGACTTTTTCAATGAATTAAAGTTATCTTCTATAAAAGTTTTAAGCGACTTTCATTTATAATTTTTTTTTTTTTTTGAAAGTTATACATATATATTTAGAGTATATATATATATATATACCGTTGATATTATACTCTAACTATTAATGTTATAGTAGTTATTAAGTAAGTAACTTTAAAAAGAAATTAAAAATAAGAAATTCTTTAAACTTTTTATGTTTAAAAAAAGTTTTTCTATAGTTTTTTTTTAGTTTTAATTTTTTATTTAAAACTTAAAGAAAGTTTTTAAGGCAATAAACGCTCTTTAATCAAGTAGAATAATTTGTTAAAAAAAAAATTGTTCTATAATGTTGATTTCCTTGTCTGTATTAGTGAAATTTACTCTTTAATACAGTGATTTTATATAATACATATACATATTGCATACAATGGTTATTTAATAATTTAAAACATAAAATCATGGAATCACAAAAATAAATTGAAGAAAATGAGAATTTTTTATTTAAAACTAATAAACTTGTCTCTATATATGTACAGAACATCTTTTTTTTTAATGGTGATTTGTAATAAAAATTTGTTAGATAATCGATCATATAAAATATGTACAATATAAAATACAATTTTATTAAATGTTACTATATAATGTATAAAATGTATTGACAAGATTTAATTTATAACTTTGTGAATGAAGACATTTTAAAGTGTTTTAAAGTTATAAATCAATTTATTAAATAATGTTATTATAGAAACGTGATTAGTGATTTGTTAATAATTTTATTGTAAATTATTATGTATTCACCTGTTCAAATATGTCTTAATTACATAATTGGCTTTTAATATTTTTATGGGATTAAAATTAATTATTTTATTTATCTATGTTAATATATTAATTATATATAGGTATACAAATAACCGTTTAAAATGCAGTTTATTGAAAAGATGTAGTTTGAAGTTTAATGATATATTTGCACAATAAATTTATCGCGTCGTACACAAAAAGACGTGATATGACTTAAGGCTATTTGAATTTTTTTTTTTTTTTTATTCCTTTTCCACTCCTTTAAGGAGTATAGGGCATTCACCAAGTTTACTTTAAACTAGGCTTCAGTTTCTTTAATCATAATATTCACTAAGCCGTTGATTACTCGGCCGTAGCTATTGTATAAGGTTATGAAATATGAATGCACAAATGTTAACTTTGTGCGCCATCTATAATCTCACACAAGAATTATTTATGTATTTTTTTTTATTAAATCTAATTTTATATTACGATATAAACTATTACGATATAATTATACAATTTTACGATATTTTTTTATTAGATATGATCTGACCAGGGTTTGAACCCGAGACCTTCCACATGAAAGGCGGCGTCTTTACCACTACGCCATTGGTCACATAGGCTATTTGAATTAAAGCCCGTGATTTGATCGTATATGATTTTATGATTCATCCAAAATGAGATTTGGTCATATGGTCTTATGTCTCGTAATAAAATAGAAGCAGTATACGAAAAATTCTTTTCTGGCATTAGTAGTTAGGTGTTCGTGCATTGAATTCTGGCTTCGATTCATTGCATTCTGGGGTCTTTGGCAATAACTCAATTAAGTTTTCATTAGTATTTGATTAGAAGTACTTATCAAAAAAATTATTATTTGAATATTAACTTATTGATAAGTGATTGGTCATTTCCTGCAATGCCAATCAGTTGCTTTTCAGCCTATATAACAACTAAGAGCTCTCTAATATCTTGGAGCTGCACTAAGTTCATATATATGTACATTAAAATAATATCACACTTATAGAATAAATAAGCTTAGTTTATTTCAATTCATCAGTTATACAGAAATAATTCACTTTAATCAAACTATATACATGGATTTGATCCTTGAGAAATTTTTAATTGTATTTCCAATACCCCTGACTTGTCCTTGGTGACTAAAGAACGTTGAATTTTTCAAAAAACAATTTTAACCACAATGTATAAACGGCTGTTTTACAGAAGTTTCATTCAATATTTCATGTACATAATTTGAATAGTCTTGCTTTCTTACTTTTCAACATATTTTTGTATTAGGTTTGAGTTTTCATCATGAAAATCATTTAAAAAAAATTGATTTACTAATTTATAAAACTATAAATTCTTATCAATACCAAATTATATTGTCATTGCATTTAAAACGTTCCGGGTTTATTAATTTGTTTACTTGGATTTTCAACGTTAAGAATGAGGAAGGACCACACCTTTTTCGTAGCATATATTTTCAAAAAAATTTTGAAAATATATGCCTATATTTTATAGTTGCACTTGGTTCACCGAACCGTCTGTCTAGATGTTCAGTAAACTTTTACACCATTTAATTTCATTGAACCAGTTGTTTCTGTTGCTCCATCTGTTGATATAGCCCCCTAAAGTTAGGAAAAGTTCTTGTATAAATTGTCATAACGAAAGTTTTATAAGGTCAACAGATATATCCGTTTGGTATTCAAATTTACCGTTTTTTAAAGTTCAAATTTTTAAAGATTTTTGATCCCTTATTTATTCCAGAAACTTAGAATTTTTAAAATTTAGAAAATTAGAAATTTTGAAAGACGTTAGTTCTTAGAAAAAAGGATGTATTAGTTATTTAAGGAAGTATTTGTTTGTGGTCCTCCATTTAAGAGTTGTAATGCTTCGAACACCAGATAGCGATAAAGGGGGATTTGTTAGCGAGTAAATATTCCATATAATCCTGCGTTTACTTGTCACTTGTCAATATATGTAAAAACCGTTGTCTGAAATTTTTTAAAAAAAAAAATTGACCGTCCGCTTCTTGCGTGTCTGAGGATTAAGGGGTTAAAAAATTAAAAAATTTCCTTTTTAAAAAGTTTGTCTTGATTTTTTTCGATTTCTACTTATGTAATAAAATTATAAAAAAAGTTGTAAGAAGTTTCTGTACCCAAAACTTATTCTAGAACATTATTTAATTTTCGAATTGTGCTTTATTAAAGACCCTTAGTTGGTTTCATTACTTGTTTATTTTACAAAACTACTATAGTTTACTGAACTTTTTACTATCATTAGTTCAATATATAAAGTCATTTCAAATTTCAAATAGAATTCCAAATATTTTTTACTTTTTTATATGTAATTATTTTTTTTTTGAATTCTTTAATAATTTATAAGTTTGTTTTTCTGGCCAAAATCCGCCCCAAAACCTCTAAAAATGATTAGACAAAATATTATTTTTGTATTAAAAATACATACAAAGTTTTTTTTATTATTACAAAGTCATGTTCAAATCATCATTGTCATTCATAGTCAGGAATGAATTTTGTTTTTTTTCCAACATGATTGTAACAAATTCTAAAAAGCAAAAACTTGTACAAAAATAGTCCAAACATTGACGTTGAAAAAAAAATTAGAAAAAAAATAAGCAGAAAACAACAACAACAAAAAAACAGGTTTTGATTTTATTGCTTTGATAGAAAATTGAAAAAAAACCAGAAGAAAAAACATCAAACAAATTTTGTTATACAGGAAAATTTATAGGAAACAAAAAAATAATCGAAAAATCGATTTTGAGTTTGTAATATTTTTTAAGCACATTTTCAAAAAAATTTTAGAAAATTATGCCTATGCAGTATAACTTTGCCCGTCCGTCCGTCCGAATGTTTTGCAAAATTTTTACACAATTAAGAACTTTGTAATCTCAACCTGTTACGGAATTCCAGTCCCCCAAAGTCCGAAAAGTCCTATATTTTATTGTCTTAACAAAAGTTCTATAAGGAATATTTTCGATCTGAACATCAAGCTTTTGTTGCTTTTATGAGCTCTATAAATATATTGAAGACAAATGGTTAAGATTACCATACTGTACTTTTATTTACCGTTATGTAAAATTCAATTTTTGCATATTTCTTGACACCATATGTCCCAAACGATTCGGATTAGAAACTTGAAATTATGGGGAGAACTTAGATGCTTAAAAAATAAGTCCTGAGTCTTTGAAAAAAAGATTTTCAGTATTAACCCACGTTTAATAGCTGGAAGGTTAAAAAACTAAAAATTTGCAATTTTTAAACACCTGCAACTTAGATACCTGTCAAAATTTTTTTGAAGTAATATGTAATAAAGAGAGCTTCCAACTTTGTATTTTAACATTTATAATTAACAGTTTTTCTTAATTATAAAGGGTTTCCTTAAAATTTAAGAAATTGTGTCTTGATTTTTACAATTTTTCTTAAATAATAAATTTCTAACAAAAATTCGGGAAAATTATTATGAATATTTTTTCAATACACTTTTATAAGTCTTTACCTAAACCTTACGTATATGGTAAATAGTGTTATTCTAAAAATGTGCTTTTTCAAAATTTTTGAGCTTTTCCATTACTTATATATATATAATATAATTCCAATATATATACATATATATATATGTATATATAAATATATACATATATATATATATGTATATATAAATATATACATATATAATTCCAATATATATATATATAGTTAAACCACAAAAACAATGCAGTAAAAACACCATGAAACATAACTACAATTTCCACTACTGGTATTAAAAATTCAAACAAAAAACAAAATATGTATAAAAAATTGACAGGAAATAATTCGGAGGTAGCAACATTAATACCCACCCTAAATTGTACACATTATACATACATGCATACACAATTGAATATCATGTTTCAATATAGAATTTGTTACTGAACTCAAGTAAAAAACAAAAATTTTTTTTTTTCAACCACCATCCGTAACACCATCACGTTCACCAGGTGTTAAAAAAAATTGCGGTACTAACATGCAATATAACGGATAAAGTTTTCGGTTTACTTTCAGGTTTTGTCTTTTTCTATGTCAAAAAAATTAAAAAAAAAAATATATTGGAGAAATGGGTTTTTATATATATATATATTTATTGATTTAATTGTATTATATTGATTTCATATTTTGGAAAATCAATCATATTTATGGGACATTTTGTTTTATTAAATTTTGATTGAAATATTATTGTAGGTGTCTTAAGTTGTTCTTCTTTGATCGAGAGGACATCTTGCTTTTCACATTGTTCAAGAGTATGATTGGGATGTTGAACTTTTTTTAAGATGATGTTGGAATAAATAAGTTGAAAACCAAGTTTTTTTTTATTAACAAGTTAAATATTGAATGTATGTTATCCTAAAAGTATTCGGAATCTTTGATAATAAAAACCTATTTTTAGCGTTTTGTGATTGGGGTCGTTAAAAGATAGTTTACAAAATGAAGATTGATTAATGGGGATTCATTACGAAAATAAGAATAGAGTAATATTATTTTGTTAATTAACTATTATATCTTTCTAAAGAAGCGAAGTTCACAAACTTTTAAACTAAATATTATCGTAACATTCATTGTACAAGTAAATTTTTTTTACGGCAGCATATGCCGTTATATTGTGCAAATCTCTAACTGTGTATGACAGAGATAGTTAAGGTTAAAAAAAAGAAGAAATATATGCTAATGATCTTCTGGAGCTTTATAGCGTCATACAGATATAAATTACAAATTTTAGGGAACACTAGATATATATGGTATGTATGTATAAGGTTTCGTAATACGGTATCTTATATATTGTATTTTGTTTAAATATACTCAATTAATTAAATGACGAGTTGGTAGGATAATTATCACTTATATGTTTAATCAATTTTTTCAAAAAATTTACTACATCTAAAAATAGAAATTTTTAAGGACCAACCCACATTCATCGTCTTTTACCTCGAATTATATGAGATAAAGATCCAATAAAATATAAAATAATTAATAAATATATATGTAATGTAATTCTCTTATTTTACATTATTGGAATTTTAAATTAAATTTTATGAAATAATTAAATATATATTAAAAAAATTTTTAAATTAATATTAATGTCGGATCACATAGAATACGTATAGTATTTTATTGCATATCCCAATTTTTGTATTCGGGAAAATTAATTTACATGAAAATTCTTAGAAAATAAAACAATAAACGAAATTTAATATACTAACATTTCCTTGAAATTTAATTAAATTTTTCAAAAAATATATTCTTTACATAAATGTGAAAGTTTTCCCAAAAAATTTTAGTATTTGTAGGTATACAAATATAAAAAAAAAATTTGTTAAAAAGATTTAAATTAAGTAAAAAATTGAAGATATTAAAGTAAAACTTTAAATTTAATTGAAATAAATTCAATTACAACTATATATTTGATAAAGAATTCTCCCTTGCGTAAAACCTTATCTTTAAATTACTTGAGGCAATTTTATATTAGTCTAGTAAAATAATTGTCCGATGACGCACCTTTTCTTAACTTTCTTCTGGAGTAAACGCTCCTTTTATCATATACGATATCAAAAAAGGAGAGCTAATTTATTATTTGATTGTCCTTCACTTATTCTCAATTTTCTTTAGTAGAAGGGAGTTTTAATTTCTTACTTTTTGCTTTCTGCATAATTGTTTTGTGAAGTATTTCCAAATGATTTTGGATTTTAAATTTTTTGATTACTACATAATTTGGAAATCAAATAATGTGTTGGAAGTTCTAAAAGTAAATATATAAAATTTATCAAGAAATTTATTGATTGATAACTAATCCGTTATTTAATACTGAATTTTTTAAGAAGACTTTGTAATGCAAGCACGCAATTGGTAAGATATTTGACTGTACGAAATAAACTATGACAAAATAACTCCCAATGAAATTTCCGCAATGAAATAGTTCCTAATGAACAATAAGATAATCCCCAATTAAATAAATCCTATTATCAAATAGCTGCTGACATATGAAATACATCCACACAAATCCTCCCAACAACGATTGTTAAGAACTATATGATAATTTTCCATTCAAGTCCTTCATGATATTTGCGCCCTTTTGTTAACTATAAAAGCTATACAAGAAAATCAGAGTTGGAGGAGAATAAGAGAAGGTTAAATATATTTTTCGTAAATGTTATAAACATTAAAATTAATAATGTATTGAATTGTCTGGTCCGTAATCCTGCTTTATCAAATCCCGTTTTATCAAAATCCCGCTTTTCAAAAAAGCAAGCCTTTTCAAAATCTCGCCAAGACAAAATCCCGCTTTTTCAGTTTTTTTTTTTTTTTATTCATTAAAAACTACAAAAAGCTATAAATATTCTGGAAATAAGAAATGCCATAATTTTTAAAACCAACTCTAAAATCCGTCCTAATTTAATTTACCATAAATAATATTAATAAGTATAACACTGTTTTCAAATCAAACTCTAAAATCCCTTCTAATTCAGAAGTTCACATAAATATTTATATATATATACTCCGATTTTGTAGCCAACTTTAAATCCTTCCAAATTCAGAATCCCATATACCTATCTTATAAATATTCTGAAAAAGGTAATGCCTTTATTTTGTATCCAATTATGAAATCTTACCTAACTTTTTTCATTTATGATAAGTCTACAACAAATCATTTATTATAACCAGGACTGCCGCTCTCAAACTCCCAATAATCAATTTAATAGAACTCTGATTTCGTAATCAACTCTAAAACCCTTTCTAATTCAGAATCCTTGTTACATATATATATATTAATATTTTGGAAAAGGCGTTAAACCCAAACATTGTGCGTACAGACGAGCGATCGGATGGATGACCCATTATGTACTAAAAAATAAAGAAAAATTAAATAAAGCGGGGTTTCCATAAGGAAAGTGGGATTTTGGGAAAGCGGGATTTGGTAAAATAGGATTACGGGCCGCACCCGTATTGAAAATGAGCTTTTGTTCTGTAAAACAATTTGTTTATGAATTACGAGTAAATTCAACAATTAAATAAATTTCATTGCTGGTGGTTTTGATTTTAATTTTAAATAACTCTGAACTTTATATGGAAAAAAAAATCTAGAATAACATATTTAATGGGAATTGTTCTTACAATGTGCGTTATTATTAGTCGTGTTTAATCGCAATTCAATTTATATAACAAATATTTGTTATGCATATTCTAATATCCATTAACATTCTTGAATATTACATTTTAATAGCCTTAAGCAACTTTATATATATATATACTTTTAAGAAGTAAAACAAATAAATATTTGTACTAAATTTATTATATTTATTATTTTTATTTTAAATTTCAAAACAAAATTTTACTTTATTATTATATTTGGTTTTTGTATAAAATGGCTACCCACTTTTTATCCGCTTCAATTTACTTCAGTAATTTTCAAAATCTTGATTTTTTTTAAATACGTTCCACTGAAATTTCTTAAAATTTTAAAGAAAATTATAATAAAATTAATATATTGATTATATAAAAGAAAGAAATATAATTTTATATTTGCATATATATATATTCTTTTATATGGGGAAATATTTTCTTCAATATTATAAAGAAAATGGAAAATAATTTCCTTTTCAAATAGAAATTCATAAGAAATATTTGAAAAAAAAAATAACAAAATGTTTTCCGATATAAAATTATATTTTATTTTTTTAAATATTTATTTTTATTCTTTTTTTTTTATATAAAATTCAAAAATATTAAAATTTTATTGAAAAATAATTTTTTTTCTTTTATTATTTACGATTAAATCTTAAGGTATGGAAAATATGAGAAAGGAAAAATCAAAAAAAAATTTATTTATCATACAAATATCTTAAGTATTTTTTATTGAACCATTTATATTATTTTCATGTGCAATATATATATGTGTATATATTTATTGCATATTATATTATATAATATCTATAAATATTTTTTTTAGATCTATTTATTCTTTTATTATTTACATCAAAAATGAAGTAAAAGTAAAATGTAAAAATAAAGTAAACAAAAGTTTTTGCGTTAATGGAGTATCAGTAGTTGAAGTGCCAACGTCCGACCAATGATCACCATTGATCGGACGTTGGCACTTCAATCGTAGATTTTCTGGTTTAAATCCCGGTCGGATTTATATCATAGTATTAAGTAAATAGCCAGCCGCAATTGAGTAAGGAAAACTCACTTATTTGCAAGCACTAAAATCTGATCAAACCATATTCAGTAAAATTAATATTGCATAAATCTAGGCGTTTCAAAACAGATTTTAGTATATTGTGAATGTCGAAAAAGGTATAATATTGAGTGGAATCGGTAAAAATTAGTTCTCCATTTTTAGGGAATAGAAAAATATATATTACAAACAATCACAGATTGTGTCAATTTGTGGAAGCGAATAATTTTCTTTCATAGATTTTAATATCAAAATTTAGTGAACGGGTTTACACTCATCGGGGTACAATCGCAAAATAAATTTCATTTCATCTACTATTTTTTCATAAAATTCTTATTGGAAAGCCCTACAAACCAAGTACACACTCCAGGTACTCTAGGTACATCTACTTTATTTTACCTTTCAAAAAACATTGAATTTTAATTTTAAATATATTTTACAACTTCACTTTTAAATATGCTAAAGAATACACTCAATTTTACTACAGCTTGTTAAAGAATACACTCAACTTTACTTCAATTGTCACTCATTGAGCTGTCATTATTATTCACTTGATAATAAAATTTTTGAGTAGAATGAATTCAAGTTTATCGATTCATATATTTTATTGACTCGAAATTATAAAAAAAAACACTTAGTTTCGTTACAAAGGTTGATAGTATACTACACTCAATTTTTACTCACGCTCCTTATTATTTAAGTACTATTTTATAAGTACTTTTAAATTTTCGTTTATAATTTGACAGTTTGGTGTACTTGAATTAGTAATTATTTTTTCACTCAATACTGACTTGTAGTAATTTGAAGAAATCGATAAGAGTGATCATCACATTAATATTATCGAATATTGTTTCTGTCACTCAAATTAAACATAGCTTTACTAAAATTATTAAAAATTTGTTCTATGAGACGAACAGTCATTTAAAAAGTATAAGCCATGAAAATGACAGTTCTTTTATTATTTTAGTTAATCGAAAAATTAAAGTAAACTTTGCTAATAATCAAATACCATAAAATCGATTTAACATCAAAGTTCAAAATGTAATATTAATATACATACTTACGAGTATATACTTTTATTTTATATTCTATTTGCATTTAGAAATGAAACTAATCTATTCTACTTCAAAATTAGAATATAGGTATACATATAGTATTAACTTATATATATATATAAGTTAAAGTTAAAACAGTAATAATTATAGTATGTTTGTTCGGTTGTGTTTTTTGGTTCCTTTTCTTCACTTCATATGAGGTAACTAAAAAGTAATAACTATTAAATACTGACATTAGTTACTCATGTAAAATTCAAGATTGTTTTTATGGTTAAATTCTTATACATGTTAATTTTTTTAACATAAATATATAATTTTATAAGTATTCAATACTCTCGATACTCAATTTGAAGTATTTAAATATTCATGTATATGTAAGTACAATAAGTATGTAAAATTTCATGCATATTCATGGTGTTGTTACAGTTAATTAAAAAAGTTAATCGTTTTTTCAAGAGTATATATATATATACATTAAACGACATAGAAATGAGTTGTTTTATTGAGTAATTGTATGGCTTCTTTTTTCAGTTACTTTGAAAATTGCTCATGTTTTGAATTTGCGTAAATGCAATGTGATTTATTTAGGTCTTAGCTAATCCCATTTTTTGCTTCAAAGGAAGGTGTGGGTGTACATTGGTCTGGCTACTTGTCACGTCATGCTTTTGTAAAATGGTGCGCTTTTCAGTTACAGCTCTTAGTCAAAGTGAAACAAAATTGCATGCAGAAATAGACTATTGTGTTCTGATCAGAAGTTTCCGAAATATTTTTTTTATTTGGGATTTAAGAAATTTAGTATTAATTCGTATTCTGACATATGGCATATGACAGCGAAACTTGGCATACAACTAACAGCCTATAGATATACAAATCAGGTGCATAAAGTAAATTTGGATCATACGCTTAGAAAGCCAAACAAAAGCATAATACGACTGGCCTTAGAGTGGAACCCTTAAGGTAGAAGAAGACGCAGCTGTCCATATATTACATAGCAGAAGAAGAATCCACAGAGAATAGCTAAATATAACATATCCTGGGATTTCATTAATATATGAAAATGAGATGGAGTTGTTAAGAAGAGTCCATATAGATTCCCAAAGGAAGTAAAGAGCAAAAAATAATTCGGTTAGGAAATATGGCTAAATAAATAATCGATATCTTCTCTGCCAATCTTTCGAGTATGTTATCATAGCATCTGATGAATTGTATTGGTTACAGTAGAATTCAAGCGGATCTAATCAGTTAAGTGTTCTAATCAATATTATCTGGTTCGCAATTGTAATATTTTGTTCTGTTTGATTGTCATGACTCTACTGTTTTAACATAATCACTTCTGCC
Organism: Dolichopus griseipennis; assembly: GCA_963082915.1. Taxonomy (NCBI): domain Eukaryota; kingdom Metazoa; phylum Arthropoda; class Insecta; order Diptera; family Dolichopodidae; genus Dolichopus; species Dolichopus griseipennis. Next base: position 38,169,763 of record OY720442.1, on the reverse strand, counting down.
CTTAGGATAGGTTACTTCTATTTAGAACTTTTAAATTGATATTAAAGAACCCCTGCTAAAGCATTTCTTTACTTTTAACTATTTAAAGCTGTACCCACAAAATCACAAAAAATGGAGAAGACTCATATGGTTTTGTGAAATAGTTTTTATTTATTCATCAAAAAAATTAAATAAATTTTTAATTTATTTTATAATTTCGCTCCAATTTTATTATTTTGCATTTGCATATGACTTGAATTTTTAAATGAAATGCTCTAATATCTAAAGTGATATATATATATACTCACTATATATTTACTACATATATATATATATGCATACATTAACTTTGCGGTTCATTTGGCGGAAAAGTGAAAATAAAATGCAATTGCGGAATATTTATTTTCTAATTTTTAACGAGTCAAACCTATGTACAATATGTTCACATATATATATATTATATACTTATATGCTAATTTGAATTCATATATATGTACCTGTTGTATTTTATATATGTATATGTACAAAACTATAAATTCGTTAGAAATTAGTTTTGTTAAATGAAAAAATTAAAAATTAATTCTATTTAAAAGTTAATGATGTAAAAATTGTTCAATAAAATACAAATTAAAAGTTAAATAAAGAAACAGAATGATTTTATTTTGTTATTATTTATAGTATTATTTACAAAATTAAAAAAAAAAATAAAATATTTTCACGATAGATTTGGAATAAATAGAAGGGAAAAATGGTGTTTGTTATTTTGTTTTGGGTTTTTAACATTTTTTTTTTGTTTTGCTTTATTTTTAATTACAAAGTTTTAATTTCAAGTGTTTGTTAAAATAATCAATAATTATACTTAATTTTAATTTATGGTCTAAATACAGCAATAAAAAATACAAAAAAAATTAAATAATTAAAGACGTTTAATGATTGAAAAATATCAATAAAATTTAATTATTAATTACTTAATAAAGTTTTTGAAATTTAAAAAAACTCTTGTGCATTCATGGAATCAGTTGTATTATTTTTATATTAATTTTATATTAATATTTTGTTTTCGAAGATGAATGAATTGTTTGTCGGGGGTGGGGGGATCTTATGGGGGATATTTTTTTTGTACAATAGACGCTTGTGTTTATTAAAATCAAGTTTGGGATCTCAGATGCTTGTATATTGTGATCAAAACTGACAATTTTGACAGAAGTCAAAACACAGAAAGCTTCAGATTATTATGTCGCAACTTTGTATTACTTTTGCATGTATTTTCTTGTGCTTGTATTTTTATTTGTTTGTATTTCATTTGCTTGTATTTTCATTTATATGTATACATAATCTGGAAAAGTCGTATATCCCTGCTTTTGAATGAATGACACGTTGGTTTTTTTTTAAACTGCACTAAATGAAAGTGTGATAAAATGAACCAGAGGGTATAAAGTTTATTTAAAAAATTGAATTTCCAATAATGGTAAAAATTATGGATTTTAACTCTCCAAAAAGGTCAGGTTCGTTTGATTTGACTTTTATATAAGCATATATAGTTTTTGTAGAGTGTACTAAATTTGCCATTTAATTAGTGACGATGTAAAGTATGGAAGATATCGATTCGAATTTATGTGAATAGTTCGTATCAAAATCAAAAAATTTATCTTTTTAGTTATTTTGTTAAAAGGCTTGTTAATCAGTTTCAAGTAGCTAACATACATACAATTATATTTTTATTTGCTTAATTTAGGATCTGATTACGTGGAGTTTCTAACTCAACTGTCAATAGAAGTTAAGTTTTATTTCAAAAATATCTGCAAAAACGTTAGTAGTTTGGCATAAATGTGTTGTAAAGCTGTAATTTAACCGTGAAATTTTGCAAAAGCTTTTAGAAAATTTTGGAAAAATTTGATATATCTGGTAAGAATGTTTTGAGGAGCTGCCATATAATATTATATTGAAATATTTACTTCTACAAATGTTACGATAAAATATAATTTTAAACGTTTAAGAACTTAGTTTCTTTAGAAAGATATAACTAACTGTATTTGCAGATCAAAATGTTCTTCAGATATAAAAATATACTTAAATATGTAAAAGCTGTTGGTTCCAGTTTATTGTCTTACAGGAAAAATATAACATTTCAATTAAAATTAAACAAAATTTTTGTAATGTGTTTTTCGACCACTAGATGGCAGCATCGCCACTAATAATTTACATATTCGGAAACTTTGAGATATAATGTACCATTATGTGATGAAGTCATCTTGATAGCTCACATCCCCTCTGCGGAAGTTTCCCCAAAATATTTATAAAAATTTTCATAACATTTTTAAATTATTAAAAAACTAAAAAAATTTTAACCATATTATACAAGCACGATTTTATTCTAATTAATCATTTTGCCCAAATATATATAAAAATTTTAATATTACTAAAATTTAAATAATATCGTATGCATGTGTTTAAAATAACTTATTGTCAAGTTAACAAGGACAAACATTTTTCTAATACTTGTATTTAAAAATTACTTAAATGACATTATATTAAATAAAAATTTGAATTAATAGGCTGTAATTTAACAAAATAAAATTATATATCAAGGATTAAATATTTTCAACACAAATTTTTATAAACATTATTGACGTTTGTCATGAAATATTTCATTTTTATTACTAAATATATATTATATACAATTTATTTTCTAATCAAATATTAATAGGTTGAAATGTATAAAAAATAGGAATATTTGCATATTTCGTGCATTAATTTTGTTTTTTAATATAAAATATTTAAAAAAATCATTTGGAATTTTGCAGAAAACAACGTCATCAAAAATTGATTTTAAATTTTTAAATATAGGATACAAATTAATCTATAGATTCAAGTTTAAGAAAAATTATATAGTTTAATATGATTGAGTAAATCGTATTAATATGATTTTATATTAGTTAATAATAATTTTTATTTTAGAACTTAAGTATATTTACGAAATTACCAAGGAGTTTTTTATTTAACTTTTTTTGTATTTTTTTTGTTGACTTCGGTCCTGAATTGTTTTTTTAAATGTCCTTCATTTTATTAGTTGAAATTGTTCAATTAAATTTTAAATAGATACGTTATATATTATAATTTACAAATATTCATAAATTACAAATGTACTCGATTGTGGCAATTACTCTGAAATGATAAAAATATAACAGTACAACTTAACTGTTCACAATGTATAATAGATTCGAATTGAACTGAGAACAGGCTTTATAAAAGGATTTAAATGACCAAACTCAAATACGTAACTCAACTTACATTTATCTCAAAATTCCCCTTAATTGTGAGTTGAGTGATAAAATTGTGATTTAATGTGCTCAACCTGGTAGCGGACGTATTTCGCGTTGCAATTGAATTTGCTCACGCTTTGATGGCACATAAGAGAGCGCTATCCAAAAACTTGAGCGGACCCAAAATTTTAGTTGAACGAGGAATTGACTTGAAATTTAATCTTTTTACAACTCTGTTGTATTTATAGTACATATTTATTAACAAAGTGAAAGCGGCTATTATAACCAATTAAATTTATCTCATGGCTCAATAAATTTTTTGAGAACAGTAAATTGGCAAAAAATTGAAAAACAAAACTTTCTGTCGGCTGTTGTTTCATTAAAATTGGTACAGTAGTTTTGGCTAAAATTATACACAAATTATAAATAAGCCGATAAAACTTTATGATAAATGAAATTGGTTAGATCTTTTTAAATGAAATACCTAAGTTGTAGACCTAATTTTTTAAATATGTATCTTCATTCTCTACAAAGTTACAAAATGTCTAATTTTCCCTATTTTCTAGACAATTGTGATTAAAAAATTTTTAATAAATCTACTTTACTGAAGACCTTTGTACTGTAAAACAACTGGAATCTTGAACTTCGCTCATGTAAATTAAAATTTAAATGGTAAATATGAAGCTTGTAGTATGTTGCGTGTTGTTTTGTTACTCCTCGTGGAAGCATAGGGCAATTAATTGTCTACTGCATAGGCCTCTCCCAATTGTCTTAATTTAATCCAAAATTTATCCATTTCTTGATAATTCATCAGTTGTTTTTCAATATTCTGAAAATTGAAGAAAATGTCTTCTATCATATCAGACTTTTAGTATAAGAACTAATCACCTAATTCTATAATCTTGGTATCGATTGTGAAAGAGTTTTACTACCCCCCTCACTAAACTTCTACCCTATATACTCTTTCCTTCAATTTTCCAGCAAATTGTATTTTAAAATTTAATAAATCAATAAAAATTACTTTTACTTGAACTATATATTAAACCATATTTTAAATAAATATTTATATAAATAATGTTACTAATATTATTTTTATTTTCTTTTTCATTACAGGTATGTGCCGTTATTCAATTAAATTTTCCAAAACAAATTTATCAAAAGAAAATAAACAAATCAAAGAAATCAGAATGTGTATGTGAAGAAAAGAAAATTTTTTAAACTATTTAAATACCATCCTTTATCATCCTCTCTATATAATTCTCTATTCGTTTATAATGTATTTTTTGTTTTTGCTTTTCTTTTAAAAAAATATCAATTTTATATTATAACTACCATTCCTATACCATTACTATTTAGTGATAATTAATTACATTAGTTTAACTACATAATTTTTACTGTATACCTTCTATATATACCATATCTATACACATTATATATAGTATAACATATATTATTAAATACATATACAGACATGAATAATAGGTTTATTTAACCTTCTATATCGATTGATATGATAATTGTTGTTTAATATAATTTTGTTTGTTTTTCTTATTTTTTGTTGGTGTTTTGTTTTGTTAATTTTTTTTTTTGTTCAATATTGTTACATTAACCTGTAAGTGAACTTGTGTTTTTATTTTTTTTTAATTTTTATGAATATATTTTATATACAGGATGATTCACTTTCGACTTGTTAATATTTAATGAGTATTAGTTGAAGAATCTAAAATTACTCAAAATGAGGGAAGGAGGATTTGGGGGTTTTAATTAAGGTGCTATTGAATTTGATTAATTATGTCGCAAAAACTACGCTACTAAACAATAAGGTTTGTTAGGTGCCTCCTTTCGGACAATGTTTTTCCACAGTCGAACTGCTTAATTAAATTAGGCATTTGATATTAAATGTCACGTTATTTATGAGCATAATTGAGTTTTTACACTCCTACATCATTTAAATTACTTCGTTTTTGAGTTATAAGTATTCGTTGGATGTGAATTATAAGTGATATGAATGTATTCAGAATCGCCCAATATAACGGTTGTACTATATATTCTCCAACGGTTTCCATTTTTACATATATACAGCACAATACTTTTAAAAATCTTGTATATAATGTTCTTTTTCAGATCAGCAGGCTTTTAACAAAATAAAATAGTAAATCTGGTCTACATGTTAAGATTATTTTAATGAGTTCTCAACTTCTGTACAGGTGCTCTAATTTTTATTATTGTGCAGCATTTATACATCCGAAGAAATTCGGAAAATTCGCAATTACTTGAAACTCCTTCTAAATTTATTCTATTAATATTTAAGATCGAAAGTGAATCACACTGTTTTTATTTTCTATACTGTCCTGAGAGAATGTATTTGTTAAGTATAACTATTGTATACAAACCATTTTAATATACCCTGTAGGTATGGTAATGTAAAGTTATTAACAAAATATCTAATGAAATAAAATTATTTTAGTTACTTTGTTGAAAAAAGAAGCTTCTACATAGTTTCTGTAATTGTTTTTACTTATAAAGTAGTTAATCAAAGACGTGATAAAGCAAAATACAAGTTTTCAGTATTAGAAGCAAGTTCAAAATTTTTAACTAGGTATTTTCTATATAAAGTTTTGTCCTATAATTTTTGTTTGTAATTGTTTTTTAATAATGGTGGAAGCGATTTTTAATTTAATATTAATTTATTTCAATACAAATAATTTTTAAATATACAAATATAATAAGTATTGTAATTTTTTGTTTTGTTTAAAATTTGATGGTTTAAGGAAAATTTTTAGCAAGATTAACATTGTGAAAAATAATGGTTACAAGGTTGGAGTTATAAGGTTCGATTATTGACTAGGTTTTAATATTAACCTTTTTTTTAGTTTTGTTTATAAAAACCCATTTTGTATTCAACTTGTTTATTTTTCATTGAAAATAAATTTAAAGATGAGTAATTAGGAAAATTTATATAGAATTCGAAAGGATGTGATAATAATAATTGAGAATCGGGTTTAGGGAATTTAGGATTATGGGATTATGCGGGATTAATGTCCTTCTTAAATTTATCTAAATTATACGCATATACATTGCCATTTCCCAATTTTAGAAAACACATTTGATGGAATATGGTTCTATATATTTGTGAAGAGCACTTGAAATGTTGGATCAATTTTTTTTTTTGTTATTTTAATTGTTTTTTTTTTTTATTTTCTTTCTTTCGGATTCTTATCGACTTACCCACACCTTTCCCTTATTAAAACTGGTCGAACTGACTAACCATTAATTTTTTGCTATCTTTGGTTTGAGTATGGGTTTTGTATACTTTCCCTTAGAAAATCTGTACTTTATAACACATTATCTAAAGGTCTTTTTCTTTTAAGCCTTCCTGTAATAATATGATTATTTTTTAACTGAGCAGCTTTAATATTTATATCCCCTTCTAGACGAGCCTTATGCTTTATGGCATATCTACTTATTTCATCTATAACTTTGGGAATTTGTAAATCTCTATGAATGTCACTATTACGTACATACCAGGGAGCACTTACTATGTTATGTAGGACTTTATTCTGAAAGGTTTGTATTTTTTTAATATGCGTTTGCTTGGCACAACTTCAGAGTTGAATGCTATATAACCATATAGGTTTAATTACTTGGTTGTAAGTTAACACTTTATTATATATTGTTTTTTTAGACTTACGCCCTATTTTAGACTTAGCCAGTAATTTTCTCTATATTTATTTTCATGTTCTGGTTTTTCTTTTTAAAATGATCACATTTTTTTTAATACTAAGATTTTTATCGCACCTGAAACTTGAATAACTTTCCAGATTTTAAAATGCAGGTTGAGGGTCTTTAATATCAAATTTAAAATTCTACAACTTTTACAATTTTTATAGACTATTAAGCCTTTCTTTAAAATTAGAAAAAATGGCTCTACAGTTTTAAAAAAATTCAAGAAAAAAATTCAAATATTAGGTTATAAATTTTAAAGCAAAATTTACAAAATACTAGATGATTATTTTTAAAACATTTGGCTTTATATGGATATTCGAGCTTATATTCAAAATTAAGTTATTGTTTTATTTTTAAATTTATTGAAGGAAAATAAATTTGTGGTAAAATTCTTGAAATGTAATCTTTGTGCATCTCTGGTGCAAGACAAATGAAATAAAAAAAAATAATTGGATTTTCCTTTTTGGTTAAACAAAAAACTCAATAAATTATTAATTAAATCTTAATTTCATTCAATTTTATTCAAATGCACTTTCTAAAGGTACAATGTTATTCCATTAAGAAATTCAAATCTATTCAAATATTTCTGATTATAATTTTTCAATTAAAGTCATAAAAATAATTAATAAATAAATGTAATTATGAAACAAAAGAACTATTAAGTAAGTGTTCTATGCAGTACTTAGCAAAATGGAAACCTTAATTATCATCTAATTATTTTAAAATTTACCTGAAATAAAAGAATTGATAAAAATTCATAAATAATCCAATCATTACAATAAATTCAGTCTTCCATTTTTCCAATATCACAGTCGAATATCAAATTAAAATACAAAATATACTTTACGTGTATATCAGCTCATTAAATATTAATTCATTTTTAATTATTTAGTTTTTATTTCTTTTATTTTACATATATAATGCCGAATGGTAATAAAATGACACCCTATTTACCACATACTTATACATTTCATCACATTTGAAATCGAAAGTCATTTAAAAAAAATTTGTATGAACTTTTATGATAGAAATAAGTATAAGAACAAATGAAACAAAACCTTTCATAATTATTTTTGTCTCTTTTTATTACGAAAATATAAAAAAGAAAAAAAAAAAAACTAAAATAGAAAATAAAAATATATAAAATTAATTTCTTTTGAACTTTAATATTTTAATTTAATTTAAAATGTGACGTTTGAAAAAAACAGTTTTTTTTAATAAAGAAATTAAAATATTTTTACATTTTATTAGTGTCTCAATAAAATAAAAATAAATAACATTATTATTTAAAATTATTTAAATTTTATATGTAGTTAACATTGCCCTTAGAAACGAACTTAAAATTTTTTGTCAGATAAAATTTAAAAATTAATAAAATGTTGAGGGATCAAAAGAAATGTTTTATTTATTCTAAAAAATTTTAAGTCACAATAAGTTAAAATTTTTTATTCAAAGAGAAATATTGTTATTTTATTCCAATTTTATCTTTAATTTAAAATGGTAGAATTTTAATTTTATCTTTTCGAGTTTTCTAAAGGAAAACCTTTTTGAATATTAAATCACCATAACAACATAAATTATTAAAGAAAATCATTAATTACATAATCGCCCTGTGTAACTTTTTTTTTGAAAATTAATTAAGAACATTACACTAAATATTTATATATATGATCTTTCATATCAGAGTTCAAATTGAACCCAACAATTAATATTCTTCAATTCTTGAGAGCGGAGTGCATTAGAATAAACATTTCTTTAGAATTTTTTTAATTAATAAACAAAAAATTACTTTTACAAAATCACCTTGGTGACCAAATATAATAGTTTAAATATAAAATATATAACATGAACAAAATAAATAATATTATTTATAATATAATAAAACGTGTTTATCTTTTTGAGTTCGCAAGGCTTAGTTGTTAATATGGTAATGCTATTTCCCCTAATAAAAAAACAACAATATTGTAATACGATACACAACGGATCGTAACTTAAGGCCTTGGTGTTAGGGTAGCGCATATTATCCCTCATTCTCAATAATATGGATAAACAACATAAATTCTTATATGCTCATATATGTATATATGTATATGTATTTTCAATTAAAATTTTAATTACAAATTACAATTCAATTACAATTAAACTTCATTTGCAAAATATATTTAATAAAGCATTAAATGTCAAAAATTCCGACAAAAAATATTAAAACAAAATATTTAAGGCCATTTACAAAAAATAATTTAATCAATGATGCCAACTAAAATGAAAAATTGGCTCTGCTACCACTTTGTTAAGTATTTTCCAATAAATCATGTATTTAGTTTCTTTAATTCAATTATTATGTATATTGGATTTAAACAAACAGTTATATTCAACAGTTTTGTCGATTAATCTTCTCATTGTAAAGCACTTACCAAAAACAAATTCACAATTGATAATAAATATAGTATATAAATAAAACCCCTATTTCCTATGACACTTTATAAAAATGTCCTCATTTTATTTAAATATATATATATATATCTATTTATTTAAATAACAAAATACTTACATATTCTAAATTATTATAAATTTTCTCAAAAAATTTATATAAATAATCCTTTAATCCAAAAACAAATACAAATTATAATTTATGTATTTTTTATTGTGAATATATTTTTATTTTATTAATAATTCACAATACGTCATATTGTCTCTTTCTTTTCTATTTTATTTTTTTTTTGTACTGTTTTTAAAGAAAGATGTCACGTGTCATTTGAATATTATAAAATTAATATAATAAAAATTCCAATGTTAATATTTTCAGTTGTTTTCAGTCTATTTTTAATTATTATTCTTTATACATAATGTTTTTTAACTTAATTTTTTATTTTTTTTTATTTAATAAAAATTTAAATATAAATTTAATAATAAATATATATAAATATTCAAATAAAATATAAGAAATTAAATAACTTAAAAATATAAAAACAAAAAAAGATTTTCCGGCGGGTAATAATTTAATCTGAAAATATTCAAATATACAATAATGATGATGATGATGATGATTATGATGATGATAACAGTAAAGAGACAAGCCAAAATACAAAAAAAAAACAAAAAAAAAACAATAACAAAAAACTAAAATAAACAAATAGTAAAAGAACAGGCGGAACATAATTGTCACAAATGGGCATTCTAAAAATAGTGGAAAATTTTATGATGTATGATGTTTAAAAATAAAAGAAAAATTTTTTTTTTCATCTAAAAAAAAAAAAAAAACAAAAAATAAAAGAAAATATGAATTAGGAAAAGAAAACAATATTACAAAGAAAATTTGTATAAAGCTAAATATTTTACAGTGAAGACTCATATTATCGTACCATCATATATTTATATAACATATACGTATATATATAAAATTATGAAAACTAAAAAAAATATTTAAATATCATTTAAGTCCCCATATCTTGGAAACTAGAAGAGGCCTATCTCAGCTCCCATTTAGAAAATTTATCTACTCATAATTTTCTTTGCAGTGGTATACAGTGCACCTAATCAGGAACCACCCTGTATAGTACAAAAAATTTTTTGGTTTCTTTTTGGTGCCTCAAAGTTTTCAAGAACTCTAAAACTGACATAAGTTTCATGAGATGCAAATATTAGCAAGCTCTGATTAAAATGACTAATTCAAAATGAAATAATTCCTATCGTCCTGCTTATTTCGTTTCTTGTTTTTGAAAACAAATTTAAGAGTGATTATACCGTTATTTGTGAAAATATATATATATATATGATACATGAAGCATAACAATATGATTTAGAGTCATACAGAATAACTCTATATTTAGAAAATCAGAGATTATAACGGTTTCCAACGCTGCTTTATTTCTTAAAATCGAAATGAAAGACCCAGTTTTTAAATTTGTATTACACCGCATTATGGTGTCCAATATTTACAATTAATGAGGACTTTTTTGTACAATTAATACGATTTTACATGAACTCGACCTCCCAGAACTCCCTGACACATATGCACTCTCACTACAAATTCGTTTCTTCCCAAATGAAAAATTGTCAAAATTAAGCTCAAATTATTTGACATAAATTTGTTTTAGGTTTGTTTAAATTAGATGGCAACCCCAAATCTTTAAAGACTCGTATTATATTAAATAAAAGAAATTAATTGTCCTTATAATTAAATTATATTTTAAATCAAATTATGATTTTATATTATCGCTTACTGTATATACAGAATTTAAAATGAGATTTCACTGTATACAAATATTTTTATATACTTATTATTAACCTAATAAAAGAAATAGTATTTTTTATATATTTGAAACAAAGACATAATTAAAATTAAAATTTATTAGGTAAGAAACACAAAAAAATGTTAAGTGGTTGTTTTTTTAAATATAAGAAAAGAAAATGGGAGGTTTCATTGACCACATAATCTAATTCTATATATTTTTTATGCTGTCTTTCATTCATTGTATTTTCTGTTTTTTTGTTGTTTTTTTTTTTTGATTTTCTTTTTTTCTTTAAATTTAAAATAAATAAGAGGCGGTATTATGACGAAATGGTAGTATATAATATTTTCATGTATGTAAATAGGTAGTATTTTGTTGTTTGGATTTATTTTTAATTATTTAAATTTTACACATTTTATATTCCAAAAAAAAATATATAAATTTGATGGATTTTTTTTTTAGAATTTTGAATTTTTAAAAAAACGTCAAATTTTGTCCCAGTTTTAGAAACGATTAAATATAAAATAACATAAAAGGGACATTTAATAGGTTTTTTTAAATTCGAATATTACTTTTTATTTCATATTTTTGTAACTGCTTTGAATCACTCCATTAATTATTCGAAACATATTAAAAAAAATTAAATGAATATTTTTAGATTTTTTATATAATAAAATTTTTTTAAATGTAAGTTTTGCTGCCAAATATTAATTTTCGGAAAATCAGAAATGAATTATAATTAGATTTTTCACTGTTATACTAAATCGATTAATTATTCAAATTCGATTACTGTTTATAACTAAAAAATTATTTACATAAATAATGATTAATATTCATCATTTGTTCATTACAGTTGTATAGTATTTTATATTGTATGTACCGAGTATCCCAATGGGGAAGAGGTCGTTATTTTAAAATATTTAAAAAAAATAATAATAATTTAGGATTACTTAATCGGTCAATGATATATTGAACTTCCGGAAAAACCCGGAAATAAGGTTTTGAGGCCGAAAATTTACTTTAATCTAGCTTATAATATTGGAAAGGGTGTTATCTCTATCTTGACACTTCCGTTATAACTTACCTGAATGGAAATAAACAATGATTAGATCATGTAATGTCAGACTAAGACTAGTATACAGTGAGTTGATTTCACATAAAGTTAGTTATAATACTATGTGATTTGAAGTTCTTTTATCATCTATCTAGTGATAGTTCATAAACAAAGTGATTAAATAGAAATCGAAGCTAAATGTCTTTAAGAAACTTTGTTGATACTAGATAATTCTTAAATTAGGTGTAAATCCACCAGTATTTATAAAACGAAGAAACTCTAAAATTTTTAAAAGGAAAATTATTGTATTCTCTTGACACAGATGTGAAATATTTTACATTTTTATTAAATTTTCCTTCAATATTTTTATTATAATTAACTAACTACATAAATTTATTTTTTTTTTTAAATGAGGAAGAGAATAAAGTAGACTGTGTCAACTCTAGGGTACGTGTATGAATTTTTGCCAAAATATCAAATACTCAATTTATTTGACTCTGTATTGTGCATAAAACATAAAAAGGTTTTATGGCAGTTATTTCAACCTCTTGAAATGGAAAAACTGAATTTTGTTGAATTTGTTTCATATACGGAGCTTTATTAAATATAAAGTTCATAAGTTCATTGTTTATAAAACACAAAAAAATCGTTAAGGACATTCGCCCATTTTCAATACCAAAGGTAGTTCTAGTATTAAAATGAAATTTTGAAAATCGTTATAGCACAACAGAAAAAAATATACCCTTCGTTCATGCATATTCATAAAATATTTTTTAACTTAATTAACGATTAAATAGATTTTTAGAACTTTCGACTTTTTCGTGCCATTTTTCGAATTTTTTTTAGAAATATTTTGGTCTTATAAGAACGTTTTAAGTTATAAATATTTAAATTAAATATTTAAAATTTTAGAAACGAATGTTGAAAAAATCTAAAAAAATTCCTTTAATAATCTAAATTTGAAAATATAAATTCCCAATAGCGCAGTATTTACACAAGGATTTTATATAGTGTATATATACTACTTGTATACTCTTAATTCCTTATGGATAATTTTTATATAAATTTATAATTATAATGTTAATTATTAACAAAACTTAAAAGAAACATTGCGTACGTATATTTGGAAATCTGATTAAAATAAGTACCTAATTAATATGCTACTGATAATGATAGTTTTTTTTTTTTAAATAAGTAAATTAATATGAGTTAAATTTACAAAAAAAATCTTCCGAATAAGCTTGTATTTGATTACAATCCCTTTTTATAACCTCTGTGAGGTCAATAATAAATTTTAAAGAAAATCCTAAAAATATGCAATTTTTTAACTTTAATAATTTTTTTTGATATTAAGGATGTCTTCTGTACAGCAGGTTTCTACCCTTTTTAATTGGAATAAACATTACTTAAAAATCATTTTTAAATACAAAATTTATTATAATATATATATACAAAATAAATAATAATACTGTATAAATTAATACAGAATTACTTACTAAACATTTAATGACCTTGGAAGTCTACGATCCGGTAATTTAACATAATCCTATTTGATTACTGATTAGTAGATAATTACAAATAAACAAATAAAAAAAAAACTTTAATTTAATTTTAATATAAATATGCTATAACGATTATACAGACGAAATTAATTGTACAAGAAAACGTTTTTCCAAATATTTTAAGAAAATTATTAATTTATTTATTTTCTGTTCATTAAAACCACAAAAAAGAAAGTTTTTTGCTTATTAATTGCAAAACTTTATCAAAAAAAAAAAGAGAGCCTAAAATGAAATGAGAACTCTGCCAAAAGTATAGTGTGATTTTTTCAATGAAACTTTTTTCAAATTATGACACCATCCCCTATTGTTTAAGGGTAATTTCGTTCAATTCTTAGAATTTTTCCGAAAATATGTGAACGCGAATTAATGAAATGGAAATAAGATTTATTTTTTCAAATTATTTGTATATATATATACTTATTATATAATATATTATACATGTGAATATTGGTCGTTATTCTTTTAGTAAACATACTATATACTTATATATATATCTTTTAAAATGATTTCTAATTACACAAATGTTTTAACAAAAATTGAGAAGGGAAAATCTTTTAGGCAATTTTCAAGCAATCAAGAAAATCGAAATAAAAAAAACACAAAAAAATAAAAGAAAATTGTTGTATTTACTTTCCAATTGAAAACTTCGTGGAAAACTTTTAATTTCGAGAAAATTTTGTTTTTGTTTTTTTATACATTATAAATCACTGTTATAGGCAGTTTTATACTTTTACATTTTCTTTTTCAGTTTCAGTTTCCTTTGTTCTAAATTTAATTTTGGTTTTTCTTATTTGAATTTTTTTTTATTAATAATATTGATTTATAGGAAAAGGAATTCTTTGGAAAATTGTGTGAAAAATAAAGTTTTACAAGTATACATGCAGGGTTGCAATATAGTATTTTACTTTAAATTATTGAGAAGTTTAATATTGGAAATAATAAATATTTATAATTAAAGAAAGCGTTCCATAATTCTCGCTGTTTTAAAAAAAAACCTCGTTTTCAGAAAATCTCATTTTTTATTGTGAAATCTAGATTTTTTAAAAATAATCACAATTACGAGTCTTTTCCATTATTAAAAAAAAAAGAAGAGATATTCTAAAATGAGATTTTCAAAAAACAATTTTTCTAAAACGAGATTTTCTAAATAAGAGATTTCCGAGATTTTAGTCCCAACTCATAGTTAAAATATCATTAAAAAATATAATTAAGAACAATTAGTAGATTGTTAAATAGCTATAAATCATTATACGTTATCATATACTGAGGTCTACTTTTATCTAGTTCAAGGAATCTAAACCTCACATCAGTTATAATTATGTGTATTAAAGACAGTAGTAATGTCTCTGTTTTGTTACACAGGCAAACATTTCTTCTTCAATTTAAATACTAAGACATTATATGTAAGTCTCTATTTAACATTCATCCATTTTAACTTATTTAGTATTCGATATTAATAATATTAGCATAGATTTATAGGACGTGCTTTGTATTTAGATAGTATCTACTAATTTAGACAAAGTTTAAGTATAATATTCCAGGATTTTGAGTTCTAAAATAACTAACAATTACGTGTAATAATCAATTCTACTTTTGGTAATTAAATAAAGCTTTTTAATAATGCCAAAAGAATTATAAATTATCTTGAAAATATTTTAAAATTAAAATATAGTAATAATATATGCTGTTTGTTATTAGGTCTTTCATTTATGTCAATTTAAAATTCAAATGATGAAACGAATACAAATTAAAATAATTAATAATATGATTTTACTTAAATTTCTAAAATCGTGTATGATTTTCCTAAATTATCAGATATGATTTATTTCATTTATTCAAAATTTAAAATTTTAAATATTTTTATAGCGACATTTTAATTTGAAATATTTTAAGGAAAATCAGACAAATTAAGCATTTATTTCATGCACTATTGCTTCTACTTACTTTATTAGATTGAATCGCTGAGAAGAGCGAGAGATTCAATCTAATGAAGTAAGCAGAAGTAATAATTCAGAAAGCTGGACCAATTTTGTAGTTCCTTCACAGCTCTATTCCTACTATGTAACAGTTCTTTCGTCATAATCAAAAAAGGAAGATTTTCCATTACCATACGATATTTTTGTAAACTGATTTGGACCTCTTGCAAATACGTTAAAAATCCTTGAACATGTATCGTATAAATTGGTTCCAGATTAAGATGTAATTCATTATTGAGCTTTTCGGAACGACTCCTTTGATCTTGTTTTCAAATTTATTCTGCTAGAGTAATTTTTATAATATTATTTAAATATTAGAACTTTTATTCGCACAGATAACTCTGACATTATATTTTAGATTTCTTCATATTCAGACATAAGTTAAACGAATTTAATTGCTTCTACGAAAGAATTATTTTTAATTCACCTTCTAAAAGGCTCAATTCAATTTGTAATCTATATTTGGGAAAAGGAAATATTATTTTTTCACAAATTTTCTAAATTTTCCTAAATTTTTGTTTTTCCTTTTTTCAATTAATTGAAACCAAATTTGTTTTAAATTTCATTTCACTGAAACATAAAATAATTCAAATTGTACGTGCTACACTATTTTTTTAAGAATAAATTCCTATAATTTTCATTTCTATTTTCCTATGTAAAGTACAGGCATATATAAAATAATTTTGGAAAATTTTGTATATAATCATAACAGTAAAGTTATGAAAATTGCCTAATTTACTGTTATTTTATCCTTTCAATTCTTTTAAATTTATTCCATGTGCCATATTTTACTAAATAAAATTGTAATATATATATATATATATACTTAAAAACCTACACCTTTATTAATATTTATATTTGCATCAGAAAGAAAAGTTTTTTAAACGTTTATTTTTTGTTTCACTCTCTTTCTCTCTTTCTTTTACGATACCCTAAAGCAAATGAAGTTTTAAATGTTTTTCCAATTTTATGAAACATGATTCCTAAAAACGCTTTTCCGATAATAATTTTAAAATTAGGGTAATGGAATATATAATTTTGTAGAAGATTTTTTTTAAAAATACATTTCTAGTTTTAACTAAAGTGTAGGAGTAAATATAAGTAAGTGAAAACAGTTTGAGTTGTTTTCGAAATCTGGTCATCCAACTTCAATTTATATTTTGCTACTTAAAGTTGCAAGTTTATAATCAAGGAATGAAGACATGGGCAGAATCGATTTATCCATCTCTACTTCTTTTTCCGATATTTTGGGCAAATTTTATTAATTTAAATTCACTCATTTTTTGAGTAATTTACTTTTTAACGAAAACTGAGGGGAGTCAAATATTGAGTGGACTGTAGTTTTAAATTAAGTGCGACTTCTCAATTCTCAGTTCAGACATTTCTTTTTAGTCCCCCTCATACCACCGCTTAAATCTATATTTTAATTCCGTCATCCTTTAAACAAAAATATATGAAGACATCGATTAACATGAAGTCACTCAAAATTGAGTGATCATTTGAGTTAAATATAAAAACTATTGATTTGTAAACACCAGATAACACTCAAAACTGAGTAATCACTTGAGTCAAATAAAAAAATTCCTAATTATTTGCCTTTTTATGATATTTTACAGTAAACCTAAGATTCAAGAGTTTGAAGTTATAAAAGTTATGGAGAAATGTTAAACTTTTACTTGAGCTTTATAAAAAAGCTTGTACTTTAAAAAATTGAGCCAAAAAGTATGCTTTGTAAAAAAATCAAGTTATTTTCTTATCAAATTTTCTAATACAGGAAATTGAATACGATCCTAACGGTAATTTTAATAGGAAATAAATACAGCGTTTTATTTCCCAACTTTTGCTTATAAAAGCTAACAAAGTTTTTGTTTTTTATTTTTTTTAAATAAATTTAAATCAACAATTTTACTTCGAAAAAAAGCATATTCCATGGATCGGGTAATAAAAATTAAGATTATTTAAAATTCTAAAAGTGTATCAAATATATTTAACAGGTTTTTTCCATTTTCAACGTTTTTTCATTGAACATTACAGTTAAAAAACAGTTATTTTTTTTGTTTTGTGAAAATATTATAATTTCCTTTTTGGTTTTTTTTTTTCGTAATTTTGATTTTTTGGAAATTATTTATACTTTCGATTGAGTTCTGATGAAAATGTTATTAAAAAGGCAAAAGAGGTGGTGGGGTATTAGAATTTTATTACATGAAAGAAAATTTTTTTTTTTGTATAGAATCATAAAAAATAAAAATTTTATATTCGTTATTTTTAAATGGTTTTTGATGTTTCATTTTTTGCTTTTTTAAAAAAAAACGGAAATGTGGGTAAACATTAAATTAACTTGAAATTGTTACGGTAAAAAAAAAAAAAAAAAAAATGTAAATTTTTATATTTAAAATATATATTACATTGAAATTCGATATGTATTTATCGGTCAGGATATATGAACTAATAACACATATTTAAAAAGTATTATACCGAAAGTAATACACAAATATATTTTACAATTGAGTAAATTTTTTTAGTTTTTTTTTAAAAAATTTGTAATATTCATACGAGTTGTTTGATTGTCAATCGTGCGGAAGTTTTTACTTGTAAATTGTATATTTTATATAAATTATATATAATTTTTTTAAGAGTGGTTTATTTTTTGGGATATGTTTAACTAGATGAGCTAGATACATGAATGTTCATGGAAAAATATATTTCTAAAAATGAGTCCTTTGATGTTATATTTTGGAATTACAAATCCATTAGAATTTTAATCTTAATGGAGACCTCTAATTAAATTGTTACTGGTGGAATTTTAATCTAAAAGTTAAAATATTTAGGAACGAATTATGCTTAGGTAACTGTTGGAATTATAAAAAAATTTGATTATTCGTGAAGTATCTATAGTTAATATGAGGATGAAGTACTGTAAATCTACTTAACTTTAAAACTGCCTAACTTAAGCTGCATCTTTGTGGGCTTTAAACTTAAAACATTCTAAATTATTCTCTTATTTTACTCAGAAATTTTAATGTTTGAGTGGGACACTTTTCATAAAAGTTGTGCCAACCCTTCCCCGCCTCTTTCTTCTGCAAAGTTTTTCATTTGTTGAGTGCATTTAAAATTAAGTTTTTTGGAGATTTCTTATCATTTGATTGCTTTTCATTAATTACATGAACAATTCTTTAATATGTTTAACAAGTATCTCAAAGATAAAACTATCTTCACTTTTTGCCCACTTTGCGTTTTTCTTTTCTACTAGAGAAATGATGGGGATTTCCCTGTATTTACTGAAGAATACTTTTTATTATAATTTCGACATGTATCTTAAATATAACTTCCATAATTTCCACTTGTTGAATGAACACATTATATTACAAATCGAGTCCTAATTAACTTGATTTGTTTTTAAATTAAATACTGTATTAAATAACGTAAACCCTCTTATAATATATCTTTGAGATGTATCTTCAAGATACAATAAGATCTGTTTTAAAAGTATAATTTTAATTTTAAATTCAATTTCCTTTATTAAAATCAAATTTATCTTAAAAATAATAGAACACAATAATATAAAACAGTTTAAAAATATCCGTTTCTATCTTTATGAATGAAAATATCTGTTAAATATTAACTGTAATCTAAAATTCATTTATCTTTTAGATTATTATTATTTTTAATAAAAAATATATATATATATTTTTTTATCTCTTTGATATTATTCAAATCGTTTTCTCTTTAAATAGTTTAACATTTTTTTTAAAAAACGAAAAAAAAAGAAAAGTATCTTTTCATCTTGTAATAAAAGATAATAACAATACTTAAATAAAGATAAAAAAATTTTCTAGATACATTTATATAAATATATATATAGGTTAGTATAAAATAGTTTTAAAATAAAGTTTAATATACAGGATATCCCGTTATTGCTTTTCCAAATGGGAGTGGTTTAAAGTGGAGTTCAATATAAAACATAAATTGTTTTGAAGGGAAGAATCCATTTCTAACGGTTTTCCAGAGCCTTCAAAGTAATTCCGTAAACTTATCAAAGGATAAAGCACATCTTCAAGTCTCTATAGAAGAATCATTTAAATTTTAGCAGCTAGGTGAAGCTTTGTACTTTAATATCCAAAATTTTGCATTATTTCTAATTGTTGAAGTATCTCAAGGACTTCAATCCGAAAAATATCCAAATGTTTACTGATTTTATTAAATAACTGTAATTTTTCAATAAAAAACCGTTATTAATGTACAAATTTTAATTCATTTTTAAAATCATCTATTCCTCTCTCAGCTTCAATTAGGTTCCTCATTTCTTACGTTATTTTCTCATATCTCTTTCAGTTTTCGATTGTTAAAAGCTAACGAGACACCCTGTATATAAAAAAGGGATCCCAGTAAAACATACAAAATTCATTAAAATATCACTAATAGCTAGGTGCAGTTTAGTGCTTTCATATAACAATATCCGAAATTTTCATAATTTCTGATTGTTGAAACGTCACAAGGACTGAATATCGACTGTTTTTATTAAATAACTGTAATATTAATTAAAAACCTGTTATTAATGTTCAAATTTTATTTCAATTATAAAATCACCTATTCCTCTCTCAGCTTCAATTTGGTTCCCCACTTCTCAAATTTCTCTCATATCTCGTATCGTTTCGGGTGTTGAAAGCTAACGAGACACCCTGTATATAAAAAAAGGATCTGGAAAAACGAATCAAAAAATTGAAAACATTAATTTTTGTTTTTATAACTTTATTTACTTTTTTTTTTTTTTGAAAATGTTTATTTTTTTTCTCTTTCTATTTTATTTTCTATCTCATTCTTCCATACAATTGAAAAACAATTACATTAAATTTTTTTTTATATATATATATAAACAGACATTTGAAGAGTTACAAGAACTTTTCTATTTATTTTAATGTTTTTATTGTATATTCTCTCTTTATTTCTATTTTTAAATACAGAGAACACTAGGTTTTTGTAAAAACATTTTCAATCCACCATTTTTAAAAAAATTATCTTTTATATTCTCCATTTTGTTTTGTTTTTTTTTTGATTTTTTTTTTTGTTTTTGTAATATGGGAATTTAAATAGGAAAAAAAAAAATACAACAGATTAATGGAAAAATACAATGTACCATTAGTATAGTTTTTACATTCAGAAAAAAATTAAAGAAAATAAACAGTAAGTGGGGAAAATGAGAAATCATAGAATCTTTGTAAATACAAAGAAGGTCACTAAGTACAAGTAAAAAATAATTAAATTCAAATAGGAAAAAAAAAACACTACCGATATTTTTATTTAAATAATATTTTTAATTTTTATTTTTTGTTTTTTTTTATTTAATATAAAATTAAAGTACAAAATAAAAAAATATACAATACAAATTGAAAAGAAGAAGAATAGTAATAGGAATAGATAAAAAAATATAGAAATTAAATTGAAAATAAAGATAGTTATTTTAATTTCAATTTACTTTAATAGAAGTGCATTTCATTAAATTTTGAATGAAAACATTTTTTTTTTTTATTTTTAATATTATTTTAAAATATTAAATATAGAATATAAAAGAGAAATTAGAAAATTAAATTTTATTTTTATATTGAACTGTGTATGGAGGAAAAATGTGAATAAAATCAATTTTGGAATTTTTTTTTTATTTTTATTTATAAAATTTTTAAAATCTCATTGAAAATCTCATATAATTGCATTATTGTTATATTTTAATGCAGTTGTTTCATAATTGAGAATAACTTAGGCTTTAGAATAGTCCTTGAAGCAGATTGAACTCCTACACAAGGACTTAATATTGTCAAAGTTTTGCAGAGGAACGTTCCTGAATTAAATTAATTCTTAAGTGTGCGAAATAAAATTCCGTTATTTTCATTTGATCCGGTAGTTATTTTTAAATCTCTAACTGTTAAAAGCGTTTTACAAAAATTATACACGTGGTCCGTATAAAGAGGACTTTCAATAGGAGGCATGTTAAAATTTATTAAAATTGAAAAATATCGAACTTTTTGTTATTCGTCCAAATGTGGTCTTAGAATTCACATCTTTTTAACTTCTTTAGTGTTACCATAGTTATTTAGTTGTTCCTTTAATTGTTCCTCTAGTTATTGATTTTATATTTATTTTTTTCCTATACTTCGAAAACAGTTTCTGATATTTAAAAATTCGTTGTAGTGGCATGGTTTTTAAAGGAGAATGGTATATGACATCTGTCATTTCTGTCGAATTTCTTTTTTATTTAATTACCAATAACAAAGTATGTTTTACTGACATTATATTAATGTACTTAATAAAACTTACATATTTATTTATTATAAAAATTTACGAAAAGTGTATATATACTGATACTCACACTGGCACTCAAATCTTTTGATTTAAAGCTCTAAGTCATTTAAACATGAGACTCTACCATCAACTACTATTTAAACACTCACTTTTCCTCAATCAAAAATTACTATTAACTACAGTCTATTAGAATGAAATTTACTGTAGAGAACTACAATTTTTTACTTTTCCCCAGTTTTTCCCTTTACAACTGACAGTCAAAATTCTCTCATTTTTTTTCCGATTCAATTAATCTAAAGCCACTTTAGGAATCGATCCCGATTAGTTCAACCCAGTTCTACCGATTTTATAAATACAAGAATACTAAAAAAAAAAATCTAGGGCTAGGCGGTCATTTTATATTTTTCTACTTAAAATGATTATAACAAACTTTTTCAGTCTCAACTTTCAATTGCTCAATTTCTTTCACTAAAATTGTTCCTTTGTTCAGTTCCTTTTTCCCCGTGTTATGATCCTCGATACCTTTTAAAACTCTTTCTGATTTTAATTATTTCTACAATCTTAAAGACATGGACTGTAACCATTTAACATAAATTCTAACATATGTGATGTGTATTAAAATTTTAACTAATCTTTAATCTTAATTTTATTTTTAAATTCATATTTTTTTATTTTCCATTCACTTTATTCCATTAATTTTAATTTTACTTTCAACTTAAACTCATATTAATTAAAATGTCCTTTTTAGTTTCCTTTACCGTTATACACATTTGTCCGTTATTTAAAATTGCTTTTTCAAAAGAAAATTCAAAATTAAATAAAAAATTACAAATTTATAGTTTTAAGCTTAAAAGTATATTTTTTAAAATTAAATTTAATTAAAATTATTATATATTATATTTGTTTATATAAAATTGGTGTTGTTAAAGTATTTTATGTTGTTGTTGTTGTTGTTGTTGGGGGTAATGGCATGCTTTTTAATTAATAAATAATAAAATTTATTTTTTTATTTGTTTATTGTTATTTTTATTTTTTTGTATTTTGTAATAAAATTATTCAAATTAAATTTTATATTATTTGAATAGTTTTAAATTAGAAAAAAATGTACAAATATTCACCTAAATGTA
Organism: Dolichopus griseipennis; assembly: GCA_963082915.1. Lineage (NCBI taxonomy): Eukaryota > Metazoa > Arthropoda > Insecta > Diptera > Dolichopodidae > Dolichopus > Dolichopus griseipennis. Next base: position 38,146,550 of record OY720442.1, on the reverse strand, counting down.
GGATTAGAAATAATAAATTAAATTTTGTTTTAATTAATTAACTAAATTACTAAAAACAATATATTTAAAATTCTTTAGATGTAATTCGAATTAAAAATTTTATTTGTAAATTAAATGTTTTTATATTAATAATTGGTTTTAAAAAAAATTTTTTAATATGTATATTAATATTAAAATTTTCATGATTAAATATTGTAGTAAAAATATTTTCACATATTTAGTAGATTAATAAAATTGTATAAAATTTAAAATATTTTAATTAATTATTTTAAATACACTAAATGATTCATTGAATAATTTGTAGTATTAGAATATATTTCATAATTCCTAAAGATTTAATTTTCATAAAATCTTTAGTTACAAATTTCTATGTTACTCATAAATCATTTCTAAAGCGTTGGGCACACCTTCAGTTTTTTTTGGACACATTAAGTGTAATCGTTTCAGTACTAGTAACAGTATACATGTTACATGATATCAATTTTTGTATAAGTTTAATTAAAAAATTTTAGTGAAAAATTGAATTTTTCTAAATTAATGTAAAAGAATATGTTTTTTTTACTTCATTTTCGAATAATGAAGAATTTGGTACACACTACGAGTTACACTGGCAGTATTGCCATTAATATACCAAAATATAATAAAATTAAATCTCTATCATCAGTTTTGCATTAATTCATCAGTTATTGCATACACAATATTAGTATTACCCCAAAAAATTTTCAAAAGTCGGAAAACTGATAGTAACATTGATAGTGTTTACAGCGCTTAATAGTTTAAGTATATTTTCGTATAACATCATCATAACATTTAATCTGTCAATCATAATAATTGGGTGCATATTAAACGATTTTCTTAATTTTTTCTTTAAATGATAGATGTTCAATACGAATACAATACGTTTTCCGAAATTTTCGAATTTTCCCTTTCAGTTATGTGAAAAGATATATATATATATTGATTATTGATCATTCTTCCCTTATTTTTTGATTTTAAACAATCTGTACTATCTTTTCTTCGAATTTTGTTCATTTTCATTTACCGTTGTATCATAATTTAGCCCAGAATTCCAAAAACTAATTATTTTTCGAATAATAACGGTAATGGTCGAATTTGTAGATAACAATCTTTCTCAGAAATAAATAACATAGTATCAAGTTGTAACTATTGAGAAATACAGTGAGTATGCACATTATAATGTAGCATTGTATATTCTACAATATAATGATCATATATAATTAATATAACAGTAAATTATGAAAATTTTTATTTAAAATACATAATTTAATAAATGCATTTTTCATTTAATTTTAATACATTTAATTAAATTAATTTTAATTGTATTTATTTTGTTAATGGAATTTGTATTAGTATTAGTTAATATATTTAAATGTATACTAGTAATTTAGTTTATAGTTAAATATAAAACCAACCAAATAAATTTCCTACTAACTGGAGAAATGAATGCTTCTTTTCGTTTGTTTTATTTTTTTTTTAATTTTATTTTAAATAATTCACTACCTATGGTTAATAATTTTTATTTATTATTTTATTCATTTCATTTTTTGAATTTGATAGATTTATGTTAGAATTAATATTAGATTAGATTTAATATTAGTTAATAAGATTTTACCTTGTCATTTTAAATTTTTCCATTCAAAAGTAATTAAACCTTAATTAAAATCTAATTTGTTTTTCATATATATAGATAAAATTCAACTAAATTTACTTGTACTTGTTTTTTAATTGTTTTAATGTCATTATTATTATAATAGGTAAGTAATTAAGTAGAATTTAACTCCTCATATTAGAATTTAAATCATCATTAATTGTTATTTACATATATATGTATGTAATATAGGTTCTTTTAATATTAAATTCAAATGTGTATAAAATAAATATTTTTTAATAGATTAATTAAATTTTAAAATTTTAAAATAAACTAATTTTAGTAAATAGTTATATATATATATATATATATACATATATTTAATATATTTAAGATAAAAAAAAAACAAGAAGCATAATTTTTCTAGAAGGTGAATTTTGCCATTTTTCTCGTTTTTTCTTACAGGTTTCAAACAACACCTATAAAAGCGTTTGCCTGCCTTACAACAACAAGGTAAGCTTTTATGTAATTTTTTAATTTAATCTTTGGTTATCATTTATCATTATAAAATATTTATTAAATTTTGAAATTTTAATATTTTAATTAAATATATATTATATATATTTATTTATTTTTAATGTTATACGTAGATTTAAATTTTGTAATTTTGTAAATTGTATCTAATATATATACATATTACATATATATATATATATTAAATTTATAATTGTTTTAAAAATGGGGGTAAATTAAATTATAATATCAAAAATATTTATGTGTATGTTTTGTTGTTTAAATTTGCTAAAAAATGGGGGTCGTAATATATTGGGGTAATATAAAATATGGGCTAAATTATATAGCAGTACTATTACATTAATAAATTATATTTTTATAGGTATTGATTCAGTAAGGATTCAATAAGGTGATTCCTAACTAAGAATCATAATAAACTATTTTTCATAATATATGTAAATCGCTTTTATAGTTTAATATTTTATTTAAATTACATAATTCAATTACAAATTCAATTATATTAGTGTAGAAACTTAAATCTCGGATCACAGTATAAAAAATCTAAAATAAATTATTTGATCTTTTAATGATTAAGTTTTAGATCAAGTGATCTTATTTTGATCTATGATAATTTCAAATAAAGAAATTGATCTAATTATCTTTGAAGATCATTTGTTAGATCAAACGATCTGCTTTGATCTTTAGTAGATTAGATTCTTGTAAAAGTAGATCTTGAGTCGAACTTAAATTTGTCTTTTTCACAAAAAAATTGATTGTGAAATGCATCTTGTTTAAGGATTTTGATCTTTAAATTAAACTTTAAAAGATCAGATGACTTTTTTCATGTAATGAAGTACGAACTTCTAAATTAACTCCCAATACGTCTTAAAAATTTCAGAATTCGCTAATTTATCAATTTAAATAACTCAAGAATTTTTCGTAATGAGTTAAATCATCTACATTTTTCAATTTAAATCCAATTTTAATAAAATTTATGAACTTCTGATAAGATATTTGAAATTTGTACAATTCGTACAATATCAGACTAATTCATTATTATTTAATTTTAGAATTTAAAATCTATTTATAATTTTAATTTATAATTTTTGTTTATTTTTCAATGTTGTATCGCTACAATGTTGTATTGTGTTATTAAATTATTTATAATTGAATTATTAACTAAAATAAATTAAATTAAGATAGTTTAATTATTATTTTACATAATATTATAGAATCTTTGGTGTTTTTTGCGGAATAAATTTAGCATATGTATTATGGATCTTATGTTATACTTCGATTTTTTATTTGAATAAACTTACCTTACCTTTTATATCTAAGCCATAGTCAAATTGAATCCATGTTTGCAAAAAACTTCGTTTCCTGTAATGTCAAAACTCTTCATATTTAATTTTAATGTGAAGGATTAATCAATAAAATTGGTTTTGTAGTAGGTTATAGGTTCTTCTAATATATAAAATAATAATTGAGCCAAAACCTTAAATAGTTATTTAACAATTTATAGATAGAGAAAACTAGGCTAGAAATTTTAAGAAATTCTTAAAATACCAAACCTTTATTCTTTGAAGTGTTTTTGTAAAACTAAACTTTAAAAACTAATTTTTTTGAAAATTTTATTAAAATAAAAGTTCAATAGATAAAATTCTAGTCTAAAGTTCTATTAAATGCTCTTAAGGCTGTTTACATCCTACTTTTCCAAAGAAGAAAAGTTTTCTTACAAAAAAGAAAAAGTTTTTTCCAAGACAAAAATTTAATTAAATTTTTTTTTCTTTTATTTAAAAGCAAATAAATTAAAATAATAACTTTCAGAAAATTCCAAAAATAAAGTTAATATTTAACTTTTATAAAATATTGAAAATATAAAATAATAAAAAAATCAACTTATTTGGTTTGTGTTGTTATTTAATTTAATATTTCAATTTATTTAAAAAGTCATACCTAAATAGAAATACAAAAAATATTTCGAATTAATATTAGTTTAATATTTTATATTTTTCATTATTTGGATTCAATAGCAAAATAATTAAATTTAATTTTTATTTTACTCGATGTTAAATTTCAAAGAATGAGAGAAATCTTTTCAACAATTTTACTTTTATTTTGGTAAAATTTAAATTAAATATTCAAAAAGCTAAATTTTACTTTTACTAGCTAAATTTAGTAATTTAATTTTTTATTATCTTTTATTATAGTAAATGAGCGTTATAATAAAATTTTTATTAACGCTATACTGAACTTCAATCCACAATTTATTTTGATTGCATACTTTTAGGTTAGTATTTTAGAGTAAGATTTAAATGTTTTAAATATGATTCATATCAGTTAAAAATGTTTTTAAAAGTAGTTTTAATATTAATTAATTTTGCAATCAGTAGGTATATTAAAGAATTTGGCTTGTTCTAGAAAATGACATTATTAATATGACTTAATTATCTCTTGGTTGTTAAGTTTCACAATTGAACCTGAAACTTAATATTTCTAAAATATAATATTTCTTAAGATTATCCTAGATTTTATTAAAAAACATAAGTTAAGTTCTGTTGTTTAACTTAAATAAAGTTCTTATGATTATCTTTTAAAAAATTATTATTTAGCTAACTCTGGGATTAAAATATTATATTTTATTTACTTTCTGAAATTAAATTTATTTAGAACAATTAGTTTATATATTTTTTTATATATATATATTAATATATATATATATATATATATATATATATATTCATGTAAATTCTAAATAATAATAAAAATTTAATTGACATATACAGCAATAAAATTTTCATTTTTTCTATGTAACAACAGCAAACAATAGTAGCAAATAATGATTTTTAAAAGGGATAATTAATGATCCCGAATTAAATTATAATTTCTTTACTACTTAAAATATGCCAAGAGAACTAGAGTTGCTGTTTTAAACCATTTAAACACTAAAAGGTTCTTCTTTTAGAAGGGTAGATATTTAATTAAAAAAACAATTTTTTTTATATTTTACCTAAAAGTATGCAATGATTGCAAATAATGATATGGTCAGAAAGTTTTGATTCCTTAGCCCAGGAAAACAAAAATATGTTAAATATAACTAAGATAATCCTATACGTTTCAAATTGAAAATTTTATATTTATATTTTATTTTAATAGTAGTAGGTAAAATTTGGTTAGTTCAGCCAAATCGTTAAATTAATTACTGAAATCGTCAAGATTTTCCGTTAATCAAAGATACAAATGCCAAATTATAATCAACTCATTGAAAACTGACTCAATCATAAACCTTAATTTAATTAAAAATTTTCTAAAATGTTTCTTAACGGACCGTATAAGATCTTTAAGTAATTCCATAGGTGTTTCATTAATTATCAAGTCCAAAATTTTTTCTATTTTCTAAAATTATAGAAAAATAGGAAATTCAAGGAACAAAAACCTAAAAAACCAAAAAAAAAATTTAATCTACTTAATATCGCTTCCCTTTTCTGTTTATTACAATATTTAAAAATTTTTATGACATCCATCTTTATTTAATTTACGAAAAATTTTTCAAATTACTTAAAATATCTACTTGGCTTCCGTAAATTGTTATGTTTGTATACTTTTTTTTTTAATTTATCAAAGTTATTTCCTACGCCATTTTTTTTTATCTTATCTTTTAACTTATCGACTTAAAGTCTTCTTTGAATATTTACCTTAAGATTTCTATTCATTATGTCCTTAAAACAACCTTTCACTTTCATTTAGATTTTCTGGAAAAAAAAAACACAAAACTTAACATTAAAAATAACGCTTGACAAAATTAAAATAATTTTGTTTTTGTAATATGACCCTTTTTTTCTGGAAAAAAATAAAAAGAAAATTCAGTATAAAAGAAAAACCCATAAAAATTACAAGAAACAAAAAAAAAAAAAATATAAAAAGATTAACAAGTTAAAATGTCCTTTTTAACTTATTAATTTTTCCACTAATTAACTTTAATTTCTTATTACATACTTTGATACCTGCACTTCATCTTCTCAGGCTACAAAAAAAAAATTATTTATTTAGACTTAATTCGAAGATATCCTTCTTATTATTTTGTTGTTGTTGTTTTTTGTTTTTTTTTTTTACTTATAGTTATTTAAAACATAATGTACATAATATTTTTATATCCTTCGTTCCTTTGATCCTTTAAATTTATGTACATATACTATTCTATAGTGTCTGTATAAATATATATAGTTATACAATTCAGTATTAAAGAGTTAAAGTAAGTTCTAAACTTAAGTTTTCCTTAATTTGTGCAAATAAGGAGTTAAAAAAAAAAACTAAAATGAAAAAACTAAAAAAAAATAAGAAAATTGGGTAAGAAAAGAAAGAGTGAAGTTAAGAAGTTCAAATTAAATTCAAGCAGCATCTATGTTGCTTTAAAGGTATTTGTTGTAGCTTTTGAGTTTTCTGGACTCAAAATTTCCAAGAAAATTTAATTATTCAAATAAAAGGATGAGGTTGTATAAGATTGATAAATAGTTTGTAATTATACAAAGTACATACAACTGGAAGATTGATTTTCTTGAGAAAATTGTAGGGTCCAAAAATAAAGTGTAAATTGTATTCCTTTTTTCCAAGAATGAAAGTTGAACTAATACCTCTAATTAATCTTCTATTAGGTTTAGAGTTTATAAATGTATTTTCCTTTAGCTTAGGTGGTTAAAGCGTAGGTATTATAATCTTATACATTAATAATCTAAGTGCTGGTCCCAATTCATTTTACATATGGGCAATATACTTATATCAAGTATTTACTTCCATATTTTGAGTAAAATAAAATCTATAATGAAAGCATATCATATGTGTATGTTCATTGTTGACTTTGAGATGATAATTGGGTTTCGTCAATAAATATAACCTCTTACACAATTAACATCTCAAAGTTATCAACGCCTACTTTAAGGAAATCTTGGTGCTGTCTATTTATAAAACGTGAGATTGATAATTCATTTGGATAGCAGCAACAGACAAGTCATAGTCCTTACTGATTAATATAACTAAAAAAAAAAGCAAGCCCTTAGCTAAGTAATATAACTCAGTCTCGGGTTTTTAGAACTGATTTAAGGTATCAATTTGATTGTGATCAAAAACTGGAACTTAAGTAAAAAGTAGAAAACATAGAAGATTTGGTGGGTTCCTTTTATTCTACCCAGAAAGTCTGCATTTTTAATTGAACCTCAGTTTATATAGTTTAGAAGCATCTGTGGATCAATGGTATTGATTTGATTGTAATAAGAAGCTGGAGCTGTAGCAAAAACCAGAAAACATAGAAGATTTAGTGGGTTCCTTTTATTCTACCCAGAAGGTCTGCATTTTTAATTGAAACTAAATTTATATAGTTTATATGCAACTGTGTAAGCTCAGATGTTTACTTAAAATTTTTTCCACTTAATGGAGCGTTGTGTGATAAAAATATTAATCTCAATGCTCGGGTCTCAATTCTCAAACATACTTGAAGTGTGTCTGAAGGTTCAATAAGAAAGTTTCAGTGTTGATAAGTCCTTATTATTGATTTTTAGTCAATTTTGTTAAATTTAAAAAAATAATGATTTAATATGATTTTAAATTGGAACTGTTTTAATATATTAGCAATTATTTATCCCTTATTTATCTTATTATTTACACAAGTATATTTAGACAGGCACGTTCAATCTATTGTTCCTGTTTCAAAATCGTATATGCTTGCTAGATATTTATTTTCTTTCTCTTTCTTATATTGATACCATTCCTTAAACAAATAAACTCCGAATAGTTTGATTTGTTGAAAAAATTTAAAAAACAAAATCGAATTGTACAACAGACAATAGTAAAATTACCTAGAAATATAATTTTTCAGTTTATATTGAAGACACGTGTATATAAATGTACACAAACATATTGTACAAATACAATAACAAAAATATGTACAACTACAATAAAAAAAACAAAAATATGTATGTCAATAGTATCTGAAGGATATTTAGAGAAAAAAAAAAGGATATTCGGTTTTTTTTTCAACTCGTTATTATTACATTTTTCATTCATTCATCAGATCATAGATACGTACAAATATATATTAAGGATTTAATCAAAGATTAGTTTGAAAATTTAATATGAACCCTGTATACGAAAATTTATACTGACATACATGCATACATACATAAAGCGAAAGTATGTTTTATGTTTGCCCTCAGATATGAAATTTTGTCTTTTTTTTTAACACAAATACAAAGAAATAAAGAAAATTATATTTGTGTAGGAGTATAGTGACTTTTAAGGATATCAAACTTTTATACTGTTTACTTAATTTTTTAACTGTGTAAAAAGTTGGTATGTGCTATTTTTACTGCCTTGATACTAAATTGGGGACAATGAAATAATGACCTGCGAAATAAAACCCCGAGGTGTAATTTTTCACAGTAACTAATAATTGAGCAATAAAGCCTCCGGGGTGTTATTTTCCAAAAATCGAAGATTGATTTCGAAAGAATCAAATTATCACTAAGTGATGGAATTGCTCAATTAATAAGAAATAACCCTCTGGATATCTGGATATTGCCCATGTACCTTTGTATAAGAAAGATTTAAAGTTAGGAAGAATTTTCGAAGAATTTAACTCGAAATCAAGATATTCCCCCTTTTCTATAATATGAATGTGTAGGTCAGATTCTGAATTATAAGAGATTCTAAAATTGGATTCAAAATTCTGGAAAAGGGGAATACCTACCCTGTTTTTTAATTGCCACTAAAGATTCTTTCAGAATATGATATATATATGTATAAAAATTAACGCCCCGAAATTTTATTTCAAATTCAATGAGAAATAACACTCCGTAATAATTTCTCAAAATTTGCGGTATTATTACATGTGAGAAATAAAATCCTGGGGGCTTTATTTCGCAGGTCTTTTTTCATGCCTCCCCAACGAAAATCTTAAAGATAGCGATTTAACTCTTCCGTTGATTGATGATTCAAAATATTTCGAAGGAATGACGTCTCTTATACATATTGAGTTTAAACGTATACTGTGCTGGAAAATAGATCCTTAGATTCTGAAAAATTTTCCAATATTACTTATCCAATGGAGGATTACCTAGTTTTCTATTTACTCTGTTTACTGTCTGTAATGCTATTACTGTCATTTATGATTTTATTGTGCTGATGTTATATATCTCAAGTTTTCTGATGTATGTTTGAATGTTTCTTCTCTTATTCTCTTGGATCATTTTGGTTTCATACAAGTTTAAATATTGTATATTGGATACAACGTATTAATGGATAATTTTGTTTTTGGGTTGATATTAAAAAAATTTCAAAATTTGAAATAGATATTGGATTTTTCCTCATTTTGGTCTTTTCATCTCCGGATTGATTCTTGGATAAGTTTAAATTTTCTAACGACAGCTTGCTACCAAAAAATAATATAAATAGAAAAAAGTTGGTTACATTGAAAATTGGAATAGAACCATATAGTAACTTTTCGTATTTTAGTAGAATATCTTAAAGAGTTTCTGTTTTTTTAATATTGCTTGTTGTTTTTGACTTAGTTTTGTATCTAATATTAAAAAAATGTAATTTATTTCTGTAGTGTCGTCTATTTATTGGAACTAACTTTTATTGGGTTTTTGTTTTTTTTTTAATAAAGAACAGAGATGCTGATGGTAATAAATTAAGACATGGAATTCAATTTTTTTGATAGATATCAATTTCATATAAGGTATATATGAAAAAGGATATAGGTAGCTTGTTGACAATACTTTTACTGCTATATGGTCTATAAGATACAAATAACAAAAGTTCGATTTTATGTAACTTTATATTGTTTAAAAGTAATAAAATACAGGAAATTATTATGTCAGTTTTAAGAGATTTTTGTCACATAATAAAAAAAAACGTATTAAAAAAAAGGAAGTATGTATTTAAAAAAAAGGGTTTATTTACCAGTTATTTACCAGTTTTACAAAAATAAAGTCTTTGCAATGGAATTGCTTTTATTTTTTTTATAGACTCTAAAAACAATTTTATTGAGTTTTACATTAAAGTATTAAAGTATATTTAATTTTAAAGCTTCTCACATTATTGTATTTTAATTCATTTTGTTTTTCGCAATAAATTTTTAAAAGTTTTTAATTGAAGTTCATAATGTATAAAGTATTAATATTGTCTCCATTTTTATTTGTATTTAATATTTAACATTAATTTTAAAGTTATTAATAGAACTTAAACTCAAATAGATACTTCGGAGATTAATTTTAGTTTTCTCCTACCTTGGAGTTTTACCCATGGGTATTAATAGTATTTTACTTTAAATCTTAAAGTTTAAACTGTTGTTCTATACAGATGTAAGAATATTAGAGATCGTTAGGAAGTCTGAGAAAGCCTTACAAAATGTAAATAATATACTTGAACACTGATATTTAACTCATGTACTGTACCATTTTTAATATTCGGTTATTATATAAAATAAGTCGATTTTTGATTAAACGTTCTTTAACGACTGTTTAGTATATAATAAATCTTTTTATTATCGTTTTAAATTAAATTAGGCAAAGATCTTATAGTCTGCCCGCAAATTCGTATATTGGATATTAAGAATATAAAGTAAGTTGTATGACCTTTCTTTAATGTATGATTGGTCCTTGACAAGCACCAACATTTATATTATTTTCATTACTAAAAACTCCATTAATTTTTGTATTAGTCTTTCTCTTATTAAGATATGAGTACAGTAAATTAATAGCGTACCCCATATTCCAATTTCGTGCAACTTGTCAGTAAAATATTATGATTCACTTTATCAAAGGTCTTCTTTAGATCAACAAATACCGAGCATACATAATTTCTTTAAACATAATTTATTTTCAATTAAGTTCAAGGATTGTAGGACTAAGGACTGTTCCAATTTTATTTTGAAAATCAAATTTATTAGTAACAAATCCTACAACTTTTTGCACGAACTCCGGTACTTTAAAATTTATTATAATAAATAATAGAATACAAGAGATAACACCGGAATACCCAAATAGGAAGTACTTAAAGATTTAACATATTTTAGCAGATATAAATATTAAATGTGACATTTCAAATTGAAATCAGAATCATATATAACTAATTTATTTAAAACTTTTAATTTAGTAAATTATTTTTAATTATACAAGTAAAATATTAATGAATGCATAAGCCTATTTGGCAAATTAAATATCAAATATTGATTCCAGATCTCTGTAGGAGCTTATCATAAAAAAATCACTACTTCAACATGTTTTAAAAACGACACAATAGTCAATACATCATTTTCAATTAAAATAATTCATATATTAACCTTTTAATTTATAAAATTTAATTAATTTGTTCCCTAATTAATTAAATAATAATATTCCCAATTAATTAAATAAATAAATATCCCTAATGAATATTTTAACTGTTGTAATTAAATTACAAGGAATAAACTTGCATGGATCCCTTCAACATTTAATAGAATCTTTTGATAAATATTCATTTTTCAAATGTTGTTATTGTTGTTGTTGTTGGTTTAGGATTTCAATATTGTAAAAATGTCACAATAAAAAAAAAAACCATTAAATCATTTGGTAACAATCTATTTTATTTTATTAATTTATTACATTATTTTTTATGCTTGTTTTTTCTTGTTTTTCTTTGCTTCCTTTTTTGTGTTGACAAAAGCCTTAAACAAATTTACAATACCTTTCATATTATTTTATTTAATTGAATTGGCATAAGCGAAAAATGACACAGACTATGGTATAGAAAGACAGAGAGACAGAGGGAGAGAAAGAGGAAAGTTGAAAACTGTGTAATTGAATTTTATTCTTATTTTTTTTTTTTGTGTACGAGTGTATTTTTTTTTTATTATTATAGATATAATGTAATTAAAGGACGTGCTACTGATTTGTTTGTGTAGGTGTGTATATATATATATTAAATAAATATGTATTTATCATGCTTTATAAAAATTTTTATTTTATATTTTATTTTTATGATGATAATATGACGATTACTGATAAAAGATATTCAGATTTAATTTATTCGATTGAAAATTTACAATATTTTCGGTATTTTTATATGATTACAATTAATTATAAATTTTATTAGAAGATTTTATTTGTGTGTGTGTGATTAAATAATAAAAATATATTGTAATATATTTTTTTTAATTTTCAATATGGATTCAAAGCTATTAAATACTATTATAGTCATGTATAATCAAGAGATGGAAAGTAATCAAGTTAACATTATTAATACTAAAATATTACAAATACCTTAAATTTTGTTGTGGTTGAGTCAAGTTTTTTTTGACATTTCCAAATACAAATGGAGTATTTAAAACTTGATTAAGTATTGTAAATACAAGACATGTGTCAAATCAATTTTTCCAAATAAAAATAACATTAGCTCAAATGTCACAATTTATTATTTGAAATACGAACACCTCAATGTGTACTCATTCACACATGTGTAAATTTTTAAGATTGTAATCGAGTAATCGTATTTTGCTTGTAATTGAGTAATCGTATTTTGAAGATTTAATATATAGCAAATCATATTTCTTTTAATTTGAGATTGAGATAGTATTTGAAAAACTAAAAAAAAGTTACTATGAATCAAGAAAAGTACTGGAAATATTTTTCTGAAATATTTTACTAGATTTTGAAAAAATTCAAGCTAACGACTTTTACTCGAAAAAGTACTCTAAAATTTTACTGAACAAAATAACATTTTCAAATACTTATAACTAGATTATTAAATAATTTTGCTCAAGCAAATTGATGTATTAATCTTTAATTAGAGCTTCTAATTTCGATAGAATTGGTTCAAGTACTATAAATTACTTAAAGAGTATTTTAAAACTGTTTTTGGATATCAATTACTTTACGTAGTTCTGCAAATATAGAATTTATGTAGGTTTTATTTATTAAAAATGACAGTTAGTATTTTTCCATTTTATTAAAAATTTTTCAATTAATTTAAAGTTTTATTTGAAATAAGAAATTGTAATAAAAATTTTTTTATTGAGGTAATTATTTAAATTCATAAATTAAATATTATTGTAACTTTAGTTTTTTTTTTTAATCCAAATTTAAATTTTAAATTAAATTAAATTTATTACAAATTATAATAAATTGAAATTTATTTAAATTTTTTATAAAATTCTACCTTTAAATTTATTTACATATCATTAGAGAAAATTCATTTCATTTTCAAATAACTGTAGGATAATATTTGAATTTTATTTGAAAAGTTAATTAAATGCAAATAATTTTTAAAAATCATTCCACAAAAAATATTTTTTTCAAATTTAATTTAATTATTTTCAATGTTTGTATTTAATTTTTGAAATAGTAAAAATAGTTTAATAGTATGAATTTAATTAATTTCATTTAAATAGATAAAATCAAACGATTTCGAAAATTAAATATAATTTATCTATAGTGCATGAATATAGTTATTGTATAAATGTTAAATTAATTTAAAAAAAGCGCAGTTTTATGAACACTTAACTAATTTTTAAATTTCATCATATAAGTTGAGTACTAATGTAAACCAATTCAGCACTTACAGAAATCTCATTAACCCTTGGAAGTTAATAAACCTATCCCTTAAATAAAAATACAATTTATGTTTTCATTTAAAAGTAACAAGTTCCAAATTTGATAAAATTGGCCAACCTTCGGGAAGTTCGATTAGCATTATTCAATATGTAATCAATAATCAATTATTATTATATACATTATTTATCTATTAAATATCAATGATATCATTAGCAGATTCATATAGCTTAAGTACAAATACAATTACGAGTACTATAACCAGATACTTATTACTTTGTCAAGTACCAATATTACTTAGATATTGATACTTACAAAGTTAAGTATAAGTAAAAGAACCAAGTAAAAATACTTGTAATTCCCAGAAAGTAATTAAATTTTGAGTAAATAAGTACCCTGAAATACTCATGTATCAGTAACTCAATTATTTTCCAAGTACTCAAGTATTTTGAAAATGCTTTCATTCACAAAGACGAGTACTACTGGAATTCGACTGTACTAAGATTCCCAGAAAGTAATTAAATTTTTAGTAAATAAGTACCCTGAAATACTCATGTATTAGTAACTCAATTATTTTCCAAGTACTCAAATATTTTGCAAATGCTTTCATTCACAAAGATGAGTACTACTGGAATTCGACTGTACTAAGAAATACTCGAGTATCAGGAACTCAATTATTTTTCAAGTATTCAAGTATTTTGCATTCATAAAGTCCAGTATACTTCTGGAATTGAATTGTACTTAAGTACAATTTTAATCAGTATTATACATGTCTGATCATTGATAACTTAAATACATCCTAATCATCTTTAAAGTTTTTTTAAATTAATTTTTTTTTTCATTAAATATAATTCAGACCTTATACATTTTAAATAAATATTAAATAATAACAAGGTATAATTAAAACTAATTAATTTTTATATATAAAAAAAACAATTACAATGTGTTTGACAACGCTAAAACTCTATATGTAGATTTCTATAATATTTTAATTTATTGTAATTTAAATAAATATATTAAAAAAATAAATTTCGTAAAAATTTCTGTACACTACGAATGTAATTATGTTAAAAATATAATTATAGTAAAATATTTGCTAAATTTATTATTTATTTAGTATTTATGTAAATTTATTCCATATAGTTTTTTTTTTTTTTTTAATTTTTTTAATTACTTTATGTACATATATTTAGATTTTATTTTGTGGTAAAATTAATCACCAGTCATAACAATGAATATAATTAACAACCACAAAAACCACATATTATAACATAAAAATTTTCATAAATGCTTATTATACTTATGGTATATACATAAAATTATTTAAATTAAAACAATTATAAACCATTTCTAATCATATTCATATTACAATACGGATATTGTTCCGAAAATATACTAAAATATGATTCCGTTATATGGAATTCTTTAAAATTATGATACCATAAAGTTCTACATTTTTATACCCGTATGACTATATAGTCAAGGGTATAATAAATTTGCCATTACGTTTGTGACGCAGAGAAGGAAGGGGGGTAGATATAGACTCAAGTGTATGGATCGGATCAGAATCGAAAAATAAATCGATTTAGCTATGTATGTCCGTCTGTCCGTCCGTCTGTCCGTCCGTCCGCACGATAACTCAAAAACTAAAGGAGCTAGAATCTTGAAATTTTCGCAAACTCATTTTTTTGCAATAGCCGTCATCGCTATTTAAATCCAGCCATTTTGGTCCATGGGTTCGGGTAAATGCCATACAACTTCTTTTTTTATATGAGCATTTCTCTGTACCTATTACAGCTGTGTGTCTGAAATTTTGCCAAAAGTAGTTTAGTTTTATGGCCAAAGTTTCTGCAAAATTTGGTTGGTCTCCTGCAGTGGGTTCGTGTAGCTGCCATACAACTTCCTACTTTATATAAGCATTACTCTCCACCTAATGAAACTGGGTGTCTGAAATTTTGCCAAAAATTGTTTAGTGTATTGGCCAAGGATACAGCAAAATTTGGTTGGTCTATTGCAGAGGGTTCGAGTAGCTGCCATACAACTCCTTCTTTTATATGAGTATTACACTAAACTTAATAAAGTATGTTTGAAATTTTGCCAAAAGTAATTAACCGGATGATATAATGTATATGTTACGGTCATACGGGTATCCCAGAGTTGACACAGTCTACTCTACTACACTCTTCCTCGTTAATTATAATGTAAGAGCCCAAATAAAGTAAATTACTTAAATATTACAAAATTATTTTTTAACATAACTGTAAACGATGGAGATCCATTTTTCGGAACTGTACCCTTTATTTACTTGTACAATTAATTTATTCAATTTTATTTTAACAAATATTTTAAGTGATTTTCTACTAAAATCATTGTTTTAGATATCGAATAAAATTATATATATATATACAACACAGTACCTTTCATTCTTTTAGATAGGTATTAATTTTATATATATATTAATTTATATATATTTTTATTTAATTTAATTTATTCTTTAGTTTTTCAATTTTTATAATAAATTTGACTTAAAAATAATTGAAAAATAAAAATTTGCATAATAATGTAGTAATAGTGTTTTAATTTTTTTTTGCAGTTATTTTCTGTTGTACTGATAGTTTTTTTTTTTTATTAATATTTTTAATTAGTTTTTAATACTTAGATTAAAATTTTAATAAACTAAGTTTAATATATTTAATATAAGTTTTTTAATCGTAGTTTTATGTATATGGGTGATTTTTTTTTTTATTGCACATTTCATGTCCTGGAATCAATTTTTTTATAATTTTTTAAATAAGTAAAATACAGAAAAATTAATAATTAATATTAATTTTACAAACGATTCCCCATTGCCCCCATTTCATTTGAAAATTCTATGTTAAACAGTTTTTCTAAAAAATTAAAAAAGCCTACGGTACCTATAGCAAAATGCTATGTCCCCGAGCTTAATTTTTTGACTTTTGGATTAATTTTTTCTGTTAATACTGCCTTTGGTATAAATTGGGTAATCAAGACTCTAAATTATAGTTATTATAAGTTTAATTTTTTTATTTAAGAAGCGGTACAAATTTTGTTTAACCTTTTTTTTAGCAAAATAAATGATGTCCCTAGGTTTTGTCCATTGTGTTACCGAAGCATTACTTTTTAAATTAAAACGGTTTGTTTCTTAAATAAGTTGCGCGGCTCTTGTTATTTGTCAAAAACTATTTATTATTTTTATTCTGTTGTTGAAAAGTTTTCAAAAAAATAGCTATAATTAAAAAAAAATTAAATTTTCCAAAACGTATAAGTATGTATTTTTATTAATTGTCCACTATGTTACCAAGTTTATCTCGACTTAAATACAAATTAAAATATTTTATTATATAAAATATAAAGTAATAAAAAGAGCACTTTTAGAAAAAACTAATTTTTATATTATGTGTTCAATAAATTATGATATTTTTAAATAATTCAGTAAAATTGTCCATTGCGTTACCTGTCCATTGTGTTACTATTAGCGCGGTAACGCAATGGACAAATTGGTAACGCAGTGGACTTATTGGTAAGAAATTGGTATAGTTCTAAAAAAAAAATGCTATAATATTATTAATTGTTAATAGAATATGCCCAAACCCAATAAAAAAAATCTTTCCCACCTGCTAAAAAGCAGAGGAGGTAGAGGGAAAGACGAAAACTTGATTTAAAGACGGCTATAAAAAAAAAGGCTATAAAAAGTGAAATATTATCACAAAAATAAAAATCTGATTGAAAAGCAAGCTCCTCGCCAATTTCTTAACATTTTCTTTATAATTTTCAATGCTAATGTATTTAATTAATTTTTTTTTTTTTGACTAGAGTCCCCTATGTTACTTTTTTGTCCACTGTGTTACTTTTGTCCCTGCTTACAAAGACTTTATTTTTATTTTCATTTAATTTTAAGATACTTTATTTAAGTTTTGTTTAATTAAAATGATATATAAATATTATTTGTATTTTAATGTGATATGAAATATTCTATACGTGCTTGCTGTAACAGCGAAATTCAATATTTTTTGAAATTTTTTTGATAAAAAGTAACACGACGGACATAAATTTTCAAATTTTTTTAACTTATATACTTTTTTTTATTAATTTTTAAATAGCAATTTTCTATTTATAATAAATAAAATACGAAAAGCTGATTACTTCTTTTCTTATTTGTTTTTTTTACATTTATATAACATTTTACATTTTAGTAACGCAATGGACAAATCTGCGGAGCTCAGTTTACTAATTTTGTTCTAAAATTCGTAATTTTGACAAAAGTGTACAGCTCTCTTCAGAATATTGTAGCGAAAACTATAAACTTTCTTAATAAAATACCATGGCTCATAAAAAAAGAAAAATAATTTAAAATTTTAAAATTTTGAAATGTGCACTAAAAAAAAAAATGACCCATATATATATACTTATACATTGAAACCTATTGTTACTAGCTATGTTCTTTTAGACTATTAATAGGTATTTATCTAATCTATAGATATTTAAATTTTAGTTAAGACGTGTAGTTTTTAACTTAGGTTAGGTCTGAATATAGCCTCAGCAATTCTAAGTTAAGAACTGATATAGTACTTTAAATAATTTCATAATTTACATCTCCCACATATTGGTCCAATCCAAATTTACTTTAATAATGCTATTAAAGGAGTTCAGAGTCTTACTGGAAGTGATCCCGAAAGGATAAAAACCCTAATTGAATTAAATATTAAAATTAGAAGCTCTAAAACCGAACCTTATAATATATAAAGTTCTTATACCACTACATCTCGTTTAGACTTTTCCAAAGATTAAAATCATATATATTTTGTGCCTTCGTATCCTACAGTATTAACCTATAATGATCTTATAAGGAAAGGGACATGTAATAATAATTTATATACCGTTATTGTGTAAACGGTGGAATAACTGTTCTTTTTATATCTTTTGTTTTCATTATACAGTAAGTGTATATTCTATTAAATTTATTTTAATTAAATTCTGGAATTTAACCTTCAATTCTCATTTAGTTAAACTAAAAAATACTTTGTGCATAGTTATTATAATTTAATGTTAAATAATATATTGTCAAGTCATTATGTGGTATATATATATAATTTTATTAGGAGGCCTATATTTAATTAAAATTACCTTTGAAAAATTATTGTAGTGTAGAGAAAAAAAGTTTTTATGTATCTCAACTTTCAGAAATTTAACTCCTTAATATCTTATATTTTAAAAGCTTTTATTTGCAAGTTAATAAAAGCTTTTTTTATTATTTTTGAAATTACAAACTAATTGGAGGCTTCACTAATTATGATTCAAAATAAAACTAAGTAGGTATTACCAAAATTATTCAGTAGAATTGCAGTGGAACTTGATTTATATTGGAACTAAATTTGAACTCATTGAACCACTGGTTATAATTTTCAAAGTTACCAAATGCTTTAAGTTGTATTAACATCAAATTTCGTAATATCCTAAATAATAAGGAAAAGAGACAACACCAAAAGTAGTGTTCCAATACACAAGGAATGGAAAATATATAATACACTACACTTAAACGATTCATTTACTCTGATTTAAAATTATAACATTCTAATCCGGCAATGCTTGAAGATTCTCGAACCCCTATTTTTAAGTATGAGCTTGAAACCATTGTAAAAAAACAAATTCAATTTTAATATAAAAAATTCATCTAACAATTTTTAAATTTAAAAAAAAATATAAGACAGCAGAAAGGAAAAATATCTTCGGTTACCATGACAGCTACAAATTCTGAGAAACCAAAAGTTCCATTATAAAATTAAAAACAATGTTGGTACTATATTAACAGGTTTTTTTATTCCTTTTTCACTCCTCTAAGGGGTATAAGGCATTCACCGAGTCATTTAGACTAGGGTTCAGCTTCTTTAATATTTCTATTCACTAAACCGTGAATTATTCGGCTGTAACTCTTGTAAAAGATTATGAATATACAATTTGTAATTTTGTGCGCCATCTATTATCTTACACAAGAGTTGCAATGTATGTTTTTATATTATCTGATATTATATGACGATATAATTATAAAATTTTACGATATTTTTCTAATAGATATGATTTGACTAGAGATTCTGACGGAAAAAAAATGACGGAAAATTTCTTCTTGAAAGGTCGGCGTCATAACAACTACATCATACATTAGGCCATTGAAAAATACATATTTCAGTAGCAATTTCCTACTATATAACCTTAAATATAAATATGTTAAATATTATATTCATCTGCTTTTAGATTATTTCCATTTTACAATTTAGAATTATCCAAAATATTAGGTAGTACTTTTTATATTCATAAATACATAAACATAATTTTTTATATAGAATGATGAAATAATGTCGAAAATTCAAATCACTCATGTATATTTAAAATTCCTAATCGAATTTAATTAATCATTTAAAACCGAAATTTCGTGAATAATTTTGATGCAATTGAATTTAATTAAATATTAATTTCTCAAATGGGGATTTCAAATTTATATTAAACACAGCTAAAGATTTTCATAATTATGTAGTTGCATTTATAATACAGAGGGCAAAAGTAGGTTAAATACAATTGGTAATTAAATTATGAGTTTTCGCTATCTAGTATTAATTTATTGTTATGCAGTATTGTAAATAAGCACTAACTATTATTGAATCGTTGGATTTATATACACTTTATTAAAGTGATAATAAATGTTAATTGTTGTGCTAATGCTTTCAATATTCGTGTATTGTTTCCGTGAATTTAATTACTAAAAAGATTTCAATTGCGAAATTTTGAAATATTGCAAAAATAAAAATTGAAAAATTAATTGTATTTGTATCCAAGTTTTATTGTTGAGTACTTATATTAAACTGGTATTTCGGAATTTTTTTGACTCGTATTTTAGTAAAATAGTTTTTATTGGAGTTGGGTTCGTTGGTTCCAATACGTTATTTAATTAAATTTCGCTCATGTTATGAGAATCCGTTTATGTTATAAGTCCAAAAAGATCTAAACGGTACTTATAGAAAGAAATTAAAATTCATAGGTCAGAAACATCTGAGAATAGACTATAATATACACAAGTTGGGTAAATTATTTAATAAAGTAAGAGATAAAAGAACATACGCGGATATTATAGATAGATATAGACTCAAGTGTATGAATTGGATCAGAATCGAAAAATAAATCGATTTAGCTATGTATGTCCGTCCGTCCGTCACCATGATAACTCACAAAATAAGGAGCTAGGATTTTGAAATTTTCACAAATTCGTTTTTATGCAATAGCCGACATCGCTATTGAAATCCAGCCATTTTGGTCCATGAGTTCGGGTAGCTGCCATACAAATTCTTTTTTTTTTTACTCTGTACCTACTACAGCTGTGTGTCTGAAGTTTTGCCAAAAGTAATTTAGTTTTATGGCCAAAGTTACTGCAAAATTTCGAGGGTCAGAGGGTTCGAGGAGCTGTCATACAACTCTTTCTTTTATATGAACATAAAGCTGAATGTTTGAAATTTTGACAAAAGTAATTAACCGGATGATATAATGTTTATCTTACGGACATACGGTTATTTCAGAGTTGACACAGTCTACTCTACTACACTCTTCTTCGTTTTATTACATAACTGTAATTTTTGCATAAAACATCCGTTATTAGTGTACTAATTATATTTCATTTTTACAATCACTCTGCGGTAAAACCTCTATAGTTGTAAAACACCTGTAAAGCATCTATAGATCTTCTAGAAATCATCAAATAATCTATTCAGTAACTTACATATATATGGCCAAAATAAATAATAGATGACCTTGTAATTATTTTTTCAATACTAAAGTATACAAGTTTTTTTTATATATTATAATTCAGTTTTTTTTTTCCTTTTTTTATCTTTAATAAATTTTTATGTTAAGAATTTTTAATTTTATTATAAAATATTACAAACACTTTCACGCCATTAATTAATTTTAAATACATTCTAATATTCATAAAAATAAAACACTTGCATAATTCAACTTACTTAATAATTAAAAAATTTTTATACTAAATTCTTTTTATTCTATAATATATATATATATATACCTATATAATTTAACCAAAGAATTATAACAAAAGAATTAAGAATTATAAACGCATTCCGTATATTTTTTTTTTATTCATGCAAATTTGTTGTCAACATGCAATATGCAATTTCCTGACTTTTAATACAAGTATACTTTCATACATTTAAAAAAACCTGATATACATGTTTACATTTTTGATTAAATTAAAATAAAATCTAGATCTTTATCCTTTAATAATATACATGTTCATTAGTATATATGTATGTGTAGATATATAAGCTCTCGATTTAAAAAAAAAAGTGTTGAAAAATTATTTTTTAATGAGAGGATAAAAATATAAAAAAAAAACAACAACAACAAAAATATTTAAAAAAAATAAATTGTTTACACATTCACTTTAATTCACACGTTTTTAATTATGCAACCAAATATAATTAAAAAGCCGTTTTTTTTATCAAGTAAAAAACAAAAAAACGTGATAATTTGTAAATAGTAAACATGCAAAACTCCACCTTCCACTTAGAATAAAAAATTAAAAAGAATTAAAATAATGGTAGGTTTAACAAAAAAAAAAAAAAAACAAAAAAAAAAAATTTGAATTAAATTTTTTAAAATTATGTCAATATCACAATTAATTAAAAATTGAAGGAATTTTAAAATTTTTTTAACTGCATGTTTAAAATTTTTTAAAGTAATTGACTGTCCATTAGGTGTTTTTTGAGGTTTGAATTAAAATCAATAGATGGCGGTAGTTGTTGAAGTTTTTAAAAAGATAGTATAGGAAAAGTAGGATCTTTTGAATTATTAAAGAATTTTAATATTTATATTTCAGTGTATATTATAATGGGTGGTTATGTGAACGAAATGCAGTTCAGGAATGCATTGATCCAAACAATATTCTACAAGCATAGTGTTACCACCCATAGTTTACAATTTGTATATGTTAGTAGGTTTCAATGTTATATAGGTTTAAATTTACCTTATATATAAATTGGATTGATTATATATTTCAGATGCATGCAATTATTATTAAGTTGTCAATGTATTTTTTAATATAATACCGTTATAAAATTTAAACTGAATTATTAACTTAACTATTAATTTTAAAGCATATTTTATACTTATTTGAATTTAATTCAGATAAAAATTTACTGTTATTGTGCTTTTAATTGAATTTTATTGTTTGTATTTTAATGTATAGCAGGCTTTATTTATTTATTATATTTTTTTATTTTATTTATGATGACCTGTATACACATACATATATGCATTACAAATTACATTTTTTGCAACCAAATAAAAATTTTGAAAAGTTACCAACAACGTTGATTACCAGGCCCATTATTTATTTATTTATTTGTAATCTAATATATTAATACAAAAGTTGTACTAACATCAGAAAGACCGTCGGCTACAAAAACCATTTTGTGGCATGGGTATTAAGTTTTTCAATTTACATTCTTGGGCCCATTATCTATTTATTTATTTATTTATTCGAATATTACGCATTGCAATGAACTACGCAATATTGGTAAAGCCCTCGGCTACCAGAACCATTGTGGGTTGATTCAAATTTATCTTTCAATTTTAACATATATTTTAAATTTGTATCTTAAAACTATTTTTATAATTATCTTAATTAATCAATATGCTTAGTTAAAGTTATAATACCTATTTTCTAATTTTCAATTTTGAGACGACATTTTTGAGTTCTTAACTATTCTATATGTAGAATTTAATTTAAATATTTAAAAAAATATTTTAATCTTGTAATTCATGTTTTTATTATATTGTACAATAATATTGATATATTATTTTAATTTTCCATTTTTAATTATAACTTATCCATTATCTAGTTTCAATATAAATACATTTTGAAGAAGTCAAAATTGCATACTTTAAGGTGCATATTTTTTAAAATTTTATTTATACTGATCTGAATTATTGCACAAATTTCCACAACTAAGTCTATAAAAACAAATTAAACTTCACATTGTCATTGAAATCATTGGAATCAAGTTTTTCAAATGTTTTTTTTCTTATTATTCTAATGACCTGTGCACACACATATACATATATTCGTAAAAGCATTCACATATATCTCAATTAATTAACCATTAATATAAAATTTTCTTTCATGTTTTCTTTCATATATTTTCAACACGTTATACAAAACCGTTACTTTAACTTGAATAGCATTTTTAATCAAGTTTATATTTACTTTTACTGATATTGAAAAATTGAGACTCCCATTTATGATAATTTTTTAACTAATAATAAAAATTACAATAACAATTTGCAAGTGTATATTATTAGTGTATAACAGTTGCAATAGGTCAGTTCATTACTTATCAAATTATTCAATTGCACTTGTTGCATTTCAAATAAAATAAAAATTTTTTTGTTGCAGTATGCTAAATGTTATGTTGTACATTTACAATTATATGTTATTTTGTTGTTGCATGACATATTTAATGAAATTAATATTTTTTTTTTTATTTTGTTGCATTTTGCTTCTCTATTATTTAAACAAATTATTAGAAGGTATCAGTAGTTAACTTGGTAATGAGTACATTTATAAATACAAAGTTGAAAGAAAAATAACGGTTAAAACTTGACACGAAATGGTTATTTAAAAATTTTTTTTAATTTGTATTAAATATAGGAAATGAAGTTAAATTTATGATTAAATAGCCGTTTAATGTATCTGAAAGATTGTGATATGACTAGTAGTCAAAAGAGTATACTAAATTTGCCATTACGTTTGTGACGCAGAGAAGGAGGAAGGGTAGATATAGACTCAAGTGTATGGATCGGATCAGAATCGTAAAATAAATCGATTTAGCTATGTATGTCCCTCCGTCCGTCCGTCCCCACGATAACTCAAAAAATAAAGGAGCTAGGGTTTTGAAATTTGCACAAATTTAAAAGTTTTTATGCAATAGCCTTCGTCGCTATTAAAATACAGCCATTTAGATCCACGGGTTCGAATACCTGCCATACAACTTCTTATTTAATATGAGTATTACTCTGTACTTATTAAAGCTGTATGTTTGAAATTGTGCCCAAAAGTAATTAACCGGATAATAAAATGTTTATATTACGGTCATACAGGTATCCCAGAGTTGACACAGTCTACACTACTACACTTTTCCTCGTTTTTTTTTAAAATCATTTAAATGACATTTGATAGGGAAGAGAATTTTGATTTGTTGATAAGTTTTATTTAGAATTTTTTATTCAAATTTGTTATTTAAATTTAAACAAAACACGAATATATCATTTGCATTATTAAATTAATAAACTTAATTGCTAGTTAATGACTATAAATGCCTTAACTGATATAAAACAATAAAAATATTAACATGTAATTTTATTTAAATTTATATTTAATAAATTGAAAAATGCGTGTTGATAATTATTATTAATTTTAAATTTTATTTTGATTTTATTTCAAAATGAATATCTAATACAAAATATCTAATTATAAATTAAGTAATTTAGATTGGTAATAAATGAAATTCAATTGTAATTTAATTTATAATTGCATTTTTATACATTGAATTAAAAAAATTAGCTTTTAAACTACCACAATTATGGGAAATAAATTGTAATAAATCAAAATGATAATAAATTTGTTGTAATTAAAATTAAATGTTTTGGCACTTTGATTTTTTTGTAAATTTTTTGTAAAATTTGAATTTATTTTACCTTAGAATTCAAATTTAATTAGATGTATTTAATAACATGGAAGGGAGTTAATATCAAAATGATTCAATAATAAATTATTTTAAAACCCAGTGTGGTACAGCTTTTGTAGGATACCAATGAAAGTGGAAATGGTCAATCTTAACTAGTATGATAACTCAAACGCAAAGCAAGCTTTTGGAGTTTTGGTTATTAAAAAAAAAGAGTTTCAAAGTTTTGGACAGGCATGATCCAAAATGTAAAGAATCGCAGAAATAAGAGTCAGATGGAGAAGCGATGGTTGAAGTCCAATGAAATGCACATACATTAAGAGAAAAAACAATATTATTGAGTCTTAAGTTTATGAAATTGTATTGTATAGGAATTGACCTTGATATCCCCAAAACTATATAATATTGAATCCAAAATCCGAACATTGAAATCGAAAATCATTTTAAGGCAAAATCACGTTAATAGAAAAAGTATGCGGAGTGACAAAAGTCCTTAAGGAGTCCAATCCTCAAAAAACTTCAGCCATTTAAGACGTTTAGGTTTTAATTCTTAATTTATAGCACACTATACTTAACTCACAAGTTCAAGATATATTTGTAAGCAATGTATCTTCGCTTCTCTAGAGTCTGGATCTCTTATGTATCTTTACCATAATTTTTCTTAATTTTGAAAACATTTCAATGTGTTCAGCAAATAAGGAAAGAAATGAAAATAATACATATTAAATTTAGTTCAATATTATAATTTAAATTTTCCGATTTTTCCACGTCCTTTTCCTCTTGAAGGTGTGTTTTAAAAACTTTTAACTTTTATTTTTTTTTTTTTTTCAATTTTCTTTTCACAAACAAAAAAAAAATTAAAACAAATAAATTTGAAAAAAAAAATCAAACACTATGTGGGGGAAAAAAAATAAAAAACAAAAGAAAATTCTTTTAGAATTATGGTAAAAGAAATTTAATTCTTTTGTTTGATGGTGTTTTGACCTCTGTTACCTTTTTGGTTTTTGTTTTTTCCTGGATTTTCTTAATTTTCCATTATTCTTCTTTATTTCCAATTCACATTTTTTTTTTTTATTCTTTTAAATTTTATTTATACCCCCAAGCCCCAGGTGTTTTGATTTTGTTGTCAAAAGATACAATAAGAGAAATGAAATCTATACTAAAAAGTTTGACCTATTAAAAAAATAAAAAATCAAAAAACCTGGAATCCAAAAAGGTGGGAAAGATTTAGAGGTGGATGATTGGATAAAAACTTATCAAAAGAATGTATCTTAAGGTTAAGTGGTTTGTTTTTTTGTATTTCCATAATATTAGCATTGGGTAAATATTGAATACGAGTATATATATATATAAATATATATATATATATGTATATGAGATATTTATATTTATGATCTAAAGATAAACTTTTTGGATAATTTTCAATTCAAAAAAACACCTGCAGACACAAACAAAACTATATTTTTTAGATTGGGTTTTTAAGATACATTTTCATGACATTTCTTTGTTTTTCATATTGTATTTTATTCCAATATGGAAAAGCAGGAAAATCAAAGTTAAGGCATTCTTATATTAAATGAAAATTAAATTTTCCTGTTTTTGAAACACTGTTGTTGTTCAAATGTATGTGTCGCAAAATTTAATTTTATAATATTTGAATAATCTGTTTTTTTATTTTTTGATTAAATTGAGACCAGAAGTGACAATATCTGAAGATATATAATGTATATATAGGTATATATATATATATATATATATATATATATATATATATATATATATTTACAATTGAATTTTAAAAGACAATAATGAAATAAACAAAAGAAATTGAAAACGAATTGAAATAGCTTAAAGAAATTTTCAATTAATATTAGATATGTATATATATATATATGTATATATTCAAATTGAATAAAATAATTTAAATTTTCACTAACTCATTTTTTTTAAATTCTTGGAAAATTCTTTGAAATTATTAGAATTTAATTTAAAGAATAAATTTTATATTGAATCAGGAAAATTTTAATTTTAATAGCCAAGTCTTAAACCAAATTTAAATAATATGAATTATTTATGAAGTGTATTTTAAGAAACTTTGCTGTTTCATTTAAAAAAAAAATTTAAAGCGTTTCGACGCAATTATTGAAACGTTTTTGATTTATACGTAAATTTTTGGTCTATTGTTACAACTCAAAGATGATTTTAATATTTTTTTATATAAAGACATTTGTTAGATCAAAATTTTATTTGTAGTTTTCTGGGTTGTCCAACACTACGTCAGATGATTAGAGAGCGGTCAGGAGATGAGGGTAACTTTGAAATTACTTTGATAACATTGCTTGGTTTATTGCATTTTTACATTGCTTGGTTTATTTGCTTAAGCAAACCAAGCAATGCATCAAAGCGTACAATGGGTCTTCGCCCTTATTTCAGAATTTCAATGAAAATAATTAAGACTTATTATACTGAAGTGTCCAATAGTGTTGAATGAATGAAACGCTCCAATTTGGCATTCTTTTTTGAAAGTTTTTTTAATTCAATGTCGGATCACCTTGGTGATTTAGTAAAGAATATCATATCATATCAGATTAATTACTTGAGTTACTTCGATATATTCTCATATAATTTATTAATTAGTCATCTACGACAGCCGATGTACCTTAATCCCATTTGATCAAAATCACGTTTATTAATCTTCGCCGTTTTGTGATATTCTGAAAAATAATCAGATATTTCAAGAAAAACTGAAGTTAAAGCAAATGAAGGTCTTTAATATAATGGATTTTAAGTAAAATAGTTTTTAAAACATCAAACTTTAAAAAATTTAAATTTTGATAAATGAATTACAAACACATTTTCGATTAAACGGGACTTTGTACAAAATGGTCTTAAAACTGGATTACGATAAATCGGTAAAACTCTTTAGTAGCCCTTAGTTAGTTTTCAAAGCTTTGAAGTTATAACTGACAAAATCTCGTAAACAATTATCTCAAGTCGAGCATGACTCAAATTTATTATAACGTTTCTAATCTAAATCTTAAAATTTCTAATTTATTTCATAAGAATATACTTCTCTATATTTATTTGAATAACTTTTTAAAATATATGTAATCTGATTTGATTCTTAAAAAGTTTTATATTTAGCCCCAGGAATCAGATAAAATAATATTATGAGATTTACTAGACAATTAAATGAAATAAAATTCTTTTAAACTTAACTGTTCTTAAAATTTTTTAAATTTTGAATTCTACAGAACTAGAAAATTCGTAAGAAAAAATTTAAGTATAAATTATTCGGATATTTTATTAGCTCAGAAGACAAATAAGATTGTTGGAGAATAAATATTAATTATAAAATTAAATTTATAAAACTGATATTACTTTAGGTGATTTGTTTTTTAAATTTATCATTTATCACTATTAAAGTTTGAAATCCTTTGGTTAGAAAAACTGTCAAGTGTCAGTATTTGAAGATTGACATAAATATAATTTATTAGAGTATATTACATATGAATATACTTAGATTACTGGGTATTAAAAACATAAACATATAAGGTTCAGTCATTTTACTATTTTTTATTTTCTTTTGTATTAATGTAAAATTGATTAAAAACAAGACAGTTGTTACTAGATACTCTAAGACATATCAATAAATTATGAGCAAAATGGTATTCACTTACCTACAGTGTTGTAACTATCATTACCTGCTACTCATTACTTTGTCAAGTACCATTGTATTTAAGTATCAACAGTGGTAATTACCATTACCTGATACTCATTAATTTGTCAAGTACCAGTAGTACTTTAATTTCGATACTAACAAAATTTATGAATAAGTAAGAGAATCCCTTGTAATTGCCACAAAGTAATTAAATTTTAAGTTTAATTACTTTCGTAATTATTTTTTAGTACTTCAATATTTTCGTGTAATTAAATACCAAGAAATACTTTTGAGGATCAAGAATTCAATTACTTTCCAAGTATTCAAGTATGTTACAAATAATTGTGTAGATGCTATGAAATTAAATAATCAGTTACTCCTTAATCAGAGCATTGCCTGCATATAACGGTTATTCTTTAAATACGATTAAACTAACTTAGATTTTTTCAATAATGACAAAATGGTTAAAATTTTAGTCATTACAGACAATTTCCAGTTTTGAGATTTGCGGAGATTTTACCCGAAAGCCTTAATTCTAAAAAAAAGTGGTATTTAATTCCGAAAAACATTAACAATTAAAGGACCCTCACCTATCGAATAAATATATCGAATCGAATAATATATTATTTCTATACCATACTTTTCACAACATTTCAAACCAAAAACTAGATTAATAATACCTTTAAAATTAATATACTATTAGTGTTAAGAGTATTGAATTTTAATTGGAAGATTTATTGAACTGAATGTGAAAAATATAAAAGAAAAAACAAAATGGTTGTTCATTTCCATTTTGTTGCTGCCTCATCTGATTGAGAAGATTTATCAGCTTTCTGATATCTGTTGTTTTTAAATGTCGAAGATTTGATGCAGAGAAATTTAAAAGGAAAGGATGATATGAATTTTTTTTATAAGAGATTTTAAAGTATAATGTATAATAGCTTTCTTCTTAAAACTTAAAAATCGTATATATATTTAATGTATAAAGGATTATGTCCTCTTATATAACTATCAATCAATTTGAAAAAAAAATCCATTAGTTATTGGTAAGAAATCCGGACTTTGTTTTATACATACATATTGGTTAACCTAGTAGGTGATCAACAATTGTTGATTTATATTAATCTAAGTATGCTGATTTCCTTAAAAGTAGTTAGTTCTTGGTTATGTGGGTTCTTAAGTATTAATGTTCTTTAATAGTTTTGTAGATTTTTAACTTTTTACAATACTATACTCTTTCTTAAAATAAGAAAGATTTAGTAAGTTTAGTAGTATAGGGTATGATAATCTCTGAACTAAATATATTTGAACATGGATTATATTGTGTACCTGTATATGTAAAGGTATTTTGTATATATGTAGTTATAAAACAACTAACAAAAGTGAGTGAACTCATTAACTTTAAAATTTGATTCGAAATTAATATGTCATTCAAAGTTTGACAAAGAAAGTTAAGAATATAGGGTTATTAATTATTGTGTGCGCCATTAGTTTGAACCCAATGGCGAATGATAGCTGAAACCGATTTATATTGGGATTTAAATCCGGTCCTGTTAAATAAAGGGTCGGGACTCTAATCACTGATCATTCTTATTTTAATTTAACTAATCTAACAATTTTTAACTTCCTGTATCTTAGGTTAAATTTAAAATAAATCTCATTTCACAAATAAGTTTTTCATATCTACAACCGGGCTTGTCATTCAAACGGGGCTTTATCTTAACTTCTTAAAATAAACAAATGAAATTTTTTTTAAACGTTTGCTCAATTTTAATATTGAGCTTATAGTAAGACGAAAATTTTTATAAGGAATTATCATATAAAACTAAAATGAAAACTTATATATTGAAATAAATATTATTTGAATTCTGGAATAGTACTTAGTATGTACTTAACTTCTAAATTTTTTTACAAAAAAAAGGCTGAGGTCTTAGTATGTAATTCAATTCAAAGATCCTTCTTCACAAATAGATCCTTCTTAAATGTTCGAAACAGTTGGAGTTCTAAGACGAATTTAGACAAGAAACTAATCCAGATATATTCTCCTATAGATTAATAAATAAAATATAAAGAATTTTGTCATATAACTTAAATATGGTTTAAGTTCAACAATTTCTTATTAAAAAAAACTATTACACGGTTAGTAATATGTGGTACGTTGAATATATGGTCCAGAAATATTTGTGGAGATATACATAGAAAAACTAAATATAATTTAAATATGTATTTTGTATAAGTCATAAAAGAATTATGTATTACAATCATAACTTGGTTTTAATTTAGCATCGCATTGTATAATCTCATATTACCATCGTATAATTTGAAAATAAAATAAAACCATCATCGCCTTATTAAAAAAAAAAAATTTAATTAAATTTTAATTTGTGTAATGATTTAAACCCATCTCATAATATACAATGAATCTGTACTGATCAGCTATTATAGATACATTCATAAATCATGTAGATATTAAAAAGTAATTATCGTTCAGAAAAACAACTACACGGTCTACACCGTCAATAACAATGTGTTGTATTTTAGTTATTCCCATTAAAAGAATATTTACAAACATAAAATACCTATATTCAATATAGGATGATCCATAAATTTTTTAACAGGAACAATTAAAATTGAAACAAATAATATGTGCTGAAATATTATTGAATCAATTGTGTTTTTTTTATTTTTATTTTATGATTCAATAATTTCCAGAATTTAAATAAAAAAACCATCTATCAATTTAATATTTAATTGGTTTTATTTAAACGTTATTTTAAAAAAACCATAACTTGATTTTAATTGAAAATGGATGATATTAAATATTGAGTTGTATAGTTTAACTGACCCAAATCCTATATTGACATCCAATTCAGCAATATTAAAATCATATTTAATTAAATATAAATTCCTTTGCGTATTTGTTCTTTTGAAAATTTGTTAATCTGTACTGTAAAATAATATTCTTTAATCTGATATTCAAATATATACAATTCAGATTTTATTTATATTAAGTATTTAAAGGTCTTTGTACTACAATATATTCAAAATAACGATGACAAACTTTAATAGTCCATAAATGTGTTGCAGCCTCGCGGCGCGTTCTCAGTTTGTTTTATTATATTTAAAAAAATTTTATTGTAAAATCATGATGAACATATTTGTTCGGAAGCTTAAATTATAAACAGATGAAGTCCTCGAATTATAAAGTATGTTATTAATAGTGACTGATATTATTCACAACTTTAAGAGAGACGGACTATTCTACCCTTAAAATTTATTAAATGTATTGAAATTTATTATAAATACTATCACCTTCCAACCACTTTAAGTGATTATATTATTTTAACAGTATTTATATTCGATAAACAATATCCAGGTTCAAAAAATCCTTTTTTTTAAATTGAAAAAAATGTTTTTAAATTTAAGGACACTTCAATTTTATTTTTGTATAAAAGGATTGTTTTATTTGGATGATATATTTTTTAAATTATATTTACATTTGACTTAAATGATTGAATAAAATTCAAACACCTGAATATTTAGTTTTAGTTTTAAAACTTATATTTGAAATAAAGTGAGTAAGTGTGTAGTTGGGTAGACTGTTGTTAACTCTTGGATACCTGTATGAACGTAATATGTAGATTATATCATCCTGTTAACTACTTAAAAAGTATAAGTTGTATAGTATCTATTCGAACCTCTTCAACTATACTAGTTGGGCAGTAATTCATCGAACCTCTTCAACTATATTTTGGTGTAGTTGAAGAGGCCATTTAAGCTATATATTGAATAAATTTCAGATACTTAGCTTAATTATATAATCAGTTATTGTCATGTTAAAAAACAAGTTTTATAGCTGCTATTCAAACCCGAAACCTAGACAAACAAAATTTTTCAGAAACTTTGGCCCTAAAACAATAACACTTTTGACAAAATTTTATATACATATCTAGTTTTATTAAGTATAGAGTTCTGATCATATAAAATAAGAGTTGTATGGGAGCTCGAACCCTTTTAGCAAACTGGTTTGATTTCAGTAATGCTGACGACTATTGCATAAAAAGTATTTTGTGAAAATTTCAGAATCCTAGTTCCTTTAATTTTTGAGTTAATATGCGGACGGACATACATAGCTAGGTCGATTTACTTTTTGACTCTGATCCGATTCATAGTTTTGGGTTTTTATGTTAAACGTAATGCCCTTTGACCTATAATCATACAGATATAAACACACTGATCAAACAAGTTATTTTATGCAAAAAGAAAAATGTGATATTAGATTTCAGAAACTTTCATTAAAACTCTATGCCACCATGTTGTGTAAATACACAATTAACAACTGGTCGTATATTAGTTTAGAATGTCGATATCTGATAGGGGTCTAGATTTCACACAATGTAAAATTGAAAAAAAAAATTACAATATAATTTATTACAAAATACATTATATATATAAATAGGGCAAGTTATTTAACAGAGAAATAAAAAAATTTATAATAAATGGGTAATTAATTTAATTTAAACTTACAATTCACAGATATTCAAATGTAAAAGAAATATTGTTTAATATAATTCTTCTCTGATTTTAAATGTTTAAAATACCTATAAGAACAGAAAATGATGCATCGATTGGAATGTAGACATCCAACACATGATAAAACTAGAACCATCTCTACACACAGGGTCTAGTACTCTTTCTAGGAGATGGATACCTACTAAAACAGACCTACTACGTCTTGTTTTGAGCAGAGGGTATTTAATTGTCATTATTATAATTATTTTAAAGTATTAATAATATACTAAGCTAAAAACCAATTTTGAAAATATTTTTATTATACCAAAATGGGATTTTTGTACCATTTAACAAAAAAATAAACCAATTTAATAAAATTATAAAATACTTTAAAGTGCCAAATATTAAATCAAAGTATCCATAAAAAGAATGTTCTTATAATTATTATTATTAAATAAAGCCCATATTAGTACACAGAATTAATATGGTTTAAATAAAATAAATATTAAATTTAAAAATTATTCAGCACATTATATTACTCCTATGTCCCATATTTATTTCTTGATTTATTAAACCAATAAATTCAAAAAAATTATTTTCGGCATTTTTTTTTTTACTCTACAATTCACACGACATGAAATGAAACACACAATATATAATAAGAGGTTATGGAAACAGAACACCAGAACACAAATTACAAAAACAATAAGAGACGAAAGTAAATATATTTTAAAATTAAATTCCAAAACAGCAATTTGGGATACCTTGAAATATTGCAGTAAACCACCATAATACCACCATATTCATAAAACCATGACTTTCAACTATAACTAAATAAATTTTATTCTTGCCAATTTACAATTTTAAAATAAAAATTTTTATAAATCAAACCAAACCTATACAAACAAACTATATATACATATACTAGAAGAAGGATAAAATTGATAAAAATATGTTTGTATGTATGTATACTAAAAACAAAAGGGGCACACAAAAGTTTTAAAGTGCCTTGGGCTTGTTTTTTCATTTTTTTAAAATGACCAACGAAATAACCCAAGTTATTCACACACTAATACATTTATAAAATATTTTTTTTTTAATTGTATGTGTTGAGTGTTCTATTAACCGAAACAAACCGAAATATCCACCCACTCTTTTACCAACTCTCTTTAATCAGTTTGCATAGAACATTGTTTTAAGGATTTACATACTTTTAAATGGGTCAGTTCTATTTTTTCGAATTCGTATTTTGTTGTTTTTGTATATTACTATGAGTGTATATGTGTAATTGTCTAAAATTACCAAATACAATTAAAAAAAAAAAGTCGTTTGTTTTTTTGACCAATTCTTCTATATAACATTAGAAATGAAATTTATTATGAATTCAAAAAACAAAAGAAATATGGAATTGAATAGAATTTAAAACAAACAGAAGACTTAAAAAATAATGACACCATTTTACTTCTTTATGCAATTTTTGTATTATTTGTTTGTTTTTTTTTTTTCAAAAACCATTGAAAATTTAAAATTTAATCGGATATAAACATGATTCGGTCTAATTTGGTATAACCTCCTTCTGTACAAAACCCTCATAATTGCAAATTTTTTTTTTTGTTAAGTTGGTAACAATTGACTTGAATTTATGGTTGTCTTTTTTTTTGTTTTTACTTTAAAAATGTTAATTAGCCTCAAATAGAGTTGAGCAATTCTAAATGTGTCTGTAGATCAATGTATTATGTATTTGCTTTCAAAGTTTTTTCTTCTGTTGTTCCCAAAAACTAACTGTAATTCCTGCAGAATATTTAAAGACAAATTGGACTTTATTTATTTAAAATTTTTGAGACATTGAATTTTATATTTGTCAGATTTGTGTTTTACAGGATAGTTTCAAATCAGTTTTGAGTCTTACTTATAAAAACGGAAGAATTTAGGAATGCTTTACTACTCTATAGTATATGTAGGGTTTTATAATTCTAATTCTAATTTTGGATGCTAGGATTGCCTAAATCCAAATATTAGTTAAGAAATTTATTCAAAATTTTTGATAGTTGGTATTTAGTTCGATATGACAGTACCCAAATGTACAACTGTACAATGCGACTGCATTCCTACATTTTTGGATTACTGAGTAAACTCATATGACTTCTGACATTTACGAACCCGTAATTCTTTACGCTTCTGAGTTGGTAAAGCTTCTTTTGTCATTTCTTTTTTCATTTGGAAATTAAATCAAGCGATAACAGTCTTAGAATCATTTCCACTTATGTAGTCGGGTAGATTCTCGTAGCCCTTGTGATTTCAATATAAGAAACACAGCATATTTCTTAAAATTATTGTGGCATTGCTTGCTACTCTGCAAAACTTTACCTATTTGGAATCACCTTTGCCTATGGCTATAATATTGTTTTTAGGGGTATTTTTTCGAAATTAACATTGTTTAAAAAAGGTGTTGAGGTGATCCATAGTAGACTTGGGAAAATTAAAGAAATTTTTTTTTTACCTTAAATTTAGGGATTCAAAAGATTTAATGCCATTTTTTTAGATTTTTTTTTAAATTTTTAGAGAAAATTGGACTCTAGGTTGTTATAAAATAAAAAGGATTTGACGAGGACACACAAATATAGCATTTGTTTTCGTGTATTACCTTTAATCGAGTAATTATAACGGCAACCAACAATATAGTCTAATATGAATTTGTCAATACTCCTCCTAGGAGCTCATTATTCTTAACACTTTATCAAATGATTCACGAGCGCTAGTATAAGGGTAGAAGAAAAAAAACTAGAAATGTTGAACAAATTTGGCTTTATCATTTTTTAAATATAATTTCACTACAAGAATTTAAAACAGTATATATATATACATAACATATATACATAAAATAAACTATCGTTTAAATTCAAATTAATTTAAATTCAAAAAAATAAAACCTCTTCTGTTACTCTATTGTTTAAAATCTATTTTGATAGATTGTTTTATTTTAAAATGCTTTCAGAATGTCCAAAGGGTCAAAAAAAGGGACATTTTCTATGTTGAGAATTTTAATTTCGAATATTAGGCAATTTGATGTGATTAATCATTCTTCTATGTATGAGGATGTGTATATATAAATCTTCATATGTATAAGGTAAAACGATAAATTTCAAAAATTGTAATACTTTTGATAATCACATATACTTTTGGGATCAAATTAAATTCAATTGTTTTACATTTAAAGTCTTAAATTGGTAAATGGTTTGGTTGGTTTTGAACAAAGTGCTTTAATCATTGGAATTTAAATGAATTATTTATCAGAAAGTGTGGTATAAAAAGATGGTCTTCTATTGTTTAGGAAGGTCATTGACCATCAGAATATAATTATTAAACTCTTATTCCTTTAAATTTATAGTATTTTGTTTAAATTTTTTAAAAATCTTTAAAACGAGTTCCTGAATTCTAATCAATATAAATAAATGATTAAAATATTAATTAACTTTCAAAAAACTTTGAAAACCTTGAAAACTTAATTAAAATAATGAAAATTACCCAGAATAAAATTTTTTTAAGAGGTTTTATTTGAAAATACAAATTTTTTATCCTCAAATCTAAATATCCAACACCCCAATGGTCTCAAACCGAATTAAATAAAATGGATATTATCCTGTTCACCAGCTGAATTTTGAATTTCCCTTTACAGGATAATCGATTTAATAAGGACGATATAGGAGAAAAACAAAGAATGGTTTTTTTTTTGGTTTTTTGGAATAAACCATAAGGTTAGGCTTTTTAAATATATGAGTAATCCCAAAATGTTTATTATTCATAAAACGTTTAACCATATGTTGGTTGTTTGATTAGAACCTACACATTTAAAAAAAACTGGGAAATAAATCATTATGCTAAAAGAGTTTAATTTTATGTATGCATGTACATGGTGTATCTATATAAATATATATATACTTATATATGTGATTTATAAAACAGTTTTTTCCCTTGAAAATATATCGGATATACAAAAATTTCGGAATTTTATTTGAGTACAAGTGAATTTGATTTGAATAATAATGTAAAAAGTAGGCATTTTATTTACTTATTGAACTTAGACTTAAATTGGAAGCTAATATCATTTAAAATTTTTTGGATTTATTGCTTAAGCCTCAACTTTTATAAATAGAGATTAGCTGTTTCTGTTTTTCTGTTTCCATTTCCTGCTTGTAGCCCTTAATCGCATGCTATATGGGATTGTTATAATATCGAAGGTTTTCATATAAAAGCCTATTTAAACCTATTTTGGGGTGGAACGATCAACCTCAAATGCCATTTATTTTTAAATTTTCTATTAAATAGTCCTTAATGTAACATTTCTAGCAATTTTAACATCAACCTAAGTGCCATTTCATAACACAGTATCAGTTCAATTACCAGTACCAGTACTTTTACTTGTCAAGTACAAGTGTTACTTAGATTTCGAACTTTATGAATGAAAATATTTGTTAAATACTTTAAATATGTACTTGGAAAATAACTGATACTTAAGAATTTACTTGGTACTTAATTACTCGAAAATACTTAAGTATCAAAAAATAATTCCAAAAGTAATCACACTCAAAATTTAATTACTTTCTGATGGGAATTTATTTTTTCATGATTCTTTTACTTTTTAATTTTGAAAGTATCGAAATCTTAGTATTACTGGTACTTGACAAAGAAATATCCGGTAATAGTACTTACGACTGTACTTAGAAATAGAAGAAAAATGGCAAAACACATAATAAATAGAATTGAGCCTAAGTAGGGGAAATAGGACGGTCCTACGCCTAAACTTAGTGCATCTGCCGTAACAATGTAATTTAATTATTCAACTCATTAAGATCAGTGCTAAAATATAGGAATATCATATGTCTAATAACTTTCTATTATGATCTCATTAAACTATTCCATTTTCCTGAATACTATTAAACAGCGCCTAAAAATATGCATTAAAACTTTTTTTGTTTTAAAATCTCGCAAAACTGAAGGACTAAAGATTTCTTTAAACATAATGATTTTGATTTGACTTGAGAAATTACGGATAATTGGAATAAAGGAGTATAGGAAGTGTAGATTGGAAACAAAACATACAAATTGTAAATTGTTTACAATTTTTATAGAAATCAAAAAATTTATATAAGCTTAGAACACATTCTTAGGAAGCATGATCCAAATTTTAGCTGTTCGAACATTAAATTAAGTTATTGGTAGAAAATGACACTTAAAGCTTCTTTCATGTTTAAATGAATAATCTGATAAGTTTCAAATTAAAATAAATTAAATTAATTTGTATAATATTAATTTATTAATTCAAATTGAATCGGAAAATTGAAAACTTTTATGTAAAAATTTTACATATATTTCCATTTCCAAAAGAAATAATTTTCAAAACTTTTATAGATTTAATTACCAGTCAATTTAACACTTTTAAGTTTTTAAAGTTTTTTTTTTTTTGGAACATTTAATTTCTTTAAAAATCTGAAAAATATTCCAATGCTTAAAGAAGATCAAAAATAATTAATAGATTTAAATTTGAATAACTAATTATTATACAAAAAAAAAAGACAATAAACTAATTTTTCTTCTATTATAATTTTCACATTTTCCTCTTTTCCATTGAAATTTTAATTTTTTTTCTTTTTTTCTAATATTTTTTTTTTACTTTTCAAAATTACCATTATAATAATAATAACTGGTATATACATACACATAAAATATAAAAAACTCACCACACCCCCACAATAAAATTATTAGAGAAAAACAATGAAAGTAAAAACAATTGGAAATTATAATCTGGTATGTAAAGAAAAGAAAAGAAAATTTTAAGATTTTTTTTTCTTGATTTTTTTCTAATATAAAAAAATATGCTGTGTTCACCGCAGAATCAACCGCTATTACAGGCAAAGCATGATGTAAAATTTCTTTAATAGATTTT
Organism: Dolichopus griseipennis; assembly: GCA_963082915.1. NCBI lineage: Eukaryota > Metazoa > Arthropoda > Insecta > Diptera > Dolichopodidae > Dolichopus > Dolichopus griseipennis. The sequence goes on along the minus strand of OY720442.1, from coordinate 38,106,967 downwards.
TAGCCTACATGTGTAAAAAATTGTATCAAAACAATGCACCTAAGGTTTAATAATAAAAATTTTTTTTTACATGAATGTATGTATCTATTACGATATTTATAGAAGCTGAAGTAAATCGTTATTGTTTTAATAATTTCTAACAGGATTTTTGAAAAATTTAAATACATAACACAGAGAAATATTTCTATTTATCGGAAACACTTTATATATGCAAATAATGTATAAATTATATGTTTAAATACAAATTAAATTTCAACTTAGAAAATATCCACTTAGAAATTAAGGGGACACTAAACATTGTCGGATTAAAAAATCTTCTATGGCAAAATGGTAGCACTTGATAATAACAACTTTTATATAAAAAGTTTTTTGTACTATTTTTGGTTTAGAAAATATTCGAAAAAAAACCGAACAATTCCCTGGAATCCCTTTGAGGTTTCTCGATGTTCTCCAAAAGCTTATCAATTCAAGATATTAACATCAAAATCTTATACATAAAATTTGAAAACGTTCCATTCAACAGTTTAGCTTATACATAAAATTTGAAAACGTTCCATTCAACAGTTTAGGCTGTACACGCAGACAGACGTACGTACGCACATACGTATACATTCAGACGTATCCAATAAAGAAAAATTTTTGTTGGATTTCTACACACCGGAGTAATGCTTATATCCACAAATATCAAGGTCCGATTTTTGGTGCGAAACAATACTTATCGCTTATTATATTTCATATAAGCGGTTAGTAAAAAAAGGAAAGCAAAAACTTGAAGAATTTTCACAGCTGACTTTTCTTTATAATATTTATGTTTTTTTTTTATATTTTACACTTTTTTTATTCGAATTAAAATGTTTGTTTTTTTATTGAATTGGATTTGACTAGTTTTTACACACCTATTTTTTTTGTGCTCATTGTAAAATTTAAATAATAATAATTTAACTTAAAATCTTGATTTGATTTCTTTTGACTGAAATTGGAATTAAAAATAAGTAACGGTAAAATTGAAAAACAAAAACAATTGAAACATCCAAAACAATGAAATACACAATTGTTACAAGTTAATTCGACAATTTGATAATTATACTTGTAAAAAAAAATAACATACAAAAAAACAATTGAAAAAGAAAACTAACAAGTTGTAAATATGTTTTCTTTTTGATGTAACGGATGTTGTTTTTCTTTTTAATATATAATATACACAAATATATAGTTTTAAACAAATGTTTATAAGATTAAAGATTTAATAAAATTTATGTATATAATGTAAATTGAATTAATATACGAACATTTTTTCGATTGTTTAGTTGTTGTCGAATTTCAGAAGTATGAAAATGTTCATTAAATAATTGAATCTCGAGTTTCGAATAACTTGTATGTCAGTGTATAAGAAATATCGTACATGTATACTCATTACGTACTATACAAAGGAATGAAATTTTAGTTATCTAACAGCTAAAGTATCAATGGCGTATTGGTAAATAACGCCTTCTTTCATATGGAAAGTCCCGGGTTTAAACCCCGGTTAGATCATATCTAATAAAAAAAAAATCGTAAAATTGTTTAATTATATCGTAATGTAAGATAAGCTTTAATATAAAAAAAACTCTTGTGTACGATAATAGATAGCGTACAAAATTAACATTTGAATATTCATTATCATATGCAACAGCTACAGCCGAGTAATCAAAAGTAAAGCTGTCAGTTATTGAATTTTAAACTGTCTATACTGTCATAGGTACATATTGTGATAAGGGAGAAGGTACTGGACATATATAATTTTTATAAATATAATTGATTTTAATGGATTCAATGCTTAATTTTACGCCGACAGTATATACAAGGGCAAAACTTCCGCAAAGGGGTTATGAGCTATCAAGATGACGTCATCACATAACGGTACTAAATATCTCAAAGTTTCCGAATATATATACCATTAGTGGCGATGGCGCCATCTAGTGGTCGAAAAATGCATTACAAAAATTTCCTAAGATTTTGTAGCATTTTAATTAAAATGCTATATTTTTCCTGTAAGACCATAAACTAGAACCAACATCATATAATATTGTAGAGAATGATATTGCCTTTCATATAAATCCGGTTTCATCTGAATCGGTGCTACCGTTTTTAAGATATTGCAATTTAAAGTGAAAATTTAAAAAAAAAAAAAAAAAAAAAATCAAACTTTCAAAAAAACTACTATAACTGTAAAATTTTCAAAAACACCCTGTATTATTATTATACCATTAGAAAGGTCTCTTAAAACTCTTTCCAACGGTATATAATAAGTATGGCATATGTTGACAAATAGCCCCACCAGAGAACATAAATGCAAAAATGACGCAACAATTTTATTAAAAAATACATTTTAATACTTTATTTGTCATAAATTTATTTTGCCTTTTTGGCAAATTTAAAAATGTAAGAATGCATTTAAGGTTTGGATACAATATTGAGTTTGGTTCTGACAATTTGTTTTGAGGCATTTTGGAGGTGACAACCTCAAAGTTTTAAAATTTTTTTTATTTAAATATGTATGTAAAAATATAATTAAAAAGGCCCTTAAGCTACAAAATCAGAATTATGCGCTTTATCAGATTATAAGAATCTGAATTAGGAGGATTTTAGAGTTGCATTTAAATTCAGGATTGCCGCTTTTTCCAGAATATTTATATATGTATATGTATATCAAATATTAGAAGAGATTTTAGAGGCGGATTCTAAATGAAGATTACCGCTTTTTCCAGAATATTTATATGTCTATATAATATATATATATGTAATAATATATATGTATGTTAGTTCCTCAATCAGAAGGGATTTTATGAAAATATAATATTATTTAACATGTTTTATTTCAGTGTATTAAAAAAATTAGAAACTTATTAATTTTTTTAATGAATTAGTTATCCGAATTCTTATACCATTTTTTTCATTTTAGTGTTGGATTCAAAATCTAGCTTCAATAATTGAGTTAGCGGGGGTTCGGGGGCGGCAGCCCCCGTAATGAAGATATAATATTATTTAACATGTTTTATTACAGTGTATTAAAAAAATTAGAAACTTATTAATTTTTTTAATGAATTATGTATCCGAATTCTTATACCATTCTTTTCATTTTAGTGTTGGATTCAAAATCTAGCTTTAATAATTGAGTTAGCGGGGGTTCGGGGGCGGCAGCCCCCGTAATGAAAATATAATATTATTTATTTAGGTTGTTGGAACAGTATAAGCGTAATTTTATATCCAACTCAAAACCCTGTCAATCTTCAAAATCTTAGTGTATAAATATTCTGGAAAAAGCGCATAATTCTGACTTTATAACCAACTCTAAGGTCCTTTCTAATTATACTTTACATACATATAAATACCTCAAGAATCCTCTAAACAAAACCCAGCTCAATATTGTATCAAACTACAAGGTACATTATTAAATTTTAAAATAAATATTTCAAATGGAAAACAAAAAGGCAAAATAAATTTATGACAAATAAAGTATGAAAATGTATTTTTTAATAAAATTGTTGCGTCATTTTTGCATTTATGTTCTCTGGTGGGGCTATTTGTCAACAATTGTCATACTTATGGAAAGAGTTTTAAGAGACCTTTCTAATGGTATAATAATAATACAGGGTGTTTTTGAAAATTTCACAGTTATAGTAGTTTTTTTGAAAGTTTGATTTTTTTTTTTTTTTTTTTTTAAATTTTCACTTTAAATTGCAATATCTCAAAAATGGTAGCACTGATCCAGATGAAACAAGATGTTTATGAAAGACAATATCATGCCCTACAATATTGTAAGATGTTGGTTCCAGTTTATGGACTAACAGGAAAAATATAACATTTTAATAAAAATGCTACAAAATCTTAGGAACATTTTGTAATGCATTTTTCGACCACTAGATGGCGCCATCGCCACTAATGGTATATATATTCGAAAACTTTGAGATATTTAGTACCGTTATGTGATGACGTCATCTTGATAGCTCACAACCCCTTTCCGTAAGTTTCACCCATACAAGGCCTTATCGCAGACCTTAGTATATCCCAGATTCCAATTTATGTTATTTAATATTTTAGAGGTAAAAGTTTTTTTTCTATCTGTGAGTTATAATATTAAGTAAAAATTATGTTTATATATTGAATGAAATAATTTGTTATATCATTAATTTGAATCGAAAGTCCAAATGCTTTCCAGGAGAAAAAAATCCGAGCCCGTAAAATGAAAAACCCATTTTTTATCTATTAGATCATTTAACCGATCTTTGATTCAGTTTTAGATTCCAATGATTCGGTCATTTTATAATAAAGGGGTGTAATCTATTTTGTTAGAAGGTATACTTTTACTCTGTAAATTTTAATACTAATAGTCGTATGTATATGAATTGCTTTGCTTTTAAGCTTCTATTGAAAATTCGAAGATATTTATTTTTTTAAATTTTAGTTGGGGAAACATGAGCAGTTCAAAATTTGAAAATAGTTTTAAACTTTCGTACTTCAGTATTTAAGTGCGCTTATAAACTTATCCAATATCTCTTTTAACACTGTTTAAACATTGAATGCTGAATAACTTTTTTAAAAATGAGTCAGAATGAATTTATAACCAAATCCATTATTATGTAGAGTTGGGGTTTATGAATAAATATTTTTATATAATAACAAAAGAATAAGAGAAGCCTTTCAATAATATTTTTAATAAGAAAATTTTTAATTTTCTTTAGGTAAAAAAAAATCAAGAAAACTTAACTATTATAAAAATATTTAAAAATTATATAATCATTTGATTGAAGATTTCAGGTATAGTTTATACCATTCCATTCATACCATTTATCTATTATAAAATCTCGAATAGATTTGGATTCAATTGTTCCATGGTTTTCTTTTAAATCCCCGGCAAGAAATTTTAATAGTAAATATTTTCTTAACATCAATTGTTTGCAATAAGTATTTTGTAAGACTTTAAGATTATGAGATTTATTTTTCCATAAGTCTGCAAATTTTCTACTTATATAATATTAAATATTTAATTTTATTATAGTTTTTTTCTTGTAATTCATGCTTTTAAGTTATTAAATACCTGTGCGATATTAAGCAGGTGTAAAAAATAGATAATTCTATTAAGTTTTTATGAATTACAATATAAAAAATAGATATTGTAAAACAAGATTAGTTTTTTTTTTTTTGTAATTTCGCTTGAAATTGCATTTAAGTGGGATGAATTTTATAAAAGTTAAAAAAAACGTTGTCGATTGCTACTATTTATAATGCTTGAAAACGTTTTTTACTACTTTATCTTATAATGTCTGCAGATTTACATTGAGGTGGGAAAGTCTATGTGAATTTAAACGTATTTAAATTTTTTAATATTATGGTAAACGAGGGAAATTGTAATCCGACAGTTGGTTTAGAAATTATATTTCATTTATTAAATCTATGAAAGCTGTGGAAAAATAAAGGACCAAGACCCTATTGCACCAACAATTTATCAATAATCAAAAATCAAATTATCATTTTTTTGATAGCTTTACGTGCACCAAAACCGGTTTTGACAACAAACCGCAATTAAATTTGATTAGTAAAACGTACTCACTAATCAAAAAAATTATTATTTAAATTTAAATTATTATAAGAGTTAGTGCAATGGGACCCTCACTTTTAAAATATAAAAATAATACTTAAAAACAGTGTACTATAAAGTTCCGTAACCTTATAATTAATACTAACTAATCCCCAAGTAATGTAACTTATAATAGTGTTGATACTTGGACTTTACAAGTCTGTTAAAAAGTTTTTAAAAATTGATATTTTTGTATTAAATGGTGGAGAACGCAATGCCAATTGTAACTAACGTGCATGGAAATTGAACTGTTGTTAGAAAAAGCAATTATTTCAAAAAATTTAGAAGTGACAATCTAAGGGATGTTGTAAGCGTACTAAAAGGTGAAATATTATAGTTGTAAAACATAGGCATAGAAACAAATGGGCAAAGGCAATTATAGTTGTAAAACATAAGCATAGAAGCAAATGGGCAAAGAAAAATAACCTTATAACATTTTCTATATATTTGAATAAATGCAGAATCTAATTACGACCTAAATAGGGTATTGGAAGGTGGTAAAGTACAAAAAACCCTTTAGATATTCTAAGCAATATCCAAATACAGATAGAAAACTCTTTATTATTTTTTACTATATGACACAACACTCATAACTATGAGATTATTTTATAAATCCTTCGATAACTGTATTAATTTTTACTGGTTTGATTGAAATATTTCCGGAGTAAAATGTTTCCACTGCAATTTGATTTAATCTTTCTTACCAAAACAAATGAATCCATATAAGAATAAAAATTCATAATTAAACATTCTTCAAAAAACAAAATTTAACCTTCGCTAAAATTTAAAATTACTATTATATATACAATTTCAACTAAATATATATAAAGATATTTTTTAATAGCATATATAAAGGCGCAAAACAAATTTTTTTTAGCACATCCTTCTTTATGTTTTTAAATTTTTATTGAACACCCCTGATAATCATCCAAAAATTACTAACAGTATTTTGTAAATATTCTTTTGAGAATAATAAAATAAAAAAATTAATAATAAATTAAAAAATAAAATAAACTTCCCCTTGAAATTTATTCTACATAATTTTTTTTACAGTTAAGAACCACAATATTTATTTTAAAAAAATTAAAACATTCTAAAAAAGAAAAATATTTTATTATAAATGTTTTCTTGTTTTTAAATAAATAAATACTTTTTATGTATAAAATTAAAATAAATAAAAAAATGCATTTTTATGTCCCAATTTTTTTGAGTGTCCCTTTTCAAAATATTTGTCCTACAAAACAAATTTTGTAAATTATGTTGGAAAAATTTTCGTCCACCCAGTTTTGAAAAATTCAATTTTGATTTAAAACTGGCTTTGATTTAACTCATTAATGAGACTCTGTAATACGTGAAACCTGCAACATTCTAAAGCCCTTTCGCTCTGATAGAACTAGATCACCTTATAATGGAACTAGAATTTCAGGAGAATGAAAACCTTAATTTACAAGTCTTATCGAAAATAATCAAAACAGTCTCAAAAAAAGCCATTTTTCGGACGATTCTACCCAATTTGAAGATACACCCAGATCTCCATGGAAACGCGGCGCTCGATATGTTATACTCTAAGAAAATTTACAACAATATAAGTTGCATGGCTTTAGAATTAAATTCTCAAGACAGCAGATAACGTGAGCGTCCAAATAATACTGGGAGAGTCACAGTACTAAATGAACTGAAAAAACAAAGTTAGCTAGAGAATAAAATTCGGAAAAAATCCTTTAGCAGAACAGTCTGGTAACAATCTGTGAAAAATAAATTATACCACGTGCCTAATATGTTATATTTCATTATATCGTTCATACTGCAATTGCACTTACGATGAACATTTTTATTTATTTAAATAATATTTACTACTATACTCATATCTGTTTGTTAGTGCATTCATTTATTTTGAAAAGTAACATATGTATTAAATTTATATATATATAAATATAAATATATATATATATTGTGTACATATATAATATATATATGTTTCATACGTTCACATACAAATGCACATTAAAATTAGATTTTCATTTTTCAAAGAAAACCTTAAGAACACTTAAGTGTAGGATAATGTTAAACACAAAAAAATTTTTTTTTTAAAAAGGACATCATTGCATTTTACTTAAAATAATATCATACTTAATTGTAATATATACATATATATAGGGATATTTCAGCTTTTTTGTTAAAAATTTTAAACTTTGCATGTTATAAATATAAAAAATAATTTTTTTTTTTAATACTTTTATTAAAAAAATAATGGGGAATGCCACTAACATTCTTTTTTAATTGCCTGGAGAAAAACAAAATATTTTTTTGCATGCCAAATTACTATTATATTTTTAATGTAATAAATTTAAAATCCATATATATATATATATATGTAGATTGCACGTATATATGTATATACATATGTTTTGCACGAATGTCCAAATGGTATCAAGGAATTTGTAAAGTTTTGTTAAAAAAATATATTTAAAAAAAAAATGTGCAATTTGAAAGTTATATTCTATGTGGGGGACCGGACATTTATTATAAAAATATTAACTAGGATTTTTTTTTTTTGGAATATTCTGACATTAAAAATGTTTTCACAGGATTTGAGATAATTCAATGAAAAAGATTTATTTACTATTCCTGTTATATTGAATAATAGCGACAGAGAGTTTCCTTTAATAGAAACTGGATTTTGATTCTTAAGAAGGACAAAGTTCTACAGTATGACAAATGCTACAGTAATAATAAATGAAAATATATAAAGTACGGAGCTAGATAATACTAACAAACAAATCTGGACGAATTAATTTTTCTCAGGATATTTTAGTCCTTAAAATTTTTTAATGTCTTAGAGGAGTTAGAGTAGGAAATAGTAGTAGCGAATTAAAAGAATAATCATATCATGGAGTGTAGTAATAAACTATACAGAATACTGAGATCTATAACTTGTATGGAGACCAACTACTCTGACGCCATCATAGAGGTGTCTTATGTTGGGGTAACCCGGGGTTTTATTAAAGAAAAAAATAGCAAGAGTAACAAACTGTTTTTGAAGACGTTTCAGCGCTATTTCGATTAACAATTTATTAATAATTCCTTTATTTCCATTCCGTATAACCGGAAGGTCTTCTATAACCAATATTTAGTTTTAGAATACCTAAAGAAAATTCGTAAAATTTCTTTTGATATATCACAGAAAAAATTTTGTGAAGGAAATGCATTTAAAAGATAATATACATATAAGAAATTAACAAACAAAATGTTCGTCCTTGTAAAATCCTTAATATTTGTGTAATGTGTTTTTCTTGTAAACACTTAAGTATTTATTTGGAAAAAGACATTTATTTTTAATACACTATTTTTAAGTTGGTTCTACATTTTTCATAAATATTTAACCTGCCCTACAAAATTAATTTTTCCACTGTTTCCTAAATTTTTTGTACTCGAAGTTTCTAAAGGTAGGCGCAGGATAATATAAGTTTTTTTAATAATCAATGCACCATATGCCTTGCTCCTGTTTTAAATGCCTTTCAAGAGCCTTCTTCTTATTGCCTTTAGTACATAACAAATTCGTTATGTAATGAGTAATTTTGAGTTTCTTAAATAATTCAGCACGCACCTAGAGTTTGAACCATAAAACTTAAACACCTTCTTATGTTCTCTATTTTGTTTTAATTGTAGATAAAATGCACCACATTCAAGTATAATAAAAATTATTAAAAATAACTAACAAAAAAATAATGCAAAAAGCAACACATCCATTTGAAGAAAAAAAAAATTTTTTTTGACTGACAATGTAAATTCCTTTGTAATATGCAACATATGTGGTCCTTCTTTATTACAAAAAGAGAGAACTAACTTTTTTTTTATAAAGGACCCTTCAGAAAAAATACATAAACTGTCATGGTTGCACTCAAAAAGTTAAAAAAAAAAAAATTCATAAAATGAATTAAATTACATATACTCGTATATATGTAATGCACATAAGTTTCATTAAAAAAATAAGTATATTTATGTACTTTAAGATGTCTAACATTATGTTTATGCATCTGTGTACAAAGTAGTTATGATTAAAAATGAATTCAAGTTTTTTGATGTTTTTTGGAACAGAAAAAAAATAGTATTAAGGAAATTATGTCAAATAAATTAAGACAAAGTCTAATAATTGCAACAGGCTTTCTACTGTTTTATGATAGTTCCTGAACTCCTTCGAACTCTTTGCGTTTTGGTTTTGTTAGAGGTCAAGTCTTACATTCTATTTATTGAAACTGTTATTCGATATTTGAAAATGTTAATATTAAACTGATTTAACTAGTGAAAGTTAAAAAACTTTTATCAGCTTTTCCACTTGACTCAGCTACCATTCGCCATTTGACTCGTAATCCGATTATCATGAAAATGAGGTTTTTGGGGACGGAAAGAAATCGTGGGCCAAAATTTTGCTCACGGACCGCCAAGTTGCGACGTGGTGCAAGTATTGAAACTTCTTTGTTCTAAAATGAAAACGGTTTGACCCGATTGACGTGATATTTTGTATACGTGATGTTCCTTGAAAACTGAGTTGACACTATTAACAGATTTGGAATTTGTTAACCAAAGTCTGCCTGACGGTTGGTCAAAAATAATTTTGGAAGCAAAAGTGCTACTTTCGCGAAAAAGAAAACCTCAAAAACATTTTTTCAATAACATCAATACCTCCAGGCGCAACAACACCCACCTAGTATAAAAGCTAGTCTTTAATAAAAAATACATTAATATAACAATATAAACAAATAATTTCATTGAATAATATAACTCACAGTTATAGAATGCCAAATAATTCAAATACTAAATTATTACAATATAAACAAAATAGAATTGTATCTATTGAAAATGTTAACCATTTCTATACATGTTATGAGACCAAGTACTATCTCATGTTTAAAATGAATGTGGATAACACGGATATAATGTGACCCTCTGTTTTAACCTATTTACCTATTTAAATTTTACTTCACTTTATGTAATGATTACCTATGTACTACTTACTTTGCCGAAAGCTCAAGTAATATGAAATGTGAACCTGTCAATTTATGCATATGCATAATAAATGTCAATTAAATGTTGTTTTCAATAAACGTCAAACTGTTATAGTGTTGGGAAGTATGTTAAATAATAAATTACAAGATTCAAAATTTAAAAGGGACACAATGTTCATAAACTACATATTACAGCATCTCTATAGAAATAATTTTTTAATCAAGTCTTCTCGTAATCTAATTTCGAAATTCAAAATTATGAAAATTGTCAACAAAGTACATCAATTTTATCACAATCTACAAATTAATTCATATTTAATAATAAAAAAAATATTTCCTTGATAAGAAAACTTTTGTTTTGTATCTGACAACATCTAAAATTAGCAGAAGAATCTGACAAAAAAATATTTACGCAATATGTATTTATTTTTTTACATCAAAAAGTCTAAAAAAGTACCGAAGACAAATTTAATAATAAATCAAAAAAAAAGAGAAAATATTAAAAATTCTTTTTAAATACCAATTTGCAATTCAAACGCAAAACAATTTTTTAATATATAAAAAAAATTTTTTCGAAATTTTATTTTTTTACTCAATAAATGAACATCAACATCAGCAATTGTAGCAGTAAGCAAGCAACATTATAATTCAAAATTGAAACAATTGTAACAATATAAATTGGGAAAAAATTTTGCAGATTAAAGGGGAGGAAATCGATTTATCTTATTTTGTTGTTTGCTTCCTACTCAATAAAGCAAAAAATGGTAAAAATCATAAGGAAAAATATGAAATTTGTATAATTCAATCTGAATAAGTAAAACTTGGTGAAAAAAATATTTCATAAGAAGTTCGGAAAGTAAAAAACACAAAACTGTTACAAACAAATGACTACGATTATTACGAAAACTGAATATATTATCCCAACAAAAACTAACAAATGTTACCACACGATAAATATTTCGAAAATAACCACAAATAAAACTCATAAAAAAAAATATATTATAAATAAATAGGAATTCTGCTGTTTGTAGATTACTATAAATTTTAGTGATTGGAAATGCTAAAGTTTCGGAATTATTTAAAATAAAAGACATAAAAGAATTCCAGTTTAAATATAGCACAAGCAATTAAAACGATTATGACAGACACCTTGTACTATAGCATTATATTATATAAATTTTAAATTTTTCATTCTTGAACATACAACTTTACCCTATTAATTTCAATGTATTTGATTAAAATAGCATATTTAAATAAAGAAAAAGATTTATAGTAAATAATAGGTAAGCACTGCTCTCTTTAGGCAATTTTTGCATTACAGTGTTTATTTGTCTGTTATACGAATGCTTTTTCAGAACAAATTCCAAATTTGCTTCTAAAATTTCAATTATAGCTGCAAAATAATAATCGTTTTAATAATATATACCTACATATTAAAAATTTAACTCTTAAATATTGGTAGGTAAATTAGAGAAAACATTCCTATACTTTGTATTCAGATATATATTAATTGTACATTTATAAAAATTTTAATTAACACTCTTCCAATCTTAAATCGAACTTTTTTGAATCATAATATATTGTCAATTAAATAGGGTATTTCACCCAATATTCCAGCTACACAATAGTTCTGGTTAGTCCATAAACATAAAAATATAATAATTTTATTCTTTGCATTGTATTTAAAAATTCTCCCCACCTGCCAATCAAAGCTTTTTTAAAGCTAAGTTTCAATTAGCATCACTTTTATTTTAAAATACCTTCAAAGACAATCTGTACAAAACATACGAGTTTAATTTAAAATATTCCCATATTTTATAAATTTATTATTACATGCATCCGCTCCTGACAATTTAAACGTCAAAACTCTGAATACTTGCGAACACTACTTTAATCTTCTGTAAAAATGTACAAGATGTAACAAAAATAAAAACAAAAAAAAAAGTTAAGAAGCTTATAAAAATCTAAAAATATAAAAAAGACGAAGACGAATAGAAATCATTTAAGTGGTAAATGATCATCATTGACAATCTAATGACAATACAAAAAAAATAAGAACAAAAAAAATAAAACAACAAAAATAAAAACAACAAAAAATAATAATTCATCAAAACATGAAAAATGACAATACTTTTTCCACTGTTGCCAATTTGTAATAAAAAAAAAAAAAACAATCTTAAACTCTTTTTTTATTTTTGTATTCGAGTTTTGACTTAATTCAAGGATTCAAGGATATTTAATTCTTTTTTTTCATGAATGTTTTGCTGAAGGATTATTTGTTTTTTTTTTTTTTTCTGAAGGATTGAAAGGATTTGAAAAGAAACTAAAAAAATAATTTTTATATTTTGATGTTTCGAAGAAAATTGTCTTATTTTTTAACAGTTATATAGTATAACAATAATATCTATAACGGTAAATTTTGATAATTCGTCAAATTGTTTTTTTTTTTTTATATTTTATTTTAAAATTATATTTTTTTCTTTTTATACAAAAGACTGTTTTTAAAATTTTAATCTCAGAAAGTTTTATTTATTGTAGGGGAAAGAGGTTTTCTAAAATGTTTATCAATATTTTATACCTGCTATGAAGTTGTCGATGGCTTCAAAAGATGTTGCGTACTATAATCGTTTTTATTTATTGATTTATTTATTAGTAGTACCTGTAAAATTGTAAATATGCTTTAATAATAGTCCTTTACCTATTTGGCATTTGGACTTATTATTAAACTATTATGATATGGACTATATTTTTTTATTAGATATGATCCGACCAGGGTTTGAACCTGTGAGCTTTCGATTGACAAACGTTTTTAATTAATATATTTTATCTTTATATCTATATATACAATTTCGTAAGTCCGAATTTCTATTTATTATAAGCCCTATTTTAAAAAGGGGTTTCTTACTTTATAGGTTGAGATGGTTCGGTGTACCGTGTCTGTAGGTCCAAATGTTTTGGAGATATATCGATATGTAACTAAAGCAATGATCACACAGTTGATAACTCGATTCCGCGTATAGGATAATCTAGTAAAATATAATTTTGTAAGCATACGCATTTTATCTATCCATCATAGAAGGCTAAACCCCATTTATTAATTTAAAACTTCAAAAAACAATTTCATTTGAGTCTGGAACTCTTTATTTCCAGTCAAACATTTCGACCTATTCACAAACTTGTGTAGATGTGTGGCTAACTAAGAAATTGTAAGTTCAAGCAAATTTTAAGCATAAAAAAATCAAAGGAAAACAGTTTTGAACGGCTGAGTTCTTTAACCCATTTCGGCACAATAGTTTCTTAAGAATTATTTTCATTCATAATTTAAATTAAGTAAGACAGGTTTAAATTAAGTATATGTGCTGGATTTGACAGTGATGTTTTCTATAATTATAGACTTCGAATTTGTTTAACCAAAAGACCGAATAATTCTGTTTCTGTTTCAGTACAATTTCATGAAATACAAACTCACATTTATTCCTAAAAATCAGTGCAACACCGTCCTTTTCTACTTGCAACCCACAACTGTAATAAGTACTTACTTCATTTCCTAAATTAATTATATTAGAATATAGATGTATTTTAAGATGCACTTTTTTAAATAAATATATTTATATCTATTTTTTACTTCATAAATTCTGAAGACCTATTTTTTATTTAAAGATTGACATAATTTTTTAACAAAAAAAAAACTTTAATAAAAATTGGATCATTCATGGGTACAGCATTCTTATATAGACATATTTTTTAAAAAAAAGTTTGAACAAAACTTATTCAGATGCCGTGACAGTTTAACATAATTTTATTTTAATATAAGTAAAATTAAAGCATGAAAAAATGTTTTTCCCATTCTCATCCATTTGGAAGGCATTTCTTCAGCTTGTATTCAATCCATCCACAAAAATATTTTTCAATAAAACCAAATGGATAATTATGTAAAAAACAAATTTCTCCCAAAAAAGTTTTCAATTAAAATTGTAATATATTATGCAACCATACCTAAGGATTTAAAGTAATATTCTTTATTTTTACCATCTGTACTTTAATATAATGCATCTTTAATATCATTTAAATTTTTTTTTTATCTCATCTTTACATTTTTTTTATATTTTGGACTTATATGGAAAAATTAATAATAATATATAAAATAATAACTGTAACATTTAATGTATATTATATAGTATATAATATATATTGTAAAAAATTTTTATGAGCCCATATTTTATGCTATTATGTAAATTTTTGAGTATAAAATAAGAATTATTTTTAAAATAAAACTTTTTGTTTATTGCATCCATACCGGGTGGGTAATTTAATTGATTTTTTAATAAATGAAATTTTTACTGTGGATACTTTATTAATTTAAAGTTGGAAACCTTTTCTTCATCATTCAAATATTACTTTAAATCCTTAGGTAGGATTGCATTACATATTACAATTTTAATTGAAAACTTTTTTGGAAGAAAATTGTTTTTTACATATAAAACTCGAAAGATTTCAGGTGGAATTGACACTTACAACATTTGTCAATTAAAAAATATTTATGTTAAGGTTTTTGCGATTTTAAATGTTTTATGTTCGAGGATCCTGCTAAATTTTCTTGCCATTTATTTTCAGAGTATCCTTACAGAAGTAACAGTACAGAGCTCATTTATCATAAATGTAAATTACTCATATTGTTTAAACATATTTTGTTATTTTCATAAATTGAGCTTTTAACTTTTAACCATTTTTCTTCAAAATTAATTCAAAAAATTAATATATATATGGGTTAAATTGTTTTCATACAAATTCAAATTCAAAATACATCTGTATGTTATTTAAACGATATAAATTGACTAAACAAAGCCAGAATCAAAAGCTAATATCATGTTCACACTTCGCAAAAAAACTACTAAATAGCTTAGTTTTAAAATCAACCGTTCAGACTATCGTTATGCATGAATCTAATATTGTTTGACGTTTCCATTACAGCAATATTTTTTAGAGTAAATAAACAAAATTGACTGTGAATAAAATAAATTAAAAATTAACAAGGAAAAATTTTTTTTTTTTAAATATAATTTCGATTAAAATTCAAAAAGAAAAAGGCTATTTGTGTATTTTCAAAAATAAACCAAAATGACATTTTACAACAAAATCATGTAGGGATGTAAGAAAGTTCAAATAATAATCGAGTATATCAAAAAATTTTATTTAAAAACCTAGTTATAACCCTTAAACTTAACTAGGACTTTCAAAATCCTGGTTCATTTTGACAGCAATTTAAAATATGAAAAACTTTTTAAAAACCACGCATGAACCTGGTTTCTTCGAAGAACATAGTGTGAACATGGTATAAGCTTTTTCAAAATATCTTATTTTTTTAAAATACAAAAATTGCATACTTTTAGGATACTTTTTTTTTTTACTCATTTTAATAATTAATTACTTCACTTTAAATATCAATTAAGAAAATATGTTTAAACACCCTGTATAAATCCATTTATACAATGATAATTGTTACTTACACAAATAAACTATATTTTAACAGTTAGTAAATTATATCTTTAAATGAATTAACATAAAAATAAAAAACTTTTTTATCTTATATTCTTCAGATTTTCAGAATTAAAATAAAATTTTTTGCATAAATGAAATGCAGGCCAATATTTTATTTTAAATAAGTATCAAGATCTTTATATATACGTATCTACGTATATATATTTATAGGTATATAATTTTATAACAAATATAGATATTCCCTCATCTTTTTACAATAATAAATCTTTTAAAGACTTTTGATTATTATTTTCTAATTGAATATATTTTATAAATCTAAAAATTTCTATCTGTAGAACTTAGTATTATGCAGGATAATAAGAAAAATTTGTACTAATAAAATGCATTATATATATATACATATATATAACTTATTTTAATTTTTGCTTTTAAATGGCACACATAATATTATCCAACTGCAGTTCATTTATATTTAATATATATATAAAATATCTTATAGATATATGCATTCTATTTTAAAAGTAATTATATGTGGGTTCACACAGGTCAGATCAAAGTTTAAATACTTTTTTGAAAAAGGATATATGAAGTTATTGTATATTTGGATACGCATATTAGTATTTATTCATATATGTATTATGTATCTACATATATACATTTATTAACTAAATTAAAACAAATGCCGAAATAATTTTCAGAGATTAAATATGTGAATTTCCTTAATGGATTATTTTGATATTTAAATTATTTTCATTTATTGAATATAATTTTCTTAATTTTAAATATTTTAACCAAAAATCATTTTAATTTATAAATTAAGTTATAAAAAATTTAAATTTTAAGGTTGTGGGTTATATGAAATAATAATTGCTAAGAATTTTGTGTGCAGTGCAGTAAGTATTGGTTATTAATTTAAACAAAATTTTGAAATTAAAATAATTTGAATATTTTGAATATTATAAAATCCAAAATATTAAATAACATAAATGTATGATTGAATGGTTTTATTTAAAAAAACAAATTTAAATAATAGAATAATTAAATAATATTAAAAACCAAATGGAATTATATAAACTATTATTATTGCATAGATTTTGATTATAAAATATTCATTAGTTTTTTTGGATGAAGTTGATATAGAAGTTTCTAGATTTCCAATTAATTTAAAGTAATAATTTTAATAAAAATGACCTTTTAGAATAAGTTAAATTAATATTGTAATATTAGATTATTTTTAAGTATAATTAGTCCCCTAACTACTTTGAACAAGTATTTTTTAATTATATCTGCACAAGATTGGCCCAGAAATGAAAGTATATTTGAAAAATATAAATATTAAATATAAATTAAAACTTGTTATATTTAAATCTTAAGACGATATTCATGAAACTTAGGCAAAACTTAGTCAACAATGATAGAAGAGTCCTGCTGTCTTAAGCTTCAAGTCCAAAGGGGTTGTTTATTTTAGCAAAACATTCTGGTATAATAAACCTAAAGCAAACATTAGCATATATCTTATATAGTAAACCCTCTGGTATAATATTTAATATAATAACCTCTAAAATATAACTAAACTTATTGAACTTTTATAGGACTTGTCTTTAAATTGAATTTAAATTGAAGTAAATTTAGTAATTATCTTTGCAAAAATTAAAGATAAATAGTTCAAGGTAATCTAAGAAAAATAATTTTAGTTAATATTTAGTTTAAATTTAGTTAATATAATTTTAAATATAGAGTTTTATAGCGTGGTACATCATGGGCTAGAATTTTAAAAAATATAGAGATATAAATAAATACTTTTAATCTTATAAAATATTTTAAAGCCTTTAGTTTTGCTCTGCTTTTCTTATTATCATTTAAATTTTCCAGAAACAAAACCACATTACAGTAACTAACACAAATAATCCGAATAAGACTTTGGTAATATGCTATATATACATATATACTATATGCAATTTATTAAAAATTTCAAAACATACAATTTTGTTTTTATATTCAATTTCATTTAATTTCTATAGTCTTAATTATTTAATCAGAACTTCCTGTCCCTATAAAATTAATCTAGTTCCGACATTTAATCAAATTCATCAAAATTAGTCTCTCAATGCTCTCACAACAATAAATTTACGAGTATTGGCCGATGGCATAGTTCCTAGGACACCAGTTAGGACTTTCAACCAAAGGGTCTCGAGTTCAAACCCAAATTATATCAAATCTGATAAAAAAAATATAGTTTATAATTAGTATCATAATAGTTTATAAAAAATATATAAATCTACCATACCCTGAAAGGGCATTTTTTAACAGCTCGTTTTATATGTTGGAGATAGACAGTACGGTGATATATCATAACTCCTTTTGGCACAAAATAAAATTCTGGAAAAAGGGAATACCCTGATTTTGAACCCAGCTTTAAAACCTCTTTTAATTCAGAATCCTGCATATCCACATATATAAATATTCTGGGAAAAGCGACAATCCTGATTTTGAATCCAAGTCTAAAATCTCTTTTAATTCAAAATCTCACATATACACATACCCTGATTTGGAATCCAATTCTGAAACCCCTACTAACTCAAAAAAGCTCACGCTGTCCTCAAAGAATGGTCTCCATCAGGGTCGGAGTGTTTCTGAGTTCCTAGGGGACTTATGACACTTATTAAAATTTTAAAGTGTGACATAAGTTCCTTGAAAAAAATGTCATAACTCCCTTAGGGGCATAACTCACTTAGACAAAAGGAGTTATGACATATCACCAGATAGTACACAATGCCTTAATAAATATATAATTTTTTTTGTGGATTGCTGTTTTATTCCTACATTTAATAAATAACTTAAAACCGACTTTATTTAATAAAAAAAAATTCATAAAGTACATATATCTTAAGATATAAACTCAGATACGAAATTTAAAGTGTAATATACCATTATGTTTTTTTTTCATCTAATTCACCTGTTAGCATTTATAAAATATTTTCATGTTCCTTTTTCTATTTTTGTTTTTATACCCGTAACCTATATAGTCCAAGGGTATAATAAATTTGCCATTACGTTTGTAACGCAGAGAAGGAGGGGGGGTAGATATAGACTCAAGTGTATGGATCGGATCAGAATCGAAAAAATAAATCGATTTAGCTATGTATGTCCGTCCGTCCGTCCGTCTGTCCGTCCGTCATCACGATAACTCAAAAAGTAAAGGAGCTAGTATTATGAAATTTTCACAAATTCGTTTTTATGCAAAAAACGGAATCGAGTTTTAAATTCAGCCGTTTTGGTCCACGGGTTCGAGTACCTGCCATACAACTTCTAATTTTATATGAGGATTACACTACACCAAATGAAGCTGGTTGTCTGAAATTTTGCCAAAAATAGTTTAGTGTAATGGTCAAAGTTACTGCAAAATTTGGTTGGTCTACTGCAAAGGGTTCGAGTAGCTGCCATACAACTCCTTCTTTTATATGAGCATTACTCTGCACCTAATAAAGCTAAATGTTTGAAATTTTGCCAAAAGTAATTAATCGGATGATATAATGTATATGTTACGGTCATACGGGTATCCCAGAGTTGACACAGTCTACTCTACTAAACTCTTCCTTGTTTTTTTTTAGAATTCATTTCTATTTTTTTGACCTAGTAAATCAAATCAGATATGACGTACGTACTTTGTAGATTTAGTTCTTCCATATTCATACCAATATAACGGTAAAATATTAAAAATTGAAAAAAACGGAAGAATAAAAAAAAAACGTTCTTTAGGTTTGAAGCATCCTTAAATAGTCAACATTCCTCCTGAGTCCTGACATAATATAAAAAAAAAATATATTTTTTTTTTTTTAATATTTTTGTGTAGCCAAAAGTGAATGTTTGCTTATGTAAAATCTTAACCTTGCGTACACTTTAATATTATATATACATTTATATAAAAAATAAAATCTGTAGATACTTATATATGTATATAATCTGTTGTAGGGATTTTTATAATATCTTATATGAACATATGTGATGGATTTAGTTGATGATACTTGAAAATAATGTAATTTGTGTAATATACATATATTGATATATATATATATATATGCTATATATGTATATATATTGAAACATATGTATATTTATATATATATACATATATGAATTACAGCATATTGTGAATATGTAAAACAAATTGTTGAAAAAATTTATAGAATTTTTTTGAGGTTAAAAAGTTTATTATTGGGATAATGAAGCTTATATAATATGTATGTGTAACAGAAAGTTTATATAAACTGATATCTTTTCGTGTATTAAATTTATGAAGTTTAAAATTATTTAAATTTAAGTAGTAAAATTGTCTAATGCGACCTTATAGCCGACTTAATTAAATTTCAGAGTATGAATTTGAAGTATTTCAAAACATTCTCATAATTTATTAAGAGATTCGTTTCCAAAAGATTTAGTTGCAATATCTTGATCATTGATTGATTGTGATGCTGAACGTGAGAGGAGCTCATTTAGTCCTTAATCAATTATTTTTATCTGTATGACAATGAATTACAGAAATTCATTTGGTTGGATTCTTCAATTGGTTTCAGGATCTAAATCAAAGTTGCTAGATACTGATCTAAAAACATTACTTCGGAAGTTTACCTAGAAATTGATTAAAAGTTCCTTCTAAACCCATTTAAAAATTAAATTATGTCAAATGATTAAAATTTGTGTAATTAAATACAATTCGTTAAATTTCGAATGGAAATGTTAACAATTAACAACGAATATTTAGAAAAATTTTCTAAAAGGATTTAAAAGGACTAAAGGACTAATATACAATATTATATAAAAATTTATACACTAAAAGACCAAATACATAAATTAAAGAGAAAAGGACGACAAAATGAAAATTTATAATACTAAAGCTGCCCTTTTAAATTTTTTTTTAAATATACATATATACATATTCTAAATTCATCAAACAAATGTTATAAAATCCTTCAATTATACAGTTTCTTTTTGGGTTTCATTAATATTTTGTACCCGTCTATGTGAGTAACCGTTCTTCACATACATAACTATATGTTCTCACATTTATGAACACATATTATGTAAAGGTCATTTTAAAATAACAAGAAGAAAAAAAAAAAAATTTAATTAAAATAATATGGTTGAATAATATGAAAAGTAAACTACAAAAAAAAAAAAAAAAGTATTATAATACTTATACAGGACTATATAAAAGACAGATACTTGGTAAAATGTTAATTATAATATTTTGTTCCTGCAGAATTATACAGTATACTTTATATAGTACTTTAAATTAATTCATTTTTTTAATTAGAATGAAAACCAGAAGAATTTTATTTTAAAGAGTTGTATTAAATTCTAAACCATTTTATATATTCTTTAAATTAAAATTTAATATCCGCAGATGAATATTAAAAAAATTTAAAACTTTTATTTAAAATATTTTTAGATAATACCGTATAATTTGGGGAGAAATTTAAATATTTATTATAATAAATGTATATTTCGAACCATAGAAACAAAAAAAAAAGTTTAAGAATTCCCAAAGATTTAATTTTTAGGTGAAAATTTTAAGTGGAATACTTTTTAATAATTCGAAATTTTGCTAAATACTAAAATATAATTAAAAAAAGCAAATAAACCTTTTAATTAAAATTGCTAAAACTATAATTAATAGTTGACTCTTTAAATTTACCCTTAATGAATAAAATAGCTTTTATTTGAAAACACAAGGGTAACGTGTATCCAGGATACATCAATTAATAAAAATAAGAACATGTAATATTTCTTAATTTAATAATCAAATATTGTAATAAAATATAAAAATAAATCAATGTTAAAACAAAACAAAATAAGACTCTATAGTTGACTGTGTCAACTCTGAGATAGCCGTACAAACCCGTTATGATATTTAAAATGTATTTAATAACCTGCGTTTAATATTAATTTTTAAGCTTTTGATATTTTCCTTATACTTTCAACAGTAGTTGAGGAGGTACCTAAAGATTTGGTTCGAATCCCGCAAAAATATAGGGAACCTACAAATAATTTCAGATATATTTTAGTTGAATTTCATGCTTCTAACAGAAGAATAAGTTAGATTCAGTTAGAATTTAATTCTGAGCAACAATATCTATCACACTTAATTCAATGTGTTATAAACGTAATTTAAAACGTAATTAATTTTAATATACCCGTAACCTTTTGTTCTGTAAAGCTACAAAATACATGACCAAACATATCTTTTAGAAAAGTATAGGTTAAGTAAAAATAAAAAATTTATCATTTTTATAATATTAACACTGTCAAGAAAAAAGTAAAAGAATTTCCCTAAAAGTATGCAATATATTTAAAAACAGTTTTTCCTCGCTACTTCTTATATAAAATATAAAATTCCGCTTTCTAACATTACTTAAAATTTTTATGTAATATTAGAAATCTTATTAAATAAATAAAATATCACTTTATTTGAACTTTATTCAGGCAATCAAAATCTAAAAATTTTGGAATTCATTTGTTTTACTTGAAATTTTTGATAGATAACATTAATATTTAAAAAAATTTAATTAAATAAACATCCATTTTATTGGAACTTTGGAAACCAATTAACTTTTTGAAATATTAATCAATCTCTTACTCTAAGGTTTAAAATAAAAAAAATATTATAATTTAACAGATTTATACCTTCAAATAAGTTAATAATACACAAATTTAAAAACGATTTAAAAATAATCCAACTTTATTTTATTATTATCATTTTCTTTAAAATGTTTCTTTAATTTGAATTTAATTGAAAATTCATGTTTAAGAACACCTCCTAAAATTATAATGTCATTGTAAATCAAAATTATTCATACATACATATATATATTTAACAAAAAAAATAATATTGAAATAATTCATGAATTAATAATTTTTATTTCAAAATAAATGACAAACATTAAAAAAAAAAAATAGCAACAGTGGAAGAATTTACAATACGTGTAAAATAAGAGCACATTACATACTTATAAATTATTTAAATAAAACAAAACAACTCCACCACCATTAAAAAATTTCGTATATATATCGTATTAAAAAAACAATAAAAACAAGTTCGTTCAGTTGATTACGTTATAACACACCTTAAAAAATCTTTATGGTATTGCTATTTTAAAATTTTACTCTAAAAATAAAAAAGTACTCACAATTTTTTCTCATTTACGCACAATATTTTTTGGGTCCTGGAATGACTTTTATATTTTTTTTTTTTGTTTTTGTTTTTGTTTTTATTTTATTTTTTTATTTTTATTTTTATTTTTATTATTATTTTAATGTGTCACATATGTTTTTATTCATCCATAAAAGTTTAATTTGTAATTGTGTTTGTACACATTGTTATATGTGTCAAAAAAATAACAAAAGAAATATAAAAAAAAGTGAACAAGAAAAGAGACAGAGTGATAGAAAAAAAAAAATGAAAAAGAACATGAGGAACCTTAATAAGACGAAAAACATTAAATTTTTGCTACATTATACCAAAAAAAAAATATGCTGTGTCCACCACAGAACCAATTGCTCTTAAAGTAAAATCATATTGTGAAATATCATTCAAAGGTTGTTTACTGCATTTGGTTTGAAAGTTGTCAAAACAGCATATAAAAAGTTTTTACTTATTATAGAATTTTTTGAAAGCGCTTTTGAATACATTTGTGCGAATGTCTAATACCTACATATAATAATTTTTACCATAATAATTAACGTTTAATAATTATAAATTTTTTTTTCATACATAACTTTATTACTGTATTTATTTATTTTAGATAAAGAAACTCTTTATTGTGTTAATAATTTCCAAAAAGATTTTTGAAAAATTCCAATATATTTACACAAAAGATTTTTTTATCTATGAAAGGCTAATTTTTTTCCAGTTTGAATTTCGCATAGGTATTAAATTTGGACATAAAAAATATCTACAAAATATTTTTTTTAATTTAATTAAAGTACACTAAAGTTTTTTGACCTTTGTTCAGACCTTCACCTTAGGGTTACCTGATTTTCTTCAAAAACATATCAATTCAAGATATTAATATCAAAATCTTGTATATAAAATTGGAAAATATTTCGCTTAGCCGTTTAGGCTGTGCACAGATAGACTTCTATACGTACTTTCATATGTGCATACTGTAGACAGAGACGGACATCATAAATTACACACTGCAGTATTGCGCATATGCAAAAATTTCAGGGTCCAATTTTTGGTGCGAAAAGAATACCTACCGCTTATTATATTTCATATTAGCGGTTGATAAAAAAAAAACAAAGAAACAACAATGACAATTTTTTTTTTTATAGCTTAATCACTGTATATACCATGTAACCAGCATACAAAACATTTGGCAATATTTCAAGGACAATTTTATTTTTTACATTCTACGAAAGATTCATTCATTCTTTCCTTTTCTTTCCATTTTCAAAATAAACTTATTAAAGTAAAGCAGAGAGGGAAATGATTTTTCTTGTTGAATTTTTTGGATTCCTTTTTGCGATTAAATTAAGAAAACTTTAATTCTGTAAAAGCATTATGTAATTGAATAACCATACATGAGATTACAAAGAGAATTTGTACAAAACTTAAAGTTTTTGATGTTTAACGGGACCTTGTTACCTTTAGCCAAATATATTAAGTGAATGGTTTTTATTATCATTAGTCTTACGTTGTAATGAATTTAGAACCAAGGACATAATTAAACAAATAATGAAAAAATATGTTAACTAATTTTGTTTGGTGGAAAGCAGGCTCTGATTAAGTTTTGTTTTAAAATAAGATAATAGCAATTTAATATATAAGTATAGCCTTCAAACCTTCAATTAATGTTTATCATTAACTAATATATTATGAAAATTTTTTTTTTTTTTGCATTCATCGGTCGATTCTCTAACACCAAATTTGGTGTAGTTATATGAGACCTCTTTTAAGTAAACTAAAACTAATTCCGAAATAAAAAACTAGTTCTATTGTTTGATTCTATATCCTAACGATGTCATTAACAACTTTCTTTATATTGGTTGATGTATTTTTTGAAGGTGGCAAAGAAAACAAAATATAGAATAGAAAAAATAATAAAAAATTGCTTTCTTTAAAAAAAAAACGTAGTACACAACGGTTCCAATCAACATAAAATGGAGTCTTAAATTTCTTTTTTCGTAAATTTTTTTTTTCATAAGATTTTTTCCAAAAATTTTCGTTTCTTAGAATTTAATTTTTTCCCCTAGTGTATAAATTTAGTTAGATAATTTTTTTGCCCTTTCTTTCCATTTTGTTTCAATGACCCGCTTACTAATTTTTAATAAAACTTTGTAATCATCATTTATACGGAATGCACGCTAGAATCAAGCAATCCATAAAAGAACCCCTAATCAAAGTAGGAGCATCATTAGTCCTTTTAGGCACCGACCCAATGTAGTAATGTATACGTTAGAAAAGCGGAGCAAAAAATATCTTGGTACTTACGTCCTGAGAGATAAAAACTAAGCCACTGTAAAATATGTGAATCAAGGACCAAGAGTTATATGCCATATGTTTTAGTAAAATAACATAGGGTATCTTCATCAAAGGCCTTACTGAAATCTGTAAAACTGGTATCGACCTGATTGCCAAACGTCACCATATTAGTGTTGATGCCAAACGTCAATTTACCTTCAAAAAATAAAGGTAAGTTTACAAAGTGATTATAGTGCCATAAAATATTGCTTAGTAACGTTGTATAAAAGGTCAGGTCAAGCTAGGTTGTACGAACCCTTAAATAATTCAAATAAATAGTTCAATGGATTTAAAAATCCTGAACTAAAACTATATACTTTTAAGAGATTGAAGTTGCAAATTAATTAATAGGCAATTTCTGCAACGATTATAATTCTTTAATAACTAATTTTTTATTTGTTAAGCCCTTTTTTAGACATGAACGAACAAAGAAAATTCTAGAGTTATATTATTGATTATCGTAGTTACAAAAAAAAAGAACAATATAGTGATTGTAAAATTTTATAAAAAGATTTTCTAGAAAATTTCCAATCAATATAAAATTTAATTAACAAATTTCGTTTCGAAAATTAAACATCAAATATAAAAAAAACAAAATTAAAGAATCGGAAAAAGAAATTCAAGATACTTTAAATTTAATTTTGGTTATAAAGAAATATCCCGGTTTAAAAGTTCCCCACTTCTTAAAAATTCCATCCTATAATTATTTAAAAAAAAAAAAATTAAAAAAATATTCTTTGTTCTTAAATAACACTTTGGATTTTCAGGATTTTTTAAACTTTGCGAATAAATGTATCTTTTTTTAAAAAATTTATAATTGCTTACTTATTTACTTACTTAATGGATCCTAGAAAACCTGCTGGGTCATAGGGCCTCAAGTAAAATAATTAATAAAATAGATAATTTTTTTTATCTCCGACGCCCGATTTGGCCTTAAGTTTGTTAAAAAAAAACGTAAAAAAGTTTATAAAGCTCCTTTGGATTGTCAGTTGAATTCTTGAATCTCCCACTTCTTTTAATAATAAGTGATACACTTAAGCGCTTCGCTCCTAAAGCTTTATAAATAATTTTAAAAATACATTTCCATTATTTTAAGATCCTTTCTATAAAAATATGAAGTTACTACCCGACTATAAGTTAACAAAAACAAAGTTTTAAACAAAATACTAAGTAAATAAAGCCAACGAATTCCTAGGAATGATAAATAGTTACACAAAATCCCAAAATAAATAATTTTAACCATAAAACATAAAACTTTCCGAATTTATTCGTTAATAAACTTCAATTAAAATTGTTCCATAGAAATTGGACATTAGACACTTCCAGAAAATTTTAAAATGGTATAATAGTGAAAAAAGGAAAATAACAACTTTGAATTAAAGTACAAATACAATCAAATACAGACATTTAAGTAAAAATAAGAAACAACAATTTCAAAAAACAAAATAAAAAAAAACTCCTTAATCTTAAAATAAGAAAACTCCCAAAAATCTCAAGTTCCTGCTCTTAATTCCCTTTATATCCGTACGAACATTTTTTAAAGGGTATTCTTAATTTGCAATACCGGTTTTGACGCTGGCAAAAAGATGAGATTTATGTAGACTCAAAACCATGGATTGGGTCGGAACCAAGAAGTCAAATTTGTTTTTATATAAGAGCTGTCCCTGAAATTTAAAGTAAGTCGATTAGTTCAACGGATTGAAGTAGCTGATCAAAGGAATAAAGTTAGTTAGTGCTATTGAGGTTCGAATAGTTTTCATACAGCTTATATTTTCAATTATATACCACTGACTTATATACACTGGATATATTTTACAGTGTGGATATATTATTATTTTTTTTATAAGTTGTGTAAAATATATCCACACAGAGACTCAATCAGATATTATATGTGTTCTTGCGGGTATCTCAGAGTTAACACAGTCCATTCTACTTCCTCCTCTTTTTTTACTTTATTTTACAATTCAGTAAAACCCATTTAAAATATTTTTTTTTTCATTACAATAATAAAAAAAAAAGTATTATACCACTACTAGGAAAAAAACCATCTATTGTATTGTTATGTATTTGTTATCGTTTTATCAAAAACTACCAAAACTCCTTAAAAATAAATCCTATTTAAGGGTATTTTTTTTATTTTTCAACATAAATACTTAAATAATGGAATAAAGCATCTTAAGATTCTTTATTTAGAGAATTTCTTTCTTAAAAAATGGATTCCAATGAATAAAAAGAATAAAATGGAAGTAAGTAGTGAAATAACAAAAAAACAACAACAATTCTTTTAGAATTTTACATTTTATAAACACAGTTTTTTTAAAGTGGTCTCCTGATTTTCTGAAAAAAGAATTGTAAAAAAATCATAAACAGAAAAATTTTTTAAAAAAGCGAAATACTCTTATATGGCTTTCCAACTCGACTTAGCTACACTGGGTTCAAATTAATGGCTTAATCAATATTTAATAATTATATATCCTAAATACAAAATATATTAATATAACAATATAAACAAATAATTTAATTTAATAATATAACTCACAGATATAGAAATACATTATAATTTAAATATTAAATTATTAAAATATATTATACATTGAAAATCTTACAAGTTTCTACATTTTATAAGGTCTAGTACTATCTCATGTTTAAATTGTATGTGGAGTTCATTAAGATCAATTCTAGTAATAAGAATATAATATGTCCCCCCATATATATATATGTATAACACATAAATATAATAATAATAATAATAATATTAATAATAATATTAATAATAATAATAATAATTTAACTTGGAATAAAATTTGATTTACATTCATACAACCAAATTTACAAAAAACACTATATAATTATAATAACAAATGTCAAAACGTTTGTATAATTTCTAAATTACCAAATAAAAAATAAAAACAAAAATAAAAAACAATAAAACCTATCATCATATGACATTGAGAACTCAATACACATATACCGAATAAACATGTCACTTCAATAATAAATCAAAAAATTAATTTTACAACATTGTTTGTTTTTTTTGTAAACGGAACGCGTCAAAAGCTAGGAGTACCAAATAGTAAAAATCAAATTGACATCAAAATATATAGATACAATCTTTAAGTATAATACTATTTATATTATTTTATTAAATATATTTTTATTTTCTTTTAATTTTTCTAAACATAAATAAAAAGCACCTATTAATTACAATCAAAGTCATTTCATTACACATGATTGACATAAACAGTGCGAATTAAAAAGATATAAAAAATTTATATATATAACATAGTGAATAACTAGTTTTCCTAACACGGTTATATAAGTTTTTGTACTACGTACAAGTCTATATTATACAAAGTTTGTATTTTATAAAGTGTAATGTAATTAAGTGATGTTATTAATTTTAATTCTCATTAATTTTCTCGAATCCTACACTATTATATACTTTTATTGTAACGTGTTCTACACTTCCAGTTCATTGTATTATATAAGGTTCTATAGCATATTACATCTTCTATAATATTCTGTAAAATACCAATGAACTTACATTCTTTCTTCAGTTATTCGAAAACTTCAATAGTATGCATCTTATGCACATCAGATATTTTTTTTTTATCTCAGTTAAGTTCCAATTGATGTGGTCTTTTTCCATAGTTACTCATATTAAAATAATCAGAGAAAGTCAAATGATGCACTATTTTTTTATGCTAATAAATATGGTGATAGAAGTACTGTTTTGGTTTTAACACATTGACCCCTACCACGTGTATGGGTTAAATCATATAATTTCAAGGTTTCTCATAATGCCTAGAATTCATTCCTGAAGGAATTTAAATTTTTTCATTACTTTCAAGTGAAATAAATCTCCTACATTTCTTAGGTCCGTACTTTAGGTAATGGATATCTAAATTTAAATACAATTAAATTTTGTTGATAGGGTTGGAAAAAGGGGTTGGATTTTTGGTTTAATATTTAGAGTTTCTTTTTACACATTATTACCTTATTAACGGTGTTGGGTGATTCAGCAAATGTGTGAGAATTATATTCAAGTCTCGGTCAAATATAGGTTTTACATATTTCAAGCAGACTTGGAGCTCTAATCTATTTTCTACTCCTGCTAAAGAATTCCATCCATTTTACAGCTTCTTTTCTGGCCGAAGTATGTTATTGTATCACGAGTGTTTTTCATTAATTCTAATAACTAGGATTTTTATGGATTTGGAGTTTTGAAGATATTCCCTTAGTTAATAACAGACAATTTTGAGTTTTTGAATCATTTAAACTTACGCTACCCACGTTTTTCGACTCTCTAATTACTTTAAGGTCATTATTTAAACACTTACTAGTCTATTAGTGTACATAACTACTTTACTTTTTTTTTTTTTAAATAAACTTTTATTTTGTAATAATTTTTACATATGAATGTCTTAACCTACAAAACAAAGTTAACAAACAAGGTATAACTCTTTTATTTTTAACATTTAAAAATATTTGAATTTTTTTATGTTAAATTTAATATATAATAAGTAAAATTATTTCTGTTTTAAAGTACAAAACTATTGTAGTATAATCTTATTCATACATCATTGAAAAATTTTAAAAAACCAATGTTTAATAATTTTTTTTTTTTATAAAACTTAACTAACCTAACCTAACTTAACCTAAACTTAAATTTAAATAAACTAACTTATTGACTAAAAATAGCACAAATGCTTTTAAAAATTATATTAAGATGTATTTAACCACCAATAATCTTTATTTATAACTTTATCTTTTTCTGGTATGGCATAACTACTTTACAAGTTTATATACTTTATTTTTAAAAAATTGCATACTTTTAGGGATTTTTTTTTTAAATACTTAATATTTCCAACGTATAATCAAACCACTGTTATTAGAATTACTGCAGTGAATACCATTCACTTAACTGGCCAATTTAATTAAATTTTCTTTTTATTGTTCTTTTCTTTTTTTTAATCTGTTGTCTCTAGTTTTTCTTCTTTTTGTTCTTATTTTTTTCTAAAATTAAAAGTGTCCAGAGCTCATAGTATTCAAACATTATTAAAAATAATTTCCCCTGCAGTTAAAACTTAACAATAATATTAAACAACAAGAGCAACAAATTATTAGCAACAAAATCACCATTCTGAGAAAATCTCTGTTAAAAAAAAAATGGATGATAGAAGAAAACATAAAGCAATGAAAAAAACAAAAATAAGTAAAAATTAAAACAAAAGTTCTTTGATTAATTACTTGTCACGGTAAAAGAACGTGTGTTGTGTTAGTGTTGCATATATATGTATATATACAATAAATACTTAGTAGTATACAAACTTGATAATAAAAACAAATGAAAATAAAAATATAAGTATAATTGTATATGTACAAACATAAACTAATGCTAAATAATAGTGAATTGTATACTCTATTTCTGTATTATGATGTTGTATACTTGACGCTAATTTTTGTTTACGGTGACTATTTTTTTGTTTTTTTTTTTATACTTTTCTTTTTTTATCGTATACTTGGCTTTTAATAAGACTTAATAAGGCTACTAGAGTAGAGCACTCAACAAGAATAACTATTTTTATTTACAATTTTTTTTTGTAATATTAACAACGCAACAGCAACATAAGTACTATGTAACAATAAAATGTTACAAGTACTCTGTAAAACACAAAATAAAAGCAACATAAAAAAAATAAATTGTAAAGTTATGGAAACTAAAAAAGTCAACACCTAAATACAATTTTAGAATTTTGTGTATTAACTCTATCATATTATGGTTAATATAAATAATATGAAGTGTAGAATACGGAGATTATTATTAAGAGAATTTTTAAAACTTTGAATACAAACATAGTGAACGCACAAATCATAATTTAAGTAAATTATAATACAATTTGGAAAAATTGTATAAATCTTCTAATAAAAACAAGTAGACAAGTTGTTGTGGAGACGGAATAGTATAGTATTTAAAAATGATAGTATTTAAATATAAAAATGTGTCTGAAGAAGGTTTTAAATAAGAGGTCCAGAAAAATAAAACACATGAGTGTAATTTTAAAAATATTTTTACCAACCGCTATATATGAAATAAAATAAAATAAGTAATATTATAAACAACACTCATTGCAAAATTCCAGGATTGTAAAAAGCTGAAATTTAAACTCAATTCATCGATCAACTCAAATTTTGAGTCCGCTCAATATTTGAGACCAAACAACATTTGAGTCCACTCAACCTGTGAGCGCATGTGTTTCGCTCATAGTATGAGCACATTCATCATTTGAGTTGAGATATGAGTTGAGTTTGGCATTTGTGTCCGTTCATTTACAACCCTTCAAAATTCTCACTCGAAAATAATAAACGTCTACTAATAGATAAAATTTGTGTGTGTGTATTGGAATCTTTCAAAAATCTTTTTGGAAATTATTAACACAATAACGAGTTATTTTAGATAAATAGCATTGGATATATAGTTATAAAGAATATCTTAGCATTATTTTGTGATTTAATCTTTTTTTTCTAATATTAATTGTTGAATTTAAAATGGGTCAATCACTTTAACCTTATCTCTGCAAGATCTTGTATTAGATTAGAATCTTAAGTGCTAGTAATATTTGTTGGAAAATCTGGAATACATCCAAAACTTCTTTTATTAAACTCAACAAGATTGTTCAATATTTATACGCTCATAATTTGGCTGAACGGACAAGGCTGAACGGACTTAAATTGTGAGTGAGTGATAAGTTGATCGCAATTTTAATCAACTTAAAATCAAAAAAAAATTGTTTTCTAGGAGCGGTTAGAATAAACTCAAAATTTGATTTAAGCGTTAAGTTGAGTCGAAATTTGAGCTTTTTACAACTTTACAATTTATAACGGCGTTATTTAACATATTGTGTTATTTTTTATGTATAAATTCGGAAGTATGCTATAAAAATATTAGTTGATTTTATTTTCAAGGTTAGACTCTGCTTCTTCTCCTGACGCTATCCAAACTACAAATTTTTGTTAATCTTCCCTTTAGATTTCGTTAAAAAGTTGAACGACTTACGCTCACATTACTTCTTATGTATATCTATATGTATTTGAAGATGCTTTTGTATCTATTATAAAATTCAGAACTATTATAAACTAATGATCTTCACTAAAATTTCATTCTTTTCACTCGGCTTACTTGTAATTGTTTTGAAGTTTGCTCTGTAAATAATTTTGTTTTAAATTTAATTTTTAGAGTCGTTATGTATAAAACTATGTTTAAAAGTTATAATTAATTTTATTTTAAAATTGAATTCACAAAAGATGTTTTCTATCACGTATGATTTTAAACTAGAACAAAATAATCTTAAATGAATTACTTAAGTACATATATGTATTATGTACACATTCCATTATTTAATATAAATAAGTATCATAATACATATAATTTAATTAATTTTTCACATTTTCTTATGCAATTTTAATTGAAAATTCGCTGTCAAGGTGAAATTAAATATTATTTAGTAAAAACTTAATGCTGGCATACAGCTTCTTAACACCAAAAATAGAATTTTACAAAAACATTTAGTTTTAGTTACTCTTTTTACCTGAAAAAAAGTGTAGAACACCAAGTATAACACATTTATATAAGATGTATTACAAAATAGGTACTAATTTTAGACTATATATATATTTATGGTAAATTTTTTTTTATTTTATTAAGTACGTTGTTGTTTTTGTTTTTTAGTATGACTGATTTTTTTTTGTTCTAATTTAGTCAATTAGCACATTTAAATACCATATAAAAAAAACTAAATAAAAATTAAATAAAGACAATACCTTGTTTTTTTTAGTGTAAATATTTCGAGTGTTTTTTTAATGTCTTGTAACAAATTTGTTTTTTTTTTTTTTAAACTTTTAAAGCGCTTATGAGGTCAATAAAGTTTTGTATCATCGTTAGTTACACGTAATTTGTTAAAAATGTAAAAAAAATTGTTTTTTTAGTTTTTTATCAATTAAAAAATGTACAAAAGAAATTATAGTTGATACTTAAAATTGTGAGATACTTTATTCAAAAATTTAACGTAAGTTTACATTTCGTGAATCTTCATTCTTCTTAGTTGCTGTGGAACAATAAACTTCATTTTTGGAACCAAATTCCAGTTTCATTTATTCCATTGTTCCGGAAGCGCTTTAGTACCGTTTAGCTTTAGACTTTGCAAGAACAATGCTTTCATTCAGGCTATGTTTAAATTTTTTACTCACAAATTTATCATATCTGGAGACTGTTCAACTGCTAGATCTGTAGTATTGTTAAAGTAAGTCATTGCTGTCCAAAACTACTCTTCTGGCGTTGGCAGTTGACGTTTTAGGTAAAGGAACGATATTTTTTTTATTTTTTTTTTAAGCGCTAACTGTTCAACTGTTAGGCTAATAAGCCTGTCTATACCATAGGTACATGTTGGAACAGCGGGTCATATTATATTCGTGTTATTAGAATTGGTCTTATTGAATTCCACATACAATTTAAACATGAGTTAGTACTAGACCTTATAACATGTAGAAACGTCTTAGATTTTCAATATTTACGATCTATTTTTTGTTTATATTGTAATATTTTATATTTTACTTATATGATATTCTTTTATAATATTATTATATCTGCGAGTTATATTATTTAATTAAATTATTTGATTATATTTTGCATTTGTTTATATTTTTATATTAAAGTGTTTTTTATTAAAGATTTATAACTATTAATTATTGATTATGCCATTAATTTGAACGAAATGGCGAATGGTAGCTGAGTCGAGTCGAAAACCCGAAAAGTTTTTTCACTTTCACTAGAATTCGAACCCGGGCCCTTCCGCATGAAATGTCGGCACTCAACTAATACAGACCTAAAAAAAAATTTGTTTTGGAAATTCCCTTTTTACAGTATAACTTCTTCATCTTCAGTCATTTTTGGAAACTCTCTTTTTGTAGTACAACTCCATTTTCAGCTTTTTACTTAAATTCAGTATCATAACATTTAAGTCCAGGTCAGTTAGGAATGCTCGATTTTCATAAGGTTTTATTTTTGCAGGATTGATTTTTGAAAAATTTTCCAAAATATTATAATTTTCATTCATAATTTTTCTACTTTCTTGAATTGCGAGGTCCAGCCCTAGTATCTGTCTAAATTTATTTAGAATTTTTCTGAATCCACTCTTACTTCAAAAATTATATTAATCAAATCGCAAACCAAATGTATTATAAACAAAATTTCAAAAAAATTATAAATGACAAAAATCAAAACTCCAACTTTCTTAATTGGACACACAAAAAAAAAAACAATAAACAAAACAGAAAAGCCAATCTTAGACCGTGTCATTTGTCGGTTAATTTTATTTTGTTTTTCAAAAAATTTTACACTAATATTAAATAGAAATTAATTAAGAATGGTTATATGTAGTGTTAATCTTTTTGTTATTATTTTTTTATTCGTATTTATTTAATTTTTAAAATCATTATGATTAAAAG
The DNA here is from genome assembly GCA_963082915.1 of Dolichopus griseipennis. NCBI lineage: Eukaryota > Metazoa > Arthropoda > Insecta > Diptera > Dolichopodidae > Dolichopus > Dolichopus griseipennis. The sequence continues at coordinate 38,071,818 of OY720442.1, read as the reverse complement.
TCTTCAGGTTAAAAAATTAAAATTTAAAAAAATTAACACAAAAGGGACAACAACTTTGGCCATTAAACTATAATGTAAAAATATTTTTGCAATAATGATTGATTATTTAAAATTTGTAAATGTATCTTTGTATAAAATATTGATTTCATAACTGTTTTCATTTTAAAGTTATTTTTTTCATTTTCATTTTTGTTTTTTTTTTTATTTTTTAAAAAAAATTGTTTTGCCAGATAATAAAATGTTTAAATGGGGTTAAAGTTCAAGGAAATGTCAAAATATAAATGAGTAATAATTTAAATTGCATAAGTAATTTCTTTTGACAGCTACAAGTGATCAAATCCATCAAATTGACAGTTTCATTATTTTTATGAATGTTGGTAAATTTTTATAATTTTTCTGGAGTTCTTTCAAGTTAGAAAATTATATTAGATACAATTAGTGTGAAATTCCGTATATGCATTTATTGCTTCGATTTTATATAATATAGAATATTATGGAACCGTTTTTGGAATCGATTTGTAATCGATCTACGGATATCGATTGGATATTTTAAAATTTATATATATCATTTAAATCACTTTAGTTTTTTTTGCCCCCGTATATTAGTATTACTTAACATCAGTATTTAGACATGGTGGTTGTTTTGGGGCTACGGATTTTAGTTTTTTTTGTCATTAGAGGATTTTAGGATCACAATCGTAGGTGGCCACGGATAAGCAAACAGGCCATGAATAAAAACGACAAGTAAATGCAAATGTATATTACCATTCCCACACTGTCTTTATATTTAAGGCCCCGTTTAAATATTTCAGTCGGGTTCAATCCGAAATTAACAAAGTTTTAACTTTCATTCTGTATTCCTGCATTCAGACACTTGATATCTGGAATAATTAAACTTTATTATAAACTTTTTTCAATTAGAAAAATTTATACCATTTATATAACATCAATATTCCTTGTACTTTCATATATGATTTTCATTTTATTGCCAGGTTAAATTACACAAAATAAAATATTTTACGATTTGTAAAGTATATCTTACTTTAAATTACAACTTTTTAAAACTATACAAAAGTTATAGTATTGTTAAAAATATGTAAGTCCATAGTATTAAAAAATTTAATTTACTTTTACAAAGTAAAAGTTTAAACTATACAAACATAAAATTAAAGTTTTTATTAGAATTTTTATTAAGCAATAAACAGAGCATTGAAATTTTATAAAATTTTAAAGTTCAATAAAAATATAAAGGGAAATTTCCTTATACTTACATTCAATAAATTGGAAAAAGAGCATCAAATAAAATCTTAAAGAGTTTCAGAATTGTAACTTTGGTTTCTAATTTGTAGTATGTGTTTATTTGTGTTGATTATCCTTTGGAATCCTATTGCCTTTCTATAAAGAATATCATTGTTTGCTTAGAGAATTTTTATCAATCCATAACTATAGCAAAATATCACGAAACCTTTTAATGTTTCTTAAGGTTCGGACTCATTTCTCTGAATCTGGGGATTAACGAATATCGTTCAGTGCATTGGCGGATTTAATATTTAAGTATAGCTCATTAAGTATAACTAAACTCGTGTTAGTTTGCCTAGTGAGCTCTCTTAGTTCCTACTTTTTTTAGATTCACAATTTCTAAAAAGGTCTATATAGAGGTCTATATCTGAAATTTGAGAGAAGATTTGGTTTCACTTCAGATACAAATTTTCAATTTTTTCAATCTACAATTATAATTTTAAGAACTAACCATTGATATACCAAAATTCCTTACAGTGGTTAATGAGATCTATGATAAAAGATGTTCGTTCTGAAAATTTTGTGCAGTAGACTGCTAGAGAATCTTTCTTTTTAAATTATCTTTTCAGTTGCTTGTAGCCGATTACATTGATTAAAAACTGAATTGGCTTTTAATTCCTTATAAAAGTATTAATACTATATCAGTATTGGGGCATTGCTTAGGCACTGACCCTGTACCATAACTTACTTATATTTTACTTTTCTTTACTAATGTATATATACTCATATAATTTCCTATTTTACCTTTATTATGAGGCTTTACTATTATAACTTCTATAAAATTTATAATAGTATGAAATATTTCCAATAAATTTGATATACAATAGCGAAGTACAATATAAGATTCTTAATTTTTTTTTCTCGTTTTTTATATGAAATATAAAAGTCCCTTATCAATTCACACGTCATTTAGAAGCTTATAATGTATTAAACTTATACTTAGAAAGGAATATATATTCGTACAAAAGCTCTGTCACATAAAAACCAAAAAACAGAATCCAAACTTTTGTATCCCAGTTTATGAGCAAAGGCATATAATAAAACAGAGTAAATCTAAACATAACCCTACTCTAATAAGGTAATATTGAAGATTATTCTACCAAAATAAAAATGAAAAAAATGTTTTTCGAAATTATTATAGAAGCCTAAATAAAATAAATGTTATTTTTTTCGAAAACTAAAAAACAGAACCCCAGAGAAAATTTTATAATGCAAAAATATATGCGTATATAAATTTTGAAAATGAATGTTTAGCCTAACAGTATCACCTAACATTATTTTCATATAAACAACAAAATAAATTCGTATGTATATATATATATATATATATGCTTGTATGTATACAATCAAAAATATTCCTTCTTTTTTTGCATGGAAACTTAAATCATTCGTTGTTGTTGCTGTTGTTCTTGGATTTTTTCTCCTGTCTATCTTTTATTAAGTCTTTTCAGTTTTCCTTAGAGAATTTCAGGTATGTAAGTTTGTGGTGTAAAAAAATCCTTTCAGTATCCTTTTTTTTCAAACAAATAATGATCCCGAGAATTTTCATTATTATATACGATTAGTGAATGTTTATAAAGGAATATACATACATATATAAATATATATGAAAATTCCTGTATTAGTGAACCAAGAAAATTAAATTCAAAATTTGTATACATTAGTTATGCATAAGGCAAATCCAATAGTAATTTTTTTAAAACTTTCATTTAAAGTCATACATTGGTGAAGATTATGGCACAGCTGTTGGATACATTGAAGGAAATGAAAATCAGACGCGTTTGTACATGCGTTGAAAGCAATTTGCCGCATTTAAAAGAATTAAAATATTGATTTTCAATTTTTAATTTCTTTCTACCCTAAAAAGCTACGCAGGTGACAGTCCTATGTTAGTCTAAAGCATGCATAACGTCTTTTATACTTTACTTTATTAATATTTCACTGTAATATATGTTAAACTTGATAAATTATTTCATTTCTTGTTAAACATAGAATTAATTCTATGAAGAATTTGACATTTTTAAACATGTTTATCTCTTAAACCAGTTAATTTCCAAAGTTGTGTACTTAAATTTTTGACATAATCGATTTTTTTCTAAATACTATAATATGTCTATCCCGACTTTTAATTTTTTTTATGAAATTAAAATATAATTTTATTTACTGTAATAAAAATTTAATCAGTTGTAGAGTTTGAACATTATTCTTTAAAGCAAGTTCTAGTTTAACATCCTCGTATGAACAGATTATTAAAACTTTCATTGAAATGCATCTGAGGAATTGTTAATTTCAAGGTTTTTTTTTTAGTTAAGACATAAACCATTTAATAAAAGCGTTGATTTAATGACTTAAAATGTTCTTTACAAAATAAATTCAGATACGAATTTTCAAATTTTTCAATTTTTTGATAATACCTGAAATACACTCGGATAGAAAGGAGAGAAAATTGTTACAATGACATATTATGTTTCCATTTCCGTCACAAATTTTTGCCATTTCAGTTTCTCATTGAAAAAACTGTTAATGCAATCTAATCTTGAAAATTACTTCTTAATTTTTGTAATGTCAATGGCAGCTGAAAAGCGGTAAATCGGTAGCGGTAAATCGCCATAATATAACCGATTTTACGTACATATTTAAAATTTCTATCAAACTTTTTTCCTGTATTCATTTCAATAATAGCTGTAACAGACGTCTTATTCGAAATTTATTTTTAGATTTTACCATTTTACCGTTTTTAACTAATAATAATAAAAATTTATACACATTATTTTGCATCCCAGTGTATTAATATTCTTTGCTCTATAAATTTCCAGGATTTTCTCAATTTTTTTTTATTCCTGTATGAACATATATAAGAAAAGAATAATAATATATTCTTTATACTAATTTAAAGTTAAATAGAATGCATACCAAAAATATACACAATTACAATAAAAGGATTGAAAGTGGAAGTAGGGAAAAAAAACTGTCAAAAGTAAAATGTCAACAAGGTATTTCCCATGACTTTTTTTTTGGTTTTTTTTTTTGTTCTTTCCATTTCCGACAAGAACACAAAAGTCAAAAAAATAATTCCTAGTATTAGATAATTTCTTCTAAGATTATATTCCCGTATTCAATTAGATATAACTACTTATATAACTATATATAAGTATATTTATATAACAATATATGAACATGTTACCGTAATTCTTGACTGTTATATGATAATGGCATTTTGGTATAGTTGTATGTGTGTATGTGTGTTATTTTGGGGCTTTAGTTTCAAAACAAAAATAAAATAAGTAGTTTGATTTGTTTGCAGGATTGTATTATTTTCATTCTTTAGAGAAGATCTGGTTTTTAAGCTGGATCGCCTTAAAAAATGGTTTGAATTGTTTTTTAAGAAAACAAATGAAAGCCTTTTTTTATGGAATAGAAAATAAAAAAAGAAATGGATTTATATATACTAACATCTTTTAAAATATATTCTATTATGGACCGCATGTGTTTGGTAAAATGGAAGTGTCATAAAATTGATTTTTCATCTTTTTTATTTACCTTTTTTTTTATTAGTTTTAATCAAAGTTTTTTAATATTAGAATAATATAAAACAATAGTTATTGTTATTTTGAAAAACCTGTCAATAAACCTAATTTGTTTTTGTAATACGATGAGAAGTTTTTAAAGGGATAATAAATATAAGTTTTATTAGAAAGTTCAAATAAAAGAATAATGATATAATATTTGCTCTTCCTTATTGCTTGTAGTATAAAGGTTTGAGTATATTCATCTTATTACCCATATTGTTAAAAACTTCTAATCTCTTACTTCTTATAGGATCATTTAGAATATAAACTTTCTCTTTTACAGAATTGTGAAAAACTCAAAGCTCAGCTCAAATTTAAGTTAATTTATATTTTGAGTAAGCTAATACCTTGAGTTATTTAAAAAAAAAAAGCTCACAAGAGCTTGCTAATACTTGAGCTATATACATGCGCTCACACATGGAGTTAACTCAATTATTGAAGTAGCTCAAAACTGAGCTTCAAACCCAGTATAAAATTTTAATTCTAATATTAAAAATAATCCAATGTAACAATGTATCTAAATTTAAAAATATGTAATAAGATGAACTTGAGTTTATTTGAGTTATTTTCAACTGAAAACTTGGGCTAGCTCATTATTTGAATTAGCTCAAGTTTTGGTCAGCTCAAAGTGTAAGTTTATATACATAGTTCAACATTTTCGTTAAGCTTAAATTGAGCTTTGTAGTTGGGTTCGCAGTTTTACATTGCTGCTCCGTTATAGATTGGACTCTTACGATATTTCTGACTCGCTTTAAGATTTTTCATTCCCCTGCGCTAAGATTGTCATTGCGTCATCGGTTTTTATTTTTTTTTGAGATTTTATTTAAGGACCATTTCATTATGCTTACTGGGTATATTCCTATAGGCCTATAAGGCTTACATTTATGCTTCAATTTTAAATTATACATAATAAACTTTTAACTCTTCTTGCCACTTAAAGTACTGTATATAACAAATAAGTATGAGTTATGACCCATAATAATTATTCCGTGCAGAGAACGTTGGCCAAAAAATGAAAAAGTAATAATAGCATATCTATAGTTCAACATACTATTTAAAAAGGTTGGAGATATGTTATTTTTCAGTTTACAATTGTACAACAACATTACGGAAGATTTTCCGAATTTTCAATACCTTCTTCTTCTTTAGCTGCTTATCCACTACTAGATGTCTGCGATCACATTTCTGAAGCTTTCTCTATCTTGTGCTGCGTGCATTAATCCTCCCACCGTTTGGAGGCCCGTCCATTGTCTGATGTTTCTAAGCCACGACATTTGCTTTCTGCCGACACGTTTTCTGCCTTCAATTTTACCTTGCAGAATCAGTTGTAGAATATAATATTTCAATACCAATTTAATTTAATTCATTAGATAAATTATAGGGAAATTACCCCATAACTATAAATATATATATATATATATATATATATATATATATATAAATTTCGAAATAAATAAAATTATAACATATGTATCTATTATTATCTATATAAAGGTATTCAAGTTAAAAAAAAGGATAATGAAACAAAACCAAGGTTTTTAAAGTAGCTCATTTCCAAAATCCATAATGTTTCATACTGAGTTTTGAGTAAAAAAAATATTTAATAAAAATTTGATGGTATTATAATTCATTTATTCCATCAATTCATTATTAATTTTAAAGAATAATGAAATCCATATTTAGAAATTAAGGCCAATACAATCTGGAAATGTTACGAAAATGTAATATTCGAGGTCAAATGTGAATTTAGTTACAGGTTTTTAAATATAGAAAATTTTTAATTTTTTGATCATAATAGCCCTTGAATAGGGAAGATTCTCACACTTTTCTAAACAAACTTATTCTGATTCTCAAGGATCTAACCCTGTCTCTCCCTGTTTGAACATTTGTGGTTCAAGGAATTAAATTGTGACTTGCTCCAAAATTTAGATTTTTCCTTAGAATTTTATTATATAAGCAAAAATAGTTTAAAATTAAGAGACCCTTTCTTAATTTTTAATGAAGCCGTTTAGAATTAGGGAAAATTTTTAACATTAGTTACATAATAATGTTGTGAGTATTAATTTTTGTATGTTTCATAAAAAAAATTAGACAGTTATTCAAAATTAGTAAAATTTTTTGTCCCCCTATAACTCCTAAATTTTCTTAAATGACCCATACTAATTTCTAAGGATCGAACTTTAGGTTTTTATAATTTCAAATTTAAGTTTTCAAACCGTTTACTATTTGTGAGGGGTGAAAAATTTTTCAAAAATTGAGTTTTGCATAACGGTAAATAAAAGTACCCTTACACATATTTATAAAGCTTATAAAAGCACATGTCTTTTATCGTTTCCGGATTGAAAATATACCTTATGGAACTATTGCTATAACAGTTTAAATATATGTCTTTTCTTGAGTTCAGGGGAGCTTTAGCTCCGTAGCGAGTGGTACAAGTTTTTTTAACAAGAACGTACGGGTTGATGGACGGCGTGAAACTAAATAAGTACATTTTTTAAATTTTTTTTTTAAAATGTGCTAAAAAACTAATACATATGTGCGCCCTTTATATATTGGCTTTAACTATAAATTTTATATACACATGGGAGTTTTTTTTTTTTGTTTTTGTTTTGGAGGAAATGTAAATAAAATGAAAAATTCATTTGTAAATATGTAATAAGTTCCAACCAAACATTGATAGTGATATTTGGTACAAAAAAAAAACAAAAATAACAACGAAAACAAAGAAAAGTATTTTTTTTGGCTTCTTTAATAATATATTATATATTTATATATTATATACATGTAGGTATACATATATTTGTATAAATACATTGTTTTTTTAATAAATGTTGTGTATGCTTAAGGTAAAAATACCTTAATTTACAAAATTCAAACTGTATATCAATTTAATCCTATATATATATACATAGTTCATATTTTATACTTGGTATATGAGTATATATTTAAATATCTAAGTATAGGGTGTATGTTGGAGGTATAGAGCATTTATTTGTTATAATAAAAAGATAAATATAAAAATAAAATTTTTGTTTGTTTTTTTTTATAGATTTTCCATTTAATTTTTTTGGATTTTCTTTGGAAAAATAAAACCTAGAGTCAGGGTTTGTTTTTTTTTATCAATAAGTTAATTTAGTTATTGTTAGGGTAAAATTGAAATCAAATAGTTCCCGAAAAATATAAAACCATTTTTTTTTTCTAGTTTTTAAGGTAAAATATTAGGAAAAAATTGAATTGTAATTTTGAATTAAATTTTATTTTTAACCAAAATGTAATTGAAATTGAAAAAAAAGTTAAAAAAAAAACAATCAATTTCCTTCGCCAGCAAATATGAAAGTAGAATATTTACATTTTAAAGTAGAAAATAATATTATATAATAATTTAATTTTACTCGAAAATCCTGTAGAATAACGTCAGACGTATTCTGCCATGCTAAAGAAAAAAGTCGTAAGCGCCAAATATATAATTTTCGGGGTAATGGAATGTTTGACATCAATGTCTCACAACTTTGTACTAAGCAAAAATTTCACATATCTCGTTGCAAATTCATTTAAAACTAATAACTAATATGTCGTATCTATCTCTAAGTCGCATCTACGTCTAAGTTAATAACTTAATAAATCTAGTCAAATTAACTATGAACTCCTCGTACTATCTTATCTCTAGTTAAATAAATGTTTTTCTTTATTTAACATATTTGTTTTTCAAAAATTCAAAAATAATTCAACAAAACGATGCGCCAATATACAACACTAAAAGTTAAATTACTTAAATGTAGAAACAACTTAATTTCTTAGGACGACAGTAATTGTAGAAGCCCTTTTTATACCCGTATGACTATATAGTCAAAGGGTATAATAAATTTGCCATTACGTTTGTGACGCAGAGAAGGAGGGGGGGTAGATATAGACTCAAGTGTATGGATCGGATCAGAATCGAAAAATAAATCGATTTAGCTATGTATGTCCGTCCGTCTGTCCGTCCGTCTGTCCGTCCGCACGATAACTCAAAAAATAAAGGAGCTAGGATCTTGAAATTTTCGCAAATTCGTTTTTTTGCAATAGCCGTCATCGCTATTTAAATCCAGCCATTTTGGTTCATGGGTTCGGGTAGCTGCCATACAACTTCTTTTTTTATATGAGCATTACTCTGTACCTATTACAGCTGCGTGTCTGAAATTTTGCCAAAAGTAGTTTAGTTTTATGGCCAAAGTTTCTACAAAATTTGGTTGGTCTAGTGGAGTGGGTTCGAGTAGCTGCCATACAACTTCTTATTTTATATGAGCATTACTCTCCACCTAATGAAGCTGGGTCTCTGAATTTTTGCCAAAAATTGTTTAGTGTAATGGCCAAAGTTTCTGCAAAATTTGGTTGGTCTACGACAGAGGGTTCGAGTAGCAGCCATACAACTTTTTATTTTCTATGAGTATTCCACTACACTTAATAAAGCCAAAAGTAATTAACCGGATGATATAATGTATATATTACGGTCATACGGGTATCCCAGAGTTGACACAGTCTACTCTACTACACTCTTCCTCGTTAATTTTTCATTTAAAAATCTTAGCAACTTGTTGGTTAGCAAACTTGGTAAAAAATATTTAATGTAAACTCTTACTGTCTGTTATTATCTGGATTTGAGATAGTACTGTCGTCAGCCCTGGTTAAAAATTTAAAATAGCGCTGCCTGGACAATGAAACATCAAAATCATATTTTAATGCCCAAAAATTAGCAATAGTAGAAGATTTTAGTTAAGAAGAAGCGTTTTAAGCTAAACTATATTTAACTGACAGCGCAAAATAAATATTTATGTATATGTTAATTAATAATTCCAAACTTTATCATATGTTTAAAAATTCACAGGATTTTTCATAAAGAAGCCTTTAAATAGCTTTGAAACGGTCTAAAAATGAGTTAACTCAGATTCTTCTATTAACCGTTTTTTGTAATGATGAAATAGCGCCGGCGTATTTCCTTTCGTTCTCGTTAAGTTTTTAAAGCGTCAAGATAATAAATAGACAGTAAATTGATATTTAAAACTAATGTTCAAAAAATCAATCCGATTCCAGATCATTGATTCCAGAATTTTTAGAAACCGTTTCAGGTATCAGATCCAAAATGTATAAGGCAAGTTTTCGATATTCGGTATTAATTTTATTAAGAGCACGGAATGGAGTTGCACTTAATATGTTTGATTGAATGTGGAAGCTAAATTTATATGCTAATTAAATTGAAGATTCGAAGGACACTCTAGTTAGAATTATTGTAAAATATAAAATCACTTAAATGATGAAGTTTATTGATATATATAATGTCACACCTATCTAGTATTTTTCATTATTTTATTTTAATCATTATTTTAAGCAATTAATGATTTACTTAAGTAGCCAAAGGCCCAGTAATTCCATATTAAGGCTGCCTGTTTAAATCTTTAAAATAAAAAACCAAAATTAATTATTAAAAGTAAATTTATTCGATCTTTAGTCACATTACTTAACTATTTATATCTACGGCGGGTTCAGATCCTTGTTGAAAGTCAATTCCGAAAATATTTACGCTTTGATTTAAATCTAAAATAAGGGCTTTCCTCACTTTTCTTCAATTGTTATATTATTTTACAACCTGTCCAACTGTTAAGCTTACAAACAACATTGTAACATAAGGGAGGGTGTTGGGCATATTATATTCTTATAATTAGGATTAATCTAAATTAATTCCACATAGAATGATCTTTATGAATTCCACATTATAACATGTGTAGAACTACTTAAATATTTTTTCAACAGAAAACAAGTTTTTAAAATTATTATTTTTACATGAGATTCTTTTGAAAATACTAAAAGAAAAAAGTTTAAGAAAATTCATTTGAAAATTAAAATATTTTGTTAATCAATTCTCTTAAAAAAGAAGACGTGTGTAAATTTTTTAATTTTCATTTCAAATTTAAAAAAGGGTTATAGTTTCAATGTTTTATCACAATTTTCATCCAAAGCAGCAGCAATTTTTATTTCAAGATACACATAAATATTTTGCTAATATTAATTTAGTACAGAAGAGTTATTAAAAGTATTACTTAACTTCTACTAATAATTCTTTTGATACTTTGACAAAAAAGTTTTTTAATAAAAATATCTTATAAATTCAAAAAAAAAAGGAAAAAAAATGAGAAACTAAAAAAAATTCAAATTTTTTAAGTAATTGAAAAAAAAATTAGAAAAAAAACTTTTTTGTAAAAGTAAAAAGAAACTAAAAATTTTAATTTTAAAATTTGTTATATATAAAATAGCATAAAAATTTTATTTTTTTGTAATTTTTAGCATGAGTTTAAAATTTAATAAATCTTAACTTTTCTATTATATTTAATTTATTTTTTAAAATATTTAAATAAAATTTATTAATTTTTTTTTTATTATTTTTCATTTTAGGTGAGTTTCTTCAATATTTTAATAGTAATTTAAATAAATGTGCCAATTAAGGTAAGGTATTTTTATTTTTTATAATTCAATCACTCATCGACTAGCGACATCTAGATTTTAAATAAAATATATCGGAACGGTTGTTTTAAATAAACTATTCATTTTATTATAAATAGGGTCTTATTGTACCATAAGCGCTTGTCATCAATCAATTTAGTTATTTATTTATTTATTTATTTGTAGTACCAGACAATAGTACATATTGCCTGGTATAATAGTAAATAATAATATTGATCCTTTGCCGATTTGACATTTGGACTTATTATTAAATTATACCCCTATTCTAAATTCCCTTGTAGACTTTCTACGAAAAATTAGCTACGTTCCGAACAAAAAGTTCTAGTGATTCTGAATTCCCTCGTAGAAAATTAAATTTTGCAATGGCAACTTTGACGTTTGAATTCATTAAGTAAAAATGATGATTATTGTTTTCAATTTTGTAGTAGTAATTTTTTAAAAAGAGATTTAAATATTTTTATAAAACATGGTTGAATATGGTACGAATGAATATTTCTTTCGTAGATTTTTGCATTTTTCGTAACGTTAAGTCGGAATTGTAAATCACTTTTTCGTAGATTATCTCCGACTTAGACATACGAGGGTGTATATTTTTTTATTAGATATGATCCAACAAGGGTTTGAACCCAAGAACTTTACCACATATCTATCGGTCAGATTTCCAATCAAGTAATTCAATTATTATTATTATTTTTTAAAAAGTTGCTATAAAACCACTTTGATAGTTACTCAATAAAAGTTTGATTCTTAAACAGTGATAAGTGGTGGTTGATGCCCATATACCATATATAAAGCTTTTTCGAATATATCTCCAGAACTTATTGACAAGTGACAATGAATGATTAAACTTATTGTTTTCGAAATGACTTTTGGGCTGTCTAGTCAAATGATTTTAAAAATAAATCGTTTTCAATTACATTTGATAAACCCATGTCTATTTTTTGAAAAATCGTTTTATTTTAAGGTTTATATAATTCGAATTTAAATAAAATGATTTTTTTTGATTTTTCTAACCCAATTTCAATTTAAAATCGATATTTTTATTGATATATAACAAAAAAAACTGGCGTTTACAAGTTAATATAATCAATTTATAAAATTTTAAATATTTTATATTTCATACATTTCAAAATGTACATAACCTCAAAAAAATAATAACATCAAAATGTCAAATATTTAGAAATCAGTGATTGCAAAATGTTCAAGTGAACATACTCGTCTATCTAATTCAATAATATTAAAATAATGCAAATAAATTTTAACTATTGTTAAAAAAAACCAACTCAATGGAAAGACAGTTTTCTGTAGTTCTGTAGTTGTGCAGGTACAGTACCTCAATGTGTGAGAAAGCCCTATATTTCAATTGATATACCAATAGTACTTTTAGATATAATTTCAGATTAAAAACGCCAAACGAAAGCTTTTTTTTATAAGATTTGCGCAAATATGTGACTGAAATTTATAGGTTTGTCTTACGGTGCTTTAATTTACAATTATGTGAAACTCAGTTTTCCTAAAATTCTTGACCCGCATTATATCTTCCAAATGATTTTCGTTAGAAACTGGTAATTGTTAAGTTCTAAGGTTAGCTAGTCTCTTAGGGAAACTTTTCAGTATAGGTCTCAATTTAGAAGCTGTATAAAACTAAAAATTTACAATATTTTAACACATGTAATTGAATTTCAAATTTTTTTGAAGTTATTAATTTTGAATGTCACTCTGTCACTCGTTTTTCCAGTAACAATTTTACCTTTTTTTCATAATGGTGGTACAGTCTTTAATTTTACTATGCTTCATGTGATGTGAGGTCTCAGAAATTCGGCAATGATATTAGAGCACACTTGTAGTATTTTCAAATTAGAAGTGACTGAGCTTCTTATCATTCAGAAACCTTACTTTTGAATCAAATATTTCCAATTCCTCAAGAGTTTTAAAAAAAAAAAAATTTTTTTTTACAATTTTAAAATTTTGAAAGAATTCAATAATTGAAGGACACTGGTATACACATTATGATAACCAAAAAAAATAAAGAATAAATTTACAAAACTTTTTTTTTTATGCCAAATTTTAAAATGCAACATAATTTTGATTTTATATATTTTTGAAAAAAATCCAAAAATTAAAAAGATAAAATATATAAATATTATGTTTTATTTATGAGATTTTAAAAACTTAATTTTGTTAAATTTTATTGCGTTTGTTTTTCATATTTATGTTCGCTAATTTGATATATTCATATAAATATACATGTATTTATCAATTATACATATATACATATTATGTGTAAGTACAAATAAATTTTTTTTTATATTTCATAAATATTTATGAATTATAGTTTTTTATACCGAATATTAAATGCCATTTTAAATATAATTTTTAAATTAAATTATTAAGTACCAGGTGCCATAAATTTGAATGCCCAAAAAAAAAAAAAAAATACGAATAAAAAAAAAATTGTTGCGGTCTTTTAAATGCATTTTGAGAGGAAATGAACAAAATGAATATGTTTCATAATCCAATTACAATAATAAATTAAATTGTGTGCAGTTTTTTTTTAAATTTAGTTTTTTCTTGATTTACAAAAAATAATAGATTTTAAAAATTAACACAGATTTGTTAATTGTCTGAAAGGTTTTTGAAATGAAATATTGCCAAATCAATCAATGCCTTATTCTATTTTTTGCCTGACTGATACCTGTTGCATTAACGTGAGTTAATTGTAAAATGCTTCTACTTTAATTTAAGGAGCTGCTGCATTAAATAATTGAATTTATTATACAGTATAAATTAAACCGCACAGCACTGAATGTGTTTTCAGAAAGGTAAAGCTGCAGAGCACATTTAATATAAGAATTCTTTTACTTTTTGTTTTAGTAAATTAATGTTGTTCTTCAGGTCTGGAACTTTAACAAAACCGACCTGTTTAAATGGATATTAAAAACATTTCTCTGTTTATTTTATGAAGTTCTTTAGAATGGTATTCACAATATTTCACTTAACTTTTCACTATTTGTGCGTATTTCTTTTTATTGTATTTTAATATGATTGTGTTTTTCAGTAAAAAGTGATCTATCTTATAATGAGTCAAATCCGATCCTTACAATTCATTACTGAACATTCCCAGAAAAATGAGAATACCCTGATTTTTAATTACACTCTAAAATTCCTCCTGATTCAAAATCTTACTATCACATTTGACCTATATTAATATTCCAAACATTTTTAATTTTTAAATACTCCATATTTAATATAAATATTTGGTCCGATATCATTTAAATATTAAACAAATTTAAAATTTTTATTTAATTTTTAATTAACATTTTTAAATCACAAAAAAAAAATTGATTGATTGATAGCAAAAAAAAAAAAAACTGATTTCAGGTTCACTTCACTAAATAATACCCAATAATAATTTATTGAATACAAAAAGGGAAAATACGAGGAAATTAGGTCACTATCAGATATCCTTCGTAATATAATCAATTTTTTTGTAAATCCAAACTTCTTCATAAGTTAATGTTAATTGAAAGAGTTTTAAAACTTATTTTTAAAATTAATATAAAAAAATTAATTAATTTATTTAAATATGTATTTAAACTTGTTTGAATAGACACTTGTTAAAAATAAAATACTGTTTTTGAAATTTTAATGTTCAAATATCTTTGCGCTATAATTTTTCCCAATCCTTTAAGGAGTATTGGGCATTCATGAAGTCCATTTAGACTAGGCTTCAGTTTCTTCAATCGTTATATTCGCTAAGCCGTTGATTACTCGGCTGTAGTTATTGTATAAGTTAACGAATACACAAATGATACTTTTCAGTGCCATCTATTACCCTACAGAAGAATTATTTATATATTTATATTATAGATCTTATCTTATATTATGATACTAACTGTTACGATATAATTATACAATTTTACAATATTTTTTTATTAGATATGATTTGGCCGGAGTATAAACCAGAGATATTGCACATAAATGACAACGTGTTTATCATTACGCCTTTGGTTATTTTTAAAATCTCATTATAAAAAAGTTTTATACATATATATTTTAATTTTTAACTAAAATTTTCTATTCTTTCTGTATACACAAAGATCTAAAATCTTGAATTTGATTGTCCCTCTCTGCTTCTTTTAAGTTAATTCTATATTAGAAACATATATCCATCAAGGACATACCTACATTTTTTGTAACTAGTAACTAGTTAATACATACTTATATGCTATCATAATTAGATAATTCCATTCTGTTCAATAATTTTTAAGGTCCTGTCTCTGAATTCTTTAAATGTATTTGTAAAAAATATTAATGTAAAACTATTAATGTATTAATTCTAAAGAAAGCTCTAATTTTTTTTCGATTTTATTTAATTTTTTTTTAGGTTATGTTTTTTTTAGATAAAAATACTCATTTTTCCCAGTTTTCATTTCGAGTTTTTTATTGAAATATTCATCCATGCATACCGAATATTATTTTAAAATAAAATCTAAATATTTATCTACATCATATTTAAGCTTTCAAATAAAAGTTTTAATCTAATATTTTAAAAAACTTTTAAACCTTTAGAGTTCATTCTAGCAGTGTTTGAGTAGAATGTTTGAGTAGTAAGCTTTTATAGTGTTTTAAGAGCTTTTATAAAAAATTTCTAATCTAAATAACGAAAGCTTGTACGTCATACTTTTTAAAAGCACTTTAGATAATTCAATTCTGTAAGAAATTTTCTTGGTCTTTCTTTTTTAAAATGCTAACTCTTCAACTCTTAGGGTAAAAAGCCCGTCTATACCATAGGTACATGTTAAAAGTTAAAAAAAAATTAACTCGGTGGCATAAAATATTCATTATATTTAAAATTTACAATCTATAAATATGCCGTGTTCTTTGAAATAATTAAAAATATATTCTAATATTAAAAAGGAATTTTGTTTTCGAACTTCTCAGTTTCCATCTGTCAAATATTCGAATAGAAATTAAACTATTTTTGGAATTATATTTAGATTTACATAAAATAATGTTTTTCAATTTATTTTAAAACTCTTCAGAATTTCCAAAATTGAATACATTTCTATACAAATTGTTTAAATATTGAAAATATTTTAAGTGTTCTGTAATTATTTAACAAAAAAAAAAAAAAAACAATTTATAATTGGGGAAAAAAAAAAAAAAATTCTTTTACATCGCCATTTTTATTTCCAATGTAAAACTCTTCATTATGAAAAATTGAAAACATTTAGTACGCAAAAAAAAAACAAAAAAACAAAAACCAAATTATATTCAGAAAATTTCATTGAAAATTTTATTTATTATTGGATTACCACCATTTTGTTTTTTTATTATTTTAATTTCTGTTATTTTTTTAACCCAAAATAAAAAAGAATAACAAAATATTGATTTAATTTTTTTTTTTATTTGTTATTTTTTTTTTTTAAATATTTGCAAATTTTAAATGTATTGGTTTCCATGTTTTTTTTTTTTTTTTTCATTCATTTTGGTAAATTTTCTACCATTAAATATAATTTTGTTGTTGTTGTTGTTGTTGTTGTTGTTCTCTCTCCCGTTGTTTTGCTGTGAAAATTACCCTATTAATCGGCAATAGTCAGAATGCCAATTAAAAATGTGGGAATATAAAAGAAATTAATAAAAAAAATAAATTTAATTAAATTAGTTGAAAATGCAGAGTTCATTTAAATGAAAAAACAGATGGTGTTCTCCTATTGACTTTTGCGAATACGCAAAATTAAAACCACGAGTGAAATAATAATATTTTTATAAATATATTTTTATTTTAGTTTTCATTAATTTATTTAGTAAATAATGGGTATATATATATATATATACATATATTAAGATGTATTTGATCGTAAAGAGGTTTATTGTATACAAGGGAAATTTCTTACAGCAAGGGAAATTTCTATTTTCAGAAATTTTTTTTTTTGTAAAGAACTTACGATCCACGCGGAGATCGAATCTGCATTCCCTTGGTTAATAATCCAGGTATTTAAACACTACGACACCGAGGGCTTTGAACTTATTATTTATAAAATGAGCTACTTTTCAAATATTTTACAATCTTAGATAAGGTAATAAATAACTGTATTTACTTTGGATCTCGTGTCAAATATTGTTTTAATTTGGGACAAATGGACCTGCCTTCGTATCCAATAGGTTCTCGATGACGTTATTGCGAAATTACTTTTTTTTATAAACAAAAGCGCAAGATCATTAATTTGTCTTTAAAGTTAAACTACCTAAAGCATACCAAATGTGAAACACTCACGAACTTATACAATGAAGTGCTTCCAATACATTTCTTTTGCATACTGAAAATTTCAAAATTTTCTGAAAAAAAAAAACTATTAATATTAATTAAAAAATTAAATAATATAAAATTATTAAAATTAAAATAAAACTTCTATAACCATTATAATTTTTTTTCCTTGTTTTTAATTTTATTTAATATTTAATTCTATTATTTAAATAATAAACTACTATTTTTGTGGTTATTTTAAATAATTTCAATTTTAAATTACAATTTTATTGTAAATAGAATTGGGTTACTAGTTTAAAAATGAATTTAAAGCTTAAAAATTTACTATTCATTTATTTTAAATTAAATAATTAAAAATTTATTTAAAATTTATTATAAATTTAAAAAACATTTTTATCAGAAATTGTCCTAAAATTATGCAAAAATTGTAAATTCAAAAAAAATTTTTAAAAGACAAGAAAGATATTCAAGAAATTTAGATATGTGTAGTTGTTATTTATGTGAAGTATCAACCGAGGGTATTTTGGTTTTATCTTCTGTGGAATACTATCGAATATAATGTACACTATCATTAACCATAGAAATATAATAAATACCTTTTAAATCTAATAATGTAATCTAAATCAATGACATCCCATATCCTCAGTAACTCAGTAATTTGACAAACAACGCCCTTCAAAATTATAATTCGCATTTGCAGCGTTTATACTTCGTAACGGTTTTATGGAGAAATGCATATAGGCTTGAGAGTATTTTGGCCGCACACTATGCATTTTAAGACACACGCCCTTTCAAAGCTTCGGTGTTAAAACAAAAAAAAATCGGCACATTAGTTAGAATTCCAACTTTTCGTTCGAAAGGCACACTTCGATTCCTGGTAAAAGTGAAAAAAAACTTTATCTAGTTTTCGAACTTGACTCAGCTACCATTCGCCATTGGATTTAAATTGGTGACACAAACAATCTTTAATAATATAACTATAATAGAAAAAACATTATTATAAGAATATAAAATATAAGCAAATAATTTAATTAAATAATAAAACTCACAGATACAGAATACCTTATATAAAATTATTACTAATAAATATAATTGTATCTATATTAAAAGTCTAAAACGCTTCCATATGTTATAAAGTGGTATCTCATGTTTAAATTGTATGTGGAGTTCATTACGATCAATTCTAATAACAAGAATGTCCCCCTGATTCCAACAAGTGTCTTATCAAGAGATAGACTTACTAAGCCTTGCAGTTGAACAGTTGGAAAAAATATAGTTTGAAAGTTTATATTTAATATCTTATCTAATATAATGTATATATATATATATATATATATATATATATATATATACATATATATATCTTATATTTAGGTACATGTACTTATGTACATATATTTCTTTAAAAAATAAAAATAATATTTGAAAATACTTCTAAAGTTTTTCCAAAAGGTAATTTCAGACCCATTAACCTATGTATAAAATATATTGAATGGGCGTAATCACTTTTTTAACGTAAATATTCTTTTTTCACTTTTTTCAATTTTTGTTGGAAAAATAAACTTGTAATATAAGTGAAAATTTTTATCTTTAAATATTTTGGCACAGATATTTTTCTACTCCGTCCGTACTAACAAACATTTTCACGTACATTTTGATTCAATTTTTTACTTCGTTACACCAAAATGGAAAAACTTTTTCTTTAAGTAAATTTACATTAATGAATTTTTCTCAATTTTTTTTTTTTTAATTTTTCATATATTTTAGAAATTCTAGTGAAAATTCTTATAAGAAAGCATAGTGCTAATTTTATTAAATTGCTAATTTTGTAACAAATTTAATTATAAAATTTTGTTTCACTATAAAGTGTATAAATAAATTGATGTTTCTGTTTTCTGTTGTTTTTTTTTTTGCTGGCTGGCTGCCTCATCTTCTTGTAATTCTTTTGCAACATTTTTTTTTTTTTTTTTTTTTTTTTTGCTGCGATGATGTCCTCTAAATTGTTGCCAAAATTTTATAAATTTAGAAAATTAATTAACGATGATTAAATGAAAAAGAATATATGAAATACATGCATTGCAATTTATTTACATTTTTCTGTTTTTAATGTTTTTTGTTGTGCAACATTTTTGGTTTTGTTGTTGTTGAACTGGAATTTCTATAAATTTATTAAACTATTAGTAAATGTCACTTTCATAAAAAATCAAAAAAAAAAGATAAAAATTAAATTAAAAAAAAAAAAATATTTTATTTGAGGTTTTGTACACTAATTTTAATGTGATTAATATAATGGCAGGTGACATCAATGCATTTTATTTAATAATTTATTCAAAGAATTTTTCAAAAAACGGAAATAATGTTCCATTAATAAAACAAATAAATTAGTTTCCGATTTTTAGTAATCAATGTTGTTGAATTTGACTTTTGAAATATCTGGTCATCAATGAAAAATTTTGTCATAAAGCTTTGTAAGTGAATATTAGGTGCAGAGTCAGAAGACCAACGATTAAAAGTCGCATTAGCACTTGCTACTGTAAGAAAAAGCCCTCAAAACAAAAAAAGATCAAAATTCCATGGGATTTATTTGGGTCAAAAATTCCTTAGGATCTTTTACTCATTTATCTAATTGAGAAGTCCCAATAGTAATATGTAAAACCCAATATTTTTTTATTTATTTTATTTAAACCCAATATTTTTTTATTTACAGAAGTATTATAATTAAGGGCTATACACCTTTTTAAACTTTAATTTGAGTTAAACTCTAAGAATGAAGGTGTCGTTGGAAACCAATTTAGATGAGGCAAATATTATTATACCATAAGAATAGATTCTTTGTGTTTGTTTTTCTTTTTAGATGGAAAGGATGGGGTAGAACCCCTGAATTTGTAATGAATATGTAATCAATATATACGTTTTTTCAATTGCAGAATTTATTTGTATTTAAATGAGATTTTTGACTCACTTAAATGAGTGGCACTAAAACAAAAGCTCAATGGGACTTCCGGTACATGGAAGGTGTCTTACTGAAATCTATATGATTCGGTCAAAAATCCCAATGAGACTTTTGGCTACTGGATTTCTGATCCTGCAATAAACATTCCTGTGATTAGTACTTTTATTTTTAAAGAATAGGATGACCTTATCCATGATATTTCTCGATTGGTATCGAATTTTCTACAATAGAACCTGATTAAATATACATATACTATTGAACCTGTTCAAGTTAGGAGCTTCAAATTGCCACCATTGAGAATTCAACTTATTTCTTCTATAAATTTCTCATTTCAATTCGGCAAAATCCTTTCTTCTCCGCATTTATACTGTGTATAACAGTTTTGATCCCGATACCACTATTCTGACTACCAACGCAATTAATTTTTTAAATAAAAGTTTCTCATGGTTTTAAGATAGAGCTAATGTTTTTCAAGTGCCACTTCATAGGTTTCCATCTACATTAGAACAAAACATTTCGATGTTAGGAAGTTGCTGTGGATGGAGTGTCCTCGGGTGCGCAAATTTAGAATTGATATACATCATCTTTGCCGCTGCTTTATTGGAACATAAGTAATTTTTATTTATGACTTAGTTTGATGATAAGTTCTTACTAACCATATTCTTCCTGAAAGCTATCACTACTAATAATTTTTTGAATTCAAAAAATAGCACACTATTATTTAAACGCAGTCAATTGCATAAAAACGAATTTATTTAAATCATTTAACCAAAAAAAAAAATCTTAAAAGTGAAAGAGAAATATTGCAGTCCATTTTTTTTGTATTTAAATTTATATTTCGACCAAGTCTTGTTGTATTTATGGAAATTCTTTCAATTTTTCATAAATTTATTTAATTATTAGAAATTAATTATTTTAAATTACCAAGCAAGTTTTTTTTTTTAATATTTATAAATATAAAATTTAATTTACTTTGAGTTGAAAATATTTTTGTTTTTTTTTTTAAATTGTCCAAATTTGTTTCCACCATTTTAAAATTATTTAATTAAAAAAGATGAAAAAAAAAATTTTAATTAAAGGCAAAGTAAATAAAGCTTAAAATGTGTTATAAATCTAAAGCATAAAATAAATTTTGATTGAAAAAAAAAGAAAATAATATTAAAAATATTTAAATAGAACAGAAATTTTGTCCATGCGTTTGGGAATTTATTTTAAAAAATATTTGCAATATTTCGATGAAAACTAACCTTCGGCCATTTGAATTTTTATTTTATATTTATGATGAAAAACGCACTTTACATAATATTTATTTGACTAATTTCATAGATATAAAACATATATTTTTGAAAATTGTATAACCCTTATGTGGCATCTGATTTTAAAATCACTTCCTTTTGTTAAACCCAAAACACGTCCAACAGCTAAAGATGACATTGAAACCTTTTGTTTTTCTCCAACCCTAACATATCTCCAGAAGTTTTTACTTGTATAATATTTATACTCGTACGATTTTTATACTCGTACGAACGTAGGTTAAAGGGTATTCAACGGGTATATACTTAATTTCCTATTACATTTGTGACGCAGGGGAGATAAATATAGGCTAAAATGTATGGACCAGATCAGAATCAAAAAGTAAATCAATCTAGTTATATATCTGTTGCCATTCGTGAGTCTGTCCGCCTATCAGTACATTAACTTAAAAACTAAATGAGCTTTGCATTCTGTTCTATGGACATTTTTACAAATTCGTTTTTATGGAAGAGCCGTTATTGCTTTTGTAATCTAGGCAGTTTCCTTAACGGGTTCGGGTAGTTGTAATTTGAATCTAAAAAGTTAAAATACAATTAAAATAATAATAATTAAACTATATTACAGTAGCAATGTAGTATAATTAAACTATAAATGTGCTCCAACTTTCTGCTACAGTTTATTTTAAAAACAACTTATAAAACTGTTTTAAAACTTTTAAACACATCGCAACATATCACAGCATATTTTAACACCACATAAACCCTAAAATATTTCCTTCAATTCTTTTTTTAAACAGTCAATATTTTTTTAACCATTTTTTCACGTACACCACTCTCAAATCACTTCCAGTGTATCCTATAAACTAAGTTCATTTACTCAAAAACCACTCTTAAAGTCATTTTGTCCCATTCATTAAGTCTAATAACTTCATATACTCGTATATACTGTATTTAAAGCGCGTACATTAAAACTTTAACATGAAACGTGCTATAAAATATTTTAATAAAAAAAGAAAAGTTTTTTTTACCACCTATCATAAATACAAAGAACTCATTAAAAAAAACAAAAAACAAACTTTATGTGTATGTATATGTATTAAAAAGGACCGATAACCTTTGATTATATGGTTATGTTATAGGTTCTTTTATCCTGATTTTGTTTTCTATGTTTATCGTAAGGAAGTTATGTAGGATATGTTAGACTAAAAAATGTTACACAATAGGTATCTAAAAATATATGAATTTTTTTTTTTTTTTTCGTTTAGTTTTAAAAATTTATGAATGCACGCCCTCCTGCCTGCCGGCCTGCCTATTTTTATAGTCTATCTATTCGTATATACCTTAAATTCATGGTTACAATCTTTTGTGTTTTACTGCAGGGGGAAAATAATCCTCCTTAACAAAAAAAACACACACAAATACTCTAAATTATTAAATTTTTCCATGTGTATATATGTTATATATTATTATACTTTATACTTTATATACATACTTCATACATTATGTACATTATATGTTATATACATATATAAACATAAAAAAGAAAATATTTTATTCATTTTGAATAGATAAGATATAATCTCTAGGATATGATTGTTATTATCCTTTCTAATGATTCTATCTTATATATATATATATATATATATATGTACTGGATATTATAAGATCAATATGAAATATCGTAGATTGATATATAAAACTTATAAAGTATAGTGTTTTTATACTATTAGAATATCATATTGATAGGTATATAATTATAATATATATATTTGTTTTGTTTATACATATATATATGTAAGTTTCATAGACTTAAGATAATTCATTAGAATATTACATTGATACTAATAATACAGGACTTATTATTTTGGACAAGATTATAAAAGCTTACGTTGAACATTATTTAAAAATAGGTTTTAGGTAAAATATTGGAATCCTACATTTTATATTACAGATATGTTTAGAGTTTCTAAAACACAAATGTCTCATTAGAAATTTATTTAATAAAATTTGACTCCACTTAGTGTCTCAATCTTCCATTTGAGTTTCAATTTATTTAATTATTTATAATTAGTACAAGGACAATAGTAAATATTGCCTGATATTATTATACTTCTTTGTCTATTTGGCATTTGGGCTTCTTAAATTAAATACTTTCTATTTATTTATAACTACTATATTAATTATTTTGTTTATATTATATTTAAATTATGTTTGGTCACCATGGGGATTTGTAAAGAAAAATTATTTTTCAATCATTTTTGTTTTAATGAAATGACCTTCGATCCCCGGGAACCCGGACCCACGCGGTTAATAAGCCAAATGCAGGACACTATACGTAGGACACCTCAATGAGATTACACTGACATCCATAAGATACTTAAGTTAATCTTATGGATAGCATGTTTAAAGAAAAATCTATAAATAAAAATTTCTTAAAATAGTTTAAAAGATATTCTTAAAATAATTTTATTATTAAAAGTTAAAATGTTTTATTTAAAAAATTACAAATTTATAAATAAATACTTAATCTTAAACATTTTAAGTAATTATTTTTAAATATAGAATCAACAAAAATCATATTAATTGAACTATAAATTATGATTTGAACTTCAGTTAACCTTTTTTCAAAAATTAGTTTATTTAAAAATATATAAGATAAATAAAATCAAATTTTAATATAAAAAAAATAAAAAAAAAATTATTTTAATTAAGCAAAGAAATTTAATCTTTTAAGATTCTTTAGATTTCAATTAAATTTCAAAAGTTATTTTTTTGTAAATTTAATTTATTAAAAAAGTAAAAACTCGTACAAATATTTTATTTAAACAAAAATATTTTGAAATGATTTTCAAAAATAAATACAGTACGTTTTAATCAAGTTTTAAGAATGAATTAATTCTGTTGAAAAAATTACTGTCAAACTGATTGTCAAAATTAAATTGATTGTCAAATTTTTTCACTCAATTTTGAAGCTGAGTCAATGAACTATTCAAAAAAACGGTTCTTATAATTTGGAATTATTTTAGTTATATTAAATTTTAGATAATCTTTAAACTTCTAACCACTGCTAACATTTTATGAGAACACATTTAATTGTTTTTGAAATTATTTTTTAAAATATTAAAAATAAAAAGTAAAATTATATATAAATTATTTTTAACTATTAATTATAGTAGAACACTTTCAGTCAAATGAAATGTTTCTTTTTTTTTTAGAATACTTTTTTTTTGACATTCTATGGAAGGGTCTTTAAAAATTTTAAAAATTAAATATAAAGTATTTAATTGTTTACATGTAATTTGTTTAGAAATTTTTAATTCAATTTCAGTTATAATTTCGCATTTTAAATTTCTAATCTAAAGATAAATCGAAGCTGAGAAAGATCCATAACACAAGTAACTATTTAATATAATTTCGATAATCCGAAACCACTATAATTCGAATATCCTATAATCCAAATGACAGTTTACAAAGCTCTAACTCTACTATCCGAATTGATTGCGCCTTGGAGATTCTATGTTCCGAATTATGCTCAAAATTGCAATATGTTTATTGTTTTTATGTTTTCGTATTCGTATATGAATATTTTTAAAACACAATTATTAACACTTAAGTTTTTGTTGTATGCATTTTTGTTTTTATGAAGTGTTGAAGTTTTAATTTAAATTTATTATTGTTAGTTTACTTAAAATATTGTAAGTATCAGACTGTACAAAAGTAAAAACTATAAATTTTTGTTTAAAATATGGCACAAAGAAGAGCTCACAGAACTTTAACTCTCTATGACTTATTATCTTCAAGTTATGAGTTTTTGGGGCACAGCTATAATGCTAGGCTGGTATCCATCAATCCGAATATCACGTTAATCCAAATAGGGGTAAGCAATCAATTATTGGGATTATCGAAATGTTACTGAATATAACTTAGTCGAAAAAACGATTTTAATTCTGAATTAACATTACGAAAAATGCAAAAACTAAGAAAAGAAACATTTATTCAATTCAAAACAGTAATCATCATTTATAATACATATTTTTATATTCATAGAAAAATGAATTTAAATGTCAAAGTTGCCATGGCAAATTTAATTGTCTATACGAGGGAACTGAGAATCGCTTAAACTTTTTAATATATAATTGAGCGTTTGAGTGAAATGCATATTAAAAAAAAATAAATAACGAATAGTTTCCTTTAAATTTCACTAAAATTATTTATTTTTACAAATACCAGTATACGTCTAGGACATGCAAACTTCTTCAGTGCTAATACTCAGATTCTGAATAATTATAAATCTAACTGTACCTACCTGGATTTTTGTACAATAATACAAAATATTTAAAATAAATTTTATCCAGTTGTTCCCAATTCTTATAATGCCGTTATATATTGAAATATATAAAAATCATATAAATAATGTAAAAATGAGCTCCCAGTTTATTTTAACATTGAAGTTTTCAAATAAGTCTTTCTATCTCTTTTTAATTTTGCTTTAAACCTGTCTAGTTATAATTTAGAAAAAAAAAAAAATCAAATTTTGTTTATTACAAAAAAAAATTTAGGGCAAAACTTTCATAAGTTTTATTAATGATATGAAAGCCTCTAGGTACCAGGCACGAACACTTTGTATTATATTTTTGTTTCTTTGTGTCTGTATTTATTATTTTTTTTTATTTTATTTTTTATCCATTATTTTTTATTCTTATTTGTTTTTTTACATTTGATTTTAAATTTTGTTTTAAGACTTAAATTTGAATATTGTTAGACAATTTGTTTATTTATTATAAACCATTTTTTTTTCTATAATTCTATGGTAATTTTTTTTACCAATTTTTTGCTAGGATACAACATTTTAATTTTAATTTTAATTTTTTTTTTTATTATATTTTAGAAAAAGAAAAAAAATAACTTATGTCTGTCTCTTTTCATTTTATTGAAATTGAAAAATTTATGAACTTTCTTTTAAAGGAAATCAAGAAAAGAAAATTAGAGAAAATTGAAAAATCGTATGAAACTTAAATAAATGATTATTTTCCTGTATAAATTAGAAATCGATTTGTATTTGATATTCAATTTTTTAATTATAACAAAATTATAAAAAAATATAAAATTTAACAAGGAGGCAGAATGAAAGTCATAAGGTTTTAAAAGGCGCAATGTTTGTTAAAATTGCAATAAGTTAAAAATACTTATCAAAGTTTTATTTGTTTTTTAGAAATTTATTAATGAAAACTATTGTGAAAAGTTAAGAGATACTTCTGCCAATTTTAAGGAATTCTATATAATCTTAATTTTTTTTTTTATTCCTTTTCCACTCCTTTAAGGAGTGTAGGGCATTCACCAAGTTTATTTTAAACTAGGCTTCAGTTTCTTTAATCATAACATTCACTAAGCCGTTGATTACTCGGCTGTAGCTATTTATGTATAAGGTTAGGAAATATGAATGCACAAATGTTAACTTTGTGTGCCATCTATAATCTTACACAAGAATTATTTATATATTTTTATTAAATCTTATTTTATATTATGATATAAACTATTACGATATAATTATACAATTTTACGATATTTTTTTATTAGATATGATCTGACCGGGGTTTGAACCCGAGACCACATGAAAGGCGGCGTCTTTACCACTACGCCATTGGTATAATCTTAATACATGTAACAATATAATGTTTGAACTTCAATTTCCTGCTTCGGTAAAATTTAGAAACATCCGAAGAAGTTCAATGATAACAGTTCAATTTGTCTTCTTTTGAAACTTTTTAAGGGTGGCTTAAAATTCCCAAATTGTACACTTTAAATTCCCTGATCTTAGAAAATCTAATGTAATATCACTCTTAAAACTATTTTACAAAAATTTCAAGATTTTAACTGAAAGTCACCAGGATATGTGAGGGGTTCAAAATTTCACAAAATATTATTTCTATATGGTATTTTTAAATATTAGACTATAATACAATTCTTCCTTGATTTATAAATTTTAAAATATCTTAAGATATTTAAATTCACAATATTTTTAGCCCAACAAATGGACGGATAGACCTTTGAATGGATATAATATAAATTAAACTTAAAAAAAAAAAAAATACATATTAAATTAAAATGGGTTCTTCTATTTAAAAATTTAATAAACGGAAATAAGAAAAAAAAATTTTAAGTTTTCTATCTCTATTTTTTTATTTCAAGGATATATTATCTAGTATATTCCATATGTAGAAATTTATATTATAGCTATATATATATAAATTTATACATATATATAAACAAATTTACTATTAAAGAAATACTTGAACTATCAAGTCTCGAACAGTTGTATCGCCTTTGGGATTTTTTTTCTTTTTTACATATTGATGAATTTACCAGATGTTTGATAGAAAATCGATTAGAATTTTCAATGTATTGTTTATTAGGATTGCAAATTATACTATAGATGTCACAGTATCAAACGATATTATTAAAACATTGAATTTCGATGAATGTGTTTTTTTAAGTTTTTAATAAATTTCATAAAATTTAAGATTTACCAAATAAATTTAATGAACTTAAGTAATATTAATTGAATTGAAAGGAGCTCGTACTTTTAAACTATAAAATAAACCACAAATTAATACAAAGTGTGGTAAACTTCAAAATAATTAATTATACTAAAACATAACCTCAATTTTAAACAATTGATTACATTATATATTAAAATTTAATGAAATTTTAATATTAAATTAATGCATTTTCAGTTTAAAACATTTACTGTAACTGTTTCATAATGGAATTTGATTGATTGAATGATTTTAGAAATTAAAACGATATAATTCAATTTTCTTGACCATAACTGTAAAGTTAGAACTAATCATTGAATGATTATTAAAAATAATATAAAAATCCCTTCAGGATTTCTCATTATTAAACAAAAATGTAAAATAAAATTCAATGAAATGAATATTTAATATAAATAAATATCGATTTTATTTCAAGTCAATTGCATTTATATGCGCTCATGCAATCCCAAAAGTTATTAAATATTAAAATTGTGAAAAGACAAATTTAAAATATAATATAAATAACTTAATCAAATGCTATTATTAAATAGTTATTGGAAATTCAAATATGTATAAATAACTAATATAATATTTTGATTTATTTCCATTTTAAATTTTTAAAGAAGTCTAACTACTGTTTAGTTATTCAATTTTATTGATTATTTAAAATAGTTTTTGTTATAAATTTGCAAAAATTGTATGAAGAAAGTTATTTTTTAAAATAATGCCAATAGAATTAATAATTTAATTATTCTTGAGTCAATAGAATTATTTATTTAATTATTATCTAATTATATCTGAGAATACGAAAGACTGGCAATTAATAAGCTTTTTTCAATTAAGACTGTTTGCATATTACGAGACTATTGAATTCAAGAACAGCTTCATAAAATGTATAATATCATGGATTGTCTAATTATATGATACTATTACCGATTGTCTAATAATATGCTAATATTATTGAATATTTATTTAGTTATATAGTATATTATTAACTAAATAGTTTTAAATAAAAAAAATTTGACTGAGTGGACTTTTTTTAAACAATTTCGAAATGTTTTAATTCATAAGTTGCCTAAAAGTATGCAAATACTTTGATATTGTATATTATTACTTACTAGTTTCCATTTTTTATTATTCTTTTTCTAGATAAAGTCTTCGAAGCAAAAAAATATGAATTCAAGGTGAAAATAAATAAATAAAACAAAAATATAATTTATTTGAGCAAAATATTTAATATACAATATATATTAGCGTTTTAAAACTAACTAGATAACTGAAGGACACGATCATTTAATCAATAATTTTTAAACAAAAAAAAAACAACTAGATCAAAAGAAATAATAATAACTAGATAAAAGAATAATAATTAATAAGCAATACAAATTTCGTAAGTAATAATATATAATATCAAAATATTTGCATACTTTTAGGCAACTTATGAATTTAAAAATTACGAACTTGTTAAAAGTCCAATCAGTCAAACCTTTTTATACCCGTATGACTATATAGTCAAAGGGTATAATAAATTTGCCATTACGTTTGTGACGCAGAGAAGGAGGGGGGGTAGATATAGACTCAAGTGTATGGATTGGATCAGAATCGAAAAAAAAATTGATTTAGCTATGTATGTCCGTCCGTCTGTCCGTCCGTCCGCACGATAACTCAAAAACTAAAGAAGCTAGGATCTTGAAATTTTCGCAAATTCGTTTTTTTGCAATAGCCGTCATCGCTATTTAAATCTAGCCATCTTAGTCCATGGGTTCGGGTAGCTGCCATACAACTTCCTTTTTTATATGAGTATTTCTCTGTACCTATTACAGCTACATGTCTGAAATTTTCCCAAAAGTAGTTTAGTTTTATGGCCGAAGTTTCTGCAAAATTTGGTTGGTCTGATGCAGTGAGTTCGAGTAGCTGTCATACAACTTCTTATTTTATATGAGTATTACTCCATACCTATTAAAGCTGCGTATCTGAAATTTTCCCAAAAATAGTTTAGTGTAATGGCCAAAGTTTCTGCAAAATTTGGTTGATCTACTGCAAAGGGTTCGAGTAGCTGCCATACAACTTCTTATTTTATATGAGCATTACTCTATACCTATTGAAGTTGGGTGTCTGAAATGTTGCCAAAAATAGTTTAGTGTAATGGCCAAAGCTACTGCAAAATTTGGTTGGTCTACTGCCAAGGGTTCGAGTAGCTGCCATACAACTCCTTCTTTTATAGCATTACACTACACCTAATAAAGCTGGTATGTTTGAAATTTTGCCAAAAGTAATTAATGTTTATAATAATAATGATATAATGTTTATATAACGGTCATACGGGTATCCCAGAGTTGACACAGTCTACTCTACTACACTCTTCCTCGTTTTATTTAAAATTATTGATTTATAAGAATTTATTTATAATTTTAAATGTAATTTAATTGATTTGATTTTGAAATTAACTTTTCATCAAATTCAAAACCAAATTATTCATCATTAGAAAATTTTAAATACAAAATTTTGAACTCAAAAAATTTTAAAATACGATGAATCTTTTGATTTTGATCCAGGCTTATTTCTTTTAATACGCTATTTTGTAAAAGAAGAAATAATATAATATTTGATTAATTATCATTTTAAATTTATTAAACATACTTATTGATAATACTGATCTTCGCGTTAATTGAAAGATAATCAAATTTTAATATTAAAAATAAAAACAGAATTTACATTTTGTTGTAAAAATTTTGGAAATTGCCAAAAACGAAATTTCAAAAAAAAAAGAAAAACTAATGAGTTTTTGAACCCTTTTTTTATAATTATATATTGTAATATTATAATATTCTTTCCTCCATTAATTATAATCAAACAAAAAAAAAAAGCATAAAAATATATAATAAAATTTTAAATAAAGAAAAAGTTAATTTAACTTTTTTTAAGTTATTCAAATTAATAATTATTAATAATAACCAACTGGAGGGTACAAAATAATATACAAATTTTTCATAATATTCAACAAATTTTATAAAATATAATAATAATCATTTTTCATTAAAATATTTTTTTAAATTAAAATTAGATTTTGTTTTTTTTTTAAACATGTTTTTATTTGAAAACATTATATTAATTAACTTAAATTATTAAAATAAAATTTCTTTTGTTATATACTCATCCTTTTTTTTATTAGTGCATAATATTAAAACAAAAGATTTCATATAAAAATGTTTTAAACAATTTTAAGAGAATAGTTCGTCCATCGAAATCAGTCAAAAACATTCTGATTAATATGTTAAAAAATAACTAGGTATGCTTATTGTGTATTAATAAGATTTAGAAATTGTATGATAAGTTTAATCAAATTGAAAGATAAGTAGTTCACATGTTTCACTCTATTCACTTATTGTCTTAGATAAAACTTTTGACTACAAAATGCTGCTTTAAATTTATCTAAATTAGTTATGTTGATCGTTACTCGATTCAGGAGTTTCTTACTTGATTCAACCAAGTTATTGATTAAAATATATTGGTCTATTAAGGTCTTTTTTAAAAACAAAAGTTTCAGACACATACAGGTCTCACATACATATTTTCATTAGTAGTATAGTAATAAGTATCAGGTAATTGTACTTTCAATTGTACTTAAGTACCATTTTTCTCAGTATCTTATACTTGAGACCTGTATAGTATAGTAATAAGAATCAGGTAATGGTACTTACAATTGTATTTAAGTACCATTTTTCTCAATATCTTATATTTCAGACGTGTATAATACTGAGAAAAATTATACTTAAGTACAATTGTGAGTACCAGTACTTGATACTCATTTCATAACTATACTACTAATGAAAATATTTACAAACTACTTGAGTACTTGAAAAATAACTGAATTATTGATACATAAATAGTACTTCTTGGTAGGTACTTCATTACTTCAAAATACTTAAGTATATCAAAAAAATAATTACAAAAGTAATTAAACTAAAAATTTGATTACTTACTGGGAATTACAAGTACTTTTACTTGATTCTTTTACTTATACTTAAGTATTGTAACTATCGAAATCTGAGTAAAACTGGTACTTGATAAAGTGGTAATTTGACTAGTAATTTTACTGGTAATTGTACTGGTACTTGAAATATACAGGTCTGCAATATATTTATACCGGTAATTGTTTAAGAACTAATCATTTAACATGAGTACTTAACTTAGGGGTTGCCTAATTTATTACATACTGCAATTTGCTCAACGATACTTTTTTTTAAAAATGTATTTTATCTTTTATTATCCGCAAAGATAATTTAAACTTTACTCATCAGATTTTACATTAAAATTATATTGTAATATATATATATATAAAATTCAACCTACATACTAAATAATTTTGACCTATACAAATATAATTAAAATTTTATAATAGGTAATATTAACAAAAATATTGTCATATAATTGAAAAGGACAACAAAAAGGACCTTAAAATGCTACAAAATCATAAGGCTTGTTCCCTTTATAAAAAAAAAAAACAAAAATTAATTTCTTATCAGGTCTCTCTTTTTTTAATGCTTTTCTATTCTTTTCTGAAAAATGCGATTTTTAATTCTATTTTGTAATGACAAAATAATAAAAAGAACAATTTTATAAATACGAAATTACAAAATCACTCTTTTATATTAAATAAGAACAGATATTATACAAATTTTATTATATTATATATACATATATATATTATTAGTATATAATATGATATTATATAAGGTTACCTAGACATAATCATAATAATCAATTATTTCTAAAAAATTTCTATTGAATTTATAGAAGGTATACAATAGTGAAAATACTATTGAAAGTGTTCTGACCTCGTAATCTGTAGAATAATATTTGCTTTTAAGGTGTCTAGTTATATTTTTTATATTATATTCTGACCTCACTAACTGTCTGCAAGACTCAAGCTTTCAAAGTAATTAAAAGTTTGTCACTCAAAATTGTTCAATATTAATTAAAAGTGCTACTTGAAGTTGTCTAGTATTTAAAGTACAATATATGCCATCTAATTTAATTTAAATTCATTGAGTTCAATCTAAACTATGTGGAAGGAGTTTTCCTCAATTTTTCCACCTTCTGAGTTTTTTTGAAACATCTTTGTTTCAATCACATTGAATGGAATGAAGGTTTAAAGTTTCCATTAAATCTTTTTTAATGATATCCTATTCTAAAGATTGATTTAAGTGTTCAATTTACTCTAAATAAAAATTTAAATTTAAGCAACATATGAAAACTTAATTTATATATTCGACTAAACCACTGTTAAAACCTATATTTCGAGTGAATCATTGTTTCAACCTTTTTAAATATAACTTATTAAAAAAAAAAATTTTAATTTCTTATAATACTTTTAAGATAAATATCCAGTTGTCCTTTTATATTGGACCCTTTTAAAGTATTAATAGGTTAATTAAAAATTTTTTTCTTTATATTTAATTATCTTGTTTGCTATTAAAAGAAATCGTATCCTATCTATAACATTTCGAAAAACTTCAATTAAAATATTTAATTTTTATAATAATAATATAAAAAAAAAATGGGACATTGTTTAGATCCAAGAATGTAATGAAATACAATACATTTACCTTAGAAGAAAATAACAGTGAATAACCATTTTAGGTTAAATAAATTTCCACTTCATTGGCTCCCTTATTTTCTTCCATTTTCTACTTCCTTGACTTCTTCCTTTTTGAATCTGTACATATTTCTTCTGGAAAATATACAATGTTGTTGATTTCTTCTTACTTTTTTTAATTTTTATTTTTAAAGTGACCATTTGATTTGAATTTTTGAATTATATTTGTATTAAGTTTTCAAACTTTTATAATTGAAGGAATTTTGAAAATTGTTTTTTAAATATCTAGTTTGGTTTTTATATGCTACACCTAAATTAGGTATAGGGGCTGTTAACTTTGATACGGTGTTTGTAAACACTAAAAGGAAGTAAACAAAATATAGAATAGTATACATATTTTTTGCCTGAGTCGATTTAGCAAGTCTTCTTTAACCTAATTCTACATTAATTCACGTATGAACCATTGTTTTATTAGTTTTTATTAGTTTTAATTAGTAAAACAATTAACTTAGGTGACCCTGTCGAGCAAGTAACACTTACTCCTCTTACCTCTCGTCGAAGTATTTCTATACTGTGGAAATTCCAAAATGGTTTAACTAGTTATGGAAACTCATTTGTCATGAGAACTGCTAAGATGTGGATTATGCTTCCATCTAATGTGTTCCCTCTTTTAATAATGTCCCATACTACAACTTGCAAAAATTCAAAACGAATCTTTTTAGATTTATTTCCAACCTACCTCCTAATTCCCCTCTAATATCCTATTTTCCTTCCCTTTCCAACTAAACCTACATGTTATGTAAAAATCATTCCGTTCCTTGCGTTTAGTTAGCGTGTCAAAAAAAAAAAAAAAAAAACTAAGCTAATTTATTTTAAACTTTAATTTATACAATATAAATAAATAAAATTTATCTCCATTAATATTCTTTGAAATATATTCGTTATTTTGCACGTATACTATAATGAAATATAAGGACATAATTTTGGTTTGAAATATATCCATATTTGTCTAAGAAGATTAAATGATCTGGATCTATAATCGGTGAGCAAAGTCTTCTTCATGAACTCCTCATTGTGGTAAAATATATTTGATATTAAACTATTTTGTAAAATTTTAATGCTCTTTTATAATGGCTTCTGTTTAATTTTATCATAAAATCTATTCTTATAATTTTGTTTTCTTATAGAAATCTTTATTAATAAAAATATTTGTAATAAACGAATTTGTATTCGGACTCAGGGCTTCTATAACATTTACTATAGGGTTTCTATAATAAGAACTCTGAGGCACTTTCTTTCGAACTTACGTATTTTCCCATTAAGCTTGCATTAACAAAGGCAGTAGTAGATTTAATTATGATTCTGTTAAAATGCGGAATATTACTTGAAAACGTTCGACCTCTATTAAATATCAAAATCCTTTAATAAACTATTAAAAGTAATTTCTAATTTAATTTAATTAAATAATTATTTTAATTTTTTATATTATTGTAAAAATTAATTTTTTATAAAGATCTGGTCACTCTAATTTTTCTTTTTTTGTTTTTCTTGTGTAAAAGAAAATTGGCAAGGAAAAGGAAAATGAATGATATATGACGTAGCATTAATGTTAAATTATAGCCAAAATAAAAATTAAAATTAACAACAACAACAACAAAATATCATTAAAGTTTTAAGATGGTATCGAAAACTGTTAAAGAAATGTTTATAACATTAAAGTTTAATATTCTGTTTAAAAAATAATTTTTAAGAAATGGTTCCATTAGGACTGCAAATTATATGAAATTTTTTAAAGACTTTTCTTTCAATTTAATAAATAATTCAGAAAATAATGTACGATAATGACTCAGGTATTTTGAAAATCATTAAAGGTTATGATATTATGTTTTGGGTAAGGTTGGTAAATTAAAAATGAGACTGCAAATAAAGGACATTAAAAGGCAATCCTTTCCATTTATATTGAACTCGTCTTCTAGTTTTTTTTTTGCTCTTATTCTACTCTGCCTTTGATCCTATTAAATACCATCAAAATATTTGATACAATGCCAAAAATATAAAGATCCATGTAAAAATTTACTATTTAGAGCTTCCGCTTTAAATTTTCTTAATACAATTTTCTTATGTCCTTAGATACAATTTTCTTCAAATTTCCTTGAAAAAACATGAAAAGACTCTGCAAAATTTGTTAAGAAAACAAAAATACAGAATGTAGAGCCCAAAATGAAAAAAATAATTACCTTTGGTGTCTTTTGTAACATTTTTTTTTGCTTATTCCTTCCATTTTTATTTTTAAAAGTTACCATGTCCTTTTTTTTAATTTATAACTGCAGAAATTAAATAAATATTTTTTCTTTGCCTGCCTCCAACCCCAAATATTTTTTTAATATGATTTTTTTAATTTTTTAAATACATTTTTATATAGAATAGGATGTGTTCGAAATTGTTACATATAAAAAAAAGGATCTATGTTCCTAAGAAACTATGTAAATATGTTTGTAAATTTTATTGCTAATTAAAGTTATATTTTTAGGCTAATTTTTAAAAATTAAGTTTTTGGTTTGGGGGTGTTGGTATTCATTTAAATTAACAATATTAAATTGATAAAGTGTCATCTTTTGACAAATATGAAACAGTTGTTTAGAAGAATAACAAGTTTGTATTTATTATAATTAGTAAATACTAATGCCAAGTTAATATTACAAATTATTATCAAATCCTATAAATATTTGAAGCCTTCGAATCAGTTTCATAACAACAAAAATATTATAAGGTTCATAAACTGCACTTAGTGTGATAATCTACTCAACATTTCATAATCTACCTTTAGTGTGATAATCAACTTAAAAAAATCAACACTTAAAATTTTTTTTTTTAATTAATATCCTAAAAGTATGCATTCAAATATAATTTTAAATGCTTATTTTAATAATTCAAATTCATGTAATATGTAAAATTTGTAAAATGATATGTATAATATTAATATATATATAAATAAATAAATAAAAATCTTTAATTGAGCGAAATATAAAAATTCTGAAAAAAGGGGAATACCCTAGTTTTGAGTTCAACTTTAAGATTCTTCTTATCTTACAATAGAATAAAAGGAAATAGGTATCTAGATATTCTGTAAAAGGGGAATACTCTGATTTTGTACCCAAATTTTAAAAACTAGAATGTCTGATAAATTTTTTCGGAATATTTATAAGCTAGAAAGTATTTTGTAGTGGGTTATTAAATTAGGGTTATATTTGTTATTTTTATAAAACATAACATATAGGAATCGATTTCTAAAATCTTTACTAATATAAATAAAAAATAAATTAGTAACTAATAGTGCTTTAAATTTAACAAATTTTTATTCCACTTAAATTCCGGCTCAAAATTAAATAAAATCGTTTGAAAATGGACTTTATTCCAATTCTATACCCTCACACTATATTCAAGTATACTTATCTAAAAAAAAGACTCAAACTCTTTTAAAATATTTAAATAACAAGTTTATAAATACAGTCGCAATTTTTATATTCAAATTACAACCACGAAAATATTATAATTTATTTAATTGCAATTTTTTTAATGTATTCCTGTAATAATTTTCAAAAATTTTTTTTTCCAATTTTCAAAATAATTTATTACAATTCTTTTTTAAAAAAAATAATGTATTACTAAAACATATCACTAATTTATTATCACAACTCATAATACAAAATTATGGCCAATAACCTTTTTCTTTTAACCCCTCAAATTTTAATTTTTGTTTTTTATTCCTATTTTTATTGTTGTTGTTTTTTTTTTTTTTGAAAGGAAACCTTAAAATACTTCCCTTTTTAAAAAATTAAAAAAAAAAAAAAAACATCCTCAACCTGACATTTTTTTTTATTAACCCATACTGGTACTGCAACTTATTTATATGTGGTAACTGGTACCTTATAAATTTAATCCTATTTTACCATCAGCTTGGGTATCATTTTTCAATTATAACATATGTATGCATATTTGAATATATATATATATATGTATTTATATATTTAAAAATAAATTTACTACTCTACACGATTTCTTTCAAAAACGCGCTAATCGATATATGGTTACTCTTTTTTGTTACCCTTAAGTACTTGTAATCTGATCACATTTGAGAATATGTCAGTTTTTTTATCATTTCTACCCATAAGTGGCTACTTCCTCTTATACTATAATTTTTGTATAATTTTTTTTGTTTATGTTTGTTATCTCTATCTTTTTTTTTTTAATTTTAATTTCTTTCTCTCTCTTTTCCTTGGAAAAATATTCACTTTGCATGATTCTTCTCTTAGTTTTTGTTTTTTTCCGATTTATTTTGAGTGCGCGCTTTAAATTGTTCGAAAAAAAAAAACAAATTTGGTATTACGCTTTTAAAATTCAAGTCTTGTCTGGCCTCAAATAATATACTAATTTCTTTTATAGCCCACTAGAGGTATTTATGGATGTAAAATGCCCACATAATACACAAAAAAACAAAGAAGATAATAAAAAAAAATAAAATTAAAAACAAGAAAATTAAAAAAACAAAAAAAAAACAGAAATACAAGAAATGAAAAAGACAATATTGTAATAACGACGCAATCAGTGGCCTATTTCATAAATATTGACAAGTGACAATTTGACAAAATTGTCGCAATTGTCTGACATTTTTTTTATACAAAAATTTACAGGTGACAAAATTGTCATGACAATTTTATAAATTATAAATTACATAATTTTTAATCATAATTTTGTAAATTATAAATTACAAAATTTGTCATGACAATTTGTAAATTATAATTTATAAAATTCTCATGTAGATTTTGTAAGTGTATTTATTGACAAATTTTATATAAAATGAAATTTATAAATTTACATATTTGAAATTATGTGTCACAAATTGTCCGACAATTATGACAATTTTGTAAAATACAATTTTTTTTTTCGTTTCATAACAAAATTGACATAGAAATTACTGTGGACAAACCTTGACAAATTTTGTAGATTTTACATTTGTTTATGAAACAGGAATTGACAAACTACAATTGTGTCAATTTTATTTTAAAACAAATATTTGACAATTGTCGACCTGTAATTTACAAATTTGTAATTTACAAAATTGTCACTTGTCAATATCTATGAAATAGGCCACTGGTGTGAAAATGTCTCAGTGTCGCACGAATGCTAATCAACCAAAAATGATAAAAAAAAACAAGTAATTAGAAAAAGTGAAGGTTTTAAAAAAAGCACATTTTCAAAATTAAACAATGTTTCATAATAAATTTTGGTTAAAGAGTGCATATTGATATGAAAATTGTTTAAATTAATTTTTTAGAATTTTTGTTAGAAGGTTTTCAGCAGGTGATGGGCGATTTTGAAATAATCAATGGAAAGCAGGGTCTATCTATCAGGAAGTTATGCTGGTTTAAAAATTTATAACTATTAAAATATTCTATTTTAGATTAATATCTACAGAATTAGAACTACTTTAAATAAAATAAAAAAAAATAAAATTAAAATCATTATAATTTGTTTTTATAGTCCACTGTCTTTTAGTTAGTAGGCTTGGAGTAAGCACGACTTAAAGGTAAAATTTAAATTCATTAAAACCATAATTAACAATATTTTACACTTTTAACAACTACATGTAATTCTAAATTATACAAAAATTATTCTAAATTATTATACACTGCATTTGTGGATAAACAGTCATGAGATCCGAAAACTGAAGAAGTTATAATAAAAAATATACTTTATGATTGGCCATACTAAAAAACTTTCCTTAAAATACTCAAAATAAATTTTTAAGATATAACTCTCAAAACTTCAAGTTACTTTAACCGTTTGGCAGTTTAATTTAAGCTGAAGAATTTGGGTAACGGTAATTTATGTAAAAAGCTTACAAAAGCAACTGTCTTTTATCGTTTTCAGATTGAAAATAAACCAACCTTCTTATAGAACACCTTGTTATGACAATTTATATATAGGACTTTTCCAGACTTTAAGGGTCTGTAGCTCCGTAAGGGGTGGAACTACCAATAAAAATTCTTCCATAAAAAAACGTTCTTACAATAATTATCGGTAGTTAAAATTTATTTTCTTTTAAGCAATGTAAAATTTTTTAAACATACGGACGAACAGAGTGGAAATATAAAGGCACATTTTTTTTTAAAAATTTTTTGAAAATGTACTAAAAATACAAAATCACAGATGAACACAAAAAAAAAATATTCCTACTTTTGTTTTGAATGTTAAAACGTTCAAAACTTTAGAAAAAAATGTACTTTGGGAAAATTAAAAAAAAAAAATTTAAGAAAAGAAAAAGATTTTCCTGGAAAATAAATAAATATAAAAACAAAAATAATCAAATTTACCTATTTTAATAGAGATAAGATTGATAGTATCATATTTCAGTTAATTTAAAATTCAAAGAAAGTTTCACTTACATTTTAAAAAAAACTTATAATTTTTAATAAAAAATTTGTTAAAAAATTTAAAATTTAATTAAAATAATTTAAAAATCAATTTTTATTTTAATATTATTTGAATTATTTTGAACTGAACCAACAATTACCTATACTAAATGTATTATGATTGGTATTGAGTTTTGTTTTATTAAAACATTTTACGACATCTTAAAGGATTAAGGGCACTTTTATTTTAACACTTGTAAGGATTCATTACATTTTTGTTTTTTAAATTAATATGATTACCGTTATATAATTTTAAAATGTTTGTTATATGACAACTATAGGATAAAATTAAAGGAAATAATTACACATAACACGTATTAAAACTACAGTTAGTCAGTAATTTGATAGTAATACCCTAAACCTGACAAATTCAATTCTCAGTTATACGAGTCTCCACTTGGCATGTGATAGCTACCCAAACCACCACTTTAATATATTTTAAAAATCAAGAACATAATGAAAGCGGGACAAGGCTTTGTACCAAATTTCAGACTTCTAATGTTATTAATTTTGAAATTATGCTTCTTAGATCTTGAGAGGTGTATGAAAGGTACCCATACAACCACTCCAATTATTAAACAATTTTAAGAACATAATGGAAACAGAAGACTCTTGCACCAAATTTGAAGTTTCTTTCTTTATTAATTTAAAAGATATGCTTTATATTCTTATGTTTCAATATCATTCCTCCAATAAATAGGAAGAAACACCCTTTTACCAATATGCAATATTACAAGATAATTTTACTTAAGCTTTCAAAAAGGTTTTTTGGTACATCGTTGTTATATTTAAATATTCTTAAAATGTTTTAATTTATTTTAGAATTTTATATTTTCTTTGGTTAAAGCTTTTATTTTCACTAATCCATCATGGTGTCATTATTATATTGTGTTTTTGGATATGCATTTCTAATGTCATTTCTTAATCCAGTTTAAAAAAAATTGTAATTGTAAACAAACTGCATTTTAAGATTGTGAAATGTAAGCTAGAAGTTCTAAAAGTTTTACCGCAAGGTGAATAAGTCCACAGTTTGTTACACAATCCCCAATCAATACCAAATATGAATTATTATTTTTGTATCAATTAGTTCTATAAAAACCGTTATAACTGTTCAAATTTTGACAAAGTGAAGTGTTATAGTAGTTTTTATATATTTTTCTC
Source organism: Dolichopus griseipennis (assembly GCA_963082915.1). Lineage (NCBI taxonomy): Eukaryota > Metazoa > Arthropoda > Insecta > Diptera > Dolichopodidae > Dolichopus > Dolichopus griseipennis. Next base: position 38,030,209 of record OY720442.1, on the reverse strand, counting down.
TTTCTTTACTATAGTTACCACATTTCCGTTTTTTTATTTTTACAGTTATTTTATATAGAACTTTTTGCAAGTACAGCGAGCAAGTATAACGATATTAAATTACTTATCCATCCCTATATTTATAAACAAATTTGTATATATACATATATATATGTATTTTTATACTTATATATATATATATATATATATATATATTAATTTCAATTTATACTTGTTTTTTTATATATATAACGGGACAGTTTATTATAGTTTTAATTCCCTTTAATTATCAACTGAATTTATACTGTTTTTGTTTCATTCTCAAAGTTTCTCTTTCTCTTTCATTATTTTTCCGCCCCGTCAAAACAAAAAGGAACAACTTGTCAATCAGTTATTTAAAATTTTAAAGTGAACCAAAAAAAAAAAAAGATAAATATTGTTTGATAAATATACTGTTATATAGATAAGCACTAAAAAGAATGACAGAATGAGAAAAACTAAAAGTGCATTTAAAGGATAGAAAAGAAAAGGAAAGAAAAGAAAAAAAAACATAACACTATAACAATTGTCTCGTCGTTTTTTTTTTCTTTTTCTTTCTTAAAACTTTTTAAAAATTAATATTCACAGTACAAATTGTGAATGGTATTATGAATGAGATTTTTTTCGAACATGTTTAGTAGATTAGGAATAAGGAAATTTTTTTTTTATTTAATTTTTGAAAAGTTACTGTTATAAATAGTTGAAAACTTAGAACTATTTGGTAAATGAAACATATTTCATATTTTCAATATTTTAAAACAATATTTTTGATATTTTAGAGAAACTCTAGAAACGGTTTCTCTTCTTCGGTGTTCATTGTTATATAGTATTGGTTAAGACAGAGGCGCGGATATGAGGGGGAATACTATAATTAAGGAGGGTTAGAGATTATTTTAAAAACTCCCTTGTAGAATATTTTTGAAAACATAAGTTTTATAACATTTTAATAACACTATATTTAGTAATTTTTTCGTAATTTCAACGGCATTAGTTTAATGATCCTCATTCTGGTCCAGAGTAATAAGTATAAAGGAGGCAGCATGCAGTTGGGTCAGATTCAGCGTAGAAAACTGAAATTGATAGTTTTAATTTTCACAAAATATCACCATTGAATGACTAAGGTAGCTGAAGACGGGTCTATGACACTTATCTGGAAAAAAAATCACATATGTAAAAATTTCGAAAAAAATTCCAAAAAAATAATACAAATGATTTAAAAAAAATTCGGAAAATACCAAAATCACGATATTGTGGTTTTGTATCCAATTCTGAAATTTTTTTTTCTTTTAATTTTTTTACATATGTACGAGTACTTATTCGAGCAGAAAATCCTTAAATTCGGTAATTTTTTTGTTCAGAATTTTGTAACATTTGGGATTTTTCTCACAACATTTAAGTTAGAGATTTTTTTTTCCCGGAATTTACTTTTTTAGTAAAGTGTTATGCATCCCAATCCAAAGCACACCCAACAACCCTTGGCTTCGACCAACAATTTCCCAATTAGTTAGAAATGAAAAAGCTGGACAAGCTTAGAAGGAAAAAACTGTGAAGGAGCTGGTGTAGACATGTTGATCCCTTATAATTACACGCTTCAAAATAGAAGACAACATTTCTATTTATACTAAATACAAAATATTTAATAAACCGTATTACCGTTAAAAGTCAGACCAACTCATTGTTTCATACTTCAACCGTTTCAAGTAATTTTATATTGTATTGTATGCCACTTAAAGTTTGGTTCTTCTTCTTCATTTATTTTTTGTGTTTAAATTTTTGTGCATTTTTTTTTCTTTCTTTTTCTTTTTCTCTTTCACTCATTTATTTTTTTGTATTTTTATTTTTTTATTTATTTTTACGCTCATTAAATGGTTTTTTAAACGCAAAAAAAACTTCAGTATAAATCTAGAATTTACACAAATACTTAGTAAAGAAAAACAAGAAACAAAATTCAAATAGTTTAAGTTAATTAAATTAAAAAAAAAAAAAAATTAAAATTAAAAAGAAAACAAAAAAAAAAAGTAGAAATATTTAAAATATTTTTTGTCCTTGTCATCATTATTTTGTTTTTATTTTTTTTAATTTTATTTTTTTTTTTGATATTTTTCAAATTAAAATAAGATAAAAAAAATTTTTTTTGTTTTTATTTTCATTTCTCAAAGGACCACAGTATTGTGTATGTGTGTGTGTATATAAGATTTGTGTTTGATAAGAGAAAGAAAACTGTAAAAAAAGGACAAACTTTAAAAGTTCTTGTTAATACTGTGAAAAGTACCTAGATATATGTTAAATAAAGTATCTATAAGATACAATATCTGGTGATGTTAGAAAAAAACATTTTTTAGATTATTAAAGATAAAATAATAGAAAAAAAATAAAATTGTTGATTAGTATAAAACTTTTTAATTAAAAATTATAATTAAATTTAAATAAAAATTTATCTAAACAATCTTTTGGATTATACTTTTAAGTATATGTAACTACAATTTGTTTTTTTTTTTTGATACTTTGTGTAAGTGCACTTTAACTTTTTATATAAAATAACCTTAATTTTAAGTCTTTTAATTTTAATTTTTTTTCGAAATAAAATTAAGAAAGATATTTTTTAACAAATTTTTAATATATTCGTTACTGAATTCCTTAATTATTTATTTATTTTTAAAATTAAATAAAGTTAAGAATTTAAAAAACAAAATGGCTAATTCAATTTTTATTTGTATTTTAAAAATAGAATAAAATTTTGTAAGGCTTCTTGAATGATACAAAAATAAATGCATAAGTATTTGGAATATTAGAAACATTTTCTTTTAATTTTAACTGTAGACAAAGTTTTGCTTTAAGTAGAGCTAAATTTATTTCATAAATCTTGTAAGCTTAGATATATTTTATATTAAAGTTCTTTGGATTATAAAAATTTTAACTTTAAGGTGCAAAATAATCTTATATCCAAGGATCAGAGGATTGGTGGAAACTTTAGATAGAAATTGTCATATTTTCCATGTGTAAAATATATCCTTCATTAATATTTTAATCCTAGACTAAAATCTTTGCAATAATTATCTTATACTAAGATACTACAGATTACAACCCTATTTAATCATATTTGATCAATATATATTTGATACATATTTGAGCTGAATCCTACGCTCAAGGAGTTAGAGTAGTAAATCACAAAAATGAATTTTACATTTTCTCTTTAAATTTTAAGAACTGCAGAATAGTAATTAAACCTATATTTGTATCTGCTTCAGGACACTATTAAACGAATTGCTAATCATTAATCAAATAATCTATAAATAATTGTTTTTGATAAATAAATAATTTTTAATACGAGTAATCAAACCATCAAACCTCTATTTGTAATAATTAGTAATAAATGATTAATATAATTAGGATCCATGTTTGTTAATCTTCAAATTTTTAAAGAGTATCCTTTAAGAAGGATTTTTAAATCATCATCATTTATATTAATCAGCTTATTCTTTTTGTTGTGTTATATGGCAATTACCATATACTATCTGTAAAAATAGGCTTTGTGACCTATTGTATACCATACTTACAATAATTTTATAGTAAAAATTTTTAAGTAATTTTATTTATTTCTAGAAATTTTTTATTTTGAAAAATATTTTTCTACATTTTAAAATTAAAAAATAAAATTTAATTTAATTTATTTAAGAAATAAGGGTCTATATTCTATATAAACCTTCATAATTATATAATAATTTATTTAATAATTAATCATTGAAGTATAATCTATATAATCACTTCAAAATCTTTCATAGAACAACCTTTTTTTAAAAATTCAAGAGAACCCAAGGAGTTAAAAAATAAATGTATTACTTTAAGATCATCAATCAATGTTTTAATTAAATTGATTGACTTTTTCCGATTTTTTTTATGATTTTTTTGCAAATATTATTTTAATTATACCTATAATATATAAATATTCATGGTTGGTACTTAGTATTAAAAAATTATCTGATGTTTAACTACAGGATAATTTTCATGAATACAAGAATCCTTTTTATAAAATAAGGATTAAATAAGTGATAAAGAATTATAATGGATAATATTGAAAATTGGATTTTTAAAAAAATTTTATATAACTTACTAATAATTATTTAATTTTAAATCAAAACTTTTTTATATTTTGTAACATCTATAAAATTTTGAATATACACACACTAAATCGATTAATTAATAATAAACTATGAACTTAATTAATATACAATTATACGGCCCCCTTATAGTAAAATTTGATTAACTTAAAAAATAAATTAATAATACTTTGCATACTTATTAATAATTTTATTCTAATTCTTATTTATATTTTCAATTTACAAACTTTTATTTATTTTAAAAATTTTTTCTCAAAAAATATTATAAAAATAAACTTTATATGCTAATTTTGGAAAAACAAAGTTGAGTTGAAATTGTTTTTCTTAATCTTTTGTGGTTAAATACCTTTTAACCTTTGGAAAATTATGGAAAATATTTTATTCAACGAAAATAATCAAAATTCTTCATATTTAGAGTTAAGTTTATTTCAATAATAATGAATTCATATTAATAATTCGTTAGCGTTGCCGACTGTTCTTTATTAATTTAGGTATAGTTAAATGTAGCAATAGTTGCAAGTTTAAAAATTTTCCACCAAAAAATTTAAATTAGAAGGATTAATTTAAAATCAAAAATTATACATCAAGTAAAATATATTTGATTTTAGAATCGTATTATATTTCCGGAGTTTTTATAATACTCTATCAAAACGACTTCTGATGAGCTCAATATTTGCTTCCATGTACAAATATTTATTAGTATACAAATGTTTGTATTTGGACTCAGGCTTTCTATGTTTATTAATACAAACTCTTATGCATTTTTTTTCGAAGTTACGCATTTTTTCCATTAGGCTTGCACTGATGTTTCGGGCACCATACGGGTACACCAAAGACAAGATTTGTCCTTTTTAATGTCTATTATTTTAATGCTATATCATTTTATCTCTATTGCTAATATTTTTATTGTAAACCAGTTTTTTAGCTTATTCAATTTTTATGAGTTGAGTATCTTCCAAGATGTTTTTGTTTGCGAGAGTTGATAGAGGCGATTTAATTTTAAATTATTCGCAATATTTTCTAATGTCTGAACTAGTATTATCAACCGTATTCATTTTTTAATATCCATAGCTTGCAATGTATATAGATTATCATTCGCAGACTACATTATAACATCGTCTTCGAATACTAGAGCGTAATTATTTCCTTTTACTAGATCTAGCAAGAATAGAAGATCTGCTAAATAGTTTAAATAAAAGAAAGGTGCATTAACAATACCTTGTTGAAAACCATTTGCATTCTGAACGATTTGTTAATAAAATATACAAATTTTTTTTTTTTTTTTTTTTTTGTTTTTTTTTTTTGTTTTAAACTTTTATTTATTTTTTTTATTATCTTAGTACAAACCTAAAAAAAAGTTTACAAAACGGCTTAATTTCAAATATTATTAACATTTAAAATAATCATATTTTTTATTGTTAATTTATGTAAATTTAATTTAACTTAATCTATATATTTAAATTCCTTCATTTATTATATCTACAGTACATAATGCAAAAAGTTATAAAAAATCATTATTAAAGATAGAATATACAAATAAATAACTTAAAACTGGTATAAAAGTCATTGCATAAATTTAGGCGACAATAAAATTTTCATATTTTTTATTTTTAAAATAATATCGTAATAAAGGTAAAACCTTTGTTTTCTGAAAATATAAAAATATGATAAAATTAACTACTGGCAACACAACCTTTGCTTTTTTATTTATAGATAAAACTTAAATACCCACGTGAATAATTTTTTCATATGATATGATATTTATATATTTATTGTTTGTTTATTTATTTATTTTTTTGTTGTTTTGTTATTATCCTGATGTTATTAAATCACATGAATAACAAATTATTTGCGTGTTGTACCATTCAAAGTCAATCTCTAGTGTATATTCATTTATTGAATGAATGATAAACTAAAAATATTTTTTTACTCGTCCTTTTATTTTTTTTATATATATTTAGTTTTGTATATTTGTATATATGTATCACATATATATATATATAAGCATTCAAATGTATTATAAAATTAAAAATACACAACATATTTTAAATAACAAAAAAAAAAAAAAACAAAATTATAAATACTGTCTACAATTTCTGAAAACAGTCAGAATGTCTGGAATTTTTACAAAAATCAAAAAAAAAAACAGCGAAACAAAAAAAAACCCGAAAATATTTTTTAGACTTCACGGCCTTTTATAAACCTGACCCCAAAAATTTTTCAACATATAATCAAACAAAATAACATCAAAAAAAAAATACAAATGGAATACAAACTAAAGTGGCATTCAACTTCCCCTAAGTGTATGTAGTAAATGAAAAATCTATTAAATAGATAAACATATGTTTGTATGTGTGGAAGTATCTATATAAGGATATTCGATGATTTTAATGTAAATAAATAAATATACAAATAAATAAGATATAAACGAAGGACGAATGAAAATATATTATATATATATATATATAAATTGTTAAATATTCATTTATCCAAATTGGTTTATTATATTGCAATAGAAAGTGTCCTTATATATACATATATATATATATATGCCAGCCCAGACAATAAGATAGCCAGTCAAGTGTAGTAGTTGTCGATTTTTATTGAATTATATTCAAGTTGACATGTGACATAAATAAAAAATGTTATTTTTCACGTTTTTTTTTGTATTTTAAATATGTTTATAATATTGAATGTTATTGTATTGAATGAAGTTGGTTGTATAATAGAGATAATGAATGCTTTACTAATAACTTTATTTATGTTCAAGTATATATTAATTGACAGTAATCTGAATATATCCTGTAAGATAAAATGTCTAATGATAATATACAAGATAGTGACAAATGTTATTTATAATTTTGCACTATTGGTATTATATTGAAAAGTAGTTAAAATGTTTATATGAGAGTTATGATATTAAATAGCGATAGATTTCTAGTTCAAAATTAAAGATTGATAATAAAAGTCCCTGACATTTGAATTCATCCAAAAAATCAACTATTTAATTTCGTTAGATTAGGAGCGTCACGTAATCTCGTATTCAAACAGTTTTTTGTTTTTAGAAAATTGGTTTTTGAATAATCAAGCATTTTTTAAAAATCTCCTTTTTAGAAAATCTCGTTTTTTATTAAAAAATTTCGTTTTTAAGGATTTTAGAGTTGGATACAAAATCAAAATTATCAGTCTTTTACAGAATTTAAAAAAAAATTTTGTAAAACGATAGATCTAAAAAAAAAAGCGATGTCCCAAAACAAAATTTTTTGAAAACATGTTTACTAAACCGAGATTTCGACTCTTTTTAGACCTTATCCTGATTTATCTAATCATTATTCAAACTATTTATTAAATAATTTAGTAAGTTTTTTAAAATTAGTGCAAAAAATTCTAATGTTAGTATAAGATAGTTTTTCCATGCTTTTTCCAGAATTTTGAGTTTAATAATATAATAAGGTGAAGCTCGGATATCTCCAAAGTTAAAACTGTTAACAACTTTAAATTTGGTTTCGCCTACACATGCGGATCGGATTATCATTACACATCTAGCAAAGCCAAGTAAACATTAGGGTTTTACTGTTTGTTAATATCGAGTTACTAAAATTTCATTAATTGTTTATAATATGGATATATTTAATCATGTTTGATATTATTTTATATTCTGGTTTTTAGATGAATATCTATTTTCACCTACTTGATCCTTGAAGATCAAGATTTCCTTACATTTTCTTTAATTTCTTTTTTAATTAAATTTTATATATATGTATATACATATTATTTATTGTATTTCAACTCATCTCATGAAACTTTTATTTTTATATTTAACAAATTTTCAAGGTAATTTTTTCTAATATATATAATAGAATTTAATATAAAAATATATATATATATATGTATATGTATATATATATATATATATGTATATATATATATATCTTTTATTTATATATATTTCTCTATTATATATATATATATATAAATCCGAATCTTCCAAAAAAAAATCTAATATTTTCCAAAAACATTAGTTTATTTCTACAATTTTTTCTCTTTTAAAATTTAATTAAATTTTAATATTTACTAGAACTGGCAGATATTTATTTTTTAAAAAATTCCTTAACATACCTTTAGTTTTTTTTTTAAATAGACTGTAGGTATGTGTTTTTCGGAACCATGAACTTTTCTATCATATACTGAAAATGTTTAAAAATTAAATTAGGACATTAGAAAATGGAATCCTGTTGCTTTTTAAATATTTTACATTTTTAAAATCGGGAATGTGTATATATAAATATATATAATTATCAAGTAATAAATAAAAAACATGTGCCTATACATGTATTTTAAATTATAGCATATTTGCAGTCCTGTTATGAATAACCTTATATATAATAAAAATTAGGTAAATAAAATGGTTAAAAATAGCTTTGAATAATTTTATTTTTTTTTTCCTTTTTGTAAATTTTCTGCCATTTGTTAAATACATTCGTATAGTATTTATATTTTGTTATTTTGTTTCCTCAATCTAATAGATACATTTTTAGGATATGTGCATGTGTCTAAAGATATATGTACACTAACACATGTCTTTATTATTTTGTTTATATTTTATTTATTATAATGGCGTTAATTTGTCACGTTTAGAACTTAAATTTTATTTTTTTACGATTTATATTTTAAAACGTAAGTTTTATTTAAATATTTAGTCAACCCAATTTCGTAATAGCAATTTATTATAAAAATATAAATTTTTCTGGATATTTATTAAAATAAAGTTGGTTTATTTTGGGCTTCAAATTTTAAGCTAAAATTTTTTTTGGAGGATCCAGGATTTTAAAAAATAAGTGTTTTTATTATAGCTAAGCTTAATATACTATCAATCTATCAGGTCTGCTGTTGATCTTCTTGATCTGCAACCATAATGCCGGTCAGTAGTAGGTCATTACTCTCTAGATACCTTTTTTAAATGAAAATTAATTATTAATTCTATAACCTTTCATAGTACTAATGTTCGAGCAATTGGTCTATAATTTTCAGGATTATAATTCAGGACATAATCATCTTTCCAGGAATATAGATAAGTGCCTGAAAAATATAATATATGAAATAGTTTTCTTAGTGAACCATCTATGGCGTTTGGAACAATTGGAGGTATATCATCAGAAATTCAAATTAGAAAAAAAATTTGGATTCATCTTAGTGAACAAAAAACTTTTAAATTTACCTGTATTTCTTAATTTTACATGCGAGAATAAGATTGATCAATTAACAGCCCAAACGAAATAATAATTAATCTAAATATGATAAGGGATTCTTAAGGTCTATTACGTTTCATTTAAATAATTTTCATGATCAAATAAACGGAAATCCTCTTAAAAACCCTCTTCATTTTTATCTCAAAATCTTATTCTAATTATCTTATTTTCCGGCATGTCTGAAGTTTTTTAAATTATGGCATATTTTTCTTGGAAAATTAATGGAATATGAAAAATTTAAAAAAAAAAAATCTATTTAAATGTGAATTATAAAAAAAAAGTCCCAGACTTTTATTAAAATTTCAATTCCATCTTTAAAAAAAAAAACAAAAAAAAATCTTAGAATTTTCAGAATTAACAGTTTAACATTAAAAAAATTCAATTAAATTCAATTGCTTACATATATAAGTACCTAAATATATATATATATTATTTACTTATAAAATGTATGTATTTACAATCTCCTGAAATTGAAGATGAAAACTTAACTTGCTATTAATTTAAAATGAAGAAAATTTAATTTAAACTGAAATTCAAAATTAAATTTTTTTTTTCATACAAAACACCTATCGTAAGTGTCAAGCACAAGTAATTATTTTCCTTTTCAATTTATTTTCTTCTTTTTGTTTTCATGTTTTTTTCTGTTTTGTTTTTTTTTTTTTTTGAAAAACAATTCTGTAATCGGTACCTAAGCGAAAAAGCTTTTCACGAACAACACGAAATAAATTGAGTTAAAACGTGAATGTCAGTATGTCAAAAATTAACAGAGCCAGTCAACAAATTAGTAATCAAATTTAAAGTGAAACCTACACTTAAGTAAATATATACAAAAACACATGTATATTATTCGTATAAATACGTAAAATGTAATAAATACTTGAGAGATTTTTTCTTTATACTTTACAGTTATTTTTTTTTTATTTCTTTCAAATGAAAAGAAATACTCAATGAGAGGAGAATATAAATAATGAGAGAAAAAAAATTCTCATGGTTTTTAAACTTTAATTTAAGAAAAAAATAAATAAGAGTAAAATCAAATTTTTTTGAATTCAAGGATATAATCAGTGTTGCCCTAAATATTTATTTTTTTTTTTTAATATAATTTAATATTATCTCAGTTTAATATAATGTTGTATGATTATAGGCAGTTTATTCTGTCTACATTAATATTTTATAATACTGTCTTATAATATTATTTAAATATATTTAAAGTTTATTAAAAAATAACTCAATTTTTTTACACAAAAATGTGAAAAACGGATTTAACCTAAATTATTATCTTTGAAAATTCTTGGTTTTTCTTTACTATCTTTGTAATTTAAATGGAATTTTTAGATATATATCTTGGATATAAAAGTAATGCAATCTTTTTAGAAAAATGCAACATCCAGGGACAAAATTTTTCAAATAAAAATGAATTTTAAATTTTAGATTCATAGGATTGGTTTAATATATAATAAATGATTTACATGTTAAACGTAAACTGATTTTTACTTTTAAATGTAATTTTCTGAAAAATTTATTTTAAGTCAATGTTGTAAAATTTTATGTTCTAAAACTGATTTTGTTCTATAAACGTATTTTGAAGATTTCCATTTTCCACATACAATACTTCACATTTCAATCCAAAGTTCCTTAACTTCTTTGAAATTAATCTTATAATTTTATAAAAATGCTTTAAATGCAATATAATGACAATTTTTACTTACATAAGTTCTTAAGTCATGTAAGAATGTAGAAATGTAGAAAAGTAATAGCCACTTTAAAACAGCTGGGTGGCACAGTGGTTGAGTGCCGACCTTTCATGCGGAAGGGCCCGGGTTCGAATTCTAGTGAAAGTGAAAAAACTTTTCTGGTTTTCGACTCGACTCAGCTACCATTCGCTATTGGGTTCAAATTAATGGCATAATCAATAATTAATAATTATAAATCTTTAATAAAAAAATACTTTAATATAAAAAAAATATAAACAAATGCAAAATATAAACAAATAATTTAATTAAATAATATAACTCGCAGATATAGAATACCATATAAGTAAAATATAAAATATTACAATATAAACAAAAAATTGAATTGTAAATATTGAAAATCTAAGACTTTCTACATGTTATAAGGCCTAGTACTATCTCATGTTTAAATTGTATGTGGAATTCAATAAGACCAATTCTAATAACACGAATATAATATGACCCCCTGTTCCAACATGTACCTATGGTATAGACAGGCTTATTAGCCTAACAGTTGAACAGTTAGCACTTAAAAAAAAAAAAAAAAAAAAAAAAACTTATTTTTGAGGTCCTTCTTATTCTTTATGTGTATGGTAATTTTTACTTACATAAGTTCTTAAGTAATATTAAAAATGTAGAAAAGTTATTTTTAAAATCCTTCTTAATCCTTTTATGTATTCGTTTTAATATTATAATTTAGCTTAGGTTTTAAAGCATTTCTTATCTAATCCTTAAATAAATCAGCAGCAATAGAGGTCTCACTGTTGGGTAATGTGGTGTGTAAGTATTTGGGTAACTAACCGAGGGGTTGGGGTTCGACTTTACAGACGCTAAGAAGTTTATATTTTTAACGATCCGTCGTCGGTCTATAAATAACTTTCTTAGTCTTCAGAAATTATTTTAAATTTATAACATAAACACAAAAAGTAAAAATAAGTAATAATAGTTGATATTTTATTCTTAGTATAATCATAACACTTAGTGTCATCATAATAAAAAATCATATTCTATTTTTTATTCTAATTTTTTAAGGATTCTTTAATGAAGTTGATATCTGTTTTGTAAAAAGTTTTTATTAAAATGTATATTTGTATGTATGTTTATATAAAAAAATTAAATAAAATTATTATCACAAAAAAAAACATCTTGCAAAAATAATTTTTGCTCTCATATATCTTTTTTGTATATGTTCTTGTTTTTTTTTTTTGGGACCTAAACCCAAATTATGAAAGAAGATACTTATAGTAATCCAAAAATTATAAAAGATCGTACAAATGAACTTATCAAAGTTTCTTTCTTTTTGATTTTATTTGAAAGGATAACAAAATTTCCTATTTAAGGAAAATGAAGAAAATAAAGAATTAGGATTTCATCTGGATTTTTATATTAAAATATGTAAAAATAAAAAAAACGAGGAAGAGTGTAGAAGAGTAGACTGTGTCAACTCTGGGATACCCGTATGACCGTAACATATACATTATATCATCCGGTTAATTACTTTTGGCAAAACATTCAGCTTTATTAGGTGTAGAGTAATGCTCATATAAAAGAAGGAGTTATATGGCAGCTACTCGAACCCTCAGCAGTAGACCAACTAAATTTTGCAGTAACTTTGGCCATTACACTAAACTATTTTTGGCAAAATTTCAGACACCCAGCTTCATCAAGTGTAGTGTAAAGCTCATATAAAAGAAGGAATTGTATGGCAGCTACTCGAACCCTCTGCAGTAGACCAACCAAATTTTGCAGTAACTTTGGCTGTTATATTAAACTATCTTTGGCAAAATTTCAGACACGCAGCTTCCATAGGTATAGAGTAATGCTCATATAAAATTAGAAGTTGTATGGCAGGTACTCGAACCCGTGGACCAAAATGGCTGGATTTAAATAGCGATTCCGGTTTTTGCATAAAAACGAATTTGTGAAAATTTCATAAACCTAGCTCCTTTACTTTTTGAGTTATCGTGATGACGGCGGACGGACGGACGGACATAAATAGCTAAATCGATTTTTTTCGATTCTGATCCGATTCATACACTTGAATCTATATCTACCCCCCCTCCTTCTCTGCGTCACAAACGTAATGGCAAATTTATTATACCCTTGGACTATATAGTCATACGGGTATAAAAATATTTTATATGTACTCGTATATACTATACATGAGTTACGATTGCAACAGAAATTATTCTTAAGATGAAATGTTTTTTTTATATTTTATTATTTTCTCAATGGAACTATTATCATATTTTTAATATTATATAAATATGTCGGTATTAAGAATTCATTATTATCATCTGTGCACTGCACTTAAATGTAAAAGAGTTTCTTAATATTCATCATGTACGAATTAATTTGAGTTCCAACAAGGGGTATGTGTAAGAATAAGTTAATTCATTTTGTTATGCCCTACACCTAAAATAGGTATAAGGGTATAAAATCTTTGTTACGGTATTTGTACCCATTAAAAGGAGGCAAGCTAGATATGGGATCAGTGTCACCTCCTTGGTCGATTTAGTGATGTCCGTTCATCCGGCGTACCCATAACTCAAAAAATAATGATACAATTTTGATCAAAATCAAGACGAATGATGACAAGATGTTGGGAATTCAAATTGGCGAAATCAGATCAAGGGTTCGAATCCTGGAAGCTTTTGATTGAACTAAGGCCAAATGAGCATAAATCCGAAAGCAAAACAAAATGGAACCTTCAAATACAAGTGTATTTTTTCCCATTACTCTTGTGTTCTTTAATTTGGGATCCATTGGAGTGCTGGTTTGTGTACCTCCCACACCCTTCCCAAGACTTTTAAATTCAGAACAGGGTTTTAAATCCTGGAAGCTTTATATTGAAACTCAGGGGTAGATTCAAAAACTTTTTCATTTCCATATGTCTGGCAACTGTTTTCGAAATTAATAAAGATAGTCATGTCTTCGAAATTAAGAAAAATGAAATTCGTAACTTGAAATTCGATACAGAAAATAATTTAAAAACTTTTTTATTCCTTTTCATAAATCTGGTAACTCTAAGTAACAAGTATGCAAGTTTACATCTATGACATTAAAATTTGTAATTTTTAAACTTTAATAATAATCCGAATTTTTTTATAAATTTTTTTTTTTTCGAAAAATTGCGATACAATCTGAGAAAATTTTCTTTTCTTAAAATTTGCGAATGGTTTTTTTTTTTTAATACTAGAAGAGCAATGAATATTCAGAAATAAACTAAAAAAATTATATTTAACATTTTTATAGAATTTGAAGTTTTTCTTAAAATCCTTTTTAGTACATATGTGTATGTGTGCTTTTGTAGTTTTTTTTCTTCATAAGCCCCAACACAAAAAAAAAAAACAAATTAAAATTGAAAATTATCCTTGGAATTTAAATTAAAAAATTCACAATTGAAAATTCACATAGTGCATATATGTATATACGAGTATTCTATATGTACATACATGCATACTTTTTTTTTTAATTTAACATTCTAAAAAATTATGGGTTATGCAGGAATTATTTCTGATTTAGTAAATAAAAAGTTTTTTTTTGGATTTTAATGAGATTTTCTATTTATTCCTTGGAATTGTAGAAAAAAAAAATGGGGGAAAAATCAAAAAAAAAAACTTGTTTTTTAAATTATATTTTATTATAATTTATACATAGTTATTTATTTGTAGTTTTCACGGTAATGAAAATTATTTTTAATTTTCTAAAATTTAATATAAAATAATTAAATTTATAATTTTATTTAAAAATTTTTTATTAGAAAATTTAAGTTTTTTTTTAAAAAAAAACTAAACTTTTTTAAATTTTAATATTAATTTTTATTCTGAATTTCTAAAAAGTTAAATTCTACTGAAAATTTAATTTAATTTATTAAGGCGTCAGTTATAGTTTTTTTATTCCAATCTGTTTGCACTTAAATATTAAAACAATTTTATACATAAAACAGTTGTATATTCGGAAAAAATGTAAGTTTGCAATGAAACGTTTTTTCTATATTCATTGCAATGAAAGCTATATAACTGCCGTCTAACTTGGGGGTTTCCTTACTATTGCAACCAAATTGCCTTTAAGTAAGAATTGAATAACCACTGGACCAATTAAACAAGTGATGAAAAAACCAAGGGTTTTTAAAAAAGTACATTTTCAAAATTATATTGAGTTAAAAACTCAGTTTATTTTTGGAAATATATAGTGTGGGGGATATATTTACTATGGGGGATATATATACTATAGAAATATATACTAATAAGTCACTGCTTACTTGTAAAAATAGTAAATTTTTAATTTTTAAGTCCTAATAGCTCTTCAATGGGAAAGGTTACCAAATTTCTCAAGAATCTAATCTCACTCACCACCCCCTCCCTCCCTCCATTTTTTTAGGTTCTAGGAATTAAACCAAAATTTGGAATTTTACTTAGAATTTTACTATCTAAGCAAAAATGGATAAAACTGAGAGACACTTTCTTCAATTTAAAGAACCGCTTTTGAATTTAAGAAAAATCTTTAACAAATGTTAAAATATAATGTTGGACCTTTAAATTTTGTATATTAATAGAAAAAAATTTGGACAGGTATTCAAGTTACAGGTGCTTAAAAAAAGCCAAATTTCAATTTTGGACCCCTTACAACTCTTAAAAGGGGGGCGCAACAAAAAAATTTTCTTAACCGACTCCTACTAATTTCTGAGGATCTACCATCTCCCAAAATTTCAAGTTTCTAGCTTGAGCCGTTCAGAAGTTATGGGGGGCCAAAAATTTTGCAAAAATTGAGTTTTGGATAACTGTAAATTTTAGTACTGATGGCAACCCAATGAATAAGTTTTTTAACAGTTTGTAAAGCTTATAAAAGCAGCTATCTTTCGACGTTTTCAGATTGAAAAAATACCTCATAGAACTTTTGTTATAACGTTTTAAATAAAGGGTTTCTTCCAAATTTGAGGGGCTGTAGCTTCGTAACGGGTGGGGCTACAGAAAAAAGTTCTTCCATGAAATTATTTTTTTTGCAATACCTACCTGTAGTTAAAATTTCTTTTCTCTATTTCAACCGGTGTAAAACTTTGTGTAAACATACGGACAGACAGACAGACAGACAAAGTTTAAAATTAAGAAAAACCTTTGACACTGGTTGAAACTTTCGTTTTGGAGCTTTCAATTTTGTATATAAATAAAAAAAAATATTGACAGGTGTTCAAGCTATAAGTGTTTAAAAGCTAAATTTATAGCAAAATTTAATGTTTTGGACCCCTTACAGCTCCTAAACAGGGGGCGTAACAAAAAAAACTTAAAAAAAAAACTTCTTAACTGACTCCTACTTATTTCTAAGGATCTAGCTTCTCCTAAAATTTCAAGTTTCTAGATTGAGCCGTTCAGAAGTTATGAAGAGCCAAAAATTTTGCAAAACTTAGTATTAGATAACGGTAAATTTTAATACCGAATGGTAACCCTATACATTTGGCTTTTAAAAGTACGTAAAGCTTATAAAATCAACTGTCTTTTACCGTTTTCAGGTTGAAAATATACCTTATAGAACTCTTGTTATAACTATTTAAATATAGGGCTTTTTCCGACTTTGAGGGGCTGTAGCTCCGTAACGGGAAGGGTAATAGAAAAAAGTTTTAACATTAAATTATTTTTATTGCAATACCTACCCGTTGCTGATATTTTTTTGTCAATCGTACGTAAAAAGGGACGGACGGACGGACAGAGTGAAACTATATAGGTACATTTTTACAAAATTTTTTGAAAATGTACTAAAAAGCGAGCTTTAATTTAAACTGCACTGTGGACTTCAATGATCAATTTTTTCTAAGATTTCCCTTATCGGAACTTAAAGTATCCCTTTTAGTCTTTTAATAAGTTTTCGATTATAGCTTTAACTTGTGACCATTACCGTATTTTTTTTAGATAGTCCTATTAAGTACCAGTTTCATCTATATTCTTATCTTCTATCTTATATTTATATTAGATAATACTCGGTGCGACTCGACCCATATGGAATAAAAAATTCCAAGTGGTCTGTTAATAGTGTCAAATCAATTCTCAAAGAATTGACAAAGAAGAACACGTATACGAAATTTGAAGTCAATCGACTTAACCGCTTTTAATTTAAAGTAAAGTAACGAAAAAACCTATAAAAAGCTGTTGGGCGGTAATAGGTTAACGGAACTTTACAAAAATTTTTCTCAGGCTTTTTTTTTTAGAATATTTGCACCACAAACTTGGCGGTCCGTTAGAGTAAAGTTTTTAAGCCACGATAACTTTTCGTACCCAAAAACCTCTATCTACAAATTTTCATGATACTCGGCTGATCGTTTAGGAGTCTATTCGCTACATACAAACAAACTTTCGCTTTTACATATATAGATTACAATTTGATTTTCCTCGCATATACTACATAGTTGACTCTTTTTTGAACATGGCATTCTGTTTCTTTATAATATCTGACAGATTATTACTTTTAAACTTCTTTTTTATATATAGTAGAATCGATTTAACGCATGCTTTGAAAATACTCAGATTAGTTTCAATTTTTCATCTGTACATTAATTTCAGACTTTAAATTAGAAATACAAAATTAAATTTGAATGTATTTATATACTGGATAGTAAAAGTTTTGTTCTCTAAATTACTTTTATAATTTTATTTTTATTTTAATTTGTTAGCTTGAAATTTAAACTCAGTTAACTTAATTACTCATTTCAATTTTAAGTAAATTCAGTAAATTAAAAAAGGATTTTCCTGTTAAAAATTTAAAAATTTAGTTTGTATTTAATTCTAAAAAAAAAACCAACATTCCGAATAAATTCCGAATAATATTAAATCTATTTAAAATAAAATTATTCCCTTTTCATATGAAACTTTTCGAAATAGTGGATTAAAATAAATTTTAAGGAATATCTATAGATACATAACAAATAAATTCTGTACTTTACATTTTACATATTGAATTTAAAATATCATACTATGTATAGTATTATTTAAATTATATATTCATATGCAAAATTATTTAAATTTATATAATATTAAAAAATTTATTGTATTTTTTTATTTCATTTCAGGTACGTAAAAAAACCAAAAAAAAAATTCGATTGCATGAGTCAATATTTCGTTAATATGGATGCACTTGCATACACTTTGGCATGGTAAGAACTTAAGAACTTAATATTTTCATTTTTTTTTTTTTATTAAATTAAATAAAAGAAATGAAAAATAACAAAGTACTTATTGATTTTATATTAATATGGGATTACGTTCACTATATTTTGTTAGAAATAGTATTAGGAACAAATTAAAATTTAGAATTGCAAATTGAATATTGACGGTTAAACAAAGAATTAAAAAAAAAAAAAAAAACAAACATGCATGCACCTTTTTTTGAAAATGTAATTTTAATTATTTGTATAGTTTTTTTTATTTTATTGTTTTTCTTTTTTTTTATACTTTGGCAAACATCAAAAGCTTGTAAAGAAGCTGCATTAGGCTCTTCCAGATTACGTTGAACTTTAACCAATTATTATCACCCACTACTTAAGACCAAACTTTAGAATTAGGCCGTTATTGCAAATGCACAGTTTGATTAGGAATTCGAAAGTTGACCTGAAAATCATCATTTATAAAATATTGCCGTTTGGTTGGGGCATTGGTTAAGTGCCAACCTTTCATGCGGAAAGGCCCGGGTTCGAATCCTTGAGAAAAATGGGAAAACTTTTCTGGTTTTCGACTCGACTCAGCTACCATTCGCCATTGGACTCAAATTAATGGTCCTAGCCAATAATAAACAAATGCAAAATATGAACAAATAATTTAATTGAATAATATAACTCACAGATACAGAATACCATGTAACTCAAATACAAAATTATTACGTTATAAACAAAAAATAGAATTGTAACTATTGAAAATCTAAGACGTTTCTATATGTTATTAGGCTACCACTGGTTTAAATTGTATGTGAAATTTAATAAGACCAATTCCAATAACACGAATATAATATGATCCCCTGTTCCAACATGTACCTTTTGTATAGGCAGGTTTATTAGAATATATGAACCATAGAACCATACTTTAAATAGAACCATAATGTAGAATTTATAAATAATAAAACTTTTAAGGACATCATTTATTTCAACCATTTATCCTGAGTCACCTTATTTGAGACTAAACTGTAGAAATATTTTATAATTATCATTCCTTTTTAAATCATTTTAATTGCACAAAATTAACTCATTAAAATTCGTGTTTATTAAAAGTGTAAAAAAAATAATAAAAGGCATAATAAAAAAAAAATTCCATTCATAATAATTTCTCTTTTACATCATTTTAAATTTTAAATATTAATTTAAAAATATAATAAAATTAAAAAAAAAAAGTTTAGTATAAATCATTACTTGGAAAAAAGAGGACATGATAATTGAAAAGATAAATGAAAACCAAATAATTTTTCTTGGATTTTTCTTTTTTGTTTTTTTTTCCAAAGGGATTCAATCATTATCATCAACTTCATCAATATATTTCAAATTTTATTGACTTAAATTAATACAGATATATATATTTAAATATATATATATATAAAGAATCTTGCGTTAAAAAAGTATTTAATCATTTTTTGCTTTTTATTTAAAGACGTCTTCGCCTTCTACAACTTATAAGAAACTCTTTTAAAATAATAAATATATAAAAAAAAAGTGCCTAGTCTGTCCTCCTTTCACTTTTATATCATAGCACAGTGCTGTCAAATCATTTTTTATGTTTATTTTTCTATCACTTTTATACAATATACACATAAATTAAAACAACAAATTTCTTTGATAAAAATTATCACTTTTTTTTTTCATTCTATTAATGTATGAATAATAACAGGGTGTTCTAAAAATTAAATATCTTTACTTTGCAAATTATGTCGTTACATTGTTGTTTACATATTTAATATTTATTAAAATTTACATAAAAATGTTTTTATGAGTAAAAGAGTTGTATTTTGTAAATGAGTGGATTCATTTTGCGACTATAACTCAAAATTTGAGTTAAACTTTGAGTTAATTTGAAATTTGAGTTTTTAAAATGAAATTTGACTGATTAACTGTTAGAACAGTTTTGCTAGAGATTTTAGTTTATTAGTTTATTTCTTTGGTACCATAGTACAGGTAGGGAGTAGGTAGCCGGAACCCCTGTTGCTAATTTAAAATATAATGTGACCCGAGACCCTTCGTTTAATAGGCCAATGTCCTAATCACTACGTCATTCGTCAAAAAGAATCGAGTTAGGATTAAAAGTTTGAAAACCTTTAGGATTAAAAGTTAGAAAACTAAAAGAAAACAATCAGAAAAGTGTTGCCAGCATTAATCAAATATCAGCTTTAATGCTATCCTACAACTTTTTTATCATTCTGTAAATATTTATGAATATTTTTATGTATACAATACCCTTGAGAAAAATTTTATTCTTATTTTATTGAAAATCGTCATGTTAAACCATCGATAAAATAAAAAGAGACAGACAAAAAATGTGACGATAAAACTGCAGAAAGTGAAGATAGAAAAAAAAACAAACATAGAACGATAAATAAACATAAGATGAAGGCTTTAAAAATGAAAGATAGAATAATATTTGAAACTCAACAATGTTCGAATATATATATCTAATAAATTATATATAATACTAACAGGAGTATACAAATACATATATAAATAAACAGACAGACTTAAGATGGAAAATCAAAATGAGTTAGAGTGAGACAGAAACAGACAAAATATATATTTAAAAAAAAAATCTGCATGTACTTTGAAAAAGAGGAGGAAGGATGAATTATATAAAAAAGAATAAAATAATAATGATCGTATAATAAAAGAACAAAGAATTGATGAAGAAAAAAATAAAAAAAAAATCATAATGGTTGGTTTGAATGATGAAAAGATAAAACATGAACATTTTTTGTTCCATAAATAATCAAATATAATGAACTTGAAGAATAAAAAAAACAAAAAACAAAACTTTAAATAAAATATTTGAAACATTTATTTTGGGTGATGTTTATTTTTTTTTTTTTTGTGTGCAAAGTAATTGAAGAAATTGAAAAAAAACCAAATAATAAATAAGTTACATGAGTATTCAATGCTCAATCAATCAATTTATTTGATTTTAATATTATTTTGAAGTTAAATAACAAATTTAATTTCGCACTGCAGACTTTAATAAAAAAATTATAGAAAAAAAATGCGCATCTATTGAGTACTTGAGAAGTTCTGCAATCTTAAATATTGAATCATATTTTTAATAATCAACTTTGATTTTAATATTTTATATACATAATATGATGTTAAGTTTGATAGTAAACTTTTACAATACGTTTAGTTGTTCCTTTTTTTAAGTGCTAACTGTTCAACTATTTGTCTAATAAGCCTGTCTATACCATAGGGTACATATTGGAACAGGGGGTCATATTATGTTCGTGTTATTAGAATTGATCTTATTGAATTTCACATACTATTTAAACATGAGATAGTACTAATCCTTGTAGAAACGTCTTAGATTTTTAGTAGACACAATTCTATATTATCTATATATTCTATATCTGTGAGTTATATTATTCAATTAAATTATATTTTTGCATTTTGTATTTGTTTATATTGTTGTATTAGTGTGTTATTTTATTAAAGATTGATTAAGTCATTAATTTTTAACCCTAAGAGTGCGTTTATGTTGGAGCTGCGATAAGTGATAAGAGCGTCGATAAGAGCATAGTGTAGAAAACTAAATATATGATTTAAATAGAGGTGTTTATACTGGAACATCGCAACAATATAAATTTTCTATGCTATGCTCTTATCGACACTTCTATCACTTATCGTAGCTCCAACATAAACGCACTCTAAGGCGAATGGAAGCTGATTTTCTTCTTAAAAAGAGATCTATCTTTCGTTCATTGCTATCAGTTGCACATTCCTATAGCGTACAATTAAATCAATGAGACAGCCGCAATTTAAATGACTTTCTAATGTACAAACAAATTGACAAGCATTTTTATCAACATTTTGTGTATTAATTTAATTCTGAAATTTTACTTAAATTTAAGTTCATTAATAATAAAATATTTGGGACACTTTCACAGTTTACCAGTGCTTCCATATAACTACATTTTTTTTTCATTTATATTAATAGTTTTTCAAGCTACTTAAAAAAATATTAATTAATCCCTGGCAGCTTTTCAAAAGTTAAGATATTTAATTATTTCTGACTAGCCATGACAGTTGAATTGGTTTTAAAACAGAATTCTATACCCTTAATATTAATTTTTTATATAAGAGTTTAATTATGGTTTGTACAAATAAATTATCAGTTTCCGGCATTAATCAGTATTTAAAAGAAGTTCAAATTTAAATTTGTAATTAACTATATAAAAGTTATAAAAACAAGAAAAAGGGTATAAATTAAGACTTTCATTATTTTTAAACTTTTATTTTATTTGGTTAAGTTACAAACCTCAAATCAATTTAAAATAAGAAAGTTTAATTCTATCAAATGTCAAATAAATTATTCAAATTAAATAAAAAAGAAAAAATCAATTTATAGGCTACAAATCCTACAATTTTCTTTTAAATCCTTTTTTCGGTCCTTTCTCTTAAAAAATCTTTTAAATTAAGAAAATCAGACATTTTTATTTAAATATCCTTCAATCAAACAAAATAAGTTAAAGTTGCACGTGTTCAATATTTTTCTTTTTTTTGTAAAAAAATTGGATTACAAGTTTAAAAAAAAAACCAAATACTTTTGTAAAATATAAAGTTTCTTCCCACAAGTTTTTTTCTAAATTATTTTATAAACTTTAACATGTGTAGAATTAAAAAAAAATAAATTTTATAATTCTTTGTCTTCTAGAAATTTTAATTTCAAATAAATTTAAAAGATTTTAAAAAACTGTTTAATAAACCATAAATGTCCTGTCCTGAATCCTGGAAAAGTCCTGTGGTTGGCTTTCTTGTAAAATTGAAAATAAACACTATGATCATGATAATCTGATCTGCCAAAGATCAGATTTGCTTTTTTAAGTAAGATATTTTAAATTATTTAAATAATAATAGAGTGTCGTTTTATTTAATAATTTAATTGCATATTTTTAGGAAAAAAAATTAAAATTTTTTCATTCTTTCACAATATCTAAAAAGAAAATTTAAATGAGGACAGCAATTAACTCTTTAATTCCATTTATTTGAATGAAAAATTTGTTCATGTCGGGGGAGTTAAAAACAAAACTACTTTCACATAGAGAAGAGTTAAAATAAAAAAAAAACAATTAAATTTTAATAAAAACAAGTGATGAAAAAAAACCAAGGATTTTTAAAAAAGCACATTTTCAAAATTATATTGTATTACATACTGAGTTTTACTTTGGAAATATTTACTTGGAAATAGTTACTGTTTACTTATAAAATTTACTGCTAACAGTAAAGTCCTTATTTTAAAGTTGTTAAAGCCCTTCAATGAGGCCAAGTTTCTCAAGGATCTAACTTCATCTAACTCCCGTCTCCCCGTCCCCCTCCATTATTCTAGGTTCTAGGAATTAAATTGTGAATTCTACAAAAATTTGGAATTTTACTTAGAATTACACAATCTAAGCAAAAATGGGTAAAACTGAGAGACACTTTCTTCAATTTAAGGAACCGCTTTTAAATTTAAGAAAAATATTTAACACATGTTAAAATATAATGTTGGACTTTTAAATTTTGTATATTAATAAAAAAAAAGTTGGACAGGTATTCAAGTTACAGGTGTTTAAAAATAGCAAAATTTCAATTTTCGAGCCCTTATACCTCCTAAATAGGGGGCTTGACAAAAAAATTTTGTTTACCGACTCCTACTAATTTCTGAGTATCTAACTTCTCCCAAAGACCCTAGCTTGAACCGTTCAAAAGATATGTCTGGCCAGAAATTTTGCAAAAATTGAGTTTTGTGTAATGTTAAATTTTAGTACCGTATGGCAACCCTAAACATTTGCCTTTTAAAAATTTATAAATTTTATGAAACCAGCTATCGTTTGCCGTTTTCAGATTGAAAATACACCTAACAGAACTCTTGCTATAACAATTTAAAAATAGGGCTTTTTCCAACTTTGGGGGGCTGTAGCCCCGTAACAGGTGGGACTACAGAAAAAAATTCTTCTACGAAATTATTTTTTTTGCAAAAACTACCCATGGGTAAAATTTCTTTAGTCTATTTCAAACGGTGTAAAAGTTTTTGTAAACATACGGATGGACGGACGGACAGAGTGAAGCTATATAGGCACATTTTTACAAAATTTTTTGAAAATGTGCTAAAAAAACACCGTTATTTTCAGTTATATAATAACTGATAGATAACATTTCAAAGTAAAATAAAAACTAATTGCAATCTGATAGAATGTATCTATCAGATAGAAAATTATCAGAATTATAAATTTTTTACTTTGAATTCTTGTAATTTTCACTTGTTTCATTTTACAGTAATTATTTGTTTTTCCATTTTATTTGTTGTTTTTTTTTCATTTAAAAATTAAAAAGTCATTTGAACAGAACATGAAATTACAATTTGAATCGAAGTTTATTAGTTTTTTTTTTGATAGTACAGTAGTACTTTATCCAGTAGTTTTTAATTTGTTGCAGATATGCATTAAATAAAAATGATAGTTTTTAATCTAAAACATTTTTGCTAATTACAAAATTTTAATTTTTAGTTAAACTTTTTTGATGTTTTTAAAATAGTTGTGATTCTATAAACGTATAGCATAAAAATGTTATATAGATATACAATGTTTAGTAGTTTAGGAGTAGTTTTAATGTACAAGTTTTAATTAAAATAATTCTAAGTAATTTTAAGCGAATGAAAATGTACAATTATTAAATTTAATTCGATTTAAAACTACACCTAATAGAGTTCCTGTTGCTGTAGTAAGAGAGTGAGTAGATTATTTTTTTTTATATAACTTAACTTATGTTACTGTTGCAAGGTTCTTGTAGATTTTCATTCCTAGATCAATATCGGATAAAAAATTTAATTTATTTCTTGCAGTTCCTTTAAAATAATTTTTAATTTGTTCAATGCACTTAACCATGAGATTTAGGTAAGGTTGTGTGAGGTTGTATATTCTGGAACAGTTGTATCTTATTCTATGTCCGAAGTCCTTCTTATTTTTCACTGCATGAACAAGATTCCCCACGTTTGGAGGCTCTTTCATAAGACTTTTAAAATTTTTTCTGCTTTTAATTCAATTAGGTTCTGTTTAAATATTGCGATAAATTAATTATTTTTTAATTGCATATTTTTAGGAACTTTTTTTGATTTTTATTTTATAATGCATACAAGTAAACGGATTTTGAGTCTTATTTTGCATTTACTATACTTACTTATTATATTAAATATTAAAAAACAAATGGGATCTTAAAATATTACTAAACACCATTCCCTCTTAAGATCAGTATAGAATCGGAACCCATTCTAAACTTTAACTGATATTTTTTATTTTGGATTAAATTATTTTAAATTTGTATTTATATTTGGTCGCAAAGGGGGTAATTGTTATAGAAAAAACTGTCTTTTCAGTAATATTTTGTAAAATTCAATAACTCTTATGATCTGTGCATCACTTGTGTCTTATATCCCTCGAATAATCAATTGATAAATGATTAAAATTACAATAATATTTTTTAATTGCATATTTTTAGGAGTTTATTTTTATTTTTTAATTATAAAGATGATTAGAATTACAAATTATAATTTTCTGAATAAATTCTCTTCTATTTATATATGTATTTTATTCTCATTTATTTTGAATATAATTTTTTTTTATTTTTTTAATAAATTATAAAACCTTGAAAAATTTGTGCAAATCCTTTGCATCTGTTTAAATTTAATATTTCACTCTTTTTAATTTGTTTATCTTTCTATTTTTATCCTTCACCTGTTTTTTTTTTTTTTGTTTTTTACTTTATACCTTGTGAGTGACAACCTTCTTTCATAAAATTAGTGATCCCCTTTTATATATATATATATATGTATTTGTTTTATATAAACTTTCCAACTAGTCTAAAGTGTTTGATACAACTTTTTCATCATTAATTTTCCTGTTTTTTTTTTTATTTTTATATTAATCTAATAATCAACTAGAAATTTAAAAAAAAAAAAATGTCCTTTAAGATAACAACTACAAATATGGAAAATTTTTTTTTTTATTTTTTTTTTTGTGTCATTTTCATCGTCATGGTTATTTTCAAACATGAAAAAGTAGTTTTAGTCATCTCAGAGTATACTAAGAGTACCATTAAAGAAGAACTAAAAATCACTAGACCAAAATTTAATTAAGAAGAACAGTGTTTGTTCTATAGTTTTATGTTTTTTTTAAATTATAATTGGGACTGACAACCTTTGACCTAAATTTTTTTTTTTAATTTAAATTTATATAAGTAAAAAAAAAAATTTCAAGTTTCAAAAAGATTTCCAAGTCTTGTACAATGTACACCTCTTCGTTTTACTTATAAATATCACAGAATATATAATTTGTGCTAAACGTTTTATATTTAGTTTTAATTTTTACATTTTATTGTATTTTTTAATATTTAAAAAAAAAAAGAATTTATAAAAAATATGGCAGTTCATAGTTTTATGTACAAGAATAAAAAATGAACATCAATTTAATAGCCTGCACTTCAATTTCTTAAAATTTTAGTATATTTTTTTATTGTGAATGGTGTCCCTGAATGTTAAAAAAAAAATTTCATTTAAATAAGTTCAAAAAAATAAAAAGAAAATTTTTAAAATTTAATTGTTCCGTTTTTTCTAGCCTAGATTTTTAAATTGTTTTTGAAAAAAAACTTAGAAGATTGTAGAATAAGACTGTGTCAACTCTAAGATACCTACTTGAATGTTGTTATGAATTTATATAAAGGAAAAATTTGTTTGGGAACTTCTCGAACTCGCATAACAAACTGGCTGCCTTTCAATTGCGATAGCGGCTCTACAAAATAAAAAGTAATTTTGAAAATTTCAAAGCCCTAGCTCCTTTATTTTTTATGGAGTTATTGTACGGATGGACGGACTAACACACGTAAATAGATTTACTTTTCAATCCTGATCTGATCCATACCATTGATCCTATATTTGTACCATGTCTCTTACTGTGTCACAAACGAAATGGGAAATTAAGTATACCCTTTGAACATACTTTCATATGGGTATTAAAATTCTGAAGGAAATTTATACTGACTTGAAATGAAGAAGAAGATGAATATTGTTTTGTATTGTTTGTAATTAAAAGGCAGAGTTGCATAATTATATTTTTAAAAATTCTGAAATTTTTATACAAGTCTTACACTACCAGCTCCCTCATAAAAAAAGCGGTGAGTGATTGTTTCCAAGTGTTTGTATTAAAAGCAATGATCGTCTGTTTTAGTATAGAAAAATGAAATCACTGGTAAAATACTAGTCGCATTTTAAAATTATTTCAATAATAGGTCGAAACGTATGTAGACGTACTACGAAAACTTAATATTGAAAAATTTTAATAATCATATGAATATTATTTTTTTTAAAAGATATTGATAATATGGCAAAGTTTAGAAAGAAATTTACTGTACCAATATGAAAGGATAGTATTTAATCTATTAATACCTAGAGATGCATTTAAAAATTTTGAACTTGATTTGAAAATATCTACTTTTTCAATTGTTTTTATAATTTTAAACAAATTTTAAACAAAATATTATGTTCGGAAAAAAATTTCAATATACCGGCCTGAACAATATACAAGGCAATAATCTAATCCTTCTATTTCTATTGTGTCTGTACTATATTTTTCTTTAATTATTAAAAAATCATTATTTTTTATTTTTTTTTGTATTTCTATTCTAATTTTATGTTTTGATTGAAAATATTTAATCAATGATAATTGAAATTGTTTTGTAGAACTAATGAAAAGTTTCTGATTGAATGGAAATTTAGAATGATTGTATGCGTTAGAAAATCCTAAACAATTATTCTGTATGTAAGCAAATCTATTCAAATAATTAAAATGTTTACTTTCTGAAACTTGTTGGAAACAAGTTGGTGCAAAATTGACTTTAAGACTTTCCCCAATTTATTTAAACTTTTATATCAAATGTTAAAAAAAAGTGGCCCCAGTTCAACTTTGAGTTAAAATAATTTTAAAAATCTGATCTCTTCTAATTCATGTTATTAACATTACATTTATAGGTAATCTAAGAGATGGAGATATAATCAATTGTAATCATCTTATAATCAATTTTAACCACATGTAAAAAAATTAATTTCACATGTAGGTATATTTAAAAAAAAATTTGGTATCTATATTTGTTATAATATGCAGTATACGTTCTTCATTTATATATTAATATAAAATTTCCAATCCCATTTCCTATAATTATTTAATTTCCTATTATCTTTCTTTTCATGACGTCCCTTTTAATCAACCGAAAAGTATACTAGGTTACTGTAGGGAACTAATATTGTTCAGTTTATTACTATTCTTTAGAAACAGCTTAATCAGCCTATAAGTATGCAAATTTAACCAAATATGACTATCAGTCAAAAAAAAAGGAGCTAGGATTTTAAAATATTCACAAATTCGTTTTTATGCAATAGCCGTCATCGCTATTATATTCCAGCCATTTTGGTCTGCGGGTTCAAGTACCTGCGATACAACTTCTTTTTTTATATGAGCATTACTCTATACCTATGAAAGCTGGGTATCTGAAATTTTGGCAAAAATAGTTTAGTTTTATGGCTAAAGTTTTTGCAAAATTTGGTTGGTCTACTGCTGTGGGTTTGAGTAGTTGTCATACAACTTCATATTTTATATGAGCATTACTCTACAACTAATAAAGCTGGGTGTTTGAAATTTTGCAAAAGGTAATTAACCGGATGATATAATGTTTATATTACGATCATATGGGTATCCCAGAGTTGACACTGTATACTCTACTACACTCTTCCTCGTTAACAAATGGGGATCTCGGTGACGCAATATTTAAGTACCAGGCGTATCATTACATACATTTTCATTACAATTCCTCCTTACGTTCGAATATTACAATAGTTCAATATAACTAAATAAATGTAGTAAATAGTATTGGTATAATGTAATAATAGCATCCTTCAAGTCTCCAAGTATCCCAGTCTCAGTAGCTGATGGTTTTAAAAGCATTGCATTATCATTTATGATATGTAACAATAAAATATTATAATAAATAAATAAATAAAATAAATAAATCTTAACAAATGCAAAATTTTAAAAATTGAAATAAATAAATCTCAAAAAATGCAAAATTGAACTTTTATTAAATATTAATATTTATTTTATTGCTTTTATATTTTTAATTTTCTGTCATCAAATATTAAATAATAAAAAAAGAATTTTCATTTAAAGATTATCTTAGGATAATCTTTATTTAATGAATTCTAAAATATTAATTTTTAGATAATATCAAAATATATGATGACGTCATTCAATTGTGTATTTGTAAAACAATTTGATGTATTTTGTTATTGAAAGGAACAACAAAAAATAAGAGTAATTTAATATAAAGTAATTTTTAATTTCTACCGCAGGGTAATCAGAAAACTACTCATGTAACACGAGTATTTTGAAGTGTATCCTTTTTTTTTTTTTTAAATTCACTGTTATACATAAATCCATGTTGAACTGTTGAGTTATAAGAGTTGCATATTTTGTTTTTTTTTTATTATTTTCTTAAATACATCCTTTTTTATTTTTTTACCGTTGTTTCATTATTTATCAATTTCATAATGTTTTGTGAAGAACAATAAAAACAACAACAACAACAAAAAAAAATGTGCAAAATCATCAGAATCTCAAGTACAATTTTTTTTTTATATATATTTTGTTTGTTTTTCTTGTATTTAAAGTCTGAAAAATGTGTACACATTCAAAAAAGACGACGAAAGATATCATCATGTATACAAGGTTTTAAAAAATTGCTTATGATTCATCTTTTTATATATATATATATATATATATATATATAGCTAAATACAACTACTGCCTGCCGTTTGGTAGATCATCATCATTGTTTCAATAACAAGAAAAACTGAACTTTTTCAATATTGTAAAGTGGAAAGCACTTGTTTTAGTTTTATTTTTTTTTTTTTGTTTTATTTTTTTGTTTTTTGAAAAAACAACAAAAAAAAAAAACGGAAAACAAAAACAAAATTGAAAACAATGAAGAAAATCTTTGTACATAAAAAGAGTTTTTTTTTTAGTTTAAAATAAAAGTTTCAAAATGATTGCTAAGAATAAAAACTGATTCAAACTGAATTTTGTATTAATGTAAAATTAAGAAAAACACAAAACGGAGGATGGAGGGGGTAGAGAGGGCTGCAAGATGAAATTGTGAAAAAAAAAAAATTGTTTTGTGTTTAGCATCAAGTTTTTCCATTAAAAAATGTGTTCTTCCTTTATTTTATTTTACTTTGTATTTGTTTTGTTTTGGTGCCGTGAAAAAAGACCCTGTGAATTAAAGCTTCCGTATTATACTCTGAAAACTCAGAGTATTATATCTCCAGAAGTTGAAGATTGTTCTGTAAGGGAAATAATACCCCAGAGTTTTAATTCCTAAAAAGCGGTAAATTTTATATTTAAAATACGAAATAATACCCCGGAGTGTTTTTTCCTCTATCAACTTAAATTATGGAGAATTTTTCGAGAAAAAATCGGGATATTCCACTTTTTCAGGATATTTATATGAGTAAAGGTAGGATTTTGAATTAGGAGATATTATAAAATTGGATTAAATTCTGGAAAAGAATTTTTTTGTGAATCTTAACCTAAAAATGTCTCCAAAATATCATCTATAAATGAGAATTAACACCCCGAGGTTTTATTTCACAAAAAATCGATAGATAAATTAAAAGAGAAATAATACCACGGTGGTTTTAATTCAAGTTTAATTTTGCATTATTAGTTCTAAACTGCAAATGCAAAATTAAACCCCACAGTGTTGTTTTTCATTGAATGAGGAATATCATCCAGGGGTTTTTATTTCACTGGGACTTATTTCACAGCTGCTTTTAATAAAAATGAAAATTTTGTGCAATAAAAACCAAAAAAAACAACTATGAATATAAATATAATTCTAAAATATTAATAACTAAACCAGCTTGATTTTAAATACATTTTAATCGAGCTATGTTCTAATTTTGCATTTTAAATGGAATTTTTAACAAATAACCTAATTATTAAATAAATATAAAACACCATGTTTAAACCTATAAATTTGTAGGTGTACGAATGAGGGAGTAAAACATTAAAAGTAATCTATAGAATAACTGCAACATTTTCCTCTCGGTAGCTTAGGTTTAACCTATCAATACAACCTCCGTGTTAAAATCATATTTTGCAGTTAAACCTTTAATAAATATATACTATTTGATTTTAAGAATAGGGATTAGAAAACCAGCTTGGAGAATATAGTTTTAAAGGAAGGATCAAAATTTAGGTTGATTTAATGAAGAAAAGTTTCTGAAAGATTATTAATAGGTCATACGCATATGAATTACAAATTTTAGGGAAGACATCGGATGGTAAATGGTTTTAAAAGCGCGATGTGTGCGCATAACAAACTAAGCTTAAAAAGAAGAATACCGTTATTCATAACTTAAATCCGAAAAATTTTAATATTATAATATAATAATAAACAAAGGCTATCTTAAAGTACTTCTACTAAAGCCGTTTTATTATAATCCTGTTTAATCATTAGAATTTAAAAAAAACCCGATTTAAAAAAAACTGGATTTTAAAAAAAGACTGGATTTTAATAAAAAAGGATTTTGATAAAACAGAATTATGATAAACCACATTTCATAATAGACTTTACTTTTTTACAAAATTCAAAAGAATTTTATTGTAAAATTTCTAAAAAAAATCTAAACACGCAATATTATATTAAATATTTAATATTAATATCAATTTAAAAAAAAAAAAAAAAATTTTAAATTAAATAAATAAAAAGCAAAAAAAAAAAAAAAACAGGATAAAGACTGGACCAATTCATTGAACTGAAAAAAAAAATACACATCTTTCAATCACCTCGACCAACACATAATTTAAAGTTTATCTTTTACTTTATGGTTCTTCTTTTTATTTTTTTTTTTTTTTTGTATTCTACAAATCATTTTCATCATAATCATCATCAACTTAATCATCTTTTGTATTTTTTTTTTTTTTTTTGTTTTTGAGGAAGGAAGTAAAAAATTCTTTATGTAAACTTTTCATGTCATAAAGATCAAATATAGTAAAAGATAGAGTTGTCGTTTGTTTTCCTCATTCTCTTCTTTTCTCTTTCTTTTTTTTTTTCTTATTTTGTTTTCTTATTTTTTTTTTTATTTTTTTTTTTCTTTTATAAAAAAAAACAAATAAAAAATTCCAAATAAAAGTTTGATTATACAAACTTCATAACAAAAACGCACGCAAATATATATATATTTAATACATATACACTCTTGATACAACTTCATCTAAAAAATCTTTAATATAAAACAACTGAACCCACCTTTCTTAGATTTTAAATTTTGTCTTTCAATATGAAAAAGTGGGGTGAAAAAAAAACCAATAACTTTTAAAAAAAAAAGTCCTTCAAAAATTGCTTTCCTGGCATAAATTTAAAATTTAAAAAATGTTTGTATATATACTTGTGTATACTTAAATCTCGATATCCTGAATGATATAGATACAATTTGTTTGTTTTTTTTTTTATCTAAAGGATTTTGTGTGTATGTGTATAGTAGTTTCATACTTCTTTAAATGAATTTTGTTACTCTTTTTATCCTGTTTTTTGTTTTTTTTTTTTACTATGTTATCAATCAGATTTTTTTTTTTATATTTCAAAAGTGGAAATGTCATTTTTAAAGAAAAATCAGAAAAACAAATAAAAAGGAGATACAGGATAAAAATAACGGTACTTACTTAGAAAAAATATACTTCTTAAGGTATTTTTCTATTGTTTCAATGTAAAAGTGAATACAAAAACGTAAGAAAATAGGGTAGAACTTTTTTTTTGTGAAAAAGTGAAATTAAATTTGGTTATGGAACGTGATATAATAACTGTAAATTGATTTGAAGGATATTTAAAGTATTTTGAAAATAAGTTAAATTTTTATCTGAATTTATCTGTTTTTTATAAAGAATCACGCCATGTACAAAATTTAAAATTAATCACAGTTTAATTCAGGGAAGTCGTAAATCATCAAAAGGCTGCTGTTGTGCCGAATCGATTTAATGAATCAAAACAATAAGTGGTCGATCTATTTCAAGTCCAGGTGAATGTATTTTTTATTCCTTCAGGGTTTATTAAAATTTCAAAAAAAAAAATTAATCAATTTGTTGATAATGTAATTTGGAATTCCTTTTATTCAGACCAGTTTTTTAACAAGTAAAATGCTGAAGCAATTGTTTTATAATTATTCTTATATTTTAGAACATAATTGAAGGGTTTTGTAAATCCAATAGATTAACTGCATCCTTGAATTCTGCAGGGCTTATATTCCTATAATTTAAAACATAATTGAAGGATTTTTAGATCCAATAAACTAATTGCATCCTTAAATTCTGCAGAGCTTATCTTCTCATATTATTTTAGGAGTTCAATCTGTATAGATTATATCTTTTATTTATGGAGATCGTGCGGGGGGCATAGATTTAAACTGTATTTTTCCAATCATCTTTTTTCAAACATTAACACTTTAGAACTTTAGATGTACTCAAATCAATTGAGGTGTATAGACTTGACATTCAAACCAGAACGAGACATTTGAAGTGTAGTATTTTTCCACTTTAAAATCAAACGACTATTTTTGTGGATAATGGAAAAATAATTTGAAAACTTAATTTTCAGATATAAGTATCTTATTTTGATGTAGCATCCGATCTAGGATTAAAAAATACCACTTCCCATTCATAAATTTTTATTATTAAGTATTATTAATCCTTATTTCGAGTCCTTTCTGAAATTAGAAAATATAACAATTTCTAAGAGTAGCTCATCTCTTGTCTACATTATAAAATAATGACTCCTTCCCTGCTTATAAATCTCGTAAGCATGCTCTCCCATTAAAAAAAAACAAAAATTATAAATAATAATTATTGTATCCCGCGTTCAAAATCACTGCAGTCCATTAACTTCTTCCTATTAAATTGTATATCCATATTAAATATCCTGATTTATTCAATTTTAAGAGAAACTTGGGAAAAGTATCTTATTACTCAATTTTCCTTAATTATATAACCATCCTGAATCGCTTCCCCCAAAATACTTTTAATTGATATTTTCCTCAAGTTTTTAAAGTTTTTTTTACATTTTGTTTTTTTATAGGATCCAGGAACCCTTTATTAAAAAATTTTCCATCTAAATTTATCCTGTTACGTAATTCATTTATATTTATAGACTTCTGTCTCTACCAACATCTGCCTCTCTCTCTCTCTCTTCTATACCAATATTATATCTATAATAATAAATCAAATCAATTACAGTTATAGCCAAATTTAATACTTGTTGTTGTTTTTTTATTAAATTTATACCTTTAAAAGGTAAAATTAAATTTTATATCTATAGATAGATATTATATAAATGATTTTATTAATAGTTAATATAAAGTTAAAGGTGACCTCGTATATTCGGATCTTTAAATATTTTTAAAAAAAAAATA
This sequence comes from Dolichopus griseipennis, assembly GCA_963082915.1. Taxonomy (NCBI): domain Eukaryota; kingdom Metazoa; phylum Arthropoda; class Insecta; order Diptera; family Dolichopodidae; genus Dolichopus; species Dolichopus griseipennis. The sequence goes on along the minus strand of OY720442.1, from coordinate 37,995,389 downwards.
TTTCTTAATAAAAAAAGTTTTTTATTTTTTTTTTTTTTTTTTTTAATGGGAAAAAAATTCTTTAAAAAAAAAAGTAAAAAAATAAAATAAATGGGTCTTCTTTTAGTTTGTATTTTTTCTTATTAAATTCCTTACACAACTTTTATTTTTATATTTTATTTCATAAACCACAACGCCCCCGATTCTTTGTTTGTTTTTTTTTTTTAAAATGTTTTTTACTTTTTAAACAATTAAAAAGTTTCTTTTAGAAGTTTTTTTTTTTTTTATTTTTCCAAAAATTGATTTCCCATGTTTTGTATGGCGATTATTTTCTTTCTCTTTCTTACTTTTTATTTTTTATTTTGTAAAAACTCTCCAATTTCAATGATTTTGTAACTACCAACAAACCACCCACCCACCCACCCATTAACCAACTAAACAAGAAAATAGAAAAAAATAAAAATAATAATAAGAGTTATATTTTTTAGGACTAATGGTGGTTTTTTTTTTATTTAAAAAAAAAAAAAAAAATTATAAAGAAAATCTAAAAATCCACCATTATAGAGTGGTTGGTTTTTTTTTTTACAAATTGAACCTTTCCTTATGTCTATATCAATTTTCTGAGAACAGACCTTGCCTTGCCTTTATCTATTTTAATATTGTCTCAAGTCAGTTTTAATAAGAATAAAAGATTTTTTAATCTAAAAATAAAAAAAAAAATTTTTAAAATTTAAAGAAATTCCCTAAAACTTTATGTTTTAAGGAATTTTTTTGAATGGGGGCATGTTTTAGAAAAAAATGTTCATAAAAAATGCCAATCAAAATTAGAAGGTCATCAAAATAATCAATGTCGAAACATAATTTGTTTTTTATCTTTGTAAAAATTTTTTTTTTTAGAATATTTTTTAATTGACAAAATTTTTTTGTAATTTATGTACCTGTCTATTATTATATGGATTTGGTACATTCTGTTTTAGGCTAAAATCTTATGTGACAATATCTCACATACAAAATCTTGTTTTCAAAAATCTTTTAAAATAAAATCTTTTCAAAATTTCCTTTCCCCTTCTTTCTCCTACCTTGCCCCTCCTTAAATTAATTATTAAACTCAAATTTTGTATCCAATCCCAAAATCAAAATACATAGTATGTTATTTCGTCGTAGAACTATTTCAATTAAAAAAAAAAAAACCCACTAATTCTGAATCTGACATATATAAGAAATATTCTGGAAAAAGCCCCTGCAACCCCCTGCCTTTCAATTTAATTTTTATTTCAATTTCTATTGCACAATCCGATATTCATTCTGTAAAAGGCAACTAACCCTGACTGCGAAATATCGCCTTGTAAAAGTTGTTAAGTGACCAAAGTTTCAAAGTGTCCAGTTGAAAAAGTTGTTAAGTTAGATGTGCATATATATAATACATATATACATATTCTGTAAAAATGTAATAGAATTGTTATTCAAGATTTAAGTAAGATAGAATTTGTAATAGAAAATAGAAAAAATAAGATTTTGACTTGCAAGTTTGTGACGTGCTCCCATTCTGTATTATGCATTTATAGAAAAAATCACTCAATACCTGCGCTTGAAAAAATATTTTTTAAAAAAGAAAATTCTCCACATGATTCAAAAATATAATAATTAATTTTGATATTCATTTTAATCAAATTTTTTTGTATATCCTGGCCTGATAAAATTACAAGGTACTGGTGAGTGTATTGAAATCATTAAGACCATAACATGATTTTGAAATGCAAGAAATCTTAATATCAAAAAATATTTTGAATCTAAAATATGATATTTGTTAAAATATGTGCCTAAATGTATTGTATATGTATTCAGTCATGATGGATCATCACTAGATCAATTATCAAATGGTTAGCTTTGGCCTCTTGTAAATACATATTTCTTTCCAAATATTCAGTACATATCAAATTTAATCGTTGTTTTTCTGGGGTGCTTTCGATGCCAATTTTTTAAAGTGATAGTAAATGCACTATCAGGTACAATGTCAGGTATTAATTATAATAAAAAAAGGTTATATTTATTTGTAAACCATGTCGATAGTTTCAAAATCAAAATTTAGATTTTTATTTACTTTTATTTAAATTAATCGAAACAACTAAACATAAAACCATATTTATTTTATAACATGAAAAATTCACACACTCCCCACTCTAACGGCTTACCTTAATACTTTAAATGAATACCATATTCACCCAAAAAATTTATTATTCGGAAAAGTCAAAGGTAGTACGTACTGCAGGTGAAAAAAAATCTATGAAATTAAATGTTATCCAAATTAATTTTAAAATGTAGGATTTTAAAGTGTAATAGCAAAAACTTATGGGACTGGACAGGCCAGGTAAAATAATATTTGAATTTTAAAAAAAGTCTTAAATCAAAATTTAATTAAATTAAAAAAAAAACCTTTTAAGAATTTTATTTTTATTGGTTCTGTTTTGTTATCTTTTATAAAATTATTCTACCAGCCCCTTTTGAACTTCCAAATTGGTTTTTTATATAAATTAAGATTTATGTATATATAACTTTTTTTTCCACATTGTGCTTTTATAACTTAAAATTATGCCAAATTATCCTAACCTACGTTAAATTCAAAAAAAATTAAATAACTTCCAGTAATTAACTGTAAATTTGTAAAAATAACTTTCCTAAACTTTAGCTTTTTAAAACAAATTTGAATTCAAACAATTCAAATATTTAAATTTTCGTAGTTCGAAATATCTACTACATATTTTGAAATTGTAAATAACTATTTGTCCTTATAAAAAGCTTTCGAAAATATTCATTTTTATTTTCTTAGATTTGTTACAAGTGACATCTATTGGTCAAATATTAAAATATTAATTTTTCATAATCATTCTTAATACTTTTTTCAAAATTAATTCAAGATTTTTCTAAATATATTAGCAAAGACATCAACCAAAGTATATAAGATTTATTATTTTTATTTCGGGGATTAGTTCTCCTATCATCCACTAGAGTGTTTTTTGGTTAATATAAATAGACTCTTGTTGAGAATAGGATAAACTTTGAAATATTAATTTTAATTGAGTAAAGATTCAAATATTCAGGACTTTTTTTTTCGAAAATGAAAAAAGGACCATTTTGTTTTTGTTTTTCAAATAAAGTATTCATAAAATTCTATTTTCAAGTATTAAAGAATTTTTTGATGAAGATTTCAATTTTGAAGTAAAGATTAAGGGTAAATTACATGAGTTAAAATAAATATAAATCCATAATGTATTAATGACGATTTGACAGATTTTTAGTATCTAAAGAATTTCCCTGATAGGTATCTAGTTAAATTGAAATATTTCTTAATTGTAATATTAGTACATAATGTATAAAAAACCAATACTACTAAGTAATCGACTTTTTGACTCCTATCAAGTACCAAGTACTGTTTCAACTTTTGGAATGAAACTCAAATATTTTAGCACTTATCGTAAAATAACTCAATTTCATTTTAAATTGAAATAAATTTGAGAATTTTCATCTTTTAATAACACAATTTATAAATCAAATTTTTGTAATGAAATTTTAAATTAACAAAAAAAACATAAAAAATAGGAAATAGGAAATAAAGTTACATTAACACATGATATCCGAATGATGAAATAAAATGAATAAATTTAAGATAATAAAAAGTACCTTATTATCATCATCAACTTACATTTACCCGTTTTCTTTATACAATCCAAGTTTTTGTGAAATATATATACACATATTTATTTATTATGTGTATATATATTTTACATTATATATTATGTGTATATATATTTTACATTATTAAAATAAAAACAACAATAAAAAGAAAAATTCATCAATTATTTAAAATATTTTAAAGGAATCGTCACGTACAATTTGTATCTTTATTGAAAAGATTTTCAATGTACCTACCTATAAATTCATATATATATACATATATGTACATATATGTTTATAAATAAAACATGTATAAAGGATATATAAAATGTCCCTAGATATTTCTTTATTCTATATAATTTTTTTTTTTCAATTCTATTTTATTGCAAAGTCTTTTGTCCTTTACGATTTAACCTCGTACTGAAATTATTTTAACATATTTAAATACACAACCTACATACATACATAAATAGATAGAAAAAAAAATTGATATCCTTACAATTCAATATTTATGTTTGTAATACGATATATATATAGTATATGTGTAACTGGCATTTTCAGTATACAAATAAAATATTTTTATCTACACATACAGTATCGGAAATTTGATTGGAGCTACATAAATAAAATTAATATAAATTTAATAATAAGGTTTTTTGATTGGAAATTTTTGTTTAAAAAATACCGTTATTCTTAGAATATGGGGAGTTTTATGACTCAAATTACAATATTGAACTATAGAAAAGCAGTTGTACAAATCTGAATTTTGAATTAATTTTTAAAAGTTTGAAATCTTTTTTTGATTTCGCACAGAGTCACGCAGGACTTCTGTAATAACAATAGACCCTTTTAAATTTTTTTTATATAAAAATACTAGTTAAAATTGTAGTGTATTATTCAGGAGATTGATTGATTTTGAAAAATAAAAGGAAAACAAGTTTTGCTTGTATACCTTATGACTTCGCTAATTTAAAAGTCGAGAATGAGAAAGACACGATATTGTACTAACTATAGAAGGTACTCAGAACCAAATTAGGCTAAACTTACACAAAATTTGAAAAAAAAAGCACAAGGGTTAGACCACTTTCACACTACAAAGAAAAATAAGTAAAATGGCTTAGGCAATCACAGATACAACTACACAGCTCGATTTTATATTTAATTCTACTGAAAAAAAAATTTTTTAAGGGGGTTAGGCACTTTGGTTCTGAACCCCTATATTCCCTAGTATCTTTGATAAGAAATCAGTTGTTAAACAAATGGCTGCTGAAATTTGATAACAATTAATATTGGGCTTTATTGCACCAAACAGTTACCGATCACTAATCAAATAATCAAATAATCTTCCGATAAGTTTTAATTGCATGAAAACTTTTTATTGACTTCAATCAAGTTTTGATAAGTATAAAAATCATTGACTTACCAAAAAAGTTAGTATTTGATTAGTAATAAACGTTTGATTTGTATTAGCAAAATTATAGTAAAAGCAATTCATTACTTTTATGCGATACTGTTGATTTATTTGTAATATCAAAAAAATATTAGTGACTATATACATATATATACTATATGTATACATGTGTTCTGTGTGTATATAAAAATACAATTACTACTAATATTATTATACATATACCCCACAATTTAACAAAAAATCCCCATCTCTTCCTATATCATATATATATATATATATATATATAATGTATATTCAAAGCCACTAGGGAGTCTTATATTTTGTCACCTATGAGATCATCATTTAGATGAAATGAAATTTATAATTTTATATTTACATACACAAATATATATACATAAATATTATATAATATATCTAAATTTATATACATATACATATATAAATATATATAGATAAATATTATAAGTATTTTAAGTATTCATTTAGACAAGGAAATGTTTGTTGCGTGACATACAAAAAAAAAAAAAAATCCTTAAAATAAGAGTAAAAAAAAAAAAAGAAAAAAAAAATACCAGATCCTTAAAAGCTTTTGATTTTTTTTTTTTATTCAATTTTTTTTTTTTTAAGAAAATTTTATTGGAAATAATTTTCTTTTGTTATTATGAAAATAATTTTTTTTTAATGACGTTGTCGCTAAATAAAGATTTATATGTATTTATTATGTATATGTGTATACATAATATAATGATGTTGTAAGTATTACATATTGAAATTATGTTATGATTTGAAAATAACAAATAGTTACAAAATGTGAATTATTAGATAAAAATAATAAGAAAAAATAATTGTGATAAATTTTATTAACGTGAATTGTCCTTTTAAAAATAGATTCAAAATAAAATAAAAAAAAATAAAAGATAATTGTTAAAAAGTATTTTTAAAAAAAAATTTAAATTATAATGACGTTTTTTGTTATTATTTTAGATAACCAATTTTTTTTATTTTTTACGTTCAATAGACATGTTTTAAAAAAGTAAATTGAAAGCAATCAGAGTGTCTGTCTGTTTAATTATTTTCTCCGATTGTTAAAACTTTAGACTTTCAATTTTAGACTATGGAATTTTATACATATATCATAGTTCTTAATAAAATATTCTTTTTATGAAGGATTTTTTTATTTAATCCTTTTGGGTCCTTGTTTAAAGGCAAAAGGGCCCTAAAATCGATTAATAAATTTTAATTTTTTTCTCAATTTTATTGCATAAAACGCTGATTTTTAAACCCATTGATTTTTATGTGCTATAATTAGTCGCTCTGGCACAAAGGCTTTTTGATTTTTCGATTCTCTTCACAAAACAGTTCACACTTTTCAAAATTGAGTTTCAATTTTCTATACTTATGGGTCTAAAATTTAGTTTCGAAACAAAGCTGTTGGATTATAACTTTTCAATTCATTGACTTAAAATTTTATTTATGTGCAATGATATCTCTTGTTCGAATTTAGGTAAATAAAATTTCGTAATTTCAAAATCCACTGAAATAATTTTAAATTGAAAATAGAAAACTAGCACTTACTTTAGTATTTATATTTTTACGACTTATTTCTTGCTTTATCTGACCAATGGCGTAGTGGTAAAGACGCCGCCTTTCATGTGAAAGGTCTCGGGTTCAAACCCCGGTCAGATCATATCCAATAAAAAAAAATATCGTAAAATTATTTAATTATATCGTAATAGTTTATATCGTAATATAAAATAAGATTTAATAAAAATATATAAATAATTCTTGTGTAAGATTATAGATGGCGCACAAGTTAACATTTGTGCATTCATATTTCATAACCTTATACAATAGCTACAGCCAAGTAATCAACGACTTAGTGAATATTATGATTAAAGAAACTGAAGCCTAGTTTAAAATAAAAAAAAAACTTGGTGAATGCCCCATATTCCTTAAAGGAGTGGAAAAGGAATAAAAAAAAATTTCTTGCTTTACTCTTATAAGGAAAATAATCATTAACAAAGTCACATTAAACAAAGTCACATTAACTTTTTTACAGATCTTAAGATATATAAAACTAGGAACAGTGTAGTGCAGTGGACAGTGTCAACTCTAAGAACATAGTATAAACATTATATCATCTGTTAATTAATTTTTAATAAATTTCAAATACACAACTTATTAGATTTTGAGTTATGTATAAAAGTTGTAATGTAGCACTTCCAAACTCTTCCACTACACTATGTATGCACAAATTATAGAAAAAAATTAGAGCTTTCCAAGGATGTAACAATATTTTCGGAGTTTCTTGGCTGAATTTTGAAAGATATGACATGACTTTTAGAGAAAGATGTTAAACATTTTTTTTTTACAAAAATTTTCCACTTTGATCTACAAAACGGTAGCACCTATCGTCATCAAATAAACGTTAAAATATTCTCCAGGCCGTTATCTTAATTAATAGCATGATCGAACAAATCGCTAGATATAACGGTTTTTATAAAATAGACTAAAATAAAAAGTATACTTTCAAATGTCCTTTTCGTCCTTAAAGGATAATATGCGCCATTAAACCTATATTTTTTTTGAAAGCTGGCAACACCAGCTATTTTTTATATATAGTCATTTGGTCCTTCAGTAGTATCCGAAAACTCAGAATCCCCAACCTTAAATTAGAATTAAAAAAATGAATCCTTAAAAATTTTTAGAACAATCCGGTTATGTTTTTTAAACCTATCGAACTTTTTAGTTCAGTTCTTACCTTAATTCCTATTTGTTGTTGTTGTTGTTGTTTAGACGGGGGGGAAAGCGAGTCACCCTTACACCTAGGCCTTGCGGCCCGTAGTGCACCCCTGCTCTCAGAGTCGCTCGTAATACTTACAGCGCCTCATTGAGAATTCCTATTTACTAATATCATTTATTATATTAAATGCTACAACAGTTTGACCTTTAAAAAAATATTATTTAATATTGAAATGTAAAATTGCATAACTTATATGAATGTTTTCGAAATGCTTATTATTAAAAACCGTCCTTTTTATTTATAATTTCTTCTTATTTTTAAAAGTGTTTTTAATTCTTAAGAAACGTAGAAGTATACAAAACGCAAAAATAACTCAATTCTATTGCATATGGTTTTGTCATTTTTATTTTAAAAATAAACTTTTTTTGTAGTATGTTTTACTTGTCATGCAAGTGTTGCATCAGTTATGCTTGAAAGTGAAAATATATTTTTACACAAAACACAACAGGAGGTTCTCTAATATTAGAGTTTATATATGTTTCTATATTGTGTTTTTTTTTTAAAGAAAATCAGAATCTTGAAAAAATTCACGATTTAGAATAGAAAAAATTATAAATATTCCCATTCCGCGAATATTTATTTTTAAACATTGTAAGTTATTGATTAAGTTAGTTAATCCGACGGGCATATTTATACTTATTCAGTTAATGTACGAGTATTTATCTTCAGTTACTTTGTATATTGAAATTTTTGGAATCATTTAATTTTAAATATTAATAGATTTACAGATTTTGAATTCAAAAGAAGTTTGACTTCCTGTCCTTACATGTGTTACAATTCTATGTGTTACAATAATTCTTAGATTTTATATTCTAATTACTAAACTTGCTCAAGGCATCGTGGGGATTTGTAGCTATACCAAAGTTTTGAATATTGTTGACAAATTTTAGAGTTATAATATATGAATTATGAGACATCAGTCATGGACGACTCATTCTTAACATATTTTATAAAAAACAAATTACCTCGTTTTAATAGAACCCTTAAAAAAAAGGGTTTCAATCTTTTTTAAAATATGTAATATCTGGTCTAACATATTTATAAATTATTAAATCAATTGCGATATCTATTGATTCGTCTAAAAATACAATAAAATAGTAGGAGGACTTCGATTTAAATTTATATTCAGTTTTTTTTGCTTAAAAATAAAAGTAATCACATATATTAAAATATTTTTTTAATAATTTTAAATAATACAAGATCTTTATCATCTATGTTATTTTATTAATCTTTCGAAATTGGAAATATGTGCTTAGCTATATATCGGATCACTTTTTTCTATAATTAAGTACATATATAGAATATTTTTCAAATATATTTTGGACAAAACCATATTCACTTCACATAACCAATAGTACTTCGTGATTAAGAATTTCATCCCTGAAATATCGGATTTTGTATTGATTATTACAAAAAAACTACAACATTTTTGTTTTCGATTTTTCAACTGACACCACTTTAATACTTTTTAATTTATAACCATATTTCAATTTTATTTTTATATAACAAAAAGGGTTTTTTTTTAACTCAGAGCACGTTTAAAGTGCATTCAGAGCATTCACAGGGTACGTTCGGAGCTTTAAGTTTTAATAAAAAAAAATGCAATTGGAACGGAACTGTCTTTTTATTTTTATATAACAAAAAGGATTTTTTAAACTCAGAGCAAGTTTAAAGTGCATTTAGAGCATTCGCAGGGTACGTTCGGTGCTTTAAGTTTTAATAAAAAAAAATGCAATTGGAAATGAACTGTCATTTTTGTTAATTGACATTTTAAATTAAAAAAACTTTATTTTTAAAAATTGTATTATTTGATTTCTGTAAATAATTAAGATTTATGATTATATTTAATTTGACGTTTAATTTTTGACAATTATGTGATTTATCTGAAAAATTTTTAACAAACTCGCTGTGAGCAAGGAACTGCTCTTCTAGATCAAAAAAAAATACAAAACGGATTAGATATAAATAAACGAATATAGATATAAAATAATACCTTATATAAATATATTTAACTTAATAAACCATAGTTCAATTCTTGTAACATACGAAAACTTTCTATGAAAAAATTTGACATTTCTAAACTAGTTTATCATGTGCACCTAAATTTCTGACATATTCGATTGTTTTTTAAGATAAATAAAACTTAACCTTTAATAAAAAAAAAAATTTTTAAATATCAAATATGAAACTGTTTTATTATATTGTTATTATAATTTTTTTGATTATCTAAATTTAACCCTAGTTGTGTTTTTAATTCAATAAACGATTTCATCTAGAAAATAAACAACAAAGACATTAATATAATGTTTATATTACATACTTATATGAATGCACACAACAAACCGCAATTTATTTTCTTTTCTCTTCTACTTATTTATTTTTATAATTTTTTTTTTTATTTTGTTTGGAATAAAATATTTTTTTAAGGGTCTAGTTCTGTACCATACATACACTTTCCTCAACCCTGGTCCTCTTGAACAAGTGAATTGTCAAATAATATCAATAATTTATAGCAAATAAAATAGATTTTTTGTGAAGGGTTTCTATTTCAGCCGCAATCCCTCCCTCTTATTTAAAAGTTCAATTCGTTCATCCCCCATCACTTCAAAACAATAGAATGGTTAAAAATCAAAGGGATCGGAAATTAAAAGTTATTTTATTTTTGCTTTTTTTTATGAAATTCATTGAAAGAGTCAAAAGGGTTTTTTGAAAAACTTCTAAATATTCCTTTTGTTACAATTTCGTTTATATTCAACAAGGAAGTTATTAAAATTCTATTTTTTTTCAGAATCAATTTTTATATTTTTAAATTCAAAAACTTCATGTTCAGGTGAAAAATTGCCTGTTGACGTTCTTGTACACCCATAAACACAAGGTGGTTAAATAATTTGAATTTAAATTTTCAAAATTAAAAGTAAGTAAATCAAGTTCTAAAATTACAAATTTGGTAATAGTTGAGTTTTAATAACTTTTTAATAAGTATTGAGTTCCCAGTTCTTATCTAAATTTGATATTTTTAGTTAGAATTTCTATGGCTTTGAATTTGTAGTGATAGCACATATCCTATTAAACAAAAAAGTGTTGGACCGAATAAGGAAAGTCTTAAATTATTTTTTATATCACAAATGTGTTTTATATCATCTAGAATTTTCTAATAATCTGTACAGGAATCTAATCCGCACTTCTTCGGTTAATAACCCAAGCGATTATCCACTGCACCACCGAAGCTTCCATTATAAATATTACGCTTGTTTTATAACAACCTTGAATCACCTTAAATGTTATTATTCTTACTTTATGTGAAACTATAACACCTCCGTTGGACTTACATATTAAAATCTCATGGAGAACAAGTTCTTAGATTTTGTTTTTCATATTGAAGAGTAGCCTCTTCACTCACATTCAGAAACAGACCCAAGCGAATATTTAAAATTAATCAAAATTAAGTTTTACATTATTACAGGGTGGCCTAAAGGTGTTGTTAGAATAGGAAGTGAACAATTATAATAAATAAAAAATAGGATTGAGGGTGGGTTTATTTTACACAGTTTTTGAGATATGATTTTTCAAAGATTATTAACAGTATACCATTTAAATGTTTAGTCTTATGACCAACAGATCCAACGTACGAATACATTGTCCCTTTAAACACCCTGTATTTGGTTTTAAAGTGTTTTATATATTAATTTTAAATTATTTTTATAAAACATTGATTTGGGCCGTTATTTAATTAAAAACACTGTTAAATTTCCAATTAAAAAGCCATTGTTAAGAAAAGGTGCAGGCGAGGGTGAAAGATAACACTTTCTTTCAAATTTACCGTTAATAATAAATAGTACTAAATTTTATCCTCTAAAGGCACCATGTTTAAATTCAAAATGTTTTTAAATGAAATAACGGTAAAAATCAATGAAGCCTAATATTAGAGAAAGACAGTCTAGAATAAATCTCATTTTCCTTAATATAACTGTTGGATTCTTTTTAATCCTATCAGAGGATCCTCGTCCTTTACTTTGTTAGAATATTACTGAATCACCCTGTTTATATAGATATTTATGAAAATATTTAAATATATATCGTAAAGTAATATGTTATACAAGTTTGTAGTATATAATATAACCCATGTTGAATTTATAAAATCCTTTTTTTACCGTTATATTGCTTACAATTTAAATTTTATCTATAGTCCGAGAGAATTCGGAACAATTTTACCTTTTTTATTACTTTAAATTTTAAATAATTCATGGTGGTAAAACTTTTCTGCTATTTTTTTGGCTATTTTAGGGTTTTTTTAAAAGAAAAATAAAAGTTCTCATATTTAAAAAAATAGGTTTCATTTTTCGAAAAAAAAAAAGTTTTTTTTTTTTATTAATAATTAAAAATAAATAATTATTTTATAATTTCCATTTTAAAAAGAAACCAATTCGAGCAGTTATTTAAAAATTCTCTTTGAAAAATAATTTATAAATTTATAATTAATAATGGTTTTAAATTAAATATGGGGAAAAAAAGGTTTTAAATAAAAAATGGTTTGTGAATATTTTCGTATATTTAAAGAATTTTAATTTACATGAATTTTAAATTTAAAGGAAATTGAAAACAATTTTTTAATAACTATAATAACATTTTAATTTTTAATTATTTATTATAATAATTAATAACCTGTTTTTTTTTACTTCATTTACATTATTTATATATACTCTTTTCATATGAATTTGGCCCTTTTTGGATTTTGAACTAAATTGTGTTTTTCAAATCATGTAAGTTCAACTTCTAGGGTTTTAAGGGAAAGATGTATTGTAAAAAAATTTACCAAATTTATATGAAAAAAGATCAATTTAATTTAAAAAAGAGATCAAATTGATGTGAAAAGAGTGTATATATACATATTTCAACAAGGAAAACTATTTTTTTTAGAAATCAAGAAATTTAAATGATTGAATTTGGAAGTTTGTCCTCTAATTTGTTGCAAGAGCATACATTTAAGTCAAAGCTATTAATAAAAAAAATTGGTTCAGAGCCGACCTGTATATTTTAAGTACCAGGACAATTACCAGTACCATTATTTGATACTCAATACTTTGTTAAGTACCAGTATTACAAAGAATTCGATACTTACAAAATTTAAGTATATAAGTAAAAGAATGAAGTAAAATTTTTTGTAATTCCTAGAAATTAATTAAATTTTATGTTTAATTACTTTTGTATTTATTTTTTGATACTTAAATAATTTATGAGTAATTTATTACTAAGAAATACTTAAGTATCAAGAATTCAATTATTTTCCAAGTATTCAAGTATTTTGCAAATTCTCATGAATTTTTATTCATAAAGTTCTAGTAAAACTCATCCTTTATAAGTTTAAGTAATTCTGGTATTTGACTAAATAATAAGTAATGGTATTTACAACTGTCCTGAAGTACAATTTCACTCAGTACTAATCAGATTTAGTTCAGAGTGTATGGATTTTAGTTCCTGACATATTAAAATATTTGTTTATTGTTTAAAAGGAAATTTGGGGACTCTTCCTATATTTTACTATACGAAATTAAGGGCTTGTTATTACTAAATGTTCAGTGTTAATCAAAAAACCAATTCTTTAGTATCTATAGGTTTTTACACAGGTCTTGTACTATAGTATGTTAAACAGCAATTGATAATTTAGACAAAGTTTGATAATAATTAACTAGAAATTATTAATTAAAAAATATTTAGGATGATTTGATTTTGAATTTTGAGCAAAATTGCGGATTAGGTTTTCCAAACCATGTAAGTTCGGCTTCTGGGTTCCAATGGAAGGATTTATATAAAAAAACAGACCAAATTAATTTAAAAAAAGATCAATTTAATTTGTAAAAAGTCTAAATTCATGTGAAAAGAGTATATATATATACTTTGACTTCTAGTTTTAGGGGAAGAAATGATCAAAATATTATTTTAGCTATTCTATAGCTGCCCAGTTTCTCAAAATTATATAAAATACTTCAAAAATTTCCCATTAATTTGACCAGGGAATAATTGTTTGAAAGCTGTGGACCTAATCTTTTTAATCATTATTTTTTCATCTAATTTTTTTTTAATAAACAATCTATAGTTCGTTCTACTTAATGAAAATTATAAGATATTTAAATTATACATATATGATTCCCTATAACTTTTTTTTCACATTAATTAATATTTTAAGTAATTACCACATATTTTCATAATTATAATCAAAACCATGTGATGCAAAATTTTAAAGTGCATTTTCATTGTTATTTCATAGATGAAAAATAATATATATATTTTTTATTTTAAATTTCATTAAATATTAAAGTATTTTTTATATATATATAAATTTTTAATAATGTTAAAAACAAAAACAAAAAATAAACATAAATGATTTGTATTATAAATATAAAGTGCATTACAATATTTAAAAAATAAAAAAACACAATTTTTGTTGTTTTTTTTTGATGATTCCATTATTTTACACTTCAATCTTATAAGTTGTAGTATGAAGTTTTTAATACAAAATTTACAAAAGAATGTAAAAAAAAAAGGAAATTTATTAAAAGAACTTAAGATCTCTTAAAAACTTCTATTTTATTCTTTCATAAAACATACTACAAACTTTAGTCTCGAAGTGCACACCATTAACTTATAAATAAAGATACAAGAAAAAATAAAAAACCAAAAGTTTGCTTTTTTTTCTTCTTATTTAAATCCCTATTCCTATATATTTGAGATATATATATATATATACATATATATTTTATCCTGTCGTGATAAAATAAGGATTTCTTATTAAACATGAATGAAAGACTAAAAATTCCCCAAAGCGCAATATCTTTATACTATTTATATATGTACATGCATTCTCTGAAAAAAAAAAACTTTTGTTTTTATAAATTTATGTTGCATAACATAAGATAATGTTAAAAAACTTATTTTTAAAACAAAAAATAAAAATAAAACATATCATTAAAAATAAGAACATTATTTTTTTTTTTTATATCTTAATATTTATATTGAAAAGACTTTGAATTCTTAATGAAAAGTAAAGTTGGTCTTTCATTTTTTGATAGTCATGTCATAATTATTAATGTAGGCCGGGAAGATCATGTTTTTTTTTTAATTTACATTAATATTTTTAAACCAAGTCAGTCAGATTTAATATATTTCAGGGTAAGATAATATAGCTGAGGATTGGCAACTTGACTCTTTGTAATAATTAAAGTGTAAATTGTGAATTAAGAACGCCTAAAAATATGTAATGAGTCAAAATTAATTTCAAATTTAATCTCAGTGAATTTAATTCTAAAAATTTTTAATTTCATTCAACAAATTACTTACTTAAAATTTATAATCCACTTGATATGTTTTTTAAGTATTTAGATATTTATTTATAAAAAGCATGGCCTTTAAAAAATTTGAAGGCAATGCCAGCAATAGGATAAAGATTTAAAAGGCTTCTAAAACTTTTGAGAAAGCATAGATTTTAATATTTTTAAAAAAATTTAAATTAAAAGATTTTTAAATGATTTTCAGGTTAAATTTTAGTTTTAATTATTAATATTCAAAAATTTTCTTTAATTCATAGATTTATAGATTTGATACTTATACATTTATAGATTGGATAATATATCTTAACTCATAGATTTATAGATAGGATTAATTGATAAGACTCTCATTCGAAACTCATTTATATGTTTTATATATAATATACGACTGGTAACATTTGTTTATAAAACAACAAATTCCAGAGGAACCCCATATAAATATTAATAATAGAAGAAATAATAAAAACAATGTTTTAGACCTTCAAAAGTTTCAGAAATAAATCTTGAACAAAACGCTCATATAATATATTTCGAACTCATTAAAAACAAATTAAATTTAAATATGTCAAAAAAAAAAAAAAAAATCTACTTTTTTAATTTTTTTTTTTTATACTTATTTATAGTTTAAATTTATTTATTTGTCAGAACATCCCTTATATAAGGGATGTTTTTAGGTTTTTCTCCCCATTTTTTTTCTTTTTTAAATAAAAACAGTGTACAAAATTACATTAAAAATTAATAAATTTCGGATAAAATAAAATAGTCATGAAATACAAAACAAAAAAAAAAAAAACAAAGAAATAAAATTGAATTAAATCCCAGTCCCAACCTTCTGCATCAACTACCATATCCATCCATCCACCACTACTACCACCACCACCACCACTTTATATATATATATAATATATATATTTTCTTTTCTTAAATGCTTAGAAAAACATCTTCTTTTGGGTTTGTAGCAATTTAGAACAAAAAAACAAAGCCCTGATAAAACAATAACAACTTTAAATGCAAAAAAAAAAATAAAAAAATACCTTAGGTTACCTTAATTCATTTTTAAGGTAAGAAAAAAAAAAAAACAAAAGTACTGTTAGTCCCTTTTTTTTCAATTTTTTATTATATTTTCTGTATATTCTTATGTCCCCTCATTCTAATTGAATTTTTGATTTTGGTTTTTTGTTGGTTTTTTTTTTTTTTAAACAAATGTTATGCAAAATCATGGGAGTGGTCCATACCATCTACAAACATTTTTGTGTTTTTGTTTTTTTTTAACTATTATGTACATACATGTGTACCAAATATATAGATAAGTATATTTTGTATATACAAATGTATATATATATATATATATAATTGAAGTATACTTCAATATAACCATTGTGGTGATCTGGTAAATTGTTAAATAACAGTTAAATAATGGGAAGAAAGTACCCTTTTACAATTGCAATACAGCATCCATCCATTACAATATATAAAAGATTTTATAAAAATTTTGTAAAAAAAAAAACAGTTATATTGTCTTTTTTGAGAGTGAAGGTGTATGGTAACATTACAAAAGTTAAAAAAACATAAAATCTTTGCAGGATCGATGTCCCAAAGCACATCACAATTCTGAAGCAATGCATTTAAAATAATTCTTTGAACCCAAAATAAAGCTTTTAAGAGTTTTTCAATTGCAACTTTATAAATGGAAGTTAAAGGATGTGACTTCTGTATATAAAAATGTACATTATCGTGCATTACATATTGTGCAATACATATATAACTAAAATGGAGCACTGTTTCAATATTATCGAAAAATGTGGTAGTGTAGTGATAATCGCAGTATGAAAAAAAAAAAATAAGGATTTAAAAAATCAAATATGTTTTTTTTTCCAGAGTTTTTCTTTTCCCAAGTTTTTCTTCTCCATTTTTGTTTTTTCATTTTGTTTTTCATTGGAAAAAAAAAACAAGAGTTTTAAAAAAAAAAAAAAAAATTGTAAAAGATGGGATCATAACCCTGTTCCTTTTTTTTTTATCCTAAAGTTTTTTTATTTTAAAATAAAAGAAAAAAGGGGGAACTTTGATTTGATTTAAAGTTCTTATTTTTTATATTTTGCCTTCGGATTCTATCTTAGTTTGATAAAAAGTCTCATGTAGGGTTAAGTTCAACATAAGATGGAATAAGTATATTAGATATATATATATATATATATATATATATTTAAATATATGTATATATTTAGAGAATAAGAACGATATGGATGTTAATTTAATATTAAATCTGACGGTAAACATGAATTTTGTTTTTAGAAAATACATTTTTCATTTTTTATTGGATGTTTTTTTTTTTTTTTTTGAAATACAAATATACAAGAATCATTAGTTTTGTATATAAGTATGTATACAATGTTGTTTTTTGTTGGGTACAGAAAGTTGGATTTATTCTAAAAAAAAAAAAGAAATTGACTTTTAATCAAAATATATAATAAATGACATTGCATATTAAGTTTATTTATACTTGCATAAATCAATATTGTAAATAAAATACTCGTATATCTGGTTGAGTTCCTCCCTAAAAATTTTTTACCTTTTAAAGAAAGTAATGAACAAGTTACAACTTTTACAAAATATAAATGAAACACTTTAGGAAAGGTAGTGTACATCTTAGGACAGATAGTGTACAAGAAAGGCATTAGGTTCGTTCAATTAATATGGTATATCAATTTTGATCCTATAATGTGTTAGATGTAACTTATATCATGGATATGGGTCCAATTCTTCAACTTAAGTTGAACTTTTCTCTCTTTTCATAATATGTAATTATGTATTTATCTATTAATTGGAGGGCATAACTATATACTCTATATGTACAACATTTTTCTAAACCTTAATAATATAAAGTATATACATATTGTGCTCAATTATCTTCAGAACTTCTTTAAGGAAATATTTACATACATAGTTTATTTGTATTTAATTCTGTATTCGATTCTAAATATTTAATCTAACTTTGGTGTAATATTTGACATTATTTAAATATTGAAATATTAATATTATAATTATTAAATATACATTAATATTTGAAATAATTTAAACAACCTCATCTTAAGTGGAAAAAATTCCCATTTAACCAGCTATTAATAATTTGTGAAAATAAATTATAAATAAATAAATTAAAAAATAAGTTATAATTAAATAAACTTTCTAAAAATCGTGAAATTTAATAAAATTCGTTTTTTAAATTATATATTATAAAATATGTATTTGTTGAAAAAGCCGGTACATAAGTTGATAATATGTACATAAATACTTAGTAATTACATCCAAATAAAAAGAATGGATTTTTTTAACTTTTTATATGAAAATAAAATTTAAATTCAAAATGTAAATCATAAAAAAATATTAATTCTTTTATTTCAACCATATATTATGTATTTTATTAAACTTCAAACTATTTCAAAAAAAATATTGACAACGCTCCTGAAAATATGCATTAAAAAAATCCTTTGGGAATTCTGTCAAATATCAAGCCACTTTTAACATTAAATTGTAAATTACAATTTATAATTTTTAAAATCCTTAAAATGGTTATTCATTTAATCATTTTTTTTCCAATTACATTTGTTTCATTTCAATTTACCGTTATATTACAAAATTTTCAAAAAAAAAACCATAGCATATTCTTATTCCTTCATTTCATTCACAAAATGGCGTCCAAATTTGATAAAACAAAAAAAAACAAAAAAACAAAACTAGAGCACTAAATATACAAGGGGATAAAAAAGTCCAATTTAATTTGGAAACAGAATGGAATTTTTTTTGGAAATTGAAACAAAATCAATGAGATAAAAGAGCAAATAACGAAATTCCGAATGTTTCAAAAAAAATGTATGTTAAAATAAACAAAAACTAAGCAAAAAAAAATTATAATTTACCATTATTATAATTATTTTGCCCTTTACAAATTCATATACATATATGTACGTATACAAAACATATATAAATACAACATAATTTATTTTTGCCGACAATATTTTGTAAATGTATGGGTTTGTGTACATGATGAAAACCTACTTGAATTTTGTATACATACATACCTACCTAATTCGAATTTAAATGAAAAAAGTGTTCTATGTTTCAATTTCATTTTGTTTCAGAATCAATATACAAAAAGGAATACACCACAACAATATTCTTTTACGATTTAATACATTGAAAAAGCAAAAAAAAAAAAACTTGAACTCATTGATAATGATACGCATGCATGTATACAAAAAAAAAAAAAAATATAATTATAAATTTGTATGGGAGGGTGATGGAAATTTTTAATTTTCTACATTTATTTTTTTTTTTGAGAGATAAAATTGAAATGAAATGGAATGGAATTTTTATTTTATATGGTGGAATAATCATAAAACCAAGCCTTTTTTTTTTATATATTTTTTGCAAAAATTAAATTAAAGAATTCTTAAAGGAATTGTTCTAATTAAAAAAAAAACTGTTTTTCAGTTTTTACTGTTATATTATATTAAAACTGATTCCTTTAAGAGCTTATCAAAATGTTTAAAATGAAAATGTTTGCCAAAATTTTAAAACTATTTGTTAAGACATTTCAGAAACTTTCAACGAAATTAAAAGCTATAAAAAAAACAAGGGTTGTAATGAATACATTAAAATTACAGAAAAATAAAAACTATAAAACAACAAAAAGAAAAAAATATGAAAAAAAACAAATTAAATTAAAATCGATAATTTTCCGCAAATAGACATAAAACATAAGTTGAACAAGTGTACAAACAAAAAAGCGAAATAAAATAAAAAAACTGTATAATTAGAAAAAAATTAAAGGGAAAATTTAATTAAATAAAGCTACATAATATCATAAGCATATATATATATATATACATAGGTATATATTTAAAAAATAAGCATAAATTTTAACATTCAGAAAATTATATACATTTATATGTACATATAATGAATTTATAATTATATCGCATATATATATATATATATATTTATACATATATGAATATTAATTAATCCCATTTGGTTTAAAAAGTTTTTTTTTATTTAAAAGTATATATAATATTTTTTTTTTAATTAAGAATTTATATTATATATTTTTTTTATATACATATGTAGATAAATTTATATATATAAATGTGTATATATATGTTGATTTAATGATGATTTTCTTGTTAAAAAGACAATGTAATGTCCCATAACAGCAGTAAACTATAAATTAAGTACTGCTGTGACAGGACAATATCATTGGCATACAAGTTCTTCTTTCATATATCCTTTATTAATTTTATTAAGTTCAAAGAACATTCAACTCCAATATAATAAAGAAAATTTTGAATTTATAACTTTTATCCAGTTATAAAAATCGTTGCTTTCGTTTGTAAATCCATTTTTATTATTTTTTTTTATCAATACATATACAATTTAAGCCGCCGCCATAGTTATAAAATAAAAATGAATATAAAAAAAAAAAAATCCATAATAAAATAAAAATTTTTTTTTTAATCCTTACAAATTTTTTTTTAATTTTTTATATGTACAAGTATATATATTTATATAAATTATATATATATTTTTTTGTAAGCACTATATATTATTTTTTTTTTTTTGGAATTTTTTAATAATTCACTAGTTTTTTTTTTTCATATCTAATTTCCCAAATTTTTATTATCCTTAAAAATTTTGTATCCTTAAATTTTTTCATCAAAATTCTGAAAATAAGTTATCAAAAAAAAAAAAAAAAAATTATAATTTTGCTTCATTTAGATTTTAAATTCAGCACTTTATTCAGCTATAAATTATATTAAGATATTTATATATATATATTTTTCTATCAGGATAATCAGAATAATTTTCCATTGAATTTTTTTTTTTTTTTTGTAATATTTTTTTAATTTCTTACAAGAATTTTTTTTCATTCTTTTAAATTTTTTTTTTTTAATTGGTATTTTTTAAAAATTTTATTTTTAAAAGTGAAAAAATATTTTATTGGAAAATTTTTAATTTCAAATATTTTTTTATTGCTTTTTTTTTTAATATTTTAATTATATATATTTATTTTTTTTCTTGTGCAAAGTTATATTTTTTCCATAAAACTTTACCATGAGAAATAACACGAACGAAAATCAAGAGCTGACTGAGGTTCTTAGGTCACACTAGGGTAGATTTTCCCTTTTGTTCCAATATAGAAAATGAAGAAGAAAAAAGAATTTAAAAAAAAAAGAAAATAAATTTTTAATACATACAAAAGAAAAAAAAAAAAAAATTGCACACAACTAACATTTATAAAATATATAATTTTAATATATAGAAATATATTTTTCATATGTATTTGTTTAAATTTCCAATTGTATTTAAATTCTATCATCATCAACATCATCATTACCACCATTCACCCCAAATCAATTCCAGTTAGATCAGAATACAAAAACAAATATACAACAACAACAAATAGAAAAACAAAAAAAAAAACCAATAAAAAATTTCAAAAAAAAAAAAATAACATTAAAAATTGGGGGTGGAATATTTTTTAGAGTAAAAATTTTTCCATATAATCCAAATATCGGTTGTTCCTGTAACAGTTTTTTAGTTAGTTTTTTTTTTTTTTCAAAAAATATTATTGCATATTTGAAATGTATTTGTGTGTATTTTTGTGTATGTATTATATATATGTATATTAAATAATTTAGATTTTTTCAAAAATAAAATTTTTAGTAAGGGTTTCTTTTATTACAAAAAAAAAAAAAAAAAAAAAAAAAAACTACATGCTAAAATAATAAAATTTTATTTCGACGTCGTCGTTTAATTTGTAATACCGTCATCAAATACAACTGTGTGAATATTCGAAACCATTTTTTTATAGAGATCCTTTGAGAGCATATAATTAATGTATATACATATTTATATATATAATTTATATATATGTTTATGGCATATACATATATAAGTAAATACACTCATAGAAGATTTTAATTAATATAAAATAAACAATATGTAATATTAATATAGATATATGTATATGAGCATATGTATATGAAATTTAATTGATATATATAATATATATATTTCATATAAACATACATACATATAAAATATATACTAAATACAAATTTTAAATGATTCAATTCATAATATAACGGTAATATTTACAATCCATAATATAACGGTAATATTTACTATTCATAAATATAACGGTTAATATGTACTTACTTATAATTATGAATTTAATATGGATATGGAAAAACTATACTATTAATTTCATTTTATTTAAATTGAAAAAAAAAGAAAATTCTCATTAATTTTTCCCAAATTTAGATAGAAAACTCCAATACATTAAAAAAGAGAAAATTTTGAAAAAAAAAATAATAATTATCAAACTTTTACCGTAAAATACATTTTTGTACATTTGTATTTGTGAGCTTTTCTTTTGCTGTTTTTACTGTTGTATTATTTTTATTCAAAAGTTGAGGGATATAAATATAAAGTAAATAAGAATGTAAGTAAATATGTTTTATGTAGAAAATATATATATATATATGTATAAATAATATACAAATACTATAAAACACATGCAAACAAACACACATAATATCTTAATTTTTCAAATAAAAAAATATATTCGTTGATATAAATAAAATAAGTCATATTTATATATATATATATATATATTACACACATACGTATTGCGTATACAAACATATACATGTGTATATCTATGTAAAATAAATATTTGCAAAAAATATTAAGAAAATGAATAGGTATCTATAGAAAAAAAATTTTTTAAACATAAAAATTGAGTATAGAATTTGGTGTGGTCCTTGCTGATGACGGTACATTTTATATGTAAAGAAGAGTTTTCTGAATAACCAAGATACAAATTTTCATTACAAATATATTTTTTTTGGATATACATACATCGAAAAAAATTTCAAAATTTTGTAATTTGTATATTACACAAAAAAATTTGAAAAAAAAAGTGTTGATGCCTTGCTCCTGCCCAGTGATACCTGTCTGTTATAGTATCTTAAATGTTTAAATATTTAATTGTATCGAATAATAACGAATATACATGTATGTGTATATTTAAATACAACTTCCACCATTTCTATCATATTGTTTTTTTTTTTTAATTCAACTACCCATCACCCATCACCCACCTCACCACCTCCCATTTACTTTTGATCTTTCATCTTCATTCCTTTATACATGTTTTACTCCTTTTTATAAGTATTTTTTTTTTTGATATTTTTTAAAATGTTTCTTCTTCTTTTGGATGGTTGATAATATGATGCTGTTATAACTGTTTGTTTGTTGCCGCTTTTAATATGTACATATGTACAACATAATATTATAGTACATTACAGCATAGTTATTATATGAACAATTCCGGCGTTTTAAAAATCATGTTATTTCTATATATATATATATTATATCTTTATGTATACTTATACGCAGATGTATAAATTGTATACAAAAATTTGTATTTACTTTATATGCATCCTTTTTTTTTTTTAGTATGCGGATTCTTCTTCTTGTATACTTATATTGACTTAAAAAAAAATATCCTTTTTTTGTTTTTTAGTTAAATGAATGTATGTATGTATGTATGTAAGTATGTTTGATGTTTTTTTAGCTGTACTATTTTCATATTTTTTTTTTTGCATTTTATATATACGGTTAAAAAAAAAAAGGCTAAAAATATTTACTTAACTGTTTTAATAACAGTGATTTTATATTTTAATATATTCACATGTTTATTTTGAATTCTTATAACAGAGATTATAAATATTTACACACACACACATGACTTGACAATTTAATTCTTTTGTTTTTTTTTTGTTTTTTAATGTTTGATTCTCAAAAGAGAGTAACTTGGAACTTTTAAAGACAAAACTTCAAAATAAAAAAATTGAATATAAATATGAATGACAATTCGACAATATGGTTTTTATAAGAAGTAATAATACACCATTTTATACATTATACCGTTATATCGTTATATGTAGTTGCACTTAAAAAAAAAAAAAACACTATTCTCTATATTTGTATAGAATAAATAGAGCGAAAATATGAAATTGAATGAATGAAGATACAAAAAAAACTGGTTTTTGGATGATTAAAATAAATATATTTGAGAATAAATAAGAATTCTTTGCATTTAACATAAATATATACAAATATTTTATGTAGGTTTATTTTATATATATATATATAAATTTAAAAATTCATATACTCTTTGTATATACAGTGAAAGTTCTCTTAGCCGGACGTTCTTCTATACGGATATCTCTTTAAGACGGATAGTTTTTTCAAAACCAATTCATTTTTTAAATTTTCCATACAAAACCCATTCTTTTAACCGAACACTCTAATAACCGGACGCGGACACTTAAATCATTCTTTAAATTTCAAAAAAATCTCCGGTAAACGGACACTTGTAATTTATGAGCAAACTTTTTTTATTTAATGTAAGTAATATGGTATATATACATTCAATCCAAGACAAATTTTGTATTTTAATTTACTATTATATTATATTTATTTAAAGTACATATTAGAATCCATTCCATACATAATTGGATTTTAATAATATTATGTATGCCTAATACATAGAGGTACTTTTTATTGCTTATTTTTTAAAAGGTTCTGATCAATGAAGAGAGTATGTATTATTAATAAGATGCAAATTCGCTCCCTTAAGAATCAAAAATTTTTACATTTTTTAAAAATAATACGTATTAGGTTTATTAGGTGTATTACACATACGATTTAGGTAAAGTTCACCAGTTCTTGAACAATTGGAAACTAAAACCTACAATGAAGTCTTAAAAACTATTGATAGTTTAAAAAAATTTGCAACATTTAAAGAGGATCTTACAGCATTCCAGTTTATAAAAAACTTAGAAACACATTTCAAAAATAATTTTTTTAAAAATTGACTAGAAAAAAATACGGCAGTTAAAGATTTCAAATTTTTTCAAAAGACTACTAATTCTTAAACTCTGAAATGGAAGATGTATGTAATTTAAAGAAATAATGCTAATCTGTATTGAATTTATTGAATTTTTGTTTAATTTTTTGTAGTAATTTTTATTTTCTTTTGTTATTTAGTTTTTATGTTGTTTTACCTTTATAATTTTACCCTTGAAAAAACGTTATTAAAAAAATTTATAAAGAATTTAAGAAAAGTTATAAAATTTTTTTTTCTATTAACCGGACAGTTCCCATAAGCGGACGAAAATTTTAGAACCGTGAGTGTCCGTTTATGAGAGCTTTCACTGTATATATATATACCAGTATATTACCATCGAATTCTGTACTCATATAAATTATTAAAAAGGGGATAATGTACAAAAAAAAACATATAATTATGCTTTAATGTAAGGAAGACAAAAAAAAAAACTGGGTTAAAACAATAGAGAAAGAGTTGAAGAAAAAAAAAACAAACAACGAAGAGGTAAAATAAAAAAAAAAAAACAAAAGAAAAACATTTATAATAAATAGAATAAAAAAAAAACAAACAAAGAATAAAATAGAATATATTTATTTAAATTTAAAATTTGAATGTACTTAGCCTATATTTTAAGCCTATTCTATTTCTATTTTTTTTTTTATATTTTTCTTTTTTCTTTCCTCTTCCTTTTCCTTTTTTTCATATTTATTCATACAATTTTATTTTTGTTTTTTTTTTGTATTTTTAAAATTTTATTAGAGCATGTTTTTAAGAATAGGTAGTACTTATTTTTATATTTTTATTCTTTTTTTTTAAAAAATCTGGTAAAGCATTATTTTTAGAAATCAGGATTTGAATCCGAATTAATAAAAATAAAAAATCTATTTATATTATCAATCATGGCCTATAATGTTTTTATAATAGTCATGGCTTGTTTCATGAATATGGCAATATAATTGATAGGCTGTCAATTCATATAAAAGAGTTTATAAAAATGGAAATGTATCTATCTTTTAATTGAACTTGCCTGCGTCTATGGCTTTATTTTTCATTCTGTCAGTTAGTGATACATTTATATTAGAAATCTGACCATAAATTTCATTTCAGCAATTTACTTTTTTATATTAAAACACTTTTAAATGCAAAAGATCTGCCATCAATTTTTGGTTAATGAAAATTTTCAACATTTTAAGCTTAAGTTTCTTATACCAGCAATTTACTTTTATATTAACACAGTAACAAATTCCCAAGATCTACCTTCAATTTTTTATTTTCTGCATTTTAGGGGGCTAGTACTACTTTAATAAAAGTATATATTGAAAAAAAGATTTTTATTTTATTTTTTATTTATTTATTTATTTATTTGTAGTACCAGACAATAGTAAATATTGCCTGATAACATTAAACCTTTGCCTATTTGACATTTGGTTCTCTTATTAAATTATTTTAATATACACTACATTTTTTATTATATTCTTTACATAAAATTCTAAATCATAAGATATATAAACTAATATATCTTATGATTTAAATTAAATTGTTATTTCATTTATTTTATTTATATTTATTTAGAGTGGCACATGCCATTCCTGTTCAGGTGTGGCAGATATTTATACATATACAATTGTTATAAGTAACATTATTTATTTTTTTTTTATATATATCATATATATATATATTTTATAATTAATCGGCTTATCCGGTCGCGGCTCAATTATAATATTTTATAATACATATAAATAAGTAATAACTTGATTACGAAAATCACTCTAATTTTTAGAGCTTCACGACACTACTATTTTGAGCAACTGAATCCTTGCAAACACATGTCCAAAATATTTTTGATTATTTATTGGATTGTATTAAACCAAAAAATTTATTACTTTTATATAGATATTAAAAAGTTCAGAAACTATATAAAAATGTTTTGATGGCTGATAACCGGTAATTCTATAACTAAATAAACTTTTGAATGAAATATTAACTTTTATTTCGGCTACTTATATAGGTTAGTTTTTTTTTATTCACATTATAACTATTGTCTGTTGCAGTTTCTTAAATGCCGCAAGTTATGCCTGCGTCACAGCACATGTTTAAATATGAATTACCTACGCATATTCAGCTTTTAATAAAATAATGCGTACATTTATCTTAATGCGTTTATTTAAAACATATGTACTTTCATATCCTTCAATGAAAATACGAATGTATCTAATTGGCATAGTGGAGTTTGCAGGACATTGAAAGAATATATATTCTTTTCAAGATTTGTGAAATCTGCATTTTTAACTAAAGTGTCTATTTTAATACCTTTCTTCCTCACTCGTGTGATTTAAATCCATAAGATTTATATCTTCAAAGTAATTAAACTTTTCAACAAATATGGATGGAGTCTTATTATATACTTTTATATGAATTTGCTTGTGTCTCTGGGTTTTTATAATATTAAATTCTTATTAAAGTGGAAATTTTTTGAAGAACTTTTAAAATGCGGCATAAAATGTATATATATATAGATATTTTCTATAATTATTTAAAAATAAAATTAATTAATATTTCTTTAATTATATATTAATAGAATACTTTTCAATTTTATTGCTTATGATATGATTTAATTTTTTAAACAAAGTTAATAAGTTTGGAAACAATTTAATAGATAAAACTCATCCTTTATGACGAGGAATGTCTATTGTTTATATTAACAATATAGCTATAAATTAAATTACAAAATAAAATACCAATATTCGCTAATTTATAACTAAAAATATAAAAGAAAAATAAAAAACTAATTGAAAATTATATGTTTATATAAATTATTATACCTTGTATAAAAATAATTCTGTGGTATTTAATATTGTTTACCACAATATGACAATTATAATAATTGTATTATACATATAATATATATATCGTATCATGTAATAAAATTTTTGATTGACTTTATATCAATACATCATAATATAATAACCTAAAACTAATAATTAATATCAATCATATATGAGTGTATATTATCTAGAAGTATAATAAAAATAATAATCAAAAATAAAATAACTTATCATCATTGAAATATATATATATATAGTATATACGTATATGGTTTTTTTAACTTTATTATTTATTTAGAAATTTATTCATTCATAAATACGAAAACAAAAAGCCAAAAATCAATCATAATTTAATATAAAATTCAATATTATATTTACAAATTGGGATACTATAGTACTTTTGCTACAGTTGATTTTTAAAGGACATACTCGTATAGTATATGTTTCTATGTATATGTGATGTGGACATATATGTAATTTATTTTATATACGAATTTTAGTCTATATATTGTAAAAACTGTAATATTGAATTTCGTATATAATCGTTGATTCAATAAATTGTATGCATTAAAATATTCAAAATTTAAATGCATACTTTTAGGAGTTTAAATAAATTTTTCAATTTTATATATTTAATTATATATTATTTTTATCTTTAGTGCAGTTTTTGAACATAATTATAAAATGTTAAATAAATAATCAATAAATTAATTTTATTATTATTATATATAACTATTAAAATACATAGTTAACGAACAAATATTAAGTTAACAAAAAAAATTTAACGAACCACTTTAATTCACAAGTACTATAACTTGTCACTTCAATGACTAATAATTTTTCAAATTTATTAATAATCTGAATCTGACCGATAGCTCAGTGAATAAAGTGACGGCTTTTCAATCGAAAAGTCTCGGGTTAAAACCCTGGGCGGATCATATTTAATAAAAAAAGTATGTATATAATAATAGTTTAATAAGAAATCCAAATGCTAAATGGGCAAAAGACTATCACAATATCTGGCAATATTTACTCCTATCTGGTACTACAAATAAATAAATAATAATCTGCATACATACACTAAATATCCACAACATACTAGGTATATAGTTCTGACAAAGTCTTTTTCACTTTGAGTTTAAATTAACCACAGGATTTAAATATTTTATATTCCAGTTCTTTCGAAATCCTTTCAATATTGGTCTAATTAAAGCTTCAAATACATTTTTATAATTGCATTCTAGTTTGATACTCGCAAATGTAATATTTCGAATTATATGAAATATAAGTTCAACGATTATAGCATTTAAATGGCCTAGAAATTGCCCCAAGTATCAATTAAACATAAAATTATCGAAATAATATAGACCTACAAATATTATAAAAAACTCAGCGACTTTCCAAAAATCCACGTTTAGTAAAATAAAAAGCAATCAAAACTAAATGAAATATGTAAACAACTTTTTAACACATTTTTTACTCATAAAAAAAATTGAAGTTTATTAAAAATGAATCATTATCACTATGACACAAATATTGTATACAAAGAAAAAATAAATGTCAAGTTGTTCTAATCGTTCAACTTAGTTTAATACTATAGTAATATGGAAATCAATTGAGTGGTATTAGTTAAAAAAAAAAGAAACCAAAAAAGATGAAACCTAACAAGTGTTAACCCAATATTTTGTTTTTAATACACAACATAATAAAAAAAAAAAAAATGTTAACACTAATTAGATAAAATTGAAACCACTTCAAAGAAATTGAAAAAAAATAAAACGAATAAAATTTAAATGTTAAAAAAATTCCTTTGAATTCTTTATTTAGTGTAACTAAATATAATAAAATTTTACTACCCCCCTCCCCACCTAACTTATTAGGCAGAGTAAAATATAAATTAAAATGTACATACACATTATTTTATTCAACTATACAGTTAATTTAAATTGTGAGTATTGTGCTAATGTATAATAAAAGAAATGAAATTACTAAAAAGGTTCAATCATTTATAACTTTAATGTATAATTTAGACCAAATGTCAATTTTTGACATTTAAAATTTATTTTGTTACGCAATTCCATTTTTTTTTTTAATATTACAATAAATAAACAAATTAACTAAGTATATTATAAGTTTATTTTGGCTAATGTCAAAGCTGAATAACAATAACTGAACTTTTTGACAGCTATGCTTGAATTGATCTGACTTTTTGACAGTTGATTGAATTGAGCTATGTTCAAAGGCAAATAATGATAATTGAACTTTTTGACAGCTTAATTGATTTCAGCTGGAAGTAATTTTAACTCAAAATTGAAGATGAAAATAATAATCCCCCATAATTGGAGGATAGCTTTTCATTATCCATTAATTGTTATTTTTAATTTGTTCTTACATTAAAATTTTATCGTAAATGTGACATAAAATCATTTTTGATCCTATTTAAATAATGGAAAATATCAAAGAAGAAATCAGAAAACAGCTCTGAGAGATTGTGCATAAAGTGACATGACACTATAAAGGATATTCAACGTTATTTTCAACTATTAATACATTTTTATTCAGTTTTCATTGTGTTTAACTGTAAATTGTGACCAAAATGTAAAAAATACTTTTCGAGTTGCAAAAACGAATATTATATTTAAATATTTAGTATAAAAAATAATTTTAATTTTTTTAATTTAAATATTATTAGCACGCCTTTATTTTATTTAATTTTTTTTTTTTTTTGAAACAAAAGGATGTCATTTTTCTTTATACATCTACATTAACAACTGAAATGACATGCATATATATATATATATCCTTGTAATTTAATGATATAAAAAAATAAAATAAAATAAAAAATATAATAATTTTTTAATTCTCTAGTCGACCATCCCTTTGGGGTTTTAATTTTTTTCTGTTTTTTTTCATTATCTTTAAATATGCTTTTATATATATATATATATATATATATATATATATTATTAAATGTATATACAAGTATATGTATAAGTTGCATACATTATAAAAATTAATAATATTATATCAGAATATTCACAATGAATGAAAAACTAACAAACAGACAAACAAAAAACTATTCACCCCTTTTTATTAATTATATTTTTTTTTTTTTTTATTTCTCAATTCTTTTAACTTTTTGTGTATATTATGTGTACGTGAATGTGTTTGTGTGGATCAATTTAAATTACATATATTTTCATTTTATATTTGTTTTTTTGTTTTTGGAAATTAAAAAAAAAAACTCCATATAGTACATGAGAATATATATATATATTATATACATACAAGAATTAAAATAGAGTATATAACATGCGTATGCATATATTTAACCTTTTGCTTTTATGTTTTTTGTTTGATACATATAAAAAGGACATTTCGTGTTAATAACAGCGATGCTCTTATGCGATTTATTTATTTTTTCTTGTATTGGTTTTATTTTATTCTGTAGTTTTTTTGTTCCTTATATGGGACAATCCTTTGTTTGCTGTTGTAGTGTACTAAAGAGGATTAGAATTAAAAAGAATATTCGCAGATACAACAAAATAATTTGTCCCCTTCTTTCTTTGTACTTAAAGAAATTATGCAGGTTTAAGAATATAACGATGTTATTTTAAGTTTTAGATTGCGAAATCTATATAATAGTATTAAATGTCAAATTAAAATGATTGGATCATTATACGATCACTGTATAATTTTTTTTTAATTCTTTTTACAATCTTTTAAGGAGTATAGAACATTTGCAAAGCCTTTTATACTATAGGCTTCAGTTTTTTTATCTATTATCTGACGCAGGAGTTATATAAATTTTTATATAATCTTTACTTATAAACTGTATAATTAAAAAATTTTACGATTTTCTTTAAATATTAGATATGATCTAAACAAAGTTTGAACCCAATACATTCCACTTCTGAAAGGTAGGTTTCTTAACCACTACGCCTTTGTATTGGTCAATAAGTAGATGCTACAATTATATACACCCATTTAATTAATTCTCTATCAATTCGTTTCATACTTGATTTATTTATTATCAACTTATGATTAAAAATCAAGCTGTTTTCTGTTAATTCGGAATCGACTCTTCAGTTAGACCAATTTAACCCTAGCAACTTTTCAAAGAGTTTTCAGGACTCACAAAATTTTATGTGAAATAACGAAACTTAAAAGGGGTATAAAAAACCCCTAATGAATATTTCATTGTAATGTGATTATATTTACCAACAATAAACTCATCGTATTCGATTTCTTACTAAAGTATTTAAAGGGTTAAATCATTTTTTTATTGTTTCATATTTCAATTAGGTTTTAACCCAATTTAGTTATTTATTTATTAAAAAAATTAACTTTTTACTTAACTAATACAAATTTTACGTTTAACATTTGTTGATTCAAATTTATTTATTTTTTTTATATAGGTATTCATTTATTTCAATTGAGATTTTATAAAAATTTTTAAAAAAAAAACACATTATTTTGTATATATATATTTCATGCCATTTAGTTAAAACGTATAAATATTTGAAAGGAAGAAGGAAGGAAACATTTCATAGCTAATTATCATATTATATAGATAATATATTTAAAAAATGAACATCTATATTGTTTCAGTTAAAATGTACAACCATAGTAACAAGAGTATTTGAAAAAAAAAAAAATTTTTTTTCAGGGTAATTCAAATTCAGGAAACACACCTTTTTTTTTTTTTATTTCTTTCAATACATGTAAATTTTTTCTTTTTTATTTTGTTTATAAAAGAATAACATTAAATGGATATTATAATAACACACAATATATAGAGATATTACTTATTATAATAAAAAAAAATATTATGTAATAATAAATATAAATTAAATCAATTTTTTAGCACGATTTTATCCGCGCACTATATATATATGCCTTCTGTTAAAGTGTTAATTTTAGAATTAAACAGTAAAACTTTTGAGTATATTTAACTTTTAAGTAATATTCACGGTGCAGGGTCAGAACTCCCAAAGTCATAAGTCCTTTAGAGATTTATGACCCGCTTTGTGGGACTTATGACTCATAGCAGTGAGCCTTAACTCCCTAAGGAACTTATAACCCCGGTAATTTTGATTCAGCGTGGTCATAACTTCCTTTTACAGTTCTTAGATTAAAAATTATTATTAATATTTAAAAAAATATTAATTTTAATTATATAATATCAGTGACCGGTACACATTTTGGGGCTGGATTCGAAATCAGAGTATTTCCTTTTTCCAAAATTAAGAAAACAACCAAAATTTTATATTTAAACCACATTTTGAAAGGCTATTTTATACATGAATTTATAAATACTCTGGAAAAAGAGTCAACTTTGATTTTTAACAAACCTAAATATGCTTCCTAATATTGTATACATATTGTATAGTAAATACATATTGTTGTACATCTAATATTTTGCTTATATGTATATATTTTTGTATTATCATACTTTAAATTATAAAAATCAGAGAAGACTTTTAGATTTCCTAAAGAACTTATGCCCCACGTAAATATTTTAAAGTGGGTCATAAGTCCATTAGGGTTTTACGTCCCACTAAGTGAGTCATAAATTCTTAAGGGACTTATGACCCTGGGAGTTCTGACCCTGTACCAATACTCACATAAAATTTTACAGTGATGTTCAATTACTTTCTTTAAATATTGTGCAACCAAATAAATAATCTGATAGAATCTGTGAACACACACACATAGATTAGTAAGTTTTTAATTTCTATGATCAAATCAATGATCTATGCCATTGTAAAATCTTCATAGAATCTATTTACATAACAGTCAAACTAAACCAAAAACGACATCTGAATATTTTTTTTCTAAAACTATACTGAGTAACAAAAACTTGAAGTGCAAGGAGTCATAAGTTCAGTGTCTCTTATTTGATGTATTCAATGTTACAAAAATGTAATATACATAAAATGACAAACCAAAAAGTAATTTCACATTATATGCTTAATATAAAAAAAAAATACATAATAGTATAAATGAAAATAAAATCAGTTTTATTTTTGCACAAACAAGCTGGTTGATTTTTTTTTAGCAACATGTTAATTTTTTTTGTTATTTTTTTGTAACTTGTCAACCCTATTACAGGTTTATATATAAAAACTCTTTAATATTAATGTATTCTATCTGATGTGTGTTTACATTTTCTCATATGTTTGAATTTTCTATATTCAGATTGAATTAGATGTCCTTTTTTTTCAATATTTTTTTAAAAAAAATTTATAAAAGGACATTTTATACATGCAATTTAATCTTTAAAATTCTGTAAATTTTATAATTACAAAACTTGATTGTATAGTTAAACTTAATTTAACTTCAATTTGAAAATGAAATGAAGTTGAATTAAGTTTAAAATTTAAATAGGAATAATGGGAAATAGGGTTTTGTGGTGTAAAAACTAATATAAAAAATTGTATTTTTTTTGGAAGCTGAAACAAGTTTTGTAAAAGCTTGACAACAACTTATTAAGCTTAAGTACTATATCACGTAGAATTTGTTATTAAAATCAGTTGTAATTTAAGAATAGTATAGGACAGAAGCAGTAACTTCCGGTTCCAAAAAAATTATTTTAATGAACTGAGTCCTGTACTTCATATTAAATAGAATCTTTAAGAACTGATATTTTGATTACAGAAATCATAAAAGTAAATTAAATTTAATTTGCCCTTAAAATTATTACAGCTTCAAGCCTTATATTAAGTCCAAACATTGTGAACAATCAAAAATGTGGTTTGGACACTCGAAAGTGTTACAAGTTGTAAACTGAACTATTGTCTATTGGTAATTGTACAACCATCATATATTGCTCCTTATTCCACTAAACGTATCTTATTCGAAATTGTCATCTTATTCATCTTATTTTTTCTTTGTTACTTTTCAAGTAATTCAGACACCCTGTAAAATTTATATAAACATGTACAATATACATAATAATAATACAAAATAAAAATAAAATATGTATATAAATAATAAAAATTTAATGTTCTTAATGTGTTTCAGTTATTTATTTTTATTTTTTTTTTTTTTTGTAATATGCTGTTTTCTGTAATTTATATACATTAGACACCCGTGGCGCCAACTCTATCTTTTCTAATTATTACAATTTTTTTTTATTTGTATTTTTTTTTTTAATTTTGTTTCATTTTATTTCACCTCAAGAATAACTTTATAAAATGGAACAAAAATACAAATAAAAACAAAAAAAGTAAGAAAAAATTCCCGGGTTATTACCTTCTTACCCAGATTTTAACAGGACACACTTATATACCATTTTTTTTTTACATCATCATAAATATACATATATAATGTACTTATATATTAAAAATTTTTACAAAAATTTGTGAATTATTATGTACTTTTGTACAATTTAATATTAGAATGATATATATATATATATATGTATAAACATATATACATTACAACATGTACAAATTTAATATAAATTTATATGTATTTATTACATATAAAGTTGTAAAGTACTTTATGGGAAAAAATCTTTTAAAAGCCTTTTTCTAACATGGCATAATATTTTTTTTGTAACTAGTTTTTCCTTACAATAACAATTTTCGTTTTTCATTTTGAAATTATTGAAAATATTTGCTTATGATAAGTTTATTTACCCCAGCCCTCCTCCCCCCTCCCCTTTTATAACTTTAAGTTTTTTTTTGTCTGGTTTTTACTACAAAAAAAAAATTAAAGTTTTCTACTTGTATAAATATTTGCTTTCAAAATTTTTATTTCTTTTGTGTTACTATTCACTTGCACGTGGTTATGATTTTTTGTTTTTTTTTTTATTTTTTTTTTTTTTTTGTTTTACTTACATTTCAATTTTTCAACTTAGTTTTTTGACTCTTTGTTCTTTTTTTTTAGTTCTTTGTTATACAATTCTCCCCCTTTCTAATATACAAAAACAAATATTCTGCGAACATATTTTAAAGGGTATATCAACTTCGCATAAGACTGAGGGATCCTCAGGCAATATCATTGATTTTTCTTTAAAATAGTTTTTTTAATACTTAGTTTTTTTTTATTTAACTTTAATTTAATTTTGAATCGAGCTTAATAAAATTTAGTATTGTATTTAAATATATTGAATTGAATGTAATATAGAAATTTCATTAAAATCTTAAATATTTGTAAAAAAAAAAACTATAAGTAAGGGTATAAAGTATAGGTTATTACAAAAGAATATTTTTTAGCATTTGTGTTAAACTCCCATGGGTTAATAAAATTCATTTAATGCCTTGTTCACATAAACATGATTTCCTGATTCTTGATTTTATCTTAATTTCAAATGTCATTATAAAATAGTTGACATAAAGATGAATTTGCCAAATTAAATTACAGATTAGTTTTTAGTAATTACATTCGCCGTAATATAAATATAATAATATAAATTCGGCGAATATCTTCAAATGTCAAATCATCACACAATTTAATATTTAACCTTGTCTACACAAGCTTGTAAATATATTTTGGGGAAATGAAATACTGTGTGACGTCAACATAAATCAAAAATTTATTTGAACTTTTTTTAAAATATAAATTTAAAATTACTTTCAGTGAACAAACTTGTAGATTAACTAAAACTTGTAAGTTACTAACAAGATTTGATTATTAAAAGGAAATAAAAAGGTCCTAAAGAAAATTATTTTAATTTTAAAAATTTTTATAAGTAGAGTTTTTGTAAGTCAAGTTAGAGTAGAATTAGTTAATATCTTCTTTTACTTAGTTTTTTTATAAAATTTTTTTTAAAAAACACAACAAGCTGTTTAGATTTTTTAGAATTTTTAAAAAACCAGTTTATTAAGAAGCCTCTAGAATTGGAAAAAACTTTTTGAAATTGAAAAAATTAGTTCAATATTGAAAAGTTGAAACTAAACTTATTTGTTAAAATTTATTGAGGAGGCCTCTCGTTGCTGCAGTTGTTAAGTATTTGGCTTATTAACCGAGGAGATTGGTGTTCGATTGCTGTACGGGACATTAGATATTAAATTAAAAAAAAAAATTGTAAAAAAATTTGTGTAAGCATTGGTATGCATTTGTTAATACTTTATATATGTTATTAGACTTGAAGTACTTACATTGACTAGAAAAGCTCTTATCTTGACTTAACTTTGTTTGAGTTAAAGTGAGTCTTAAGTATGAATCAAAATTGATTAATTTATTTTACTAAAACGAATGTCCTGAAAATTAAAACATATGATGAATCTAATTCTGTAAGTAATAATATAATGAAATATTTTTATAGTAAAATTTTATATTGAGAAAAAAAGATTCAGATTCCTACTCTTAAGTTTACAATAAAGGTAACATATTTATATAAAATTATTATTTATACATATACGTACTTTAATATTTTATCATTCTTTGCTATAAGCAAGTAGCAACAGTATATAAAAAAAAATTACTTAAAATTTATTGAATTGATTTTGTTCATATTTTTTTTCATATTTTTTTTATGGTTTGGTCTCGAATTTAATTTCAATTTGTATGCCTAGAATATAAAAATATTAAAAATATTTGTATAGAAAATTATTCAAAGGACATCGTCGTGTTTTTTTCCCTTTATTTCCATCCTTACCAATTTAAGTTGTTCCATTTTTCTTGATGTCTTATTTTTCTTAAAATATTGAATTAATATTTAAAAAACTACTATTCAAAAATTGATATTTCGTTTATAATCCTTTTTTTTAAGTTCCTGATTTGTGTTCATTAATATAATTTACGCTTTTTATTTTGTTTTATACCGTATATTTTAATTTTTACAATCCTTTTTGGTAAATGACTTATTTATTTGTTTGATTTTCTAAATTCCTCATTTTAAAAACTTCCAAATTTAAGTAATTTGAAGGTAGCCGGACTAATGAAAAAACTGTTAATGTGTACTTACTTATGTACACTTATATATATACACGTTTAATACATATTCATTATGTTTAAATAAAACAAGATCCAAAAAAGTGGTATTCTAGATAAGTCGCCTATAAATATGCTCCGTTCAAAACCAGACATTCATAAATGATAACCATTTGATTCCACTTCGTTACAAGGTTATTGCTAGTAATTAAAGGCTTATTGTTGGTTATAGAAGCATGTAATTGAATTAAATAAAAAATAACGAACAGTTTTTATTTGTAATTATATGCCACAGATATGTTTGAGCAAAAAAATGGTCTTTAGGATTTTCATTTCATTCGGGAAATTTTATGTAAATTAGAAACTGGAAACGAACTTTAATAATTTATATAAATTAGAAGGAAAGTTTTTTTAAATTCCTATAATAGCTAGTAATAATTATTAAATGGAACGGATTTTTATCCGTTTTAATTAATTGAAATTCCTTATCATAGGTATAAATTCAAGGCCTGTTATAAAGAAGACATGGAAATGAGGTCTGTTAGAGAATCTTAATTTTAGCTTGTTAATTTTTCTAGTAACCATAGTTACCGCGTTATTTTACATAATGCAACACCCTTTTTATATATTATTTCACTTACCCTTTCAGCCAAGTCTAGGTTTAAATTCAAGGCCTGTTATAAAGAAGACATGGAAATGAGATCTGTTACAGAATCTTAAATTTAGCTTGTTAATTTTTCTAGTAACCATAGTTACCGAGTCAGTTTAGATAATGCAACACCCTTTTAATTTACTATTTCGCTAACCCTTTCAGCCAAGCCTATTTATGAACAAAGGAATCCCTGCTTATAGACTTTTGTTACAAATATATTTATTAAATTTAAAATACTTTAGTTAGTACTTATCTCACGTTTAATTAATTTGTAATAACTGTCACAGTTTATTAATTGAATTGGAAAAATTTATAAAATTAGATATACTTATTTATAAAGTAAATACGTACGTAATTACAAATAAAACGCATGTTTTTCCATATGTTTTTATTTCTGTAACATTTTTATAAGTTTTTTTTTTTTCTTTTATGTCTAACATTTAAAAATAGTTTTTGAATATAAAAATTAAAAACAAATATCCTAGAGTTATTATTAAATATAATAACGATTATTTTGCCTCCCTTTCATTTACATTTTGTATAATGTATAACGTTCTTGTATTGCAAGCGGCAGATACAAAACAAAAAAAAAAAAAAAACAAAAAAAAACCTACTAAACAGGACACTTTGTTTTTTTTTTTTTTTTTTTTTTTATAGTATATACGAGTATAATATATAAATAATGGTGAGATACTTTTAGTTTAATATGTATATATATAGTCATAACAGTTAAATAATAACGCTGGAGCCGGGTAGCAACTACATTAAAACAACAGCGACGATAATGGTTTCTTTTTGTTTTACACTTATTTTTATTTTTATATTAGTTTTTATTTTTAAACCCCCCAGCGACTCAACAAAAAAAAAAACAAAAAGCACAATAAAAATTATTTAATGTAATATGAGTACAAAAATATGTATATATATATACTATACACACATATATATATAATTTTTTGAATGAGCGATATAAAAAAAAAAACGCTAAAAAAGGACTAAACAGAGTTCAGAGCGCGTATATATATATAAAGTTGTATATAAAGTGTGAGAAAAATTGGGTAAACATATAAAATTTTCACCATTTTATCTCAGTATAAAATTACAAACATTTATAAAAATTGTTGTTTATATAAAAATATTTTATATTTACATTATTTATAGTATACATATGCTTATATACTTGTTACTGTGAAATTATGAAAACCTAAATCATATTTCAATTAAACCAATGGGTTGTATTTTAGTTTAATTGTTTGTAATATATATATATATATATGTATATGATATACCATAGACTAAATATATGATCAGTTTCATACAAACATTTAAAAGACTTTATAAAGCTGCAATTTCTAGTTTTTCATTTTAAATATTCTGAACTACTTCTAAAATTTATAGTCTGGCTTCAAAAATGTATGGGCTGGCACCAAAAATGGTTATACATTATAATAAGATGTAAAGAAAGATTTTATTTGAATTTTCTATTTGATTTAAAAATATTAATAATAAACGCAGTTATAATGGATGCGTACCTTTAAGAGGTAAAAAAAAAGTAGCTAAAGAGTAGCTGGGAATAGTTTGTAAATGAAACGCTACAATTTTTGTTAACGAGTAGATAGAACATATGTTATAAAGTTTTTATTGTCATTCATATATATTTGACATTTTAAAATTATCTGTCATATGAGAAGTTTATTATATTTAATTTATTTATAAAATAAAGTGAAAAAATTAAGATTTATATAACTGATTTTTATATAATTGAAATTATTTAAAAATAGAAGAAGTAAGTTCTTAATGATTATCTAATAAAAAATATATGATTTAACATAACCTATTCAAGTGAATATCCATCTATTAAGAAAAATTTAAATTAAAGCCATCTACCGGAATTTTTTTAATTATCTACTACTACATCATCTACTTTTTCTCAAACGCTGCTGAAAGTAGCTGAAGGTAGTAAGAGTAGTTTACTCCTGATAAAGGAACGTAAGCATTACAATTACAGTTATTTTATAAAACTGATTTAAAATCATCAAATGGTAATTAAAAATTTCGAAAAAATCACGTAAAAGTTATGTATAGAATCCCAGATAACTTTAATCAATTGCTTTAATACGATCCTAATCCTTTAATATATAGAAATGATATGTTATTTATTAAAGGATTAAGTTTCTGATTATTTCAACTATTTGAACTCCCATTTTTTTTGTGATAATCTTGTAATTCAACTTACTATTAGCTGAATTACAAGAAATCCTGAAATCCTGAAAAACCAAATTTTTATTAAAATGCATTTATTGCTAAATATTTAAACACAGTATCTATATAATATTATGTGAATAGTTATATATTGTATATATATTTCTAAAAAAGTTTTCATAGTATCCTGAATTTAAAAGTATATATATATATATTGATTTGAATGTATTTAATTATGAATATTATTGTAATTTGTATATATGCGTTTGTATATTTAAGAATTTTTTTATGATTAATTTCATGTAATTAATTCAATATTAATATTTATATAAATATAACATTTTAACGTTATGTATATTTGTATTAATGTACCTATATTTATTATATAGATAAAATTGCAAATATATACACACAGAAAAACTTTTAACGATATATCTACATACATAAAAATATAATGACAAAATATAATAAAATTACAGTTTTATAGTTTTAAAAACTAGCGACATCTGTTAGATAAATTCATTTTCCATTTTCTATTTGATATAGAAAAAAGCATTTTAAAGCAGCTAAAAAAAATTTTAATAATATTTTAAATTAAAAGAGATTTTATATTTTAAAAAATTAATATTTATTATAAAAGTATTAATGTTATCAACGCCTCAAATAGTTTTTATCCACCACATTATTGCTGCTACTTTTTTTAAATTATAAATTTAAGCTTAAAATTAATTTTCTTTAAAAAAAAAAAAAGAAACCAAATAGTTTAGGGGTGAAAAAAAAAATGCCAATTAATTTTCATTTAATTTTGATCCCTTCTTAAATCTTTTTAACAATTTACATCTGTTTTCATTTTTGTTTCATTTTCTTTAATATTACACAAAATATACCGGAAAATGCCGATTCAAAAAATTCAAAAAAAAAAAAATATAAAATAAGAAAAAGTTGGAGCAACGCTTTTCATCTGTCTTGCAATGCGCAACGCTTACAATATTTGTTTTTCTATTTCATTTTCCATTTTCCCTTGTCGAAATCATTCACAAAAAGTAAAACTTTTTAATCAAAAAAAGTTAACCGTTATAATTAAACACAAACACTATAAAGCAAATACATTTACAACGTTTTTTATATACATATGTATTTACATTAACAGAAATACTACCATATGGGTACATTTTATTTTCATCAGAAACAAGAGAAAATGAAAAAATTTTCATATAATACGATAAAGGTATTTTTATATATATATATATAGGTATTATATATGTATTCTACAATTTTTCTTAATTTTTTTCCTGCTGTATCCTGTTTTTTTTTTCTTCCTTAATTTTGTTTTTTTTTTCTATTTGGTGGGTAGATTTTCTTGGCGCATAAGTATTAATCCTTACGTTGTTGTTGTTGTAGTTGTTTTTTTTTCAGTTTGTTTCATTTTAAATTATTTGATTTTGCAGTTTTATTTATAAAAGAAATTTTCTGCTCTCATTTATATATTTTATTAATAAAATATTAATTTATATATTTTATGTACAACACATATATATTATTTATTTTTTTTGAGTGTGTATATGTATCTGGGAACTGTTTTTAGATTTTTTCATAATACCGTTTAGAATTTAAATATAAAATACATGTATATATATATAGAAAATAAATATATATATTTTGTTTCATTTCAATATTAAGACTTTTAAATTTTCCACATACCAATTAAGTATAAAAGGAACTTATGAAGTTTTAGTGGAATTTTTCAGGACAACAACCCCTTCTATTCTAAGAATTTAGAATAAATAATAAAAATTATAAGTTTATTTTTTATAATAAATTTTATTTTTTTGTAAAAAGGTGCATTAAGAAGGCTGTTAGGTGCTGAAAACAAAAACTTAAGCTTAAATCTTAATTTTTAAACAAAAACTTAAAACTTTGAAATATATGATTTAAGTTCAAAAGCTAAGATTTGAATTGAATGATATATGAAGGATGAAACTAAGTTATATTTTATTAATTATTTTAAGTAATTTTGATAGTCGATTTATAATTTATTTATTTCTCTTTAAATTTTTATAATTTTTAGAGTTCTGTCATTTAAGATCCATAGCCGGTATTGTTCCTTCGTTAATCTTTGCTCAAATCAATTTTCAATGATCAATTTTTTTTTTGTTATTCCTTTGCCACTCCTTAGGGCATTCACCAAGTATATTTAGATTAGGCTTCAGTTTCTTTAATTGTTTTATTCGCTAAGCCGTTGATGATTACTCGGCTGTAGCTATATTGTATAAGATAAACGAATGCAAAAATGTTAATTTTATACGCCATCTATTATCTTACAGAAAACTTATTTGGGTCATTGCCAATTAAAACGTCTTTTTCGTGTCTCTCAAGTTTATCGTTTTATAAATTACTAAAAATATATAACTATACACACAAACTATAGTTAAATTGTAAAGTTTGATGCATTCAATAAAAAAAAACAATGTAACGACAAAATTTCAAAATTTTAAATTCCAGTTTACTCTTATCTTTTTACACTTCCCACATTACTCTCATGTAAAATAATTTGTCTCCATCAAAATTTTCAATATATTTTATAAAAAAAAAACTTATTGTTGTTCTAAGGTATAAAAATTAATAACTACATCGTAATAATTATGTTATCTACATTTTATGCATATTTATAATTATCTTATTGTCTTTTCCTATTAGTCATTTTTTTTGCATTTTAATTTTGTCTCAACTGCATAACATGAGTGTTACGTTTTTAGAGAATATTACAAAAATCTAATAAAATATTAAATATAAATATTTAAGAATAGTGCATAGATAAATTTAAACTATTTAGATCTTAATATAAATTGTGATATAAAAATTTGTTTTGTAAAAGTAAAGATTTCGATAATTAAAACTTTTGAGTATGGTAAGTACAAAAAATAAAACATGAGTGTTACGTATTTTTTTTTAAATATGTTTAAATATATAAATTAAATTGAATGCAAATTAAATACAATAAGTGCGAAACAAAACTTTTTGCATTATCAATTTTTGTATTTTGATATTACAATATCCGTAATTAGAATATATCGTAAAAAAAAACATGAGTGTTACATCAGTATATGTATGGATTTAAAGATAACACTCATGTAAAAAATCTCTAAAATGTTATATATTTCGCTAACTACTTTTATAAAAGGTTCCAATTTTTATATCTAAGTAAAATAATAATTGTAGTATAGTTTCCAATATTTAAGACTTTAAAAAAAATTAATTTTATTATTTCAAATTTTAAGACCGAAAGACATTTTCGTTGGCAATGACCCATTTATATATTTTTATTAAATCTTATTTTATATTAGGATATAAACTATTACGATTTAATTATACAATTTTACGATATTTTTGTAATTAGATATATGATCTGAAAAGGGTTCGAACCCAAAATCTTCCTCATGACAGGTCAATTTAATTAACTCTACACCATTGGTCAGATCAATGATCAATTAGGTTTTTAATATTTAAGAAAATTTATACCAACAGACTTTTATAATTAAAAATGCTTTTTCAAAACATTCCATACATCCATTTACAAAAGTAATATATAGGTAAAATATGAATTTTCTTATAATTTATCATTTTTTTATTAATTTTTATTGACCTAATTTAAAAAAAAAAAAAAAATACAATTGAATTATTAAGGGACGAAGACGGCAATTTAGCAAATAAAATTGTAAATATTCAAATATATTAATAAAGTATAGCACGGCTTTATTTTCAATTTATTATATTCATACACATATATTTTTTTTTCAGGACTAAAAAAGGAAGTTAATATTCGCCGCACCTTTTACACATAAAAATTTTTCTAAAAAAATTTAATATTTTTTTATTTGTATTTGTGTGCATAATATTATGTACATATACCACATCAGTTACTACGTTAAGAAGTTAGTAATTAATAAATATGGAAAATAAAAAAAACTTACACACAAATGAAAAAAAAAATCGCTGTAAAAATTTGTATCTTTTGCTTTTTGTTTCAAAATTTTTGAATTTTTGAAACTAAAACATATAATTCGAAAATCAATAATGAAAATGAACTCGAACCCTGCTGCAAAGTTTAATTCTTATTGTTTATTTCATTTTCATGATATTTGCACCTATACATGTATTTATCAAATTTTTTT
The DNA here is from genome assembly GCA_963082915.1 of Dolichopus griseipennis. Taxonomy (NCBI): domain Eukaryota; kingdom Metazoa; phylum Arthropoda; class Insecta; order Diptera; family Dolichopodidae; genus Dolichopus; species Dolichopus griseipennis. The sequence goes on along the minus strand of OY720442.1, from coordinate 37,950,505 downwards.
TACAGTGTATTTCTTTACCAAATTGTTTCAGTATTTTCTTTTTATTGCTGAATATGAAACGGAACAGAAACACAAACAAATTTATGTTCCAGATGCATACAAATAAATTTACAGTTTATTTGTACCGTATATATACACTATACAGTATTTAAGTATTTCATTTAAATATTTAAAATTCCGTTTGTTGATTTTGTTTCGTTTTCAACTGTTTTTATAAGAAAAAAATGTATGAGATTGAAACAAAAAAATGAAACAAATAATATATATACATATACAGACAATTTAAATTCATATACCTAAATACCTATAAAGGAAAAGAATAATAAAATAGGATAGGAATTAAGAATTAAAAAATACGAATTTTTACGAAGATTTAGTGAAAATAAATGAGCACGCGCTGTTTGGAATTTGTGAATTGTGAATTTAATATAAAGAATTGAAAAATGTATGGATTTTCTTGCATAAAACTGTTTCAATGATTAAAAGAATTTTAACAGAAAATAATTATTGATATTTGGCAATACTGTATTGTTTTAATTTGGATTTTTTTGGACATCGATACATAAACGTTTAATAAAAATAATGATATAAAATGATAATTTTTACTTTTTTTTATAATAAATCGAACATTAAGATTCGTATCTTTAAGGATTCTTTAATATTTTCAAAATATTATTATAGGTGTCTACCTATATATCATAAGTTGTTAAATTTGCTTAGAAAAGTCATTTTGACGTTTTATTTTTTTAATGTAGCATTACTATTTACCGAGTAAAAATCATTCAGGGCTATAAGTAAATCCTGACAAAAAATTTCACTTACTTGTTTAAAGATCGCATCACTAATTTAAACATAGTTTAATTAATTTTTTTTTTAAACTTTTTAATTTATTTTCCAATTGATAATATAGTATTTTTTACACAAGAAATTGAAAATGAATTATGATTTAGAAATTTTAAGATACACCTTTTTAAACCTGTGGGGTAATTTCTAAAAAATATGTATAAACAACAGAAAAAAATATTAATTTTTTTTTTATAAAAATAATTTTAATAAAACTAATTAAAATATTTTAGTCTCCTCATTATCCTCCTGCTCGGACTGCCTGAGCTGCTCGAATAACCTCAGCTTTTCCAGTTCCTTCAATTTTTCGAGCTTCCTCAGCTGCCCGAGCTTCCTTAGCTGCCCGAGCTTCCTCAGCTATACGCACTTTTTCAGCAGCCTTAGCTTCCTTAGCTGCCCGAGCTTCCTCAGCTACACGAACTTTTTCAGCAGCTTTAGCTTCCCGAGCTAACTCGGCTGCTTGAGCCTTTTCAGCAGCCTGAGCTATTTTAGCTTCCCGAGCTAACTGGATTGCCTGAGCTTTCTCAGCCTTCTCAATTAATTTAGCTTCCTCAGCTGCCCGAGCTACCTCAGCCAAATGAACTACATTAGCTGCCTGAAGTTCCTCAGCTTCCTTTTTTTTCCTTTCTTCTTCTTCATATTCTTCTTTGGCTTGTTTCATTATGCCGTAAAGTTTTTTTAAATCTGGAAACGGTATATATTGCTGAAAATAATTGAATACCTAAACAGGGAATAAAAAAAAAAAAAAATTAAGATATTTCGATAAAAATAAAAACTATTCACTTTAACAGTAACATTTTAAGTTAACAGTAACAGTAACATTTTAAGTTAACAGTAACAGTAACATTTTAAGTTAACAGTAACATTTTAAAAAAAATGTATGTTTTTTGTTTAGTATTTTCAATAAAAGCTTGTTTCAAAAATTTACAAAATTGCAAGCACGAAAAAAAAACTTCCCAAGTTTTGGATAACTGATTTTAATTGAAATTTAAAGTTCATTTCTTTAAAAGCTTGCAAGCTTAATATTGTATTTTCTTACACCAATAACGAAACCAAGGAAATTACTTACTTTGCTTTGATGGTTCCATGGTTTTTCCAAATCATAATTCTGATATGGAAAATTGGATTTTGTTGTCCATCTAGAATTATTTTTTAATTTTATATCATTTTTTTTTTTTATAATTTTATTCTAAAAAAACAAAAAAAAATTACTTACTTTATTTCAGGTCTTGTTGCAGTATTTCTAATTAATTGATATGCAAGTAACAAAATATTAGTTCCAAAAGTTAAAGCTAAAAGTGGAATTATCTGAAAGTTTTCAAAAAATTGCTGAATTTAATATTAAAAATATACATTTTTAATTAAATATAAGGGATTTAAAATATTATTTTTATTAATTTTATTTTGATGTTCAAGTCCTGAAATATGATCTTTGAAATTTTAGGAGTTCCAATATATAATAGAGTAATAAAGGTATATACATAAATGTATTAATAATCAGTCGGTGAATGTCCTTAATGAAAAAAAATATCTAACCTATGAATAACGACAAATCGACAATAATGCAATTATTCCAACAGAGTAACTCAATAACCCATACTTATAAATTTGAAGTAAACAAATTTTCAATTATATGAAATTAGTGCGGGTAAAATTAAAATCTAGTGTATTAATTTCTAATAGATATGACAATATAGTGACCGCACAAAAATTTTGAGGCAATAATATTTAACCAATAGAATAAACTGCATCAAATATTTGGTAAATGGGGGCGACTTATAAATATTTTATTTTTGCCAAAATTGTAATATGACTATAATCTATACTTTCGTAATTTCAACTTTATTTCTCTCCCGATGTGGAAATAAATTGTATTCGGTTTGTAAGACTTGAGGCATAATTTACAGTCACCGACAAAACTAACTACTTATGTCATTATATAAAATTAACTAGAAATTATGGTGTTGTTGAAAATTGTTAAATATGTAATTTAATTTATTTTTACACCGGAAACGTATAAGTGCAAAACGCACATTTTAATAAAACGCATAATAGGACTTACGAGTAATTATAAAACACCAAATATTTTTCTAACAAATGTCAGTGCAAAAGTCATATAATTGTAAATTATCATAAGTGCACAACATTAAACCCCCAAACTAACTTTTTCGTATACCTAAATAATGCAGTAAAAACGTATACCTAAAAAATTTTTAACTCTATAGTGAACTACTACAAAAACAATTCAACAACCCAGTTTAAATATTCCGATACACACAAATTTAATTTTTTAACGTTTGCATGTTCGTTAACTCGATTTGCTGTAATTTTTTGTTTATTACCGATTAGTGGCACATAGCTGCACTTACCCATCAATACAAAAAACGCACGTAGGTGCACGAACAAATTTGAAAGATTTTGTGTGGACTTATCTGTTTCCGACTATTCATTTTTTATTTTCTTAATTTTCACCACCTATTTCGTTAATTAATGTAACTTTTTTAATTGAGGTAGCTCTGTTGTTTTATACTTATATCCACTTTACACAAGGACTTAATTTAATTTAATCTACTGTTAATATTGAACTTTTACAAAACGTTTTAATATTAGTCTAACAACTAAATTAATGACAAACAATTTTTTTAAAAACCAATTTACTCACAATGTTTTGTAACGTAGAATATTAACTCAAATATACTGTTCAAGTTTTACTCAATATAAAAAACAAATGAATTTCATTTTAAATTCATTTTTCTATTTCGTCCCACCCTATAAAACTCAACTTAAATAGGTATATTGTGTATCAGTGATGAAATCTTCGATACAATTGTACTTTTTTCAATACAATTTACTCCAGAAAATACAGTAGTACACTCGAGCCTAAATTCAATACACTCTAATACGCATTTTTTTCGACAATATAAAATATAGTAATATATAAAGCCTTGGACCGAAGTTTCTCTAATAAAAATTGAACTGAATCAATAAAGTTTAAACATAAATATGTTTAGAAATATATATCGCTTAGCTTAAGCTTTATTGTCAATACCACATTCCTCTGCAAATATTGAGAGAATATTTTTTTAAATCAAAATTTAGTGAAAGCAAAATGCAGAAATAGACAAGCAAGGATTTAATAAAAAAATTATTATTGCGATAGCTTTAAGGTGGGGAAAGTTTGATTAAAAAAAATTTACAAAATGATGCTATAAAGACAGACGAATTATTAGTTTCTGAAGGTTTAAAGATAAGAATTATGTGATTTTTGCTTTTTAATAAACTTATATTTATTTCTGTTTTATTAATGTTTTATTTTTTTATTAAAACCAGTCCTTTTCAATGTAGTTTAACTGTTGTGTTATGTAGATACATAATAAACAAATTTCAGTACAATTATTCCCAATTTAGTACAATTTTTATTATAATTTTAATACAGTTCACTTTACTCATTTTTCATCCCTGGTACTTGATGACAAGGCAGTGATGAAATCTTCAATACAATTGTACTTTTTTCAATACAATTGAATCCAGAAAATACAGTAGTTCACTCGAAACTAAATTCAATACACTCTACTGTGAATTTTTTTCGAAAATATAAAATATGTTCCATTTCAGAGTTTTAGCCAGAAGTTTCTCTAATAAAAAATGAACTGAATCAATATATGTTTAGAAATATATATCGCATAACTCAAGCTATATTGTCAATACCACATTCCTCTACAAATATTGAGAGAATATTTTCGATCCAAAATTTAGTGAAAATAAAATGCAAAAATAGACTGCAAATAATTGCAAAATAAGACTGCAAAATTCAAAGCAAGGATTTATTAAAAAATTAGCAGTGCCATAGTTTTAAGATGGAGAAAGACTTGATTTAAAAAAAATTTACAAAATGCTGCTATAATGGCAGAAGAATTATTAAATTAGGACTTAAAGATAAGAATTATGTGATTTTTGTCTTAATTCTTAAATTGAATTTGTTTTTTTTTTGTTTGTTAATGTAGTTTTACTGTTGTATAATGTAAATACATATATAAACAAATTTCAGTACAATTACTCTCAATTTAGTACAATTTTCATTATACTTTTAGTACACTTCACTTTACTCATTTTTCATCCCTGTTGTGTATATACATATTGTGTCTGTATATACACAATAATTATATTATACAAACCTCACAATAATTCTCTCATGTTTTCACATAATTCAAAAACGACAATTCAAAACAATATAAACCTGATGTATTTTAAATGCGCAGATGTTTTCAGTTTCTTTTACAACTATAAACATAAAAATTTTACTTTTATACCATATTTTGCCCTTCTATTCTTCCTGATCAAAAACAAAAAAAAAAAATTGAAAAAAAGGATCTTACAATCTACATACATTCGATATTCATATAATTTTTTTCCGTATTTTACCTATTGTTATAATTACACATACTCATACATAAAATAATCCATTAAAAAAAAAAAAAATTTATATGAAATTTTGCTCTCAATTTTTTTTTTTGTTTTTAATTTTAAGAAAAAAATATTTTTATTTGTTTTTGCTTCTTCCTTTTATTTCAAAAAATTCCGTCAGTTTAATTCTATATCTTTCTCTCCTGTTCTTTTATTATAATATATACAACTGTACATATATATAATACAATGGAAAGGAAAAAAAAAAAAAACAAGCTGCAAAGAAATAAATGAGTCTGAACTCTGAAATGCATGGATACGATTAATGACATTTTGACGATCTCGATCATTTTTATGTTACTCTCTCTTTTAAAAATTTTCTAGAATTTAGTCATGTTTATTACTTAGACCTGTTGATTTGATATTTTATTTTGTATCTTAAAAAAAATTTATTTTTTATTTTAATTTTTTATTTTGAAAATTTAAAAACAAATTTTACTCGTAAATTTAAAAATATTCATATGCAAAAGAAATACAAATTAAAACAAATTTATATAAATTGTATAGAAATAACAAAAAATAGTGAACTTAAAAAATTAATAAAAGAGAAATTGCAAAAAATATTGTGATAATTTAGAAGAAAAAAATATCGAAAGAGTGCTTAATTTGAAAACATAACGCTTATTTTCTCTTAAAAATTTTTTTTGTTTAAATTTTAATTTTTTAATTTAATTTTTTAAAAATGTTGAAAAATTTGAAAATAAAAGATGATTTAATTTATTTTCCTCGTCATAGCAATCCAATTGAAAATGGTGCATTAATTGATGTTAATCAACATAGTCGTGAATTACATAATGCATTGGTTGCAACAATAAATAATAATGCTGTTGCTGCTGTACAACAACAACAACATCAGCAACAACAACAGCAGCAGCAACAACAACAGCAATCACAACAGCAACAACAATCACAACAAAAACCACCACAACAACAGCCACAACAAAATCAAAATAATGGTAATGTTGGTGGTGCTGTTTCTGCTGCTGGTGTTGTAGGAAGTGGTGTTGTTGTTCCTGGTACTGGAGTTAATGTTACTCTTGTAAATACAACAAATGGTGTTGTTGCAACAACTGGTGGACAAATTGTCAATGGTAAAGCAAATTCATTATCTGGTTCATCAGGACGTTCAACACCAAATAATATTGATGCACCTGGTAAACTTTTTGTTGGTGGTTTAAGTTGGCAAACATCAGCCGAAAAATTAAAAGAATATTTTAATTTATTTGGCACAGTAACAGATGTTTTAATAATGAAGGATCCAGTAACACAGGTAAGATGATTACCAAAAATATATATATATATGTATTTTTTTTTTTTTGTTTTATTCATTTATTGAAGTTCTCCTTACAAAAAAAAAAATGTGAGTCTTTTACTATTTTTTTTTTGTTTCTTTTAAAACACGCATTATTATTGTGTATATAAATATATATGTATATATATACATTAAAATCAATAAAATTATTGTATATAGACTCACATTTCATTGTTTTCATTGAAATAATTTACAAAAAAAAAGAAGGTAACAAAATAAAGAATTTTTAGGGTATTTGAAATCATTTAAAATTTGGATCGTAATTTAAAAAAAAAAAAAATTGAAAAGTTTAACATGGTTCTATTCAAAGAATATACTCATAAAATAAAAGTTAAAGAAATATAATGTATTGTTGTTGTTGTTCTTAAAGATTGCAACAGTGTAATCAAGGGAATACAAGAGAAAGTAATAGATTTAACTTTCTTTTTCGTTTTACATTTTTAAAATAATGAAAAATAAATTTCAGGTAAAAATTCCATATAGAAAAATGATAAAATGATTCAAGAATTTGGCAATGTTTTTTTAATATCTACCTAAGTATAACAAATGCGGTTTTTTTTTTTTCAAAAATTCAGACACAAATTTAATCTTCTAAAATAACATTTTGAAGTAAATTTATTAATATTAAAATAGAAGCTTCAAGGGAGGAACCTTGAGTCTCAAATGGATAATCATATATAGTAACTCTATACGTAAATGTATCTCATATTTAACAAAGTGATTATCAAACTTTTATCAAACCAATTTATTTAATCAATCACACAGTTTTATTTATTCCAACGTTTCACAAACTTTAATTCAGTCTGAAAATTGCACAAATTTTGTTTATATTTTGATATAACGAGTAATTTCAACATAAGTTGTAGATATGATTATTTAATAAATTTTACAACAGACTTTAAGCTGATATAAATCTTTAAATTTTCTCGTATATACATAAGGTAATCAAAATATAAGAAAAATTGAACACGCTGTCATACGAAATCATAACCTTAAAAAAAATTAAAAATACAAGAGCAACATTTTTGTTTCATTTATTTTGCAAAACTTTTTTAAATTAAAACTGATTGATTAATATTTAAATTATTTTTTATAACACTACTATCTACTTGATAATCAGTTGTGTCATGGTTTTTCCTTATGATGTTATGTCTTGTGGGTACAGAAATTGTTAGGTAAAAATTAAAAAAAGAGTTGCCAAATTGTTTTTATTTTGCATTTGTGCATAGTACGTTTTTATCAAGGGACTTTAATATTAAGCGAATACAAAAATATTGTAATTGTTTCTTTTTTAACTGTGGATTGCCAACTGTGAGTAATCGTGAGTAAACTAGATATAAAAGTATTTCTATTGGAAAATAATCGTTACATATTGAATTATAATATAGATAGGGAAATAGCGTTCCCAAATAAAATCGTTGAATCTTATATATATATAATATATACATATTTCACAGAATACACAATAAAAGTCATGGTTGGCAATCTACGGTTGAAAATGAAAGAAATATATATGTATTTTATATTTAATTTTATATCAATAAAAATTTTTAATTTAAGGATTAATCCAAAATATCTATAATACAAGCTTTAGGTTTTATGTACTATAGTAAATTTTTTTTTGGTTTTTTTTTTTTGTTGAATAAAGTTTATTTTTTTTTTTTTAAATTTTTCTTCTTTAAAATCAAGGACACAATTTATTTACTTCACCGTATGATCGTGGATAAAAGATATGCGAACGGATGATGTGTGTGAAATTTATGTTAAAAAAATTTTTTGAACAAATTAATTTTATAAAATCAAGTAAATTTGTAAAGAGATAAAGAGCAGGCAGGGCAGGCAGGCAGGCCAAGTCAGATACAATTTCACAAAAAAAAAAAAAAAAAAATAAAATAAAACTAAAAATGTATAAAAGAAAAATAGGTACCATTTTTTAATTTAAATTTCATAAAATAAAATTACTTATAAAAAAAAAAAGATTTGTAATTGTACAGAAATTTTGCAAAATAATTAATATTAAAATTTAATTAACTCATTAATTATACAGTATATATTATTATATATTCTCTTATAAATATTTTTAGATTTTGAATATTATAAAATTGGATTATTGAGATAATTTAAACGATATTTTAAAGTATTTTAATTTTAATTAATTTAAATATAGTAGGTATTTTAATGGCAATATTTATATAATAATGATTATAAAAATTTTATATTAAAAAAATAGGTTTTAAAGGTTTCGTTTATTTTTTTTTTTTGATAAATTTAAATAGATATTTTAATTTTTAATGTTCATTATTTTGATTTTATCATTTTTTATTATTATAATATATATTTATATATTATTCGTTGTAGAATCTGGTTAGTTAGATATGAAGTGTTTTTTTTTTTTTATTTTAGTTATATTTAATTTTCCAAATTTTTCATTTAAAATTCCCTTAGCAAATTGTCCATTATTTATTTCTTTAATTTCATTTGATTTGATAAATTAATAGTAAAAAATTGGCTAAAAAATAAGAATACAAAATCAAAACAATTAACAATTTGAAATTAATTCCACTTTGATATTAAATTACAACTGAAAATAAAATTTAATGGCCTGTATTATCTTTTTTGGCTATGCCTTAAAATTTTTTGATAAATATGAATTGAACGACAATTTAGTTGTTTTCATTAACAATTTTAAAATTTGACATTTTTGTTATAGTTATTCTACTTCGAATAATAATATTTTCATATTATATTTAGTTAAATATATTTCATTAATTATATTTTAATTCTATTTTAGTTTTTTTTTTTTATATACCTTATTTTTTTTTAATTAAAACATATTTTAAATCTTATCTTAGGAAGTTGGTAATTATATATTATAATATATAGTCAACTGGTACACATTTTTATTTTTGTTTTTTGTTTTTGTCTTTACTAATGTTTTTACTTTTTAATAATGTACAATTACTATGTAATTCAATAATTAATTTAAGATTTTGAAGACAAATTTGAGTTTTTTTTTTTTTAATTATAGATTTTAATGAAATATAGAAATAAAAAGTAATTTACATAATTTTATATTCAATTAATTAAATACGTATATCACTTTGTGCCAATTACTTTAAAATTTAGAATAATTTATATAATATTTAGACAACTGCAATAACTCGGATAAATAACAAACTTTACGAAAAATTAAAAAAATTCAGTACTAATACGTACCTCTATAGGTACTTTCCTTTTTAAACTAAATATTAAATACATAATTTTAGTATTTATTACTGTTTAATTATTAATATTATATTTTTTTGGAAAGTTTAAAATCCAACATTCAATAAAAATTTTGTATTGAATGTTGGATTTAAAAAGAAATGTTAAAATTTTACTTCGTATCATTAAATTATGTATACCTATCTTAGTAATTTATTAAAATTATTAATAAATTTTTATATTAAACTTTCTATAGGAAGAAGGTATAATTTATTATAAAATTTTACATTTAATTTTAAAATTTTATATTTTGAAATTTCAATTCTGTTAGTAATTTTATAGGTTTAGAAATATAAATTTTAATAATCAAGTTTCGTTAATTTAAAACATCGTTTAATTAAAATACAAAAACCCATACATACTCTTCTTCTTCTACTTTTTCAAATATTTGTAGTTTTGTAATTAATGTGTAATTCAATTATTCTATTCGAAAATTATTATTAAAATATAGAAAATACCATGTGCTACACTAATAATACCACCACTGTACTCAGTACTACTAACAAACATTAATAGTTGGTTAAACAGAAATCATTTAAAAAATCATCAATTCAGTTTTTATAAATTATTTCTTGTAAATTGTAAAAAAAAATAATTCTGGTACATATACATACATGCATACATACTATGGTTTTTTTTAGGAAGTTTACAATAATTCTTTTATTATTCAAAATTTTGCTTTTGTTTATTTATTCACACGCTTTACGCTTTATTTTCAACTTTTTTTTTTTTTTTAAGTAGATCAAGTTTAATAAAATGCCGGTAAATTAATCATTTTATTAAAAATGTGCAGAATTGAAAATATTAAATACAGAAAAATTATATAATTAACATGTTCTAATATTATAAAATATTCTCCCCTCTTTTCTTTAAGAAGTTTTTATCTCTTCTTTTAAACATATGAAATATTGGGAAAGATATAAATATGAGAGAAGAACTTAACACTTATGTGAGAGAATTGAAATAAATGAATTTGAAACTTTTTAAACCAAAATAACATTAGTCTAACAGCCCCCGTTTACATAATTTTATGTTAAGTACATTACAAATAATATTAAGATGTTTAAATTTGGCTTAAATGGCAACAGTAATTATTAACTACAAATTATCATCTGTTCTCAAAATATATTTGGGCTTAAACACCAATTTTCAGTTAAGCCACGGCTGAATAAATTCTCAAATGTAAAAAAAAAAAATTATAAGCTGTAATAAGACTCTCTTCAGTTTGACAACACAAGCTTAGTTTGAATCTGTTTAAATACTCTTTATTTAATATTTAATCTTAACTCAGTGAGACTTTCTGAGAGAGATATGAATTTTCTTTATTATATTGAAAATTCGAGGGAGAATTAAGATTTGAGTGAGACAACAATTTTTTAATGTCAAAAATGAAAAGAGAGTGAAAAATGCTTATAATTTATAAATAAACAAAGGTAATAAATAAAAACACTGTTGATTATTTTAAATTATATTAAAAATTTTAATGTATAGTAAGAATATTTCTAATTGCTAAAAATTGAATACTATTTTTTGTGATATTTTCGAATAGTTATTGCAAAAGGATTATAAATTGTAAACTGTAGAATTATTAAAAACAAATATATCGATTTAATTTTATTTTGAATACTTAGTTTGTTTACATTTTAAAAGAATTAAAACTAGAAATAATTTTTGGAAATATATTTTACAAGAAAATTATTTTTAAACTTAATAGGAACAAGTTAAATAGATCTTAAAAAAAAAAAAAAACACTCATTAAATCATTGTAAGACAAGGTGGTTTTAGTGTCATGACATTAAAATAGAATATTTTTATATACTTCTTTTTTTTAATTATAGATTGTACAAACATTGTATTAAAATTGAGAACTCAATAAACTAAACTCAGTTTAGCGAACTGTAAATAGATTTTATTCATAATTTAGAATAGTTTATTTTTTTTTGGTAAAAACTTACTTTTAATTAAAAAATAATTCTTATAAGACTTTTTTCTTTTATGATATAGAAATTAATACTCTAGGTACTGTAAAAAAAAAAAGTTAGAGAGTAGGCGCAAAATATATAAAAAGTAAATGTCCTATTTCTAATTCATATATTCATTTTTGTAATAGTTATATAATATATAATCTAAACAAATAAACGATCGCATAATACTAAATTTCATATTAACTTGTCTAATATAATTTAATAAAATAAATTTTATATTTGTATATATATATATATAATAAAATAATTTGACACGTTAACATACTATATGGATCTGTATATATTTAATTTCATTAAATTTTCATATACGTTTATATAATATAATGATTGATTCTTAAAATTCAGTACAATCTTATTTTACTATAAATGTAATAATAATTTTAAATTTACTTTAATATAAATATTAGAAATTAAATTTTTGAAAAATGTAGAAAGGAAATTTATATTAATTTCCAATTCAATTCGTTTTGAAAAATTATAATCTATAGTTAATTGTATACTCTAGAAAGCAAAATTAAAACAAACAAAAAATTTTATTGACGTTTTATATTTCATTATTTAATATTTTTAAATTAAAAATTATTTGTATTATGTATTAAAAAAAAAAAAATGTCGTATAACTAACTACTACTGAGTTCAATTATTGTTTGACTTAAAAATCATTTTAGAAACTGGCTCTTAGTATTACTCTTTAGAAAGAGATATATCATTGTTGGAAAAAGGGTTTGTTTTGGTTTAAATATAAATTAAACGAGCAAAACAGTATGATATTTATAGTAATATTTAAAATATATTCATAAATATAAATTTATTGTGTATCTTATTTTTTTTATTTTAAAGTTCTTATTTTCCGAGCGGCTAATTTTAAGTTTTTATATTAGTGCCTGATTCTGAGCTACAATTTAATTATTTTAAACTTTTTTTTTATAATTTCTTAAAAACATTTGAAAATTACGATTTTAAATGTTTTGAAAAATAAAAACGATCCACTAGAATATAACTTAGCAACTAATAAAATTAAAATAATTTCGACACTGATAATTAAATCCACAAATTAGTGCATTAAATTCGTTTTTATATTGAATTTTAATGGAGTGGCTGCAAAATGAGAAAAATGTTGCTACTATGAACTCCGAAAAATTTCGGAAAATAAAGATTATCAAAGAAATTATTTGGGATCAATTACATTTAATTTATATTTTTATTTTTAATATTAATTATATCATTATTTGTGACAATTAACTTATAAGTTGAAAGTGACTTAATAATGTTTTACAAAGTGTAGTAGTAATCAGAGTAAGGCCATCATTGAGTAAAATTTAGAAAATAATAATAGGACAATTTTTAAAAGATTACGTTTTATAGATTTTTTTTTTATTTTTTTGTAATAAATTTGAAATTTTTATTTTATTTTGGTAAAATTATAACATGTTTTTTATAATCAGCTCTGTTAAATACAGTAGACTTAAAATCTGTTGACTTAATGTCCTTTCATAATATTATAAAATCAAATACTACTTAAAAATAGATCCTCCTTTTTATATTTAACAAATAATTTAAAAACGATTATATTAAAATCTTGTTAATTTAGATAAAAAAATTTTAATTATAAAATTTGCATAATTATTTTATATATAAAATAAAACATTTATATATTTTATATACATATCTGTAAAAATAAAACATTAGGTTATTACTTTTTTTGATTATTTCTTTTAAAGTATATAACATATTTAATTACAAAATAATCAATTTTAAAATAATGGGTAATATTGAATTTAATTTTTAGAGTATATTCTAGATGCATATAATCAATTATTCTCTTTAGAAATAATATTATTAAACGTTTGTTTAATTAGATTAATTTTTTTTTTTTTTTTTTGCTTTTCATAATTATTTTTAATTAAAATTAATATACAGAATGTTACTAAATTGATTATTTTTTTTCCTTTAAATTTTAATAAAAAAAAAAAAAAAATACAGAGAAGTCGTGGTTTTGGTTTCATAACATTTCAAGAGCCTAACAGCGTTGATAAAGTATTAAAAATTCCAGTTCATACATTAGATGGCAAAAAAATTGATCCAAAACATGCAACACCAAAAAATCGACCAAAACCAGCTAATAAAACAAAGAAAATTTTTGTTGGAGGTGTTAGCCAAGATACATCAGCTGAAGAAGTAAAAGCATATTTCGGACAATTTGGTAAAGTTGAAGAAACTGTTATGTTAATGGATACACAAACAAAACGTCATCGTGGTTTTGGCTTTGTTACATTCGAAAATGAAGATATTGTTGATCGTGTATGTGAAATACATTTTCATACAATCAAAAATAAGAAAGTTGAATGTAAAAAGGCACAGCCAAAAGAAGCTGTAACACCAACAGCACAACTATTACAAAAACGTTTAATGTTGGGTAGTTTAGCAGCTGGAGTTCGTATGGCAACACCAGGACAATTAATTGGTACCCCAGGACAACAAATAACAACAAATTATCCATTATTAGCATCACAATTACAAGCCCAGCAAGCAGCAACTGCAGTACTACCACATCCATATACAGGTGCTGCAGCTGCAGCAGCAGCTGCTGCTCAACAGTCAGCTATATTTCAATCAGCTACTTCACCTTTTCAATTACAAAATCCAAATGCTGGTGCCGCAACACCAAACTACAGCAAATTATTAACATATCCACCAACTGCAACATTACACAATGTTAGGTACGAAAATCAATTTTATTTTTTGATTTAACTTTATATATTTAAATATATGAATCATTTGTTTTTATTTTAGATATACACCATACCCTCTTCCAACTAGTGCAGCCGCAGCCGCAGCAGCAGCTGCTGCCGCAAATCAGGCTAATCAACAACATCAACATCAACAGCATCATGCAGCTGCAGCTGCTGCTGCTGGCTTAGCTAATATGCAACAATCAGCTGCTCATCAAAATGCTGCTCAAGCTAATCAACAACAACAACAAGCAAATCATGCTTCAGCAGTAGCTGTGCAACAAGCAACTTTAGCAGCAAGTGGTGGCCCAGTTGGTTCAAATCCATATCAAAGTTATGCTTTAGCGAATGTAGATATGTCTAGTTTCCAGGGTGTTGATTGGGGTTCTATGTATCCAATGGGAATGTATGTTGGGTAAACATATTTTTAAATATTTTAGTTTATATGTAAATATAAGTTTATATATATATATATTATACACATATATAAATTAATTTGTATTTTTTAAGGTTACAAAAAATTACAAAATAAATTAAAATTAATTTAAAAGTTAAGAAATAAAATTTTAGATAATAAGGGATGATAATGATAGCAAGTACTTTTATTTAAAATAATTCAGACGAAATTATTAGAAATTTTAATTTTAAAATAACATTTCAGTACTTATATTTTTTTTTTTTGATAATTTTCCTTCCATTACATGTTTGGTTGAATATTCAACTATACTTATATAGAAAAACAAACATTTAACTCATGTACTTAATCTGAAGTTATTAAGATGTTTTATATTGTAAACTTTAATCTATCAAGATAAGATATATCATTTTTCAAGATAGAATTAAAAATATAAAAGAATATAGTTATTATAAATTTGCTAAATTTGAATTTAAATTTTTACGTTTAAAAAATATTACTCTATTCAATTATGTTTCTCAAAATAGTCAATTAAAAACAAAATACAAAAAAATTTAAAAATAATTAATTGTTGTTTATTCAAAATTTCGCTTTGTTCTACGAAAAAAAAAAAAAAATTTAATAAAAAAAATGGAAGTGAAAATTAAAAAAAAATTCAATAATATTATATAGCTATATAAACTAAATTAATATTTCAAATAATATTATTATAACATATTTAGTTTAAAGTATAAGTTGTAGACCACCGATTGTGATGCGAATGAAAATTTAAAATCTTAAAATTACAATATATATGTATATTGATAAAAATTCAAGTTGTCGTTAAAGAAAATTAATTATATAATATTTTAAAAATGATTATAAACATTAAAATAATAATTAAAAAAAGACGTTCAATCGTTTGAAATGTAAATTAATAGTACTATATACTTGATAATAATTAATTTTAAAACTTGTAGAAAAGTAATTAAACTTAAAAAAAATTACACAATACAAAATATAAATATATGCCATCAGACTGACTTTAATAAAAAATCTTGAAATATATCAACATTTAATATACACAAAAAGAAAATTTATATAATTTTCATTATATTAAAAAGAAACCAATTAACTTTGTATTGCAAATTGAATGAAAAATACCAAAATTAAAAAAAAAAAACAAGTAAATAAAATACTTTCGATGTTTCTTTTTTAAATTATTTACATACAAATATTAAATAAAATATATACGAATTAGTTTATTTAAAAATTCTATATATTTGTAATATATTCATACAATATATATATTATAATATTATTAGAAATATAAATATATATTATGTCATT